>JARQOD010000006.1:10098795-10125483 GCA_033576555.1 Oophaga sylvatica | reverse complement strand
GGCAAATCGTGGTTCCCAAGGCAGACGTCCAATGGTGTTGGAAGCGTACCACGATCAAGCAGGACACTTTGGCTGGAGGAAGCTGGAGACCCTGTTGAGATGCCGGTTCTACTGGGTAGGGATGCGCAGCTCTGTCGAGAGGTGGTGTCGGAACTGTGGACCCTGTGGTCTCAGAAGAAAGGACTACGGTAGTCAAAAGGCCCCCCTGCAACCTATCCGGACGACTCGTCCCCTGGAGATTGTGGCCTTGGACCACGTCAAACTGTCGCCGAGTAGATCTGGATACTCATACGCCTTGACCATGGTGGACCATTACTCCAGATTCCTGGTGGTTGTTCCAGTGAAAGACCAGACCGCAGTGACGGCCGCGAAGACCTTTCAAGCAAGCTTCTGCAGACCGCATGGGTATCCCGAGCAAGTCTTAACCGATCAGGGACCTGCTTTCGAAGCTGATTTATTCAAGGAATTCTGTCATATGTACGGGTGCAAGAAAATAAGAACAACACCATATCACCCTCAAACCAACGGTCTTTGTGAAAAGATGAACCATATTGTCCTTGACTTGTTGAGATCCATACCGTTGGAAGACAGGAATCGATGGCCGGATTTACTACCTGATTTGGTTGATTTGTACAACCATATACCTGTAAGCTCAACTAACTGCACTCCAGCCTATCTTATGAGAGCAAGGCCCGGAAAACTACCAATGGATCTAGAACTTGGAGTGGTAGAACCGGAGGCAGACGACGCTGTTGAGAACTGGGACGTCAATCGGCAAGAGCAATACAGAAGAGTACAAATCTGTGTGGAGGAAAGTCTCAATAAGGCACGGGAGAAACAGGAAGATGTTTACAACCGAAATGCTCCTGCCAAGCCTCTGATGCCTGGAGAGGTAGTATTAAAAAGAAAAAGAAAGATGCATAAACTGGATAATCAGTGGGAGCAAGAACCCTACGTCATACAAGATTCTAAATACGACAACAGAAAAGTTTGTGTCGTCAGTAAAGACGGAGGAAGAACAACGACCACTGTGTCCAGAGATCATTTGAAGTTGTGTCCAGAACACTTAAAGAGTTGTGAAAAGAACCCTGTCCTCAATCAAAGAGAAAGAAAGGAAGAGGTCATACACACCGATCTGGGAGATTTTCCTGCGGATTGGCCCCGACTGGGAGATGCTGTGATAATTCCAGTGTTGCAGTTTTATCAGCCACAAGAGGAAGTTCTACCTCCAGTTGTGCCTGTGGTGCCAGTTGAGCCCGCTCAGGAGTTACCCATCCCAGCAACACCTCAACCTGTGGAACCTCAAGATGGATCATCTGAAGCAGCGCCCCATACTATGGGATCTCCTGGTGAAGCTGACTCACACCGCCCAGCCATCAGTACGCTTGCCAGATCCATAGAAAGGTTAAGGCAGTTCTATAGTTTGCCGTTACGCAGTGCAGACAGATCGCAACTTGACATACCTGAAACTACACCACGTAGATCAGAGAGAATCACAAAAGGGAAATTACCCATTAGATATCAGCAGTAGTTATAACGAATTTATGTGAACATTGTAAAAGTCTGTATATATAAATGTGTTTTTTCTCTATTATGTCTTCGTTTAACAATGGACTCAGAGGCTGAGGACTGAGCCAGCCCAAAAACTGTATCCTGTAAATAGTTGCACTAAAGTGCCTTCTTAATGGTTTCACATGAAACCTTGACTCACCTCTGAACCAAAAACCCGTGTGGTGTGGCACTGAGTGAGGTCTGCATTTGGATGTCCTGCAGCCCACCCAGGACCCACGTTGAAGGTTTGGTGCGGGTCCTTCACAAGTATCTTGTATATATATTTATTAAATGCTACTTGATACTTTTGTATTTCTATATGTAAAATGTTATTGTTCGTAACGTTCAAGGTGTTCTCACCTCCCGGATGGGAAGATGTTATTGTTTAATGTTTATTGTATGAACAAAAATGTCTCTTTATATTTTACAGCCCGGGAGTGCTGTCGTTTACCATGGGGGAATGTGTAGCCCTGGTACACAATACCAGGAGGATGAGTGGAGAGGTAACAGTTAAGGTCTCTTCATGACATCATGTACACTTCTGACACACCCAGCAGGGGTGTGGGAGGGAGTGATTTAGTCAGTCAGTGTCCGGACTTCAGAGTGAGAAGTCAGTTTCCTGTCCTTGGACAGAGTAGACGTGTCCAGTTTAAGTCTATCATCAGTTCAGAAAGTGGAGTCTGGTGTAGGTGTCTGTATACACCTTAGTCTAGTCAGAGCTGTGCCCCACTGGAAGAAAGACTGAACTATCTATTAAGAGACAAGCAAGGCGAAGGGCAAAGTGGAAGGAAGGTAATTGGAGAAGTGCTTTTGACTTGGAAAAGTCCTGCACGTTGCAACCGGTTACTGGGGACCGAAGGATCACTATTGTACAGCATAGTGAAGAGAAAACCAGGAATCTACCGGACCCTAGGTCGCGGCAGACAAGCCCCTTTATAGTCAGAACGTAGCTGGAGTCAGGGGGTGTGAAGACTTTGAGTTGTGCACGACAAGAAAAGGATTCAGCTCCCTCGCAGGAAGGCTTCTAACACAAATTTGACTGGGCAGAACAGCTAAAGACTAGCTGGAATCATAGAGGGGATTACGCTTCAGGCTGGTCGTACTCAGCTTCATTGGAAAGTAAAGGAGGCCCCTAACTTGCTTAGCTGTTGCCTCAAAGCTCATCCTCCATCAACCCCATCAGCCTCCCTGGGACCTGCCTTATCATCCTGCAAGTAAAGGTATGGAAAGACGTTGACTGTGTGAGACTGAGTTATTATTGCATGCCTGCACAATCCTCACCTAACTACCGACCTGAGGGAAGAGTCCCACCTGTAGGGGACCCGACATCTAGCTGCATCACCATCCCCTCAGAGATCTACAGCAGCGCTGGTACTAATTACCAGAATACTACAGGTGGCGTCACGAACTGTACATAAATCAATCCCCTGTAAATATATCCCCAACATACGCCAGACCGCCCGGGCCACAGACCGAGCCACAGCTACCTGTGACAAAAATCCCCATAGACTTCCATGGGCTCGGCTCTGAGTACCCCATTGCCCTGGTAACCCACAATTGTGGTGGCGGGTCGACACACCTCCAGCTCCATCCTGGCTCCTCGCCGGCGCCCCCACTGCAGGTAAGCCCCAGACTCAGGGGACCCGGCCAGGCATGCGCTCTTGCTGCTGTCTGCTGCAGCTGCAGTCTCTGCTTCACTGCTGATCTTCACCATTTTTTTTTCCTTTTGCTGGGAAGCCACGCCCCCAGCCTCCAGCTTCACAGCACAGAGGTCAGAAGCTGCACCCACATGGGCGGCGGGTGCCGAGGAGGCCACACCCCCCGAGACCGGCCGCAGCGGGACCCCCGGAGCCGACCCGGAGCCGGGACCACCACCAGGGGCCCCCCCGGCGGTACCAGTCCCCCGGGCACAGCGCCCCCAACCACCACACCCTGGGCCACAAACAGCTTGGGCACAGCGACTCCGGCGGCCGGCCCCAGGCTAGGCCACTCCCCCTTAGCATTAACCGGCGGCGGGCCCCCAGCCCAGACTTTACCGCAGACCCCGCCAGGGGAGCTGACCGCACCAGTTGTTTCTTATGAGCCGGCTCTGCCGGAGCCGCAGGCCCCGCCCCCTTCACTTTCCTGGGTGCCTGGGCCCCCAGAAGCGATCCAGTAACGGATCCGCAAGTGGGGACCCAGACACCACAGCGCTCACCGCCGGAGATGCGGTCCCGGCTGCCACTCTCTTGCCCACCACTGGGCCGCCCTCCACACCATGCTCCATATCAGACACGTCTCTACCCCCTCCATTACCACAAACAGAGGCGGCGCCCTGCGTGTCATGGCCTGTAATCTCCCCGCTCCCTTGCTGCGGACCCACAACAGAGCCCGAGCCGGGGTGGGTAGCGGGTGCCGCACAGCGGGACCGGGGGCCCCAGAGAGGGGGACATACACAAACTTCTGGACAACAGCTGTTTTTTTTACCTTCTTCTTGGCTTTTCTCTTCATCCCCCTCCTGGTTGCCTCGTCATCGCAGATCTCATCCCCGAACCGCAGCTGGTTAAACCGGACCGGGGACTCGATCTGCCGGATCTGCTGCATGACGAGGCAGCCCCCCTCACTGCTACTACTACCACCATCCTCATCCCCCCCTCGCACTCGCTGCCCTCTGAAGAGCCAGAATCTGGCGGGAGAGCCACTTGCTCGGGGGCTATCCCGCTGTGCGACGCCTGGAGATCTCTTACCAGGCCACCAGGCGGTGAGTAGGGCACAACCTCCTCCTCGCATTCCTCTTCCTCCTCCTCCACCGCCTGGCTGAGGCTCCGTGGCCCCTCAGGAGCCCCTCCGGCCATGGCTCTGAACCGGTCGTCATTTTCCAGCTTTTCACGGAAGGGCCCGCTGCCGGCCAGGATCTCGCACCTCCGGGTTGCCAGGTCTTCTATGGCTCTCTGGATTTTTCTGACCGCGGCGGATAGCTCGGCCTTCTTATTGCCGGAGGTCCTGTTGGACCTCTCCTTAGCTACCCTCAACTCCCCCCAGAGGGATCTTAGCTTTCTTGAGGCGTCCTCATACTCACAGGGGTGCGCATGGACACGGGAACCATAGACCACGGTGGTCTCTTTCGCCATCTTGGTGCCCCACTTTAGGGGCCCCGCTGCAGCACCCCTGCTCGTACTCGGCCTACCTCCGGGGGAAGGAGCCGCCGCGGCCATGGCCTCTGGGGTACTGCGGGTCCTCATGCTGGATCCTTTGCCAGATTTTGTTATCCTAGCCGGATTGGGAGTCCTCCCACCCCCCGCCGGCTTGGACCGGGAGGTGTGAGCCGGGGGCCCTGCCCCGGAGGCCAGTCCCAAGATGAGCCTTCTTTCCTGGGAAGGAGGCAGACAAAAAGTCCTGGATGGAAAAACCTCCCTTCCTGAGCAGCACACACAGGCACCACAGTCAGACCGCACGGCAAGCTCCGCCCCTTCCTGTGGGATGGTCCAGAGCTGCACTCACTATTCTGCTGGTGCAGTCACTGTGTACATACATTACATTACTGATCCTGAGTTACATCCTGTATTATACTCCAGAGCTGCACTCACTATTCTGCTGGTCCAGTCACTGTGTACATACATTACATTACTGATTCTGAGTTACATCCTGTATTATACTCCAGAGCTGCACTCACTGTTCTGCTGGTGCAGTCACTGTGTACATACATTACATTACTGATCCTGAGTTACATCCTGTATTATACCCCAGAGCTGCACTCACTATTCTGCTGGTGCAGTCACTGTGTACATACATTACATTACTGATCCTGAGTTACATCCTGTATTATACCCAGAGCTGCACTCACTATTCTGCTGGTGCAGTCACTGTGTACATACATTACATTACTGATCCTGAGTTACATACTGTATTATACTCCAGAGCTGCACTCACTATTCTGCTGGTGCAGTCACAGTGTAAATACATTACATTACTGATCCTGAGTTACATTCTGTATTATACTCCAGAGCTGCACTCACTATTCTGCTGGTGCAGTCACTGTGTACATACATTACATTACTGATCCTGAGTTACATCCTGTATTATTCTCCAGAGCTGCACTCACTATTCTGCTGGTGCAGTCACTGTGTACATACATTACATTAATGATCCTGAGTTACATCCTGTATTATACTCCAGAGCTGCACTCACTATTTGCTGGTGCAGTCACTGTATACATACATTACATTACTGATCCTGAGTTACATCTGTATTATACTCCAGAGCTGCACTCACTGTTCTGCTGGTGCAGTCACTGTGTACATACATTACATTACTGATCCTGAGTTACATCCTGTATTATACCCAGAGCTGCACTCACTATTCTGCTGGTGCAGTCACTGTGTACATACATTACATTACTGATCCTGAGTTACATCCTGTATTATACTCCAGAGCTGCACTCACTATTATGCTGGTGCAGTCACTGTGTACATACATTACATTACTGATCCTGAGTTACATACTGTATTATACTCCAGAGCTGCACTCACTATTCTGCTGGTGCAGTCACTGTGTACATACATTACATTACTGATCCTGAGTTACATCCTGTATTATACTCCAGAGCTGCACTCACTATTCTGCTGGTGCAGTCACTGTGTACATACATTACATTACTGATCCTGAGTTACATCCTGTATTATACTCCAGAGCTGCACTCACTTTCTGCTGGTGCAGTCACTGTGTACATACATTACATTACTGATCCTGAGTTACATCCTGTATTATTCCCAGAGCTGCACTCACTATTCTGCTGGTGCAGTCACTGTGTATATACATTACATTACTGATCCTGAGTTACATCCTGTATTATACTCCAGAGCTGCACTCACTATTCTGCTGGTGCAGTCACTGTGTACATACATTACATTACTGATCCTGAGTTACATCCTGTATTATACCCAGAGCTGCACTCACTGTTCTGCTGGTGCAGTCACTGTGTACATACATTACATACTGATCCTGAGTTACATCCTGTATTATACCCCAGAGCTGCACTCACTATTCTGCTGGTGCAGTCACTGTGTACATACATTACATTACTGATCCTGAGTTACATCCTGTATTATACTCCAGAGCTGCACTCACTATTATGCTGGTGCAGTCACTGTGTACATACATTACATTACTGATCCTGAGTTACATACTGTATTATACTCCAGAGCTGCACTCACTATTCTGCTGGTGCAGTCACTGTGTACATACATTACATTACTGATCCTGAGTTACATCCTGTATTATACCCCAGAGCTAACTCACTATTCTGCTGGTGTAGTCACTGTGTACATACATTACATTACTGATCCTGAGTTACATCCTGTATTATACCCCAGAGCTACACTCACTATTCTGCTGGTGCAGTCACTGTGTACATACATTAGATTACTGATCCTGAGGTACATCCTGTATTATACCCCAGAGCTACACTCACTATTCTGCTGGTGCAGTCACTGTGTACATACATTACATTACTGATCCTGAATTACCTCCTGTATTATACTCCAGAGCTGCACTCACTATTCTGCTGGTGCAGTCACTGTGTAATAATACATTACTGATCCTGAGTTACATCCTGTATTATACTCCAGAGCTGCACTCACTATTCTGCTGGTGCAGTCACTGTGTACATACATTACATAACTGATCCTGAGTTACATCCTGTATTATACTCCAGAGCTGCACTCACTATTCTGCTGGTGCAGTCACTGTGTACATACATTACATTACTGATCCTGAGTTACATCCTGTATTATACTCCAGAGCTGCACTCACTATTCTGCTGGTGCAGTCACTGTGTACATACATTACATTACTGATCCTGAGTTACATCCTGTATTATACTCCAGAGCTGCACTCACTATTCTGCTGGTTTGTCAACTGAATCCCATGACATCCAGCAGAATTATGAATGCAGGTCTGGACTAGAATGCAGTATCAGTATAAAGTGCATAATATATATACACCATGTTCCAAATTATTATGCAAATGATATTTTTCTCTGATTTTCCTAAGTGGTCGGTGCAAATGACAGTCAGTCTAATAAAAGTCATCACCCGTTAGAGTGAAGAAACCTCCCAATGATAACAGTATAATCTCCAAATGAATGAATACTCAGAATGCACTGTTCCAAATTATTAGGCCAGTAGAATTTCTGAACATTTGATCTGTTGTAAAGAACTGAAAATGCTCATTTGTGGAATTTGCAGCATTAGGAGGTCACATTCACTGAACAAAAAAGCTACTTAACTCCAGAACATCCTAACAGGCCAAGTTACAGGTAACATAGGACCCTTCTGTGATATCACCTTCACAATTCTTGCATCCCATTGACCTTGTGAGTTTTTGGAGAGTTTCTTCTTGTATTTCTTTGCCTCACAGAGCTGCGGTTTTGATGTGAACTGCCTCCCACCCTCATAGATCTTTTGCTTGATGATACTCCAAAGGTTCTCTATAGGGTTGAGTTCAGGGGAAGATGGTGGCCATGCCATGAGTTTATCTCCTTTTATGCCCATAGCAGCCAATGACTCAGAGGTCTTCTTTGCAGCATGAGATGGGGCATTGTCAGCATGAAGATGATTTTGCTTCTGAAGACACGTTTCTGCTTTTTATACCATGGAAGAAAGTTGTCAGTCAGAAACTCTATATACTTTGCAGAGGTCATTTTCACACCTTCAGGAACCTTAAAGGGCCCTACCAACTGTTTCCCTATGATTCCGGCCCAAAACATGACTCCTCCATCTCCTTGCTGACATCGCAGCCTTGTTGGGACATGGTGGCCATCCACCAACCATCCACTACTCCATCCATCTGGACCATCCAGGGTTGCTCGACACTCATCAGTAAACAAGACTGTTTGAAAACTAGTCTTCATGTATGTCTGGGCCCACTGCAACCGTTTCTGCTTGTGAGCACTGTTAGGGGTGGCCGAATAGTAGGTTTATGCTCCACAGCAAGCCTTTGAAGGATCCTACACCTTGAGGTTCGAGGGACTCCAGAGGCACCAGCAGCTTCAAATATCTGTTTGCCGGTTTGTAATGGCTTTTTAGCAGCTGCTCTCTTAATCTGATGAACTTGCCTGGCAGAAACCTTCCTCATTCTGCCTTTATCAGCACGAACACATCAGTGCTCAGAATCAGCCACAAATGTCTTAACAGTACTATGATCACGCTTACGTTTTCGGGAACTATCTAACGTTTCCATCCCTTCACCAAGGCATTGCACTATTTGATGCTTTTCAGCAGCAGAGAGATCCTTTTTTTTCATGTTACTTGAAAACTCTGGCCTGCTTAATAGTGTGGAACATCCAGTTTTCCTTTTATTGGGCTCACATGGCAAACTAATTATCACAGGTATCTGAGATTGATTTCAGAGATCCAAAGAACCCTGAAACACAATACCATCAATGGGTTTCATTTGCAAAAGAAAAAAAAACCCTATGATACTTAAAACCAATTTGCATAATAATTTGGAATATGGTGTATAAGTTTTTAGATAGATTATATCTACGTGCTCAAAAATCTGTATCTCCCATCATGTACCATCTACCCTAAAGGTACTGCCACACTAAACAAGATCGCTAACGAGATCGCTAAAAGACGTCACTATTTAGCGATCTCGTTAGTGACGTCGTTGTGTGTGGCATGTAGCAACGACGTGGCCCCTGCTGTGATCCTGCTGTGATCTCGTTCATCGTTCTCATCGTTCCAGACCCTATTTTGATTGTTGGCGTCCCGCTGGTGAGCATATATCGCTGAGTGTGGCACCTTTTTGTGAGCGATGTGCGGTGTTTTTTGTACCGCCAAAGTCGTTAAGGAGATCGCTAACCGCTATAGCGTCCTTAACGACATCGCTAAATTAGGCAGCTACTAGCGATATTAAAACGATCCCGCTAGCGATCGCATTAGTATGCGTCGTTATCGTGATCGCTAGCGGGATCGTTAAGTGTGGCAGTACCTTTAGATTTCCGCAAGTGCTTGCTCCTTTGGTCAGATTTGTCTGCTCCCTTGAGTCTCTCCATTGCAGTTGTACATTAGTTCTTCGGCTTTCTGTGGTTATATGGAAGCATTTACCATGGGCCATATACAATGAATATTATTCCTGGCAGTAAACAGTATAATAGGGTGATGAGCCTAATCTGACAGACAGAAGATTACGCTCCCAGAAGAAATAACACAGTAGCGCACTAATCCCTGATCATTATCTGCTTAAGATCTTATCATATGGAGAAAACTCATTAAAACTTTGCATAAAACTGTAAACAAAGAGCAACTTTCTTATTCCAGGACTCGCTGGGGGGACGTCATATCTTTACTATGCAGCTGAATATTTGGTTCACGATGGTGCACAATTATATAAATTGTCATTATTTAACAAGAAAGCCTAAACATTTGGGTCAGACGCACAAACTATTGACTTTGAGAAAAAGTTGATAAAAGTTCTGGCCACGTACTATCCAAAGATGATGAAGATTTTGTGTTTGGTATCAGTTATAATAGATAAAAGGACTGAAGAATCTTGTATGCTTTGGGAAGGAAATAAAGATGGATAGATGACACGGTAGAAAGAGAGAAAGAAGAATGGAAAAGAAAGATGATAAATAATGATGGAACTGCAGTGTGATGTGCGCAGGGCAGGCAGCCACACCTGGCAGACGACGGGACCCAAAAGGTCTCTTTGGCCCATATGAGCAGACCAGTACTATTAATGACCCATGATATTTGGGGGTCCTGTTGGAGGTTTTGCACTGGGGTTCCCAGCCTCAAGTTATGCCGCACAGGATAAAGAAATATAACAGGTAAGAGAATAGATGGATCCATGTAAATGGGGAATTTAAAGCACCTCAGATCGTTCACTGATACATCTGGACTTCTGCCTGCTTTGTCTTCACAGATAGTTAAACACGGAAGGAAGGAAGGAAAGAAGGAAGGAAGGAAGGAAGGAAGGAAGGGAAGGAAGAAAGGAAGGAAAGAAGGGAGGAGGGAAGAAAAGGAGGAAGGAAGGGAGGGAGGAAAGCAGGAAGGGAGGGAATGAGGGAGGAAGGAAAGAAGGGAGGGAGGGAATGAGGGAGCAAGGAAGGAAGAAAGGGAGGGAGGAAGGGAGGAAATGAGGGAGGAAGGGAGGGAGGGAATGAGGGAGGAAGGGAGGAAATGAGGGAGGAAGGGAGGGAGGGAATGAGGGAGGGAGGAAGCAAGGAAGGAATGAAGGAAGGAGGGAAAGAAGGGAGGAAGGAAGGAAAGAAGGGAGGAGGGAAGAAAGGGAGGAAGGAAGGGAGGGAATGAGGGAGGGAATGAGGGAAGATGGGAGGGAGGGAATGAGGGAGGAAGGAAGGAACGAAAGAAGGGAGGAAGGAAGGAAAGAAGGAAGAAAGAAAGACAGAAAGAAAGAAGGAGGAAGAAAGAAAGGAAGGGAGGGAGGAAGAAAGGAAGGGAAGGAGGGAATGAGGGAGGAAGGAAGAAAGGAAAGAAGGAAGGAAGGAAAGAAAGAAAAGGGAGGAAGGAAAGAAAGAAAGATAACACATTTCCTTTGTATTTTAGGCAAAATATGCATATTTTCATCTTTCAGATTTTTAAAATTACAAAAAGGAAAATGGGCCAATGCAAAAGTTTGGGCACCCTGCATAGTTAGTACCTAGCAGCACCCTCTTTTTTAAAGTATCACAGCTTGTAAACACTTTTTGTAGCCAGACAAGAGTCTTTCACTTCTTGGTTGAGGGATTTTCATCCATTCTTCCTTGGAAATTCTTCCAGTTCTGTGAGATTCCCAGGTCGTCTTGCTTTCTCTGCTATTTCGAGGTCTAGTCACAGATTTTCAATGATGTTCAGATCAGGGGACTGCGAGGGCCATTGTAAAACCTTCAGCTTGCGCCTTTTGAGGCTGTCTATTGTGGATTGTGACGTGTGTTTAGGATCATTATCTATTTGTAGAAGCCATCCTCTTCCTCTTTTCACCTTCAGCTTTTTTACAGATGGAGTTATGTTTGCATTAAGAATTTGTTGAAATTTCATTGAATCCATTCTTCCTTCTACCTGTGAAATGTTCCCCGTGCCATTGGCTGCCACACAACCCCAAAGCATGATTTATCCACCCCCATGCTTAATGGTTGGTGAGATGTTCTTTTCCTGAAATTCTCTGCCCTTTTTTCTCCACACATACCTTTGATTATTGTGGCTAAAGATTTCTATTTTAACCTCATAGAAACGTGTCTTCCATGCCAGATACTTTTGACTCTGTACCTATTGGACTCTCCTCCCTTCTCTGGTCCAGATGACACCTCAGATCACTTCTATAGTGGAATAACTAAATCCTGAATTATTGATGAGCCATAGATAAACTCCAGGACATGAAGAGCACAGTCCCCGCATTGTCCACTAGGTGGCGCTCTGGCTGCATAGCAATTTCCCAGCTCAGCCTCAGGGATATAGAGATGAGAGTTGTTCTTCTACATGTCACTGCAGTGAGTGTGACCTGTGACAATGCAGTGACAGCTCTCCTGTGAGTGTCCAGGCTGCAGTGAATGTGCATTACATGGGCATGAGGACATTGTCCTTTATAGTGGGCACACTGATGAACAATGCTGACATTGAAACCTTCTGACCATCCTGGGAATCCTGCACCTGGATGCCTGTGTGGGAACATCTCCACTCAGGTCTCAGTCCACGCATCTGCCTCCTCCAGCAGCCTCATGGTAACCACAAGTGTATAGTATTTGTGTAGAGATAGCAGAGCTGATGCAGTATCACATCAAATACAGCTCTGCTACATCTCTAGTGTGCACTTCCAGATGTGCAGGTTGGTATAGACAGAAGTAGCAGAGCTCCGTGTTTAATGAGAATCCTATGGAGAAGAAGAGCAAACAATGAACTCGGCTCTGCTACTTCTCACAATAAAGTAATACAGTTTGCAACATCACTTCTTCTGAAAAGCAAAAAATCGCATGTGTGCTCACAAACAATATTATAGGCTTCTACAAAAAAAAAAAAACAAAGGTTGGACTTGTCCAGGGAAAGGGAAGCTGTGTAGATTGTGTCCTAAGTAAACAATTTAAACCACGAGTCAAAATTTGTGTTTTTCTGTAAAGGGGAAAAAATGCTGCTGAAAACTTTCTCAGCTTCTCTGTAGTTTGGGATCATCAGCTTTCTGCGCCGTCTGCTACAATGTATGGAAAGTAATAGCGCTGGAGCCCTGGGGTCTGCGTCCTGGCGCACATCTGGGCTACTATATATACAGAGGATGAGCTGCAGAATAAATATATATATATATATATATATATATAATATATATTATATATAATATATATATATATATATATATATATTATAAGAGGATGAGCTGCAGAATATATTATATACAGAGGATGAGCTGCAGAAATATATATATATATATATTATATATACTATATATAACAGAGGATGAGCTGCAGAAATATATATATATATATATATATATATATATTATATATATATATATATATATATATATATATATTTATATTGTATATAGATCACTCGCATCCTGCAGATGAATGGACATGATGATTACAGAAAAGACCTAATTTGGCCATTGAGCTCGCTCCAATGTCCCAATGTCTGGTGCTATTTAATAATTTAAGGAAATAGAAACAAGAAGAAAGAATCTGGTACAATTTACTGTTTTTACAATTATCTATTACTATTTTCATTAATAATCAGTAAAACAACCAAAACTTCCATCATCTCTGCTGCAGTTACAACTATCAGCATGGTTCCCTCATACCTGATGTTACTATTGATATTAGGAACATTGTAATAATGGTAATGGTACAATCACTAGTCCTACTATTCCCCTACAGTTGTATCACTACTACTTTTATTTCCATCATTACCACTGTTCTACTATTTCTGTAACTACCTCTCTTGCCATTACTCAGGTATTATTTCATCACTGTGGTACTAAGTATTACTGCTATTATCATGGCATTTACTTCTACGACTCCATTATTTCCTTTCCTATTATTATTACTTTAGATGCTGTAACTACTCTTGGTGTTTCCCTTGTTACTACAACTCTACTCTTACTGCCTTTGCTGCAACTACTTGTTAAGTTTTTATTATTTTTTATCATTTCCATTCTTATTTCTTCTATTACTATTATAAGTACAAAACTCTTTCATCCATTCACTCCTTTTATCTCTTTACCATCCACTACCACATGTACTAATATTGGTCGTATTTGTAGTGATCTACTTCTGTTACTGGTGACACTTTTATTCTCTATCACTGTTGCATTATTATCATTACTACAATCATCATTATCACCATGTTCTTTTTTTTTTACTAAATATTCTGCATTATTCTAGGATTTCTGCCTTTCAGTATTTTTTTGCTTGCTTTGGTGATTTTTTGGGGGTGATGTATCACTTGTAAGTCATTCATCCCCTGCTGGGTCATTTACATTGTCACTAGTTTGTGTGTAGTTCTTCTTGTTGTCGCAGTTGTTGTGCAGTTTGGTGGCTCTGAACTAGTTGGACGGGTTCTAGGGTGTTGCTGTCGCTTGTGATCCTCTGGCCAATGGCACCAGATCCACCCTGCTGTGCGTAAGAGCGCAATTATGGATTTAACCAAGCCTCTAGTGAGCCCCAGCCAGCAGAGCCTGCACACTCAGCCAGTCAGAGCCTCCTCCTGCCTGCCCTCCTCCTCCTCCTCCTGCTGCTGAGGGATCACTAAGGAAGCCTCCTCAGACTCTCACTCACTATTATAGAGGCAGCTCCAGCTTAGGGTATGGAGGCCTGATCCTCACTGTGGAGAGAGACCCAGAGACTCCCATCATCACCACCATCATCACCACCATCATCATCACCCAGCAGCTGCCTGGCACCAGAGCATGACAGGAGTTTATGAGAGAAGGGTCCCAGCCATCAGAACCAGCGACTTCCACTCTTCTTTCCAGTCTCCCAACATCATGCATCATCCATCCCAGGATTCTCCCACCTTGCCCGAGTCCTCAGCCACAGATTCTGGCTACTACAGCCCTGGAGGGGCAGCTGCACACTCGCACCATGGCTACTGCTCGCCCACCTCTGCCAGCTATGGGAAGGCTCTGAATGCTTACCAGTACCAGTACCATGGAATGAGTGGATCTGCTGGGAGCTATGCCGCCAAAGCCTATTCAGAGTACAGCTATGGGAGCCCCTACCACCCCCACCACCAGTACAGCGGGGCTTACAACAGGGTGCAGCCCCCCAGCAGCCAGCCAGGTAAGAGGGGCTCATTTGTGGGCGCTGCAGGGAGGCGCTGGCTGTCTGCACTGCCGGCTATTCGTGGCTGCGGTTCTCACCAGCCATAAATGTGTCTCTGTCTCTTCCTCCAAGGTTTTATCTCCGTAACCGAGGCGCCGCCAGTCAGCACCAGAGCAAACCGCAAAAACTATTTCCAAAGAGCAGAAAGAAAACAAAAGCAAGGAGGAAACTCACAGATTGTTCCCAGCAGGGATCCAGGGGCAGCAAGTGGGCGCCCATACTCCTAGCACTGATTCAGAGCAGAGGGGAAAGAATAAAGTCACAGCCACTGCAGGAGTACAGGGGGCAGCTGATGAGAAGCCATCATCCAGAGCAGAGCCCCCCTAGTCCTACTGCAGCAGGGATCAGGACAGCAACACCAGCTGTACCCCCCAAGACTGCAGCAATCATCCAGAGCAGAGCCCCCCTAGTCCTACTCCAGCAGGGATCAGGGCAGCAACACCAGCTGTGCCCCCAAGATTGCAGATATCATCCAGAGCAGAGCCCCCCTAGTCCTACTCCAGCAGGGATGAAAAGCTGCCCCCAAGACTGCAGCAGTCATCCAGAGCAGAGCCCCCCTAGTCCTACTCCAGCAGGGATGAAAAGCTGCCCCCAAGACTGCAGCAATCATCCAGAGCAGAGCCCCCCTAGTCCTACTCCAGCAGGGATGAAAAGCTGCCCCAAGACTGCAGCAATCATCCAGAGCAGAGCCCCCCTAGTCCTACTCCAGCAGGGATCAGGGCAGCAACACCAGCTGTGCCCCCAAGACTGCAGCAGACTGCAGCAATCATCCAGATCAGAGCCCCTCTAGTCCTACTCCAGCAGGGATCAGGGCAGCAACACCAGCTGTGCCCCCAAGACTGCAGCAGTCATCCAGAGCAGAGCCCCTCTAGTCCTACTCCAGCAGGGATGAAAAGCTGCCCCCAAGACTGCAGCAATCATCCAGAGCAGAGCCCCCCTAGTCCTACTCCAGCAGGGATTGGGGCAGCAACACCAGCTGTGCCCCCAAGACTGCAGCAATCATCCAGAGCAGAGCCCCCCTAGTCCTACTCCAGCAGGGATGAAAAGCTGCCCCCAAGACTGCAGCAATCATCCAGAGCAGAGCCCCCTTAGTCCTACTCCAGCAGGGATCAGGGCAGCAACACCAGCTGTGAATATGGGGGGTAATATTCACAGCCCCTTCCCTAATGTTTATACCCAGCAGGGATCCACCAGGGCATAGGAGGCTGCAATAAAAAGTGCACCCCCAGATTATGCCAGTGATCCAGAGGAGATAATATACCAAGCAGAGATCCAGGGAAATGGGAACTGGATGAGCAACTGTGCCACTAATATTCTATTGTTAGAGATGGTAAAGACCCTCCAAATACTGAACCCACAGATGTGGAACATTATAACGATCAGATAATTACAAAGAACTGTAGAGAAAGAACTTCAACAGTAGGAAATGTCAAAATAACAATTTATGTATCTAATATTTATGTATAGTTCTTTTTAACTTTCTATTATCTAACAATTATCTATCAATTATCTATATATCTATTACCTATTATCTATCTATTATCTATCTATTATCTGTCCATTATCCATTTAATATCTATCAATTATCTATCTGTTTCCTATTATCTATCTAGCTATCTAGCTATCATCTCTCTATTATCTGTCCATTATCTATTTATTATCTATCAATTATGTATCTATCTATTACCTATTATCTATCTATTATGTATCTATCTATTTATTTATTATCTATTTATCTACTGTATCTATTTCTCTTAACGATCCATGTGATATCCATCTATAGATCTAATTCTTATCTCGCCATTATTATCTCCTATCTATCCCTTCATCCATCCTATTGTCACAGACACAATGACCCGTTCTTCTGCTGCTCTTTCTATACGGATTGACCTGTCATTTACGCTCCGTATCCGCAGGGCATTTTTCTGTGCGGGTTCAGGTCTCGGATCTGATCATTTGTTGGATTATTTTCTGCTTTTTCTGTGGTTTTCTATCACAATGTTTCAGGGGTCAGTAGTTTAGTATCTGCTGACTGTCAGTATGGGCTGATATTATAATGTTTGGGGTCATCGGGGGTGTATTATAAGAGTTTTCGGGGTGGTGTCATGTATTTCTGGGTGGGGGGTCTTGTGGCATTTTCTCGGTTACATTGTGTGTATATTTTGGGAAGCTGATGTTGGTGGGGTGTCATTTATTTCTGGGTGGGGGGGTCTTGTGTCATTTTCTGGGTTACATTGTGAGTGTATCAGTCCATGTATATTTTGGGAAGCTGATGTTCTGTGTATTGCGGCTTCAGTTTGGGGGGGCAGTGGCACTGCTTCCAGCTGTGGCCCCCCTGGTGGGAGCCGCTGTCTCTGTCTGGCTGGAGCAGGGTGACCGCTGAGTGCGCAGATTACAGGGCAGCCAGTCTGGGGGCTTTGATGTGTGTCTGGCCTGGGCTGGGGTTTCCCTTGGATCCCTCTCTATACACATTAAACAGAGTCTGGTGCCTGCTGCTCCTGCTGCCCAGACTCGCTGACCGCAGCCTCCATTCATCCCTTCTGGGCAGAACTCCACAGTACAGCGCTGTGCACACTGCAGCCCGGGGCAGTGCGGTGCGGTAAAGCTTCCGTGCAGAACAAAAGCATTCACAACTGCACGAATATAATAAAGGGCATGACAATAATGTGTGCCCTGTGATATAATAACACTGCAATAAAATAGAATAGGCTGCTCTGTACAAATCTATTATAAAGCATCGTTATATCATGTAATGTCACAGATATATCACATTAATATATACACTAATGCTATAAAACAAGAGCAGAACCCCTGCTGACAATTATACAGTCATTTACAACTGTGATATAGATGTTATGTAATAATGCCACATCCTAATGATCTGGAGAAAAACAGCAATGCTGCAATCTGCTGCTCTGAGAGCAACTACAATGTCAGAAATGGTGCTGTAATAATATTCTGATAAAGATACATCTGCACTGTAACATATGCTCTGAAAAAATATACATACATTAATCAGTACTGTAATATAACACTGATAAAAACTAAAACAATTGAATCTGTACTGTACTGCTCTGAAAAAAAAAAATATATATATAGCCGTACTGTTATATAACACTGATAAAAAAAAAGCAGCAACACTTTGATGCTCAAACATAAAACAATCTAATATGTGCTGTAATATACTAGACTATACTTTGAAAAATATATATCTATATTAATCAGTGCTGTAATATAACACTCTGATGATTAAAGAAAAACCATAAACAATATAATCTGAACTATAGTATACTACTAAAAAAAAAACTAAACATTAACATATATTAATCTGTACTGTAGTGTACCACTTTGAAAAAAGTATATATAATATATATATTATATATATATATTATATATATTAATATATACTGTAACTTGTCACTGATAAAATATAACATAAAACAATATAATCTGTACTGTAATGTACTGCTCTGCAAAGAAAATATATATACACACTATATATATATATAGATATTATCTATATATTATATATATATCTGTTTTTGATTAAAACAATCTTAAAGGAATATAATCTGCACTCTAATACGCAACTCTACAAAACACGCACACAATATATATATATATATATATATATATATATATATATAATGTAATATACTACTCTGAACAAAATATATTGATCTACACTGTAATATGCTGCTGAAATACAAACAAAACAAAAAAAGCAATCTGTACACTACGATAATGCACAAACATTGTGATGCAAAGTCTGGTAATTACTCTATAAGTGAACGTACATTATAGGAATCTCTCAGGTATACTATTATACTATAATGCACAATGATCCTTTTAAAATATAGCATACAATTGTAACATTTTTTATTACACTGTACTATAATTCACTATAGAAAATGACATTGTATTGTAATTATACACACTGCAATTATGCTGTAGTGCAAACTGCATAACTTACTGTAGTATGATGCTATTATATATATATATATATATTATATATATAATCATACCAAAGTTATGGCAATGCAATACAGTTTGTATTATAGTCTAATTTCATAGTATGTATAAATATATATACATACATACTGTACAGTCAGAAAATTATATAAACCTTGCAATAATACTTAATAATGTCATATTTTATAGAAAACCAGTGTAGAGTACAATACATAAAAGTACTATGACTACATAATACATTATACAAATGTTCTGACCTGCTTGTACTGTGTGATAGAACATACTGTACTATAGTATGGTAAATTAGTAGATATTATGTTAGTAATAGAATATATTAGTTATATAATATAGTATATTAGCACAGACATATTATACTGTATCGTTTTCTATTAGATGCCCATAGTCTGTATGTATTAGGTATGGGACTTATTGCATAAAAATGTCTGCAGCAAACCATACAACACTATATATAATGCTACACAGTAATATAACCGGCCGACTGCTATAATATCTACTGAATGTACTGTACTATATACACTATGCTGCAGTATAAAACTGCTGACAACATCCGATATAATGTGGCAGACACTTCTGTAAAATAGAACTAATGACTGCAGTGAGATGTCCCCTAGAATCCATCGGTGACATCAATGCTGCCAGTGCTGAGGGATGGAGGGGACACGACCTGCACGGTCACTTTTATACCAGTTTTATATGTACATTCATCTTTGGTGTAATTTTACCTGGTTGCCCCCATGTTCAGTGCCCTCACACTGGAGCTTAATCACTGTATTACAGTCACTTACACACATTTAACCCTTTGCTTCTCCAGAGAAAGAAGTGTCAGAGCCGGAGGTGAGGATGGTGAATGGGAAACCAAAAAAGATCAGAAAACCCCGAACTATTTAATCAGCATACAGATGGCTCTAAAGAGAAGTTAGAAGACAGTATGCATGCAGAGGGCAATGCGCCGCATGAATAAACTACACAGAGTAGGAAGCATGAGTAGCATAGTAGCTAGAGTAGAGAGAAGAGAGACAGATAGATAGATAATAGATAGATAGATAGATAGATAGATATTAAGATAGATAGAAAAGATAATAGATAGATAATATAATAGATAGATAGATAATAGATAGATAAATGCAGATAGATAATACATAAATATAAATAGATAGATAGATAATAGATAAATAAGATAGAATATTTAGATAGATAGAACCAGAGCCAAAATACTACAATATGGTTGCAATGTTTTTACACACATAGCCTCTTGTCCAATATGAAATCTATAGAAAAATAAGCAGCACTCCAATCAGATATGTCAAAGGCTTGAGAAAGGTTCTGTTATGTGACCGAACGTTGCTACATGGGTTAATAAAAAGTCCTTTATTTTTTATATCTGATTGGAGTGTTACTTATTTTACTTAGCTAGATAATAGATAGATAGATAGATAGATAGATAGATAGATAGATATAGATAGATAGATAGATAGATAGATAGATAAATACATAGATCTTTAACTTTGATTGCAGAATGTATCCCCCTTCCTAATATAACATACATTACCAGCATATATAACACTGTATGAGATGATTTTCTGATTTGGCTCTTTCTATAATGAATCAAATTGTAATAATTGATGTATAATTAGATATCAATAGGAATAAAAAAATGGATATAAAATGTCAACCGTTGTTTTATTATTATCATAAGTAAATGCCTTGTGCATTTAGTATGATGGGTGAATAGTCTACATCCAGCCATACACCGCTATAGCAGAGCTGATATTGTCACTTGGCTCTTTGGGGAATCCTGGCAGTTTTTGTTGGGCTGCAGGTATCAGGGTGTGCAATAAGCTCACTGTGGAGACTGATGATGAGGAGTCCAGATGCCTCCTGTGCAGTCCTGTGCGCAGCATCACTGACCCTTTCTCCTGTGTCATCTGCTGCAGCCACCTCTAATATGCGCAACATGTGCAAAATATTACTGCTTCTCCCCAATCAGATGTTAAATGTCTGAAATCAAAGCTGCGGGTTTGTTACAGATAATTCAAGACAGAAGTTTGTCCAGTACAGGATAATATCATTATTTAAGAATCTGCATCTTCTTTAAGGATGTCTCCAAATTACTTCAGAGAGCAGATGAATTCCATGTATTTTTTTTGTACAAAAAGGGGGGTCTTATGAGTGATGGGCTCTGCTAGATACAAATGAAGAGACGTGGAGTTTGTCAGATGCAGCAACTTGATCTGGACAAATCCAGAGATGGAAGCTTTGTCTATAAATACCATTGCTGGGTAGATATATGGGTGAATGATTCCTTTATAAATAAATAGATCTGCAAATTAATGTTACATAGGAAGATAGATAAAGAGAGACCCATAAATCCTTAAATATATATTTACTAGATAGGAGGATAGACAGACCCATAGATGTTATAAGATAGATAGATAGATAGATAGATAGATAGATAGATAGATAGATAATAAATGATAGATATTAAAGAGATTCATAGGTAGATAATACATGAATAGCTATTCATACATATCATATATATATATTAAATAGATCCATAAATGAATATTACATAGCAAGAAAAATAGAGACCCATGCATCCTTGAATGGATGTTTCAAAGAAAAAAATGATGGATAGACTCATAGACATTAGTGTGATAAAAAGAGAAATAAGTGATAGATGATTCAAATTAATAGGTAAATGATATAATCTATTTAATATATAATATAAATTATATGATTTATAATATGATATAAATGATATGATCTATTTAATATCTAGGTATCAATATATATTGATACCTAGATATTAAATAGATCCATGAATGAATATTTTGCAGGAAGATAGATTTAATACTGATGGTAAATGTGATACAAGGAGGCACATTCTGATGTCTCTCTTTCCTATTCCTTTCCATTATAGGTGAAGATCTGGTTCCAGAATAAAAGATCTAAGATCAAGAAGATCATGAAGAATGGAGAGATGCCCCCAGAGCACAGCCCCAGCTCCAGTGACCCCATGGCCTGCAATTCTCCACAATCCCCTGTGGTATGGGACACCCAGGCCACTTCCAGATCTCTCAGCCATCACCCCCATGTGCATGGTCACCCCCAGACCTCCAATAACTCCCCTGCATCCACTTACCTGGAGAACCCCAGTGTGTGGTACCCAGCAGCTAATTCTCTAAGTTCCCACTTACAGAACCACAGCTCACTACAGCATCCATTAGCGCTGGCGTCGGGGACTCTCTACTGAGGAGCTCCAAAAACTCTTACAATCCTTTTTTATTATTATTTTTGGTTTTGGACAGTCCTCCTCCTGATTCATTGCTATGAGGAAAATACAGAAGAATGTATCAGATGGATTTTTTTTAAAGCAAAGTATATTGTGTAAAGCTTGTGCATGTAATTTATTGCATTTCAAGAAAACTTATTGGTTCTTTGTTTTTTTTATTTTTTTTTTATTTTTATCGATGGACTTTGACTCAATTTGGACACTATTCTCAATGGTGCCTTCAATCTATGACCTCATTTTTTCCCAGAGAGACTTTGTTTTTTTTATGTTTATTGTATCCCGTGTAAATAAATGTAGATAGAGGAATTCAGCTGTATATTCTGGTTAAATAAAATTATTTCGACCATGAGACATGGTTGTTCGTTGGGAAATAAGTTCAGATTGTAGAATATGTGGAGGTGATGGTGGAAATGGATGGAAAACTGGGAATTGGATGGTAATTGATGGTAATTGGATGAATTGCATCTGCATGATCAGATCAGCTTTGATCTGTGGGGCCAGGGTCAGGTGAGCGTTTTAGAGTAGGGTTTCTTACCTGCAGTAGTAAAATTTGGACTCCTGCTGAGTTGTGGCTGGATGTAATGTGGAAGAGGCAGCACAACCTGCAGGTTTGCAGAGCAGGAACTTAGATCAGAGCATGCAGTAGAGAGATGGGGGCTGGCAGAGGAGTTGGGGGGCTTCCAGAAGAGTCAGAGTATAGGTATAAGAGTTGGGTGGGCTTCCAGAAGAGTCAGAGTATAGGCATAAGAGTTGGGAGGCTTGCAGAAGAGTCAGAGTATATGCATAAGAGTTGGGTGGGCTTCCAGAAGAGTCAGAGTATAGGCATAAGAGTTGGGAGGCTTGCAGAAGAGTCAGAGTATAGACATAAGAGTTGGGTGGGCTTGCAGAAGAGTCAGAGTATAGGTATAAGAGTTGGGGGGCTTGCAGAAGAGTCAGAGTATAGGTATAAGAGTTGGGGGGCTTGCAGAAGAGTCAGAGTATAGGTATAAGAGTTGGGGGGCTTGCAGAAGAGTCAGAGTACAGGTATAAGAGTTGGGGGCTTGCAGAAGAGTCAGAGTATAGGTATAAGAGTTGGGTGGGCTTGCAGAAGAGTCAGAGTATAGGTATAAGAGTTGGGGGGCTTGCAGAAGAGTCAGAGTATAGGTATAAGAGTTGGGGGGCTTGCAGAAGAGTCAGAGTATAGGTATAAGAGTTGGGGGGGCTTGCAGAAGAGTCAGAGTACAGGTATAAGAGTTGGGGGGCTTGCAGAAGAGTCAGAGTATAGGCATTAGAGTTGGGGGGCTTGCAGAAGAGTCAGAGTATAGGCATTAGAGTTGGGGGGCTTGCAGAAGAGCCAGAATATAGGCATGAGAGTTAGGGGGCTTGCAGAAGAGTCAAAGGGCAGAGAGTAGGAAAAGTGGGGTCATGCAGATCGCATGGGACATGAGGATCATGTGTTGCCAGTACACTAGGATCTCTATAAGGTGCAACCAGAACAGTGAAGTTTGTCATTTAATGCAGAACCAGTATGGGGTACAGAATAGAAAATAAAAGGACTTAACTAGTTTCAGGGGAAAGTGTGTTGTCATTATTTTTTTTAACGAGCAGCCTTGCATTAAGCCAGAAGACACCTAATGTAACTGATGGGATGACCTGTAATATCCACAGGAGCAAGGTATACTCTGCAATGGGGAGAGGAACATGTAAGTGGTGGAGGGTTAACATATCAGGTCATCAGTGAAAGCTGTAGTGGGGGCAGGAGAGCTGGGGGTTTATTATACATGCAGATCAGGAACTCACTGAAGACTTCAGGAAGGACATGGTGCAAAAAAGAAGGACGTGTATGTAGAATAGGATCTCAATGCAGGAGGCAGCAGTGAAAGATGACATGTATGTAACACATAGGAACATGCCATGTCTGCACTGCAGGATTTCAGTATAGGCTGTGGTGGGGACAGTAGAAATGCCTGTAAAATGTGGACCTGTCATATCTGCTGCATAGGACTTTTACTTGAGCTGAAGAGCAGGAGCTTATTATAAAGAGGAACATTAACGACATGTGATGTTACAGGGGACATGTGGTTGCAGAGCAGGGTCTCAGTATAGTGAGGGATATATAGGACATGTATGTTACAGGGGACATGTTGTGCAGAGCAGGGTCTCAGTATAGTGAGGACAATGAGTACACGTATGTTACAGGGGGCATGTCGTGTGCAGGGCAGGGTCTCAGTATAGTGAGGATATAGGACATTATGTTACAGGGGACATGTCATGTGCAGGGCAGGGTCTCAATATAGTGAGGATATAGGACATGTATGTTACAGGGGGCATGTCATGTGTGCAGAGCAGGGTTCAGTGTGTGAGGATATAGGACATGTATGTTACAGGGGGCATGTCATGTGTGCAGAGCAGGGTCTCAGTATAGTGAGGACATAGGACAGTAATGTCAATGTGTGGCAGGATCTCAGTGTAGTAAGGACATAGGACATGTATGTTACAGGGGACATGTCATGTGCAGGGCAGGGTTCAATATAGTGAGGATATAGGACATGTATGTTACAGGGGACATGTTCATGTGCAGGGCAGGGTTTCAATTATTAGTAGGAATAGGACATTATGTTACAGGGGACATGTCATGTGCAGGGCAGGGTCTCAATATAGTGAGGATATAGGACATTATGTTACAGGGGACATGTCATGTGCAGGGCAGGGTCTCCAATATGTGTGAGGATATAGGACATAGTATGTTGTTACAGGGGACATGTCATGTGCAGAGCAGGGTCTCAGTATAGTGAGGATATAGAACAATATGTTACAGGGGGAATGTCATGTCTGCAAGCAGGGTCTCAGTGTAGTGAGGACATAGGACATGTATGTTACAGGGGAATGTCATGTGTACAGAGCAGGGTCTCAGTATAGTGAGGACATAGGACATGTATGTTACAGGGGGAATGTCCTGTGTAGAGCAGGGTCTCAGTGTAGTGAGGACATAGGACATGTATGTTACAGGGGGCATGTCATGTGTGCAGAGCAGGGTCTCAGTATAGTGAGGACATAGGACACGTATGTTACAGGGGGCATGTCGTGTGCAGGGCAGGGTCTCAGTATAGTGAGGATATAGGACATTATGTTACAGGGGACATGTCATGTGTGCAGGGCAGGGTTCAATATAGTGAGGATATAGGACATGTATGTTACAGGGGGCATGTCATGTGTGCAGAGCAGGGTTTCAGTGGTGTGAGGATATAGGACATATATGTTTACAGGGGGCATGTCATGTGTGCAGAGCAGGGTCTCAGTATAGTGAGGACATAGGACAGAAATGTCATGTGCAGGATCTCAGTGTAGTAAGAGGACAAGGACATGTATGTTACAGGGGACATGTTCATGTCAGGGCAGGGTCTCAATATAGTGAGGATATAGGACATTATGTTACAGGGGACATGTCATGTGCAGGGCAGGGTCTCAATATAGTGAGGATATAGGACATTATGTTACAGGGGACATGTCATGTGCAGGCAGGGTCTCATATAGTGAGGATATAGGACATGTATGTTACAGGGGACATGTCATGTGCAAGGCAGGGTCTCAATATAGTGAGGATATAGGACATGTATGTTACAGGGGACATGTCATGTGCAGAGCAGGGTCTCAGTATAGTGAGGATATAGAACACATATGTTACAGGGGGAATGTCATGTCTGCAAAGCAGGGTCTCAGTGTAGTGAGGACATAGGACATGTATGTTACAGGGGACATGTCATGTCTGCAGAGCAGGATCGGTTTGCAGCAGACACAACCTGAAGAGACATGCTGTGCAGCCTCAGGCGCAGTTACCTGTCTCCGTTTTTTTATTTTATCTTGAGTTTTGTCTGCCTCCCCCTCCCTGACTGTCTGCTTCTTTGTTATTGCTGCCAGTTTTTCTTCTTCAAGCTCAGTAACATTCACGACTGGAGCCTCAGCTTTGTCTGAACCTTTAACTGCTGTTCTTAACGTGTGAAACCCAATTGATGCAAGTATATATGTATCCGTGCAGTGTATAGAGTCCTGGGGGCGCAGGTTATACACTCGGTGACATTCGTTACATTGTATCACCCCATAGAACGTTGGGGATCGCTGCGGTGACGTCATCCGTTCTCTTGTGTGCGATGTATGGGGCGAGGAAACATCAGACACAGAAAGGGTTTAATTTTTTTACTTATTAAATGGATGTTGGTCAAATGGGCCCTAATGGAAATTCTGTAAGAGGGCCCTCACTTCCCATGTACTGATTAGATTATATTACTGGGGGTTTCAGGCACCCAGTAATAGGGGATTCCTACCTCTGCAGCCCCTAGAGTTACCATCCTGCAAAGGAGCAGATATTTCCCAAAGTAGTGACCCTTTTCCTTTTCTAATTTAAAGGGATACAGCGGAGCACATTTTTATTGGCAGGGAGACAATTTCTTTTTTTTTTTTTTATATATAGAATCATAGACCAAAAGACTGTAGAATTGTTATGATCGCTAAATGGATTGTTGGCAATTTTAAGAACAGAAATTGTTCTAAGAGAAAAAAAAAGCCAATTGCTCACATTAAAGGG
>JARQOD010000006.1:9962390-10098695 GCA_033576555.1 Oophaga sylvatica | reverse complement strand
TATAGAAGACCAGGCAAAAAGCCTATGTCTATAGATCAATGTGGGAAAAAAAAGCGTATATAAGATATCATTAGGTGCAGTAAGCATTAGTAATACATGGGAAGATATGCAATCAAACTGCATGTGGAAAAAATGCAACCAAAGTTGGTTAAACCATAAGCCCATTATATTGCGGAACAGGTTCTTATATACCTAGGCTGCATTGATTATTAACAACTATTGTATAAAGTGCAAAGTTCTAGATAAATAGCTAAAGAAATTTATAAAAATTATATTACCCCTCAAGGTTTGGTGGGTCTCAGACAGATGCAAAGCCTTATTTTTTAAAATTGCCATAGAGAGGGCTACAACCCCCGGGGAAGCACTTAGCAAACCGGTCGGGCTCTCCTGTCCGTTGTTCATAAGTTTTGTATGCTTGTATACATTTTTGTTATTGTTTGTGTTGCTGCAGATTTGATACAGTGCCATTGTACCATGGTAACAGGAGGATTTTTTTTCTAATATTTGGGGTTGTGCCTCATCTATGGCAATTATATAATAGCAGCTTGCATCGTCTTGAGAAACACACTAACCTTAGAGGGATAATATTTATGATACTTTTCTTTTAGCTTGTTTTTACAACATTTCACTTATATACAACTAGTAGTTAATAATCAATGCAGATAGGTATATAACCTGTTTCCCGCAATATTTGGGCTTATAGCGTTTTTAACCAATTTGGGTTGCATTCGAAAAATTTGCATTGATTGCTATTTTCCTAAGTATCTACTAAGCTTACAACACTATATGATATCTATATACGCTTGTTTTCCCGACTTGAATCTATAGGACATAGGCCTTTTTCCCCTGGTCTTCTAATTAAGTGTTATATTATATTTTTTTTTTTGGGTACAGGCTTTTTACTCCCTCACATTTACCTCCATTTCCCATATATCTATGGGATTTGGGCAATTATTGGGAGTCCGCCATTATAGTTTTTTGGCAGTTCTTGCTTCTTTATTGTTCATTTTGAGCACTTAATTTTTTATCATTTTGCTTATGCATTTTTTGATAATTTCTATATTGTGGATAACTAAAAAATTATATTTTATTTTTTTTACATTAAGTGCCTGTACACTTTGCTTATTATATATATATAAATGGTTTTTTTCGATTATCTTTTCATTGGACGCTCTATATATTGACATCACGGAAATCGTCATGGATTATATATATATTACTTTTGACATCTATGAGTATTAGGATATATGCCTTATGCATTCACTGCTCTGAACAAGGGTTGGTCTTTTGCCTTTCCTTTGTTATTTTTATTATTATTATTATTATTATGTATAATGATTGTCATTTCGTTCTTTTTTTTAAACTGTTTTGAAACTAATAAAATTGTTTTGCATTTTTCTATAATTGGCTCTGTTTTTCATAATTCTTTTTGGTATTTGATTCTCTATATATATGAATGAGCGTTTATGTTGGCCTCTTTTTGGTTAATCACCAGTGATCAGGACCCAGCGAGCACCTGGTATCCGTGTGCACATGGGTAAACTAAGCACCACGCAGCGGCCTGTTACCCATATGTACCTGCATACCGGCCTCAGCTTCTGCTGTAGAGCGCTGAGAACCCGGTACCAATGTCACATCGGGGAATAAGCACTGGCGGCACCTAGTTACCCGATATGTACCCTGGATACCGGTCTCAGCGCTCTACAACAGAAGTGGGAACCGGTAACCAGGGTAATATCGGGTAACTAGGTGCCCGCGGTGCTTAGTTACCCAATATGTACTTGGATACCACTCCCAGCTCGCTGATTTGTTTTGGTCTCCTGCGTCACACGCGCAATGCGCGTTGGCCAGGGGAACCCAACATGAAAAAATGGTCCAGGACATTCAGCGACGATCAGCGATATCCAGCAGGGGGGTGATCATCGCTGGTGGGCACCTTAGCGAGATCGCTGTTGCGTCACAAAATCGGGGACGCTTGCAATCTCGTAGCGATTCATTGTGTACGGGGGCTTTGCCTCGAAGAAGTTGATATTAAACCCTTAGACCTCCAGAGAGTTATTTTAAACCCTTACACCCGGGATTACCATTAAACCCCTTAGACCTCCAGGGATTTTTATTAAACCCCTTTCCCTTCAGGAGTTACCATTAAACCTTATACCTTCAGGGAGTTATTTTAAACCATTAACCTCCGGGAGTTACTATTACCCCTTAGAACCCAGGGAGTTAGTATTAAATCTTTCACCCCCAGGGGGTTACCATTAAACCCCTTACCCTACAGGGAGTTACTATTTAAATCCTTAGAACTCCAGGGAGTTGTATTAACTCTTACCTCCAGGGAGTTACCATTAAAACCCTTACACCTACAGGGAGTTACTATTAAATCCCTTTGAACTCAGGGAGTTGTATTAAACTCTTACACCCCAGGGAGTTACCATTAAACCCCTTCACCTCAAGGGAGTTACTATTACACCCTTCCCCTCCAGGGGTTATTTAAACCCTTCCCCCTCCAGGGGTTTTTATTACATCCTTCCACCCCAGGGAGTTTCTATTACCCCCTTCCACCTCCAGGGGTTACTATTTAACCCTAAGACCTCCAGGGATTACTATTAAACCATAATAGTAATGTTTTTGACAGGTTTTTTGTGATTAATGAGAACATCCATGTCAGGAAAAGTTTATTTATCATATTACGGTGGTCTAAGGTAGTAAAAATATTAATGAAAGCACACTAGAATCCTAAGGCAGTGAAGGGTTTAATGGTGATATCCCAGTGGCCTAGGGTATAGAACAGATTAATAGTAACATTTCAGGGGGTTTAATCATGAAAGTCTTACTTAACATTTCCCCGGGGGGCTAGGGCAATGAAGAGTTTAATATAACTCCTGGAGGTCTAAGTTTGACGGTTAAAACCTTCACTGCCCTTGCATGAATTTCTCTTAACTTTCACTGTCTTTGACCTCCATGGAGTTTCTTTTAACCCTCTTCCCTAGACCACCTGGGATGTTACGTTAAAACTTTTCATTTTTAAACCACCAGAGATTTTACCATTAAATCCGTTCTATACCCTAGGCCACCTGGGATATCGCATTAAACCCTTTACTATCTTAGACTTCTAGGGATCTTTCATTCCGAATATTTCACCCCCTAGACCACCAGGAATTTGTTCAAAATTTTTTTCATTGACATAGATGTTTTCATTAATCATATTTTTGCCATAATATAATCATCAGGGGGTTTAACGTTAATATCTTCACATTTCGTCCATATTTTTTTCTTTTTTTGTCTTAAGGGGCCCACTCCTCCCTGCGGCTAGGGGGGGGTGACCTTAGCTGACATTTTGGATCATGCATGGTTGAGCCCCCGGGGCCTGAACTGTGCACTCCCGATGCGCAATTTAGGCACAGCTTTGCCTCTCATTTTAGATACACATCCCATGAAGATGAAAAAATTGTTAAGGGCAATAATCAATATGTAATAATGACTACAAACGATGATGAGCATGGAAAAAAAACAAAAGAGTTATAAATAACCAAAATCAAAAAATTTTTTTCATATAACAATTAACAGATGAAACCCCACATGGGTTTAAAAAAACAGGGAGCTGTATAAAGTGCGGGACAAATATTGAATGTGAACCCCCAATCTAATCCTAGCCAATATACGTAATTCCGAAATGTTGGCTTCTTGAAATTGTTCCAGAAAATGAATATTTCCCCCAGAAAATTATTCAATGAAACAGTTTTGTTATACACATGTTTTTTTTCCTTTCGGTTTATTGGAACAACCAAAAAAGGAAAATTGGACATCTTTACTTTAAAACCCCAAAAAATGGGCAAACAAAATTATTGCACTTCCAAAAAATTGTGGTTATCAACTTTTTTCAAGCATGTGGCTCATTCAAACTTACCGTGGGCAAGTAACAGGTGTGGGCAATATGAAAATCACACCTGAAACGAGAAAAAAAAAGGGGTGAAGTTGACTCAACTTTGCATTGTGGCGTGTGTGCCCACTAAGCATGGGAACAAAAAGAGGAAAAAGAGAAACTGTTGAGGACTTGGAACATGGAGGTAAAATTATGAACCGTAAGGGGTATATGATTGGTGATTTACACACTGATGGACATGCACTGCACGCAGCACGAGTGACATCTTCTCGGACATGGATCCCACAGAAGATTGCAGCTTGGAACGCAAGCATCTCACCATCTCCGGGGAAAAAACATGCATGTGGGTCTAAACAGGTTGTTTGGGGCAGTGTAGGTGAAAAAGGTGTGGAAAAACTTTAATACAGTTGTGCAAACTTATTTAATGCTGGAAAAAAGCAAAATCTGCAAAATATAAAAATGGGATATATGGTCCAATACTACACTGGATTTCGCCTTCATTTTGGGATTTACGCCCAAAAAAATGCAGGCAGGGAATGTTTGCACCATTATTGTCTATGGCCCTGTCACCTCCGTTTTGGGGGTGTTCGGAGCAAGCCCAGACGGGACCCATGAACTGCAGAAAAGTGCAGTGTGAAACACCCTAAGGTATCTGATCATGTTTCAGAGGTATAATGGCAAAAAAATAAGAGTAAGTTTTTGGCATTAGGGGAGCGAGACCCTCAGTATGGCGCACCCCCCGTGGGGCAGGGGGGGGCATGCCCCTCCCTAGAGCAGGGGGACATAATGAAAGAGAGCGGAGAGAGCAGCACAATGCCCGGCCCCCCTCTGCCACAGATTTGCAGTGCCTGTCTGGTGCGCAGTGCACGGGGAGCTGTGTCTCACCCGAGGAGCTTCTTCCTGGTGCAGCAGTGTAGTTTCACTTTCTGCCCTGCAGGCTCTGGTTGTCTAGCCCGCTGGGCCTAGTCCCTCTGGTGAAGACACGGACACTTCCTGCTCTGCCTCAGCCACTGCCTGCAAGTTATGGAAGGGGGATGTAATTTATTAAATTCATTCAGATTGGGATGTCATGGTCACTGGGGGGAAGTGAGAGGAGGGGGGACTGTGGGGGAGGGGTACAGTACACTGGGGTGAAAAGTAAGAGGATGGGGTATTGTGGGGGCTAGGGCACTGGGGGGTAATGGAGAGGATGGGGGTATTGTGGGGGCTGAAGTGGGGGAGGGGCAACAGGGGACAGAGAGTGAATGTGAGAGGAGGGGGTATTGTGGGAAGGGGTCAGGGCATTGGGGTGAATGTAAGAGTATGGGGTATTGTGGGGGTAGGGCACTAGGGGGGTTAATGTAGAGGTGGGGATATTGTGGGGGTGGTGCAAGGGGTTATGTGAGGGATGGGGTATTGTGAGGGGGTGGAAGGTCCTGGGGTTGAATGTAAGAATGGGGTATTGTGGGGACTGAAGTGGGGGGGGAAAGAGCACTGAGGGGTGCATGGGAGAGGATGGGGGTATTGTGGGGTCAGTGGGACAGAACACTAAGGGGTTGCATGTGAACGATGGGCTGTTGGGGTGTGGGTGGGGTACAGGGGAGGTAGGGGGCTTTTTTTTTTCTTGTGAGCTCCTTAATACTTTAATAATAGATTAATATTTCAGTATTTTTATAACAAGGGCATAGACAGACGGCCGTATAACTCATGCGAGGATCGCACTGCAATCCTCGGACTTGCTGGTACCGCTCCTGACATGAGCGCTACTGCCATGAAATAATATATGGTATATACAGCGTAGTGTCAAATACACTGCTTTATTATGCAATATACAACAGTTCTAATGCTCCATACCTAAATGCAGGATAATGTACAGTGTATATGATGTAACCTGTATAAGATGCGACATTGGCTTGCCCCCCCCTAGTTTTGATCCTGGGTACGCCCATGCCCTCAGTTGTTCACAGGGGCTTTCCGGGCCACTGCAGGGGCAAATACTGACCACTCAAATGGACAATGACTCATTTTAAGTTGCTCTTAGCTCTTCTTCATTGGGCTCACGGGGAACAGGAAAGGACTTTTGGAGAACATATACAGTCCTGTCATGAATTAGAGGTGAGGTCATTTGTACGTGTTGTGCCCTAAACCGGTTATTCACTTTCTGATTTTCTCTCCTAATTAGCCTCAAATTTTTAATCAGATCTGGCATGTTTAAACTCTGAGCTAATCCAGGCATTAAAAGCAGATCTGTTCTCGAGAGGCTTAACGTAACGTTCAGGCTAATTGAAGTCATCGCTCTTCCCGCACCGTATTTACATGCCCCATTTGCTGTTATTATTTTGCTTTGGATTTTCGTGCATTGGGTTTATTACGATAACATTAGAATCGTCCGTACGCACTTGCGCCGTGACGTTCGCGTTTCTTACAGTCCTGACCATCTCCAGCGGACGGGCGAAGGATGAAAACACGAGAAAATTGTTTAAACAGTTTCTGCTTTCGGAGTCATGAAGTTTATAGCAGATCTTTCAGCCCCAGGAAAATATCAGAGTTATTTTCATTTCGCTGCTGTGTTTTTCTTTGAAACCAATCAGTTTTTTTTTCTTCTGTGCAATTGTTTGAGATTATGTAACAAGATGAGCTGGTAAAAGTTAAAAAGCCAACTTCATATAGTCTATGTTGGCTTAATCCGCACTAACACATTAACGATCCAGGGCAGCGATCGAAACGCGTTGCTTTTCCCTTTGTCTATCAAGTGCTATCCTGGAGCATTAATTTTTTAATGTGGATTAAATAGAGAAATTTCCAATTTGACCTGAGGAGCTTGAACATCACATCATTTTTTCATTGCTTTTTACGTCCCACCAGCACGGAGTTTCGTGCAAATGTCTTCAAGTATCGGTGAGATGGCTTCTTTTCTGTTTGGTTTCATGTTGGCTTCTTTATTAAAATTCACCTTCTGTCTGGGGATCACACTGCAGCTCTGTCCCCTTCCATGATTTACACTGTAGCTTTGCTTTTTCTTATTGACTGCTGGGTATCCCCCATCAATGCATCAGGTTTCCATTGCAGTCTGGACACAGTGATTATGATCCATGAGTAATCAATTACCTCTCTACTGATGGTAACAGAGTCAGCATCAGGAAAATCTGCGTACGATCCAAAGTCGGTGAAATACTGGGAGAATATCGTCTGGTCAGATGAGATCAAAATTGAACTCTTGGATGCCTAATACACACCATGTTTGGAGGCCAAAAAGCACAGCAAAACACAACAAAACACCACAACAACAGTGAAGTTTCGAGGTCGGAACATCATGGTGTGGGGATGTTTTTCAGAATCGGCACTGGCAAACTTCATATAATTGAAGGAAAGATAAATGGACAAATGTACTGAGATATTCTTCAGCCATCTACCAGATTCTATGAAGATGAAAAAATATGGACATTTCACACTGCGAAGGAAACTCTCAATTGAGAAAGAAAATAAAGCTGCTAGAATGGCTGAGCCGATCACAGGCCCTGAATCCAAGAGAAAATGTATGGAAGTGTGTAGCCCTGGTGTTAGGCACACGCAGTACCCTGGAGAGTGTGTGGAGAGATAGCAGTTTAATGCTCAATACCCATTCACTCAACATACACTAGACACACCCTTAGGGTAGTGTAGTCACTTGTGAGGGAGTGGTCAGGGTGTATTCGTTGAGTGATTAGAGTAGTCAGTTTCCTGTCTTCGGACAGAGCAGACGTGTGGAGTCTAGCTGGGACCTGGAGGGAGGAAGCAGTCCAGCCTGGCTCTATCAGCAGTTCAGCAAGTGGAGGCCAGTAAGGGCGAGATATAAGTCACCTCAGCCTGGTCAGAGCTGTACCTCACTTGAAGACACTGATAAAGAAAGAAGAGCTTAGTGCAGATATACTTCAGTCTCCTGTCCCAAGGACAGTGAAAGGTTCAGAGACGTGCTCCTGCCTAGTGGATAACTGAGAGTCTGGAACTAACTCTAAAGGAAGAGAAGAAGGGAGTGATTATATGACTTTTTGCAAGTGTGAGTGTTTATGCTACCAGCGAGGACAAGGCGAAAGGCACAGTGGAAAGGATTATTTGAAAAGTGCTTTTGGATTGAAGAAGTCCTGCACATTGTAACCGGTCACTGGGGCGAAGGATCACTATTAGCTTCAAGCATAGTGGTAAGAAAACCAGAGACTTACCCGGACCTTAGGTCGCGGCAAGCAGCCCCGAATAGTCGGTACGTAACTGGGGTCAGGGGGAGTGAAGACTTTGAGTCAGTGCACGACAAGATAGGAATTCAGCTCTCTCACAGGAAGGCTCCTACCACAAAACTGACTGGGCAGTACAGCTATGGAATAGCTGGAGTTATAGAGGGAACTACGCTTCAGGCTGGTTGTACTCATCGTGTTGAAAGTAAAGGAGGCCCCTAACTTGTCCAGCTGCTATCTCGAAATACATTCTCCTTGGATCAGCCTCCCTGGGACCTGCCTGAACATCTTACAAGTAAAGGTATGGAAAGACGCTGACCGTGTGAGACTGTGTTATTTATCTGCACCCGACTTCACTAACTTCATAGACTTTGAGGGACCAGTCCCACCTGTAGGGGACCTGACATCTAGCTGCCTCACCATCCCCTCAGAGATCTACAGCAGCGCTGGTACAAATTACCAGAAGGCTACAGGTGGCGTCACGAACTGTATATAAATCTATCCCCTGTAAATATACCCCCCCAACATACGCCTGACCGCCAGGGCCACAGACCGAGCCACCGCTACCTGTGACAATCCCATAGACTTCTACGGGCTCGGCTCTGAGTACCCCATTGCCCTGGTAACCCACAATTGTGGTGGCGGGTCGACACAAAAATTTGGCGTCACGAACAGGATGCGAAACTCGCAAAATTGCGAGCCCTGTGTGCCTATGGAATTGTTTTTGTGAAAAGGACTGTTTGCACTTTTGGCGCCAAAAATCGCCATCTTTGTCGCCATATTCGCGCCCTCAGGCGCTGGAGAAGAAGGTGGGCGTACCTTCGTGGGCGTCTACCCCCCTGTGGCGCGAAGAAAATGCCTGCCCTCTCAAAGTGCTATTACAACATGCGATCCTGCCCTACAGAAAAGGAGGTCCGCCTCCTCTTCACCTTTCCTGCAAAGAGGAGGAGACGCAAACCCCGCCTCCACGGAAGAGACCGGACGTCTCTGGAGGAAGATGAAAGAATCTTCTGGAACATCATGGAAGCAGGACGTGTGCAGCCGAGCAGGGAAGCGGAGGAAGGCAGGCCCCGTGCCCCAGCCAAGCTGCCACCAGCACCGGAGTCATCCGTGGTCCTGCACCTGCAGCAAGCATTGCTGGAAATCAAAGAAGAAAATGCACGACTAAGAAAGATGATTTTGCCACAACCTGGATTTGAAGAGATCGAGAGACGCCGGCGTACCCTGGAGCAGCGGAGGCTGTGGGACGCGGTGTTCTCCCCCTTCGATGACCCCCTACGTCTGGAGTTACCGAAAATTCTGCTGCCCAAGGCAAAGGAGCAACCGGAGGCTGCCCCGAAAGTACCAATCCTGATCCCACCGGTGAAGCGGTGGAGGCGAAGGAGGTTGAGGAGGTACCGCCAGTTCCGGAACGCCCGCCCGGCCAGGAGGCCGCAGCAGATGATCGAACCCCGGCAGGGACACCGGAGGGGTCCTGTCCGTCATTACCAGACGTGGACTGGGACGAGATGGCACGCTTGGATGACGTCGCCTATACCGCCCAGTGGGAATATGAGTGGCAGCGTCGTGAGGAGAAGCAGAAACGCCAGCAGGAGGAAGAGCGGGAAGCTCAGCGGAACCGTCAGCGGCAACATGCAGAGCTGATCGCGGACAAGGAGAGTGTCCGGAGAGAGAAAGGTACCCTGAGGGAACCGCGGCGGCAGGGGTGTGTGACTGAGTTCCAGCTCCGGAAGGGCTGGGGCTTCATCCGTGAACCGGGCCTCTACCCAGGGGTCTTTGTTAGTCGCAGGGACGTAGAATCCCACCTACCGCAAGGCCATCCCGGGAGGGACTTAGTTAATGGAGACATTGTCACGTATACACGGCACTGGGGAATGAAGGGATGGTATGCCCTTAACGTCACCATCGTCCGTGACCCCGTCCCCGACGCAGGTAACGTCACCACTACCGCAGCGTCCCCGTCTCCAGCTCAAGCAGTATCCGGCCGTGCCCCAGCATCGCCCCCTGCAGGCTCATCGCAAATGAAAGCAATATCTACATCGCAACATGCGACCCAGTTTCCATCGCAATCCATGACACGATCCATATCGTTAACTGTGACTCAGATTGAAACGCAATCGGTGTCTCGCAAGGAGAATGTACCCGTTGCGCCCCTAGAGGTTCGCACAAGAACTGTGGCAACTCAAACCCCAATAGCAGGTCACGACCTGTTAGTCCTGGGATCTAGGGCCCATTGCATTGTTCCAGCCCCCGGGGTGGAAAATGTATTTGAAAATAATTAAACAGTAAAAGAAAAACCGGTGAGATCCATATAGGGGTCTACCATAAGTAATGTTATAAAAAGTTTAAGAAGTTTGCCAATTTTTGCACAAGTTAAATGTGTATATAGCGTATATATATATTGCCAAAAATAGAATGCCCGGCTGGGTAAATAGAGAAAAGTTTCGCACTTTATTATTATTACAATGTGATATTATATCTGTGTCTTCGTTTAACAATGGACTCAGAGGCTGAGGACTGTGCCAGCCCAGAACTTATTTGTATATAGTTGCGCTTCGGTGCTTTATCTTGGTTTTACATAAAACCAGCACAACTACCTCTGAATACAAAACCCGTGTGGTGTGGCACTGAGTGAGGTCTGCATTCGGATGTCCTGCAGCCCACCCAGGAACCACGTTGAAGGTTTGGTGCGGGTCCTTCACAAGAATACTGTATATTTATTGAATGTTTTGATGCCTTAATACTTTTGTATTTCTCTATATTCAATGTTTTTGTTTTGCAACGTTCAAGACATTCTTACCTCCCGGATGGGACGAATTAATGTTTAATGTTGATGTTTTAATGCATAAACAAAACTGTCTCTTTGTATTTTACAGCCCGGGAGTGCTGTCATTTACCATGGGGGAATGTGTAGCCCTGGTGTTAGGCACACGCAGTACCCTGGAGAGTGTGTGGAGAGATAGCAGTTTAATGCTCAATACCCATTCACTCAACATACACTAGACACACCCTTAGGGTAGTGTAGTCACTTGTGAGGGAGTGGTCAGGGTGTATTCGTTGAGTGATTAGAGTAGTCAGTTTCCTGTCTTCGGACAGAGCAGACGTGTGGAGTCTAGCTGGGACCTGGAGGGAGGAAGCAGTCCAGCCTGGCTCTATCAGCAGTTCAGCAAGTGGAGGCCAGTAAGGGCGAGATATAAGTCACCTCAGCCTGGTCAGAGCTGTACCTCACTTGAAGACACTGATAAAGAAAGAAGAGCTTAGTGCAGATATACTTCAGTCTCCTGTCCCAAGGACAGTGAAAGGTTCAGAGACGTGCTCCTGCCTAGTGGATAACTGAGAGTCTGGAACTAACTCTAAAGGAAGAGAAGAAGGGAGTGATTATATGACTTTTTGCAAGTGTGAGTGTTTATGCTACCAGCGAGGACAAGGCGAAAGGCACAGTGGAAAGGATTATTTGAAAAGTGCTTTTGGATTGAAGAAGTCCTGCACATTGTAACCGGTCACTGGGGACCGAAGGATCACTATTAGCTTCAAGCATAGTGGTAAGAAAACCAGAGACTTACCGGACCTTAGGTCGCGGCAAGCAGCCCCGAATAGTCGGTACGTAACTGGGGTCAGGGGGAGTGAAGACTTTGAGTCAGTGCACGACAAGATAGGAATTCAGCTCTCTCACAGGAAGGCTCCTACCACAAAACTGACTGGGCAGTACAGCTATGGAATAGCTGGAGTTATAGAGGGAACTACGCTTCAGGCTGGTTGTACTCATCGTGTTGAAAGTAAAGGAGGCCCCTAACTTGTCCAGCTGCTATCTCGAAATACATTCTCCTTGGATCAGCCTCCCTGGGACCTGCCTGAACATCTTACAAGTAAAGGTATGGAAAGACGCTGACCGTGTGAGACTGTGTTATTTATCTGCACCCGACTTCACTAACTTCATAGACTTGAGGGACCAGTCCCACCTGTAGGGGACCTGACATCTAGCTGCCTCACCATCCCCTCAGAGATCTACAGCAGCGCTGGTACAAATTACCAGAAGGCTACAGGTGGCGTCACGAACTGTATATAAATCTATCCCCTGTAAATATACCCCCCCAACATACGCCTCACCGCCAGGGCCACAGACCGAGCCACCGCTACCTGTGACAATCCCATAGACTTCTACGGGCTCGGCTCTGAGTACCCCATTGCCCTGGTAACCCACAATTGTGGTGGCGGGTCGACACAGAAGGAACTAAAGCTCATAGTTCATAGAAGGAGCCAATGTGATCTTCAGGAAATGAAGAGTGTTTGTGTGGAAAAATAAGCAATACCTGCGACTAGTTTCTCCACACAGGAGGTATTAAATAAATTTCAGTAATCCTGTTCAATACTTTTTCCAGATGTCATTTCTCATTATTACACATAATTTGTGGACATCTATTGTTTGATTTCTTTGCCTCTGTGGATTGGATGGGTTGGTACCGACATATGGTGAGAATTTCATGTCAACAGCACCTTTAGAGATATATTTACTTAGAAAATTGGTGACATGTTCAATACTTATTTCACCTCCTGCATACTCACCTCACCACTAACCTGTCCAGCCCCTCTGCTGCTCAGTCTTCAGAGCCGTCTCTTCATTACTTTCCTCTGCATCTCCTGGCCGGTTCCTTCCAGGCCGGGACTTTCAGTAGGGACCAGGCTTCCAAAGTAACTGCACGCCATGAAATCACGGATGTACAATGCACGGAGACCTCAGGGGCCTGGTTGTGGAAGGAAGCCCTGGCTTAAAGAGGACAGGTTGAAGATGTGCAAAGAAGAGGATCAGATGGTGGACGGCATGGTTCACTGCCCCCCGTCCAGTCCTCAAGGCCTCTTCTTTCTGCCATCAGAGCTCCAGCCTGATCGTTTCTATCTCAGGACTTTCAGGAGAGAACATAAGTGACATTTAATTTGCAGGGAATAACTTCTCTGCAAATCGAATCTCCCAGAAAAATCTGCAAATTCAAATTTTGTCACATCGGATCATTTCTCATCTCGACTTGTTAGAAAGGTTCCTTTGAAATAACTTGATCACAAAGTATCCTACTGATCAGATCCCCAAAAGAAAACCAGGCAGTAAGTGTTCAGTGCCTCCACTGGAGAAATTAAGCATTACACGGTGGCTTTATTACCTCTGTATTCTATAAAAGGGTATATAGGAATGGGCGCTCATGGGTAAAGATGAGCAAATCAATTCTAGGAAATTCAGATTATTTTCTAATTGTTTTAAAAAAATTGGATTCACCAGGATCCAAATTTTTTAAAATTTGCTTTATGCGAATACAGAAAAATGATGACCAGCCGGCTGCCATTTTGCTCCATTATAAAGAGATAAAAAGGGGATAAAAAAATCCTACACTCACTTTCTTCTCCATCAGCTCTTCTGTTTTCGGTCCTCTATTGATTATCTTCCTTTTTCAGGCTTTCCTTTCAATAGGCACATGGGACATAATGCCCGTCAATGCAATGATGTGACCATACGCAGTGCCTCGCATGTCAATGACATGCTCGATGCACCACCTGACTAGTGAATGGAAGCCTTGACTAGATGGAAGATAGAAGAGAGAAGATAGAAGAGATGATCGGAGGACTTGTGGCGGTGGTACTGGTATGTGGAGGCCCCAAATGTAGAGTTGGTGCAAATCGAATTTGCAGCACTCGTTCCAGCGGCCATGTCGGTAATCTGTGGTCCTTGGATGGGAGCCCTGAGAACTGACTTTTACCATATTGCATCCAGGCTCCTCTTTCGATTAGCCAACCTGCCGCGACATCACATGTGCATCAAACCACAGGCCATGTTGGTGTGCCGCCAGGTAGGAAGCGAGTAGGTAGGGCTCCCAGGTCACTGCTGTGGCCGCTGTACCAGATCCTGCAAATGGATTCATACCAACTCTGCCACGGAGAGATGAGTAGAAGAATCCTTCATTAACCACCTCTCTTGACAATTTAATTTGCATCAAATTTATTCCATGCAAATCAAATGTTCCCCCTAAAATGAACAAATCTGGCCAAATCAAACTAGGGGAAGTTTGCTCAATTTTGGCAATGTCTCCACTGGGTGTGTGTAGCCCTGGTATTTAAGGTACACAATACCAGGAGGATGAGTGGAGAGGTAACGGTTAAGGGCTCTACATGACATCACATATACTTCGGACACACCCAGCAGGGGTGTAGAGGGGTGTGGTTTTTAGCACAAGAGAGTCTTGTAGTGTCTCCTGAGGTGAAGGGAGAGAGAAGGATTGCCTGTCTGGAGCACTAAGATTCCTGTCGATTCAGAGAGACAGTACAGTAGTGGAGGCTAGTACAGGTGAGCCAGTTCACCTTAGCCTAGTCAGTGCTGAGATTGAGAGTTTGAGCAAGTCGAAAGGCACAGTGGAAGGAAATCAGAAGTGCTTTAGGATTGAAGTATCCTGCACATTGTCACCGGTCACTGGAGACCGAAGCATCACTATAGCTTCACGCATAGTGGTAGAAAAACCAGAGGCTTACTGGACCTTAGGTAACAGAAAGCAGCCCTTGAAGTGTCAGTACGTAACAGGGGTCAGGTGGAATAGGAACTTTGAGCTAGGCCAAGCATAGAAGAACCTAGTTTCATCACTGGAAGGCTCCACCACAAAACTGACCGGGCAGTACAGCTTTGAAATAGCTGAAGTTTCAGGAGTGAACTACGCTTTATGCTGGTTGGACTCATCATCATTGGAAAGTAAAGGAGGCCCCTGCCTTGCTCAGCCGTTGCCTCAAAACTCATCCTCCATCAACCCCATCAGCCTCCCTGGGACCTGCCTTACCATCTTACAAGTAAAAGGTATGGAAAGACGCTGACGGTGTGAGACTGAGTTATTTAATTGCATGCCTGCATAACCCCACCATAACCATCGACCTGAGGGAAGAGTCCCACCTGTAAGGGACCCGACATCTAGCTGCCTCACCATCCCCTCAGAGATCTACAGCAGCGCTGGTACAAATTACCAGAGACTACAGGTGGCGTCACGAACTGTAAATATATCTATCCCCTGTAAATATTCCCCCAACATACGCCAGACCGCCAGGGCCACAGACCGAGCCACCGCTACCTGTGACAAACCCCATAGACTTCCATGGGCTCGGCTCTGAGTACCCCATTGCCCTGGTAACCCACAATTGTGGTGGCGGGTCGACACAAAACTTTGGCGTCACGAACAGGATACGAAACTTGCAGCATTGCGAGCCCTGTGTGCCTGTGGAGTGTTTTGATGAAAAAGACTGTTGCTATTGTTTGGCGCCAAATACCGCCATATTTGCCACCAGATTCGCGCCCTAAGGCACTGGAGAAGAAGGTGGGCGTACCTGAAAGAGCGCGCAAAGTCTTGGACACGCCCCCGGCTCTGACTCAGCGGCAGGTCCTGCAACAGGAAGTGAACGCTCTGACATCAGAGCGCCTGCGACGAAGGTCCTGTTCCCACTGCTGTGCCTGTGAAGTAGCAGCATCTGAAACCGGTAGGCTCCGTTTAACCAAGGGGGCGCTAAGATGTCACAACAACCGGCTGACAGTGCGGCCCCGGCCGGAGGCCCCAATCCCGCACCGCCTGGTATTGTAGCGCCAGATGGGGGTGCAGGTCCAGCACCCAGTCCGGTAGTCCCGATCATGCCACTAACGCTCCCATATATGCCTGGGGCGAAATGGCTTCCCCAGTACAGCGGTGAGCCAGGCACATTAGCAGGCTTCAAGCGGAAGTTATGCAGCATCCTAGAAATGTACTCCATGCCTGAGAGACAAAAAGCTGCTGTGCTAACAGGGAAGCTAACTGGCGCTGCTGAGAGGGAAGTGGAGACTTGGGATACCGTTGATCAGGAGTCGGTACCTGCGATCTTCCTTAAGCTGCATGCCATATTTGAAGACCGCACAGAAACGGATCTCCGGATGGCCTTCTATCACTGTTCACAACAGCCAGGTGACAGCATCCGGGACTACGCTTGCCGACTACAAGGAGCCCTGAGAGCTCTTAAGCAGATTAATAATTTAAATGCTATCGATGAGAATAAAATGCTGAAAGAACAATTTATCCAGGGATTGAGATCCCAAGAGGAACGCAGAACTGTAAACTGGTGGTCCTTAGATCATCCGGATGCTACCTTTGATGCCCTAAAGGACATGGCAATAAAAGGGCTGCGGCCCCTGGGCAAACCTGAGGTGGCAACCCAACATCGTCAGGCTGAAGTCACTCTGGAACCGGCAGTAACCCCCTGTTCCCCGCTAGTGGCTGAAACCAAAACGCAGGTGACACCTCCCAGTGAATTGGATTGTCTGCGCTCAGAGGTGCGCCAGCTGACTAAAAATCTGGCTGCTGTAATGAGTGCCCTGCAGCTGCGGAAAGAGGAAGAAGGGAAGATCTTGTTAGCTGACTGCCCAGAAGACGTCCCGTGGATGCACCGGAGAAGAAAGAAGACGTCGCCCCCCGGAGGAGGACAACGCCACCCCCAGGAGCGACCTCTGATCAACACCCTCCTCGTCGAGAGATCATCTGTTATCGATGCAACCGGAAAGGTCATATGTCTCCACAGTGTCCTTTAAACGGGCAGAACCTGGGTCCAAGGGCCAACACCCAGGAGAATACTCGTCAGGCCCCTTAGACTGGAACCGCAGGTATGTGGGTGGGCGACCCTACCTGTCTATCATCCTAGATGGTATTGCAGTTCCGGCATTGTTAGACACTGGGTCCCAAGTGACCCTAATACCTGATGCCCTATATACTAAGTACTGGTCAATGGACAGTCTTAAACCCCCGAGCCCTGACTTTACCGTATATGCTTCTAATGGTCTTCCTGTAGAAGTACTCGGGACAAAGTGTGTAGATGTAAAGGTGGGCAGAGAGGAGTTGAAAGACCAGGGGCTTCTGGTAGTAAAGACTGCAAATGAGGAGAACGGTTTAAATATAATTTTGGGCACTAACATTATCGGTAATTGTTTGGGAGAAGTTGTGTTCTTGCTCCAACAGCTCGCTGAGATTGCCCGACCAAGGCAGAAAGGAGTAATCCAAAGAGAGATCCGGGCCCTGGTGTGTCAGCAGCAAGCGAAGCTTACAGACGGCGAAATTGGTAATGTACGGGTCACTGACTCGGATCCTATTGTGATACCCCCAATGAGTGAAATGATTATCTGGTGCAGGGCAGCCATAGGTCTGAGAGGACAGAATTACCAAGCTGTAGTAGAACCCCACCAGTCAGAACATAGACCTACACTTATGACTGCTAGGGGAGTAGTAGAAGTGGTGAATGGAAGAGTACCGGTACGGCTTCTCAATTGGGGAGATGATGAGGTAAACTTACCCCGTTATGCAACCATTGCTAAACTACATGCTGTCGACAATAATTCTATTCTTCCGGCTGAGTCCTTAGACTCCTGTCAAATAGCGGAGGACAATGACCCAGCAACTCAGGTGGCGGAATGGTGTCAGCAACTCCATGTTGGGACGGACACCACTCCCGCTCACCAGAAGCAAGGGGTATTACGGGTGGTGCAAGAGTATGCCCAAGTGTTTAGCAAGCACCCACTTGATTTTGGGGTAATTAAGGGAGTCCAACATCATATCCCTACAGGCAGTCATCCTCCCATCAAGGAGCGGTATAGGCCTATACCCCCAGCCCATTATCAGAAGGCTAAAGAAATGTTACATGATATGAAGAAGGTCGGGGTGATAAGGGATAGTTGTAGCCCCTGGGCAGCCCCTCTAGTTCTGGTTAAAAAGAAAGATGGTAGTATGAGAATGTGTGTGGATTACAGGCAGGTGAACCGCATAACACACAAGGATGCATACCCGTTACCACGCATAGAGGAATCATTAGCTGCTCTGAAAACGGCTAACTACTTTTCTACCCTTGATCTGACTAGTGGTTACTGGCAAGTGGCTGTGGCTGAGGAGGATCGTGAGAAAACGGCTTTCACCACCCCAATGGGGCTCTGTGAGTTCGACAGAATGCCGTTTGGGCTCAGTAGTGCCCCAGGAACATTTCAGAGAGTGATGGAGAACTGCCTGGGACATCTCAATTTTGAAACCGTGCTGCTATACCTAGACGACGTCATCGTGTATTCCAAGACTTATGAGGATCATCTGAAGCACCTGGCAGAAGTATTCGAGTCCCTGTCCAGGTACGGGATGAAATTAAAACCCTCAAAATGCCATCTACTCAAACAGAAGGTACAATACTTGGGGCACATCGTCAGTTCGGAAGGAGTAGCGCCGGACCCAGAGAAAGTCACTGCCATCCAGAAGTGGCCGGAGCCGAAGAACCTTAAGGAAGTGCGACAGTTCCTGGGACTAACGGGTTACTACAGGAGATTCGTGAAAGATTACACGAAGAAGGCAGCTCCTTTACAGGACCTCCTAGTAGGACAATCCCTAAAGAGCAGAAACCCTCCCTTTAATTGGGGTAAGGAACAGGCTGAAGCATTCCAAAAGATGAAAGAGATCCTTACAGGTGATGAGATCTTAACCTATCCTGATTACAGCCAACCGTTCCTGTTGTACACCGACGCCAGTAATGAAGGGTTGGGAGCAGTTCTCAGTCAGAAGCAGAATGGCCAAGAAAAAGTCATCGCATATGCCAGCAGAAAACTCAGGCCAACTGAAAGGAATCCGGAAAATTATAGCAGTTTCAAGCTGGAGTTTCTGGCGCTGGTCTGGGCCATTACTGAAAGATTTAAGCATTATCTGGCCTCCAATCGGTTCACTGCGTTTACAGATAACAACCCCTTAACGCACCTGGAAACCGCCAAGCTGGGTGCCATGGAGCAGCGATGGATGGCTCGGTTGTCCAATTACCAGTTTACTATCAAGTACCGGGCAGGTCGAAAGAATGCTAATGCTGACGCATTGTCTCGAATGCCGCATGACTCTGATACGGAAGAAGAATCGGACGACCTGGAAGAAATTGAGCTACCTGCGTTCCATCGAAATGGGGTAGTCCACGAGCATCGAGTCAACAGAAAGCAGTATGGTGCAACATTAAATCCTTTACCCCATCACAGCTGGAAAGAGACTCAGGACAGTGATCCAGTGGTCAGCCGCATCAAGGAGTTGTTAAGACAGGAAGGCTCCTCTTTGGAAAAGGATGCACCTATGTCAGCCAAGCTCTTGTGGAACGAGAAAAGCAGGTTGTTCCTATACCGTGAGAAGTTGTGCAGGAGATACGTCAACCCCAGAACCCATGAGATGGTCTGGCAAATCGTGGTCCCCAAGGCAGACGTCCCAATGGTGTTGGAAGCATACCACGATCAAGCAGGACACTTTGGCTGGGAAAGCTGGAGACCCTGTTGAGATGCCGGTTCTACTGGGTAGGGATGCGCAGCTCCATTGAGAGGTGGTGTCGAAACTGTGGACCCTGTGGTCTCAGAAGGAAGGACTACGGTAGTCAGAAGGCACCCCTGCAACCTATCCGGACGACTCGCCCCTGGAGATTGTGGCCCTGGACCACGTCAAATTGTCGCCAAGTAGATCTGGATACTCATACGCCCTGACCATGGTGGACCATTACTCCAGATTTCTGGTGGTTGTTCCAGTTAAGGATCAGACCGCAGTGACGGCCGCGAAAACCTTTCAAGCAAGCTTCTGCAGACCGCATGGGTATCCGGAGCAAGTATTAACCGATCAAGGACCTGCTTTCGAAGCTGATTTATTCAAGGAATTCTGTCACATGTACGGGTGCAAGAAAATTAGAACAACGCCATACCACCCTCAAACCAACGGTCTTTGCGAAAAAATGAACCATATTGTCCTTGACTTGTTGAGATCCATACCGTTGGAAGACAGAAATCGATGGCCGGACTTACTACCTGATTTGGTTGACTTGTATAACCATATACCTGTAAGTTCTACTAACTGCACTCCAGCCTATCTTATGAGAGCAAGGCCCGGAAGACTACCAATGGATTTAGAACTTGGAGTGGTAGAACCGGAGGCAGACGACACCATTGAAAACTGGGACATCAATCGGCAAGAGCAGTACAGACGAGTGCAAACCTGTGTAGAAGAAAGTCTCAACAAGGCACGGGAGAAACAGGAAGATATTTACAACAGAAATGCTCCTGCCAAGCCTTTGATGCCTGGAGAAGTGGTATTAAAAAGGAAAAGGAAAATGCACAAATTGGATAACCAGTGGGAACAAGAACCCTACGTTGTACAAGATTCTAAATATGACAACAGAAAAGTTTGTATCATCAGTAAGGACGGAGGAAGAACAATAACCACTGTGTCCAGAGACCATTTGAAATTGTGTCCAGTACCCTTAAAGCTTTGTGAAAAGAACCCTGTCATCAATCAAGAGGAAGGAAAGGAAGAGGTCATACACACGGATCTGGGAGATTTTCCTGCGGATTGGCCCCGACTGGGAGATGCTGTAATAGTTCCGGTGTTGCAGTTTTATCAGCCACAAGAGGAAGTTCTACCTCCAGTTGTGTCCGTGGTGCCAGTTGAGTCCGTTCAGGAGTTACCCATCCCAGCAACACCTCAACCTACGGAATCTCAAGGAGGATCATCAGAAGCAGCGCCCCATACTATGGGATCCCCTGGTGAAGCTGACTCACATCGCCCAGCCATTAGTACGCTTGCCAGATCCATAGAAAGATTGAGGCAGTTCTATAGTTTGCCGTTACGCAGTGCAGACAGATCACAACTTAATATACCTGAAGCTACTCCACGTAGATCAGAGCGAATCACAAAAGGGAAGATACCCATTCGATACCAGCAGTAATTATAACAAATTAATGTGAATATTGTAAAAAGTATATATATATATATATATGTGTCTTATAATGGACTGAGAGGCTGAGGACTGTGCCAGCCCAGAACTTATCTTGTAAATAGTTGCACTAAGGTGCCTTATAATGGTTTCACACGAAGCCTTGACTTACCTCTGAACATAAAACCCGTGTGGTGTGGCACTGAGTGAGGTCTGCATTCATATGTCCTGCAGCCCACCCAGGACCCACGTTGAAGGTTTGGTGCGGGTCCTTCACAAGAATCTTGCCGTTTATTATATGAACATGTCTATTTAATATTTTGTATTTTTCTATATTTAATGTTTTGTTTGCAACGTTCAAGAAATCCTTACCTCCCGGATGGGACGAGTTAATGTTAATGTTTAATGCATAAACAAAATTGTCTCTTTGTATTTCACAGCCCGGGAGTGCTGTCGTTTACCATGGGGGAATGTGTAGCCCTGGTATTTAAGGTACACAATACCAGGAGGATGAGTGGAGAGGTAACGGTTAAGGGCTCTACATGACATCACATATACTTCGGACACACCCAGCAGGGGTGTAGAGGGGTGTGGGTTTTTAGCACAAGAGAGTCTTGTAGTGTCTCCTGAGGTGAAGGGAGAGAGAAGGAGTGCCTGTCTGGAGCACTAAGATTCCTGTCGATTCAGAGAGACAGTACAGTAGTGGAGGCTAGTACAGGTGAGCCAGTTCACCTTAGCCTAGTCAGTGCTGAGATTGAGAGTTTGAGCAAGTCGAAAGGCACAGTGGAAGGAAATCAGAAGTGCTTTAGGATTGAAGTATCCTGCACATTGTCACCGGTCACTGGAGACCGAAGCATCACTATAGCTTCACGCATAGTGGTAGAAAAACCAGAGGCTTACTGGACCTTAGGTAACAGAAAGCAGCCCTTGAAGTGTCAGTACGTAACAGGGTCAGGTGGAATAGGAACTTTGAGCTAGGCCAAGCATAGAAGAACCTAGTTTCATCACTGGAAGGCTCCACCACAAAACTGACCGGGCAGTACAGCTTTGAAATAGCTGAAGTTTCAGGAGTGAACTACGCTTTATGCTGGTTGGACTCATCATCATTGGAAAGTAAAGGAGGCCCCTGCCTTGCTCAGCCGTTGCCTCAAAACTCATCCTCCATCAACCCCATCAGCCTCCCTGGGACCTGCCTTACCATCTTACAAGTAAAAGGTATGGAAAGACGCTGACGGTGTGAGACTGAGTTATTTAATTGCATGCCTGCACAACCCCACCATAACCATCGACCTGAGGGAAGAGTCCCACCTGTAGGGGACCCGACATCTAGCTGCCTCACCATCCCCTCAGAGATCTACAGCAGCGCTGGTACAAATTACCAGAGACTACAGGTGGCGTCACGAACTGTAAATATATCTATCCCCTGTAAATATTCCCCCAACATACGCCAGACCGCCAGGGCCACAGACCGAGCCACCGCTACCTGTGACAAACCCCATAGACTTCCATGGGCTCGGCTCTGAGTACCCCATTGCCCTGGTAACCCACAATTGTGGTGGCGGGTCGACACAGGTGCAGTCAAAATCTTTGCATTAGGCTGGGATCACACATGCGACGAAGTCGTCCGACACTCGCATGTGAAATCCCAGCTCTGGCGCCGGCACTCGGGAGTGGAGCGAGCGGCTGCATGTAGTTCTATGCTGCATGTAGTTATATGCAGCCGTTCGCTCCACTCCCGAGTGCCGGCGCCAGAGCTGGGATTTCACATGCGAGTGTCGGACGACTTCGTCGCATGTGTGATCCCGGCCTCAATGTGACTTTCAGGCTTGAATGTGTTAAAAAGTTGCAAGAAACTTTGCTACCACCACAAAATAATGTCCACATAGTTGTCATTTCCGGTTATAAGGAAACTTGCAACTTTTTACTTCATGGGAGATAACACTAATTTCACCATGATCATGAGTCGTGGGGCCGTGAAGCCCTCGTGTAAAACTCCAGGGCACCTTCCTGTTACTCAGCTCCAGCAGAACATTAACAAGGGAAGGACTTCAGGCAGGAGGAAGGCTCCGCCGATGGACAGACAAGGCCAAGTCTCTTTAATGTGGCCTTCATTTAAAGAATCCAAAAATTGTAATGTGATCCCCACTGTCCTCACATTATACAGAGCGGTTAATGATCGCCCTCCGGTGCGGAAGCTGCAGGAAGTTTATTACCGGCAAGCGGAGAAAGTCCGAGCCCATGTGATCACTATAAAATGATGTCACCTAGAAATTAATGACATGTGCGGCTGCCATCCTAAAGTATCACAATATAGATCAGCGGTCTGCAAACCTCAACGCTCCAGCTGGTGGGGGACTACAAGTCTCAGCATTATGGCCACTGACGTGAAAAAGGACAGCATTTATTTACTAATACACAGTTACTTCAGCTGGTTTTTATCTATTCCTCTATCTATCAATCTATTATCTATCTATCTATCTATCTATCTATCTATCTATCTATCTATTATCTATCTATCTATCTATCTATCTATCTATCTATCATCTATCTATTATCTATCATCTATCAATCATCTATCATCCATCTATAATCTATCTATCTATCTATCTATCTATCTATCTATCTATCTATCTATCTATCTATTATCTATCTATGATCCATCTATTATCTATCTATCTATTATCTATCTATGATCCATCTATTATCTATCTATCTATTATCTATATATCTCTCTATCATCCATCTATTATCTATCTATTATCTATCTATCTATCTATTGTCTATCATCTATCTATCATCTATCATCCATCTATTATCTATCTATTATCTATCTATCTATCATCCATCTATTATCTATCTATTATCTATCATCCAACTATTATCTATCTATTTATCTATCTATCATCCATCTATTATCTATCTATCTGTCTATCTATCTATCTATCTATCTATCTATCTATCTATCTATCTATCTATCTATCTATCTATCTATCTATCCAATTGTATGTAACAGTAGAGATTACAGTATGAGCACCATTGAGTATAATTTATACAATAATAAATCCCAAAAATATGGCATTTAATTTAAAAATATTTTTTACACGTATGACACCTAAACATGTTTAGTAACTGTTATTTACGGTATATAATATTTTATTTTATCATCTGCTTTTCGATGTCCAAATTTGAAATAACGTTTCTCTTTTTCTCGTACAAATCCTTAGTAGAAATGTATTGTAAAACTATATTTAAAAAAAAATTCTATAAACATGGTAATTCTATTGAAATATCTAAAAAAGAAAAGTAATTAAAAAATAAATACGTTAATAAATTTATAAGTATATATATATATATAATTTGTAAAAAAAAGTTGAAAAAAAAATAATTAAAAAGTAGTTTATGCTGAAGACTATTACCAGTTATCTTCCCATTGAGTTAAGTTTGCTTAGCCTAGCAGAATATCTTGGAAAAAAAAAACTGGCAATGATCTCTCCCCCAAAATTGGAACACAGCAGAGACAGAAAAACTTATGAACAAATAATGGTCGGCTGCCAAGGTAAATATCGTGTGGCTCATGAGCTGCGGTCAGAAATGTCTCTCTTTCAATATGCAGTGAAAATATTCTGCCAACTTCTCCCATGGCATTATTGTATGAGGCAGTTTTCCTCCTCGGTGAGACAAGGCGGCCTCTATTCCGGGGTAGAGTTGGGTAACATGTCAAGGTAACCTCGGCGTTTTTTCACCTCTGAGGTGTGTCAGGGCTTCTGTGTAAAACCGATTTCTTGCAGCTGAATCCTCGTTCCAGAGCATCTAACACGTTCTGGTTTCTCCATCCAAAACCCGAGCCTTGGCTGCTCCTTCCAAACTCGTCTGACGGCTCGGAGGAGTGGATGAAAAATAGCATCAAGTCTTTGCCACGATTTCTCGAAAAATGTTACACCTCAATCGTTCACTTTCCATAAAAAAAAAAAATTTTTTTTCTCTTTTTTCGACAGGGAGCCTGATTCCAGTTATCTGTGGGTGGATGAGAATCTGAAATATCCATTTGTCCAGATGTTACGACAACTAAATTTAGCTTGTCAATGAGTAGAAAAAGAGAAACTGCAAGAAAACTTGAACCACGCGCCGTGCTTAAGGCCCGGCTGGTTTTAATTTATTTTCTACCGGCAATGGCATTTCTTCACTTTGAGAGAGAATTTGCAATTGCTATAATGGGCGGCTCTGCATAAATATAACTTTAGAGTCTATTACAAAATATCGCCCTTAAGGGCTCATTAATACGACTGTATACTATGTGGCCAGGGCTCAGCAGCCCAAAATCTGTAATTTCCAGAGCTAAGGAAAAACCTAAAGCGGAGGTCCAATAGAGAAAAATATGCATCTGGTAAAACACAGTCACATAACAGTATTATGTGCAAGTAAATAAATAAAGTGCATTGTATAACGGTATAATCTGAGAAATACATGGCGGATTTATGGTTTTATTAGGGTCTTAAATTTGCAGTATTTTGATGGAAAATATAGGGGAGATTATAAGTGTAGTATATGGTAGCATGATGTAGAGTTTGTATTTTTTTATTTATTATATGGCGGTATTATTTATTTATTTTATTGCAGTATTATTTATTATGCAATTTTCAAAATGACAAGAAAAATCGTCTAAAAATGGCAAAAGTCTCGATGAGAAATCTGATGTTTTGGGCACGATCTGTCATTGTGTATCCAGAAGTTATTTGGAACTTCATGAATTCATCATTGGATTTGAGTCTTTATTTAAGTCGTCTTTGTCGGATTAGTTTCCTAAATTTTACATCAATGCACATTTCCCAGATGATTTAGACACATTCATGAAATGCAACTTTTTAAAAAAAAAATTGCAAAATTTGATGCAATTCTACTTTATTATCCCCCTCCTGGTGCATTTTTTTTTTTGCAACATTTTGTAAAACGTGTAATTTTTCCCAATAAAAAGTTGTAAAAATAGTTAAATAGAGAAAACTGATCATAAACAAAACAGACTGCTCTCAGACCAATATTAATCAATGGGGCAGTGCAGATGAGAGATGTTTTTGTCAATGGCTGAATCTGCATGTAAAAAAAATGGCAACTTGCGCAAATTTTTTCCATAAATTGAATGAGGCTCGCCCATTCAAGTCTATTGGGTGCGCAAAATAAATCATATGCCATATTGGGTCACAGTATAGCATCCGTTATTTTACAGATATATTGCAATTATGGAACATAGGAAACGGTAAATGTTCCTGTAAATGATTAATAGCTAGTGATGAGCGAACAAGGTGGGATAAGGTGTTATCTGAGCATGCTCGGGTGCTAACCCAGTGTCTTCGGGGTGCTCGAATACTAAGTCCCCGCACCTGCATGTCTCGCTGTTAGACAGCCACAACACCTGCAGGGATTGCCTGTTTGTTAGTGGAGATTGTGGAGATACTTAGGTCTCACAAGAGCTGCAGAAAATAAACTCCAGGAGATTTTTTAAGCAGGACTATTTGCATACTTGCTTTTTCTGTCGTTTCAGGTGCATCGGAGCAATAAAAATATTTGCAAAACTGATCACACCCTATTTGCAAAAAGCAGTAAATGGTAACATTCTGTACTTACACAGAAAGGTTAAAAAGTATCAAATGCAGAATTCATTAACATGTAGCCATGTCTGTGGCACAACAATGAAGAGCTTGTCAGCTATGGCGGCCAACGGCTAACAGTTGGCGAGCCGCGCAGTTTTGCAGTTTTGTTTATTGTTTCCCACTTTTCATTACTTTCTTTCTAATTAAACTTATTTCCAAACAATGGTTTCAAACTGGAGCATGTTACTTTCATTTAGAGGCACAACTCAAAGCTTCTGGACCCCTGGTGCAGAATCCTGACCTACCGTGGTGCTTGTGGCATTTGTGGTCCACTCAGGTATCAGATCTAGGATGCGACTGCTATGTTTGCACCCCTATAGCCTCCTCCTTGCTTCCGCCGACTGACATTTAGAGTCCGTGATGCTTATATAGTCAGCTGCACATTGAAGTTAATGGAAAGGGAAGGAGCAAAGTGAGAGGGTGAGAGAGACAGCGAGAGAGTGAGAAAGAGAGAAAAAGAAAGAGCAAGAGAGTGAGTGAGAGAGAGTGCAAAAGCGTGAGAAAGAGAGAGAAAAAGAGTGCGAGAGAGCAAGAGAGTGAGCGAGAGAGAGAGCGAAAGAGCAAGTCAGAGAATGAGAAAGAGCGATAGCAAGAGCGAGTCAGAGAGAGAGTCTGAAACTGAGAGAGCGATTTCAAGGAGAGATGAGAAAGAAAGCAAGAGAGAAAGAGAGAGTGAGAAAGAGAGAGGGTGAGAGAATGAGACAAAGCAAGAGAGTGAGAGTAAGAGAACGAGATAGAGAGAGAGAGCAACAGAGCGAGTGAGAGAGAGACCGAGACAGAGAGCGATAGCAAAAGAGAGTGAGAAAGAGAGAGGGTGAGAGAATGAGACAAAGCAAGGGAGCAAGAAAGTGAGAGTAAGAGAACGAGATAGAGAGAGAGCGAAAGAGCAACAGAGAGAGTGAGAGAGAGACCGAGACAGTGAGCGATAGCGAAAGAGAGTGAGAAAGAAAGAGAAATACCAAGAAAGAGGGAAAGCAAAAGAGCAAGGGAGCGAGCGAGAGAAAGCAGACAAATGGTGCTGCTGCCTTAGCTCACCCAGATCTATGCTCAGTGCTGCTTTATGATGTCCCTTATGCTGCTGCTTTCTAGTAAGTGTTTTATCTCATCCCAGTGCTGGATTCCCAGCTACACTGCTCAGTACTGCTGCATAATGTCCTGTATGCTTCTTCTGAATATATGCTACATAGAGACCGGAGTACAGGAATCTCTCATGTCTGTGTGTGCTGTGTATGGGAAACCTCATAGCAGTGAGTCTCTACTCACTAGCTCAGAGACAACTGGAAATCCTTCAGATAAGAAAACTGGTGAAAAATACAGAATGCCAGTCATATAATGTAGAGAAATAGCGTTATTCACATGACAGCTCATTCATTCTGTTTCTTTAATACTTACTATAGCCATTTATTTCCAATCATGAATTAGGATGTGTCCCAAAACGATGGATGAAATCTAATTGGCTACAAAGGCTAATTCACACGCACAATCGCTACCTATGCACCATGATATTCCAGGGAACCTCTGCCATTGAAGTACCAGGGCATACGAGCCGCCTGCCAACAAACAGCAGCAGTATCTTTCTAGGAAATGAAACATGGCGCCACGCAGGACGTTTCCTAAATTAATCCAGAAATAATTTGGAAACTTGCACTCCTTCAATCAGGCTCAACTCGCGGATTATAAAATCACTGGATGGAAACTTGAAATAAATATGAAAGGCAGCCTAATGATTGACTTTATATAGATACATTGTTTCCGAGCGGCAGTCTTCTCTGCCACTATGTTGTATGCCAGCCGCACCTGGGGAAATCAACAGGTTGTAAATTAATTAGGAATTCACCAAGGATTTTCTCCTATATTCCGCTGGTGAGAAACAGCCTTGGGGAACATAACAGTTTCTTGGATTGAATGCACAGTGGGGAAACCTATAAAGGTGGAAGTGTATTTTATGCCAGATTTAATATTAATGCTTTACTGCTGTATACTGTAGATAATTGAATATGGGTCTCTGTTTATTATCGTACTCATTACGTGCCATTACAGGGCTGACGAGGGCTTTAACAGTTACCTGGGGCATAGTATAGGGGGTGCAAGGGTAGAAGTAGCACCCAAACCATGGCGCCTAAGGGTGCCACATAAGAAGGCATCAGTACTATAAAAGGTAGTCAGGGACTTTGCTACAAATTAGTTTCAAGTTTTCTTCTTAAAGGGTTTGCCTGGTAGACACAATTTTTTTCCCCAATGCCTCAGAATGGGTTAAAAAAAATAAAAATCAATACAGACCTTTACAATCCTGCACGTCTCTACCATCATGCTGCCAGTTTCTTTTTCCTTGACTTGTTGAACCAAACAAGAAATAAAAAGAAATGCCACTCAGCCAATCACTGATCTCAACAAAGACCCGCCTCTGCCAGTGATTGGCTGAGCTGCATTTCCTGTTTGTTGGAATTAAAGCAGGAAGTAGAAACCACAGGGACACAGCCTCAGAACGCGAGCGGTGGCATATCCTTAGGTGAGCTTTACTTCTTTATTTTACTTTTTTAACCCAATTTGAGCCATCGACAAAACATGTTTACCTGCCGGACAACCCCTTTAAATGTGATCGGATGGACAAAGGCATGTGTAAAAATAAAGGTAATGGCCACGTGCTCGATCTAATAAATGTTGCTGTCATTCAGTGTTCATTATTCAGTGATACTTTTTTTTTACATTGGAAATGATTTTTGATTCACAGGTTGTGACAATGTTTATGATCAGTGTTGACCATTGTTCCAGTCTTCATAACGGTTAACACTAATGATAACATTTCAGGTTAGTCTTACAGAAAATATTAAACCTTGAAAAACATATTTTTTTAAGTTGTTCTAATGTTCTGAGCGTACTGTATTAAACAGGGCGATTCACTCGCTACTTTACCAGGAAAAATTGCTGTAACTTCTAATAGAGACCGTACTGAAATTTGGACTGTACATACTTGAGAAGTGAGAGTGCAATGAACCTCAGTGACAGCGACGAGAAACATCCTCGCACTGAGTGGTCTCGCCAAATTGTTGCCCGCCGGTAGTCTCCACTACGAGATAGACTTGCTACGCTCCTCTCTGCGCGTCGGTAGTTTATGCGCGGTGCTTGTATTTCACTCCTGACGAATTCCTTCTTCATTTATTAACAATGTACAGATACAGTTTGGTGGAACGTGTTTTCATTGATAAATCTTATTGGAAAACTGAGTCCTTAAAGAGATGCCAAAGTGAGTTTCTAAAGAAGTTTGCAGGTTGAAATATGCTGTATTCTGTATTCTGTCATTGGTGAATAAGCTGGAACGTACAGGGACATTGCTGGATAGAAATGATGGAGGACGTTCGAAAATGTCTGAGAAAACAATACAAGATGTGAAACAGCACCTTTTGGCATCTCCATGTAAATCGTTGCACAGGTGTGTCGACCCGCCACCACAATTGTGGATTACCAGGGCAATGGGGTACTCAGAGCCGAGCCCATGGAAGTCTATGGGGTTTGTCACAGGTAGCTGTGGCTCGGTCTGTGGCCCGGGCGGTCTGGCGTATGTTGGGGATATATTTACAGGGGATAGGTTTATATACAGTTCGTGACGCCACCTGTAGTATTCTGGTAATTAGTACCAGCGCTGCTGTAGATCTCTGAGGGGATGGTGATGCAGCTAGATGTCGGGTCCCCTACAGGTGGGACTGGTCCCTCAAAGTCTATGGGATTTGTGAAGTCGAGTGCAGATAAAGAACACAGTCTCACACGGTCAGCGTCTTTCCATACCTTTACTTGTAAGATGTTCAGGCAGGTCCCAGGGAGGCTGATCCAAGGAGAGTGTATCTTGAGACAGCAGCTGGACAAGTTAGGGGCCTCCTTTACTTCCAATACAACGAGTACAACCAGCCTGAAGCGTAGTTCCCTCAAAATCTCCAGCTAATCTATAGCTGTACCACCCAGTCAGCTTTGTGTTAGGAGCCTTCCTGCGAAGAAGCTGAATTCTTATCTTGTCGTGCACTGACTCAAAGTCTTCACTTCCCCTGACCCCAGTTACGTACTGACTATAAGGGGCTTGTTTGCCGCGACCTAAGGTCCGGTAAATTCCTGGTTTTCTTATCACTATGCTTGAAACAGTAGTGATCCTTCGGTCCCCAGTGACCGGGAGCAATGTGCAGGACTTCTGCAATCCGTAAGCACTAATCCAATAAACCACTGTGCCTTTCGCCTTGTCCACGCTGGTAACATAAGCACTCACACTAGCCAAGGGTCGAGTAGTCACTTCTTTCTTTTCCTTCACTTCAAAGTTAGTTACAGATGCTCAGTTATCAATAGGCAGGAGCACGTCTCTGAACCTTATACCGTCCTTTAGACAGGATGCTGAAGACTTTCTGCACTAAACTTCTTCTTTCCTTCCAGTGTATGCTGATGAGGTACAGCTCTGACTAGGCTAAGGTGAATGAGACCACCTGTACCAGCCTCCACAATCTGAACTGATGATAGAGCAGGCTGGACTCCTTCCTCCCTCCAGACGTCTTCTCTCTCTGAAGTCTAGACACTGACTACAAATCACTCTAACACATACCTTGACCACTCCCTCAAGAGCAAACTCCACTACCCTAAGGGTGTGTCTAGTATATGTCGAGTGAATGAATATTTAGCATTAAACTGCTGTCTCGCCATACACTCTCCAGGGTACTGCGTGTGCCTAACACCAGGGCTACACATTCCCCCATGGTAAAAGACAGCACTCCCGGGCTGTAAAATACAAAAGAGACATTTTGTTTATGCAATAAACATTAAACAATAACTTCTTCCCATCCGGGAGGTGAGAATATCTTGAACGTTACGAACAATAACATTTTACATATAGAAATACAAAAGTATCAAATAGCATTTAATAAATATACGGTATACTTGTGAAGGACCCGCACCAAACCTTCAACGTGGGTCCTGGGTGGGCTGCAGGACATCCGATTGCAGACCTCACTCAGTGCCACACCACACGGGTTTTGTTTTCAGAGGTAGTTGTGACTGGTTTATGTAAAACCAAGAGAAAGCACCGAAGCGCAACTATTTACAAGTAAGTTCTGGGTTGGCACAGTCCTCAACCTCCAAGTCCAATGTAAAACCAAAGACATATTATATCAAATCACATAATACGAAAGTGCAACTTTTCTGGTTACTGTTTATCATTTACCCAGCCGGGCATTCTACAGTAGAAATATATATATTCACTATATAATTGTGCAAAACTTTATAAAACATTTCAAACCTTTTTACTTTTGGTAGATCCGATAGGGATCTCACCACTTTTTCCTCACTATCTATTCATTCTCTGCAAATACACTTTCCACCCCGGGGGCTGGAACAATGCAATGGGCCCTAGATCCCAGGACTAGCAAATCATGTGCTGCGATTAGGGTCTGGGTCGCCACAGTTCTGGTGCGAACCTCTAGGGGCGCAAGGGTACATTTTCTTCACGTGACACCGATTGCGTTTCAATCACAGTTAGCGATATGGACCGCGTCATGGATTGCGATTGAGACTGGGTCGCATGTTGCGATGAAGATATAACTTTCTTTTGCGATGAACTCTGGGTCGCTAGTTGCGATGAATTTGCAGGGGGCGATGCTGGGGCACGGCCGGATTCTGCTTGAGCTGGAGACGGGGACGCTGCAGTAATGGTGACGGTACCTGCGTCTGGGACGGGGTCACGGACGATGGTGACGTTAAGGGCATACCATCCCTTCATTCCCCAATGCCGCGTATATGTGACGATGTCTCCATTTGCTAAGTCCCTCCCGGGATGGCCTTGCGGCAGGTGGGATTCTACGTCACGCCTGCTGACAAAGACCCCTGGGTAGAGGCCCGGTTCACGGATAAAGCCCCAGCCCTTCCGGAGCTGGAACTCAGTCACACACCCCTGCCGCCGCGGTTCCCTCAGGGTACCTTTATCTCTCCGGACACTCTCTTTGTCCGCGATCAGCTCGGCATATTGTCGCTGACGGTTCCGCTGAGTTTCCCGCTCTTCCTCCTGCTGGCGTTTCTTCTTCTCCTCACGACTCTGCCATTCCTGTTCCCACTGGGCGGTATAAGCGACGTCATCCAGGCGCGCCATTTCGTCCCAGTCCACATCTGGTAGTGACGGACAGGACCCCTCCGGTGTCCCTGCCGGGGACCGATCATCTGCTGCGGCCTCTTGGCCGGGCGGGCGTTCCGGGATTGGCTGTACCTCCTCAACCTCCTTCGCTTCCACCGCTTCACCGGTGGGATCGGGATCGGTACTTTCGGGGGCAGCCTCCGGTTGCTCCTTCGCCTTGGGCAGCAGACTCTTCGGTATCTGGAATCGTGGGGGGTCGTTGAGGGGAGAGGACGCTGTGTTCCACAGTCGCCACTGCATCAGGTTACATCGGCGTCTCTCAATCTCCTCCAGTCCAGTTTGGTGCTGGACCATCTTCTTCAGGCGTGCATTTTCTTCTCTTATCTCTAGCAACGCCTGTTGCAGGTGCAGGATCACAGAAGACTCCTGTGATGGTGGCAGCTTGGCTGGGGCACGGGGCCTGCCTTCCTCCGCTTCCCCGCTCGGCTGCACACGTCCTGCCTCCATGATGTTCCAGAAGATTCTCTCTTCTTTCTGCAGAGACATCCGGTCCCTTCCGTGGAGGTGGGGTTTGCGTCTCCTCCTCCTCGCAGGGAAGGTGAAGAGGAGGCGGACCTCCTTTGCTGTAGGGCAGGATCGCATGTTGTAATAGCACTTTGAGAGGGCAGGCATTTTCTTCGCGCCACAGGGGGGTAGACGCCCACGAAGGTACGCCCACCTTCTTCTCCAGCGCCTGAGGGCGCGAATATGGCGACAAAAATGGCGATTTTGGCGCCAAAAGTGCAAACAGTCCTTCTCACAAAAACAATTCCTTAGGCACACAGGGCTCGCAATTCCGCGAGTCTCGCATCCTGTTCGTGACGCCAAGTTGTGTCGACCCGCCACCACAATTGTGGATTACCAGGGCAATGGGGTACTCAGAGCCGAGCCCATGGAAGTCTATGGGGTTTGTCACAGGTAGCTGTGGCTCGGTCTGTGGCCCGGGCGGTCTGGCGTATGTTGGGGATATATTTACAGGGGATAGGTTTATATACAGTTCGTGACGCCACCTGTAGTATTCTGGTAATTAGTACCAGCGCTGCTGTAGATCTCTGAGGGGATGGTGATGCAGCTAGATGTCGGGTCCCCTACAGGTGGGACTGGTCCCTCAAAGTCTATGGGATTTGTGAAGTCGAGTGCAGATAAAGAACACAGTCTCACACGGTCAGCGTCTTTCCATACCTTTACTTGTAAGATGTTCAGGCAGGTCCCAGGGAGGCTGATCCAAGGAGAGTGTATCTTGAGACAGCAGCTGGACAAGTTAGGGGCCTCCTTTACTTCCAATACAACGAGTACAACCAGCCTGAAGCGTAGTTCCCTCAAAATCTCCAGCTAATCTATAGCTGTACCACCCAGTCAGCTTTGTGTTAGGAGCCTTCCTGCGAAGAAGCTGAATTCTTATCTTGTCGTGCACTGACTCAAAGTCTTCACTTCCCTGACCCAGTTACGTACTGACTATAAGGGGCTTGTTTGCCGCGACCTAAGGTCCGGTAAATTCCTGGTTTTCTTATCACTATGCTTGAAACAGTAGTGATCCTTCGGTCCCCAGTGACCGGGAGCAATGTGCAGGACTTCTGCAATCCGTAAGCACTAATCCAATAAACCACTGTGCCTTTCGCCTTGTCCACGCTGGTAACATAAGCACTCACACTAGCCAAGGGTCGAGTAGTCACTTCTTTCTTTTCCTTCACTTCAAAGTTAGTTACAGATGCTCAGTTATCAATAGGCAGGAGCACGTCTCTGAACCTTATACCGTCCTTTAGACAGGATGCTGAAGACTTTCTGCACTAAACTTCTTCTTTCCTTCCAGTGTATGCTGATGAGGTACAGCTCTGACTAGGCTAAGGTGAATGAGACCACCTGTACCAGCCTCCACGATCTGAACTGATGATAGAGCAGGCTGGACTCCTTCCTCCCTCCAGACGTCTTCTCTCTCTGAAGTCTAGACACTGACTACAAATCACTCTAACACATACCTTGACCACTCCCTCAAGAGCAAACTCCACTACCCTAAGGGTGTGTCTAGTATATGTCGAGTGAATGAATATTTAGCATTAAACTGCTGTCTCGCCATACACTCTCCAGGGTACTGCGTGTGCCTAACACCAGGGCTACACACAGGCTTTCCCAGAAGACAACTGTCACGCGGTCTTATGATATGTGTACGATGTCAGTAAACTATTCTTAAAAGAACAACACTCTATACAACATATAGATTAGCAACATCAGCATGTAAATATAGAATAGATTTACCTGACACGATATCCGTTGAACTCAGGGTTAATCTTGAGGACTTGATACACTGTCACAGGAAAGAGGAGGACCGGGGGTCTAACCTGACCCTAAACTGGGGTCCTAACTAATCCCTCACCTTGGAGGTACTGATAATGGTTCAGAGGTCCAAGTCTCCAGCCTAACCCTGTCTCCTATCAGTCCCTGAACCCTGTAATCAGTCCCAAGAAGGATTCCGACTACCACCAAAGGGATATGGGCTGATCTCTGCTAAATACACAGACAAGACATATAAGACAGACTGGAGAAAACACAGACCTGCATACACACTCAAACACAGAAGGAACATAAATGATCTGGGATATTAAACTCCAAGCAAGGTGAGCTTAAAAAACTAAGGAGCTCTTTAACTTAAGTCTATACAGATACAATCCTATCTGTGGTCTGCATGAAGAATTTCACTGGCAACTCCCAACACAGACAACCAGAGATTTAAAGGAAACCAATCAACAAATAATTAATTGCAGCCGGGAGAAAACTGCACCCAGTCCCAGAACTGAGCACAGACAGAATTAACTCCCTAACTGCCAAACACAAAGAAACAGCAACTCAGCTGTGAGAAGTCAGAATGTGCAACCGCGACGATCTTCGTGGCGATGCACACATGACAGTACCCCCCCTTCTACGAGGGGCCTCCGGACCCTCAGGGCCAGGTTTGCCCGGGTGAGTTCTGTGGAAGGTCCGCACCAAACGATCTGCGTTAATGTCAGACGCAGGAACCCACGTCCTCTCCTCTGGACCATACCCCTTCCAATGCACCAAGTACTGAAGGGACCGGCGATTCAGACGTGAGTCAATGATCTTTGACACTTGAAACTCCAAGTTACCATTGACCACCACTGGAGGAGGAGGTAGAGGTGATGGTATGACTGGTGCCACGTACCTCTTAAGTAATGACTTGTGGAACACATTATGAATTTTAAACGTAGGAGGGAGGTCCAGACGAAATGCCACAGGATTAATTATGGAACTGATCCTGTACGGCCCGATGAATCTGGGACCCAGTTTCCAGGAGGGCACTTTAAGTTTTATATTCCTGGTAGACAACCATACCAGATCGTTCACATTAAGATCTGGACCAGAAACTCTCCTCCTATCAGCCATACGTTTATAACGGTTCCCCATAGCACTCAGATTATTCAATACACCTCTCCACACTGAAGCAAGTGACGACGAGAAACGCTCCTCCTCAGGAACCCCAGAAGGGCCCCCCCCATTGAATGTACAAAACTGGGGATGAAAACCATATGCCCCAAAAAACGGGGACTTACCAGTGGACTCGCTCCGCCTGTTGTTAAGAGCGAACTCTGCCAGAGGCAAGAAAGAAGACCAGTCCTCCTGGTTCTCTGAGACAAAACACCGAAGATAAGTCTCTAGGCTTTGATTCAGACGCTCTGTCTGACCATTGGTCTGCGGATGAAAAGCCGAGGAAAATGACAATTGCATCCCCCGACGTAAACAAAATGCCCTCCAAAACTTGGACACAAACTGAGACCCCCTATCTGACACCACATCAGAAGGCAACCCATGAAGTCTCACAATCTCCCCAATGAACACCTGCGCCAGAGTTTTAGCATTAGGGAGGGCAGGAAGAGCAATGAAATGTGCCATCTTACTGAACCTGTCAACAACCACCAGTATGACAGTCTTCCCTGACGACTGAGGAGCTCTTTAACTTAAGTCTATACAGATACAATCCTATCTGTGGTCTGCATGAAGAATTTCACTGGCAACTCCCAACACAGACAACCAGAGATTTAAAGGAAACCAATCAACAAATAATTAATTGCAGCCGGGAGAAAACTGCACCCAGTCCCAGAACTGAGCACAGACAGAATTAACTCCCTAACTGCCAAACACAAAGAAACAGCAACTCAGCTGTGAGAAGTCAGAATGTGCAACCGCGACGATCTTCGTGGCGATGCACACATGACAACAACCACATATCAACGAGCGGCCAAGAAAGGTCGTGTTCGACCATGCAGAGTCACTGTACTGATTTAACAATGCCAAATTTTTTCCTCTGGGGCCATATGAAAGGTCAGGTGTACAGTAAGAAGCCACGAACATTACAGGCACTCCAAGAGAACATACAGCGAAACATTCAGGCTCTGACCCCAATTGTGCTGTGGAATAAATTGAACAATGAGGAGCAGCATGTGCAGTGTGCTTGGATGTGAACGGTGGACATTTTCAACACCGGCTTTAAAACATCAGATTCTCATGAACCGAGGTATATACAGTCCAAATTTAAGTATGGTCAATCATCCCTTGGAAATTATAGCAATTTATCGGGTAAAGTAGCAAATGAATCATCTTGTACCTTTAAAGGAATAACATGATTAAAGTGCTTTCTGCATACTGTACAATCATGGAACGCTATAATAAATATCAGTATGCAGTGAGCTCCTCAGCTCCCTCTAGTGGTGGCTGCAGGCAGCCAAAATTGTACCATAAAGTTCTGTGATTTGGAGCTCTACATCAGAGAGCAGAAGAATGTTGAATCTTACATTGACACAATGTATAACTGTAATAGATATCTAAAACTGAATAGTCAGTCAGCCGGGGAAAATATTTCCCATTTCCACTATAGTTATTATATCTAATGTAATAAAGTTTTTTATTTCACTCCTAGATACTTTACAAGGTAACATCATCGAATTTTCCAATTTTCAATGAATCAATTTGCCGCAAATCAAAAGTATTCCAAAGCCTACAATGTCCCTGAGAATCGAGTATGACACTGTTCTCTTTAACTTGCATGCTAACTTCCTCGCTACTGTGCTGTCGTTGCTTTTTTCAACGATTGCAATATAACTTCAGAGTTGGTAGAATTGCAGCAAAACAATGCAACGCTGCCGCAACGTGAGAACAGGACGTAACGGTTTCTTCAATGTTTTCTAGCTTTTTCCCTCAGTCTCTGTGGCTGAGCGGTGATGTCCTCTCAGCTTCGGTCAGCGTTCACAGCATCACTCACTATTGTTACACACCTGTGTGTCGACCCGCCACCACAATTGTGGATTACCAGGGCAATGGGGTACTCAGAGCCGAGCCCATGGAAGTCTATGGGGTTTGTCACAGGTAGCTGTGGCTCGGTCTGTGGCCCTGGCGGTCTGGCGTATGTTGGGGATATATTTACAGGGGATAGATTTATATACAGTTCGTGACGCCACCTGTAGTCTTCTGGTAATTTGTACCAGCGCTGCTGTAGATCTCTGAGGGGATGGTGAGGCAGCTAGATGTCGGGTCCCCTACAGGTGGGACTGGTCCCTCAAAGTCTATGAAGTTAGTGAAGTCGGGTGCAGATAAATAACACAGTCTCACACGGTCAGCGTCTTTCCATACCTTTACTTGTAAGATGTTCAGGCAGGTCCCAGGGAGGCTGATCCAAGGAGAATGTATTTTGAGATAGCAGCTGGACAAGTTAGGGGCCTCCTTTACTTTCAACACGATGAGTACAACCAGCCTGAAGCGTAGTTCCCTCTATAACTCCAGCTATTCCAAAGCTGTACTGCCCAGTCAGTTTTGTGGTAGGAGCCTTCCTGTGAGAGAGCTGAATTCCTATCTTGTCCTGCAGAGACTCAAGGTCCTCACTCCCCCTGACCCCAGTTACGTACTGACTATTTGGGGCTGTTTGCCGCGACCTAAGGTCCGGTAAATCTCTGGTGTTCTTACCACTATGCTTGAAGCTAATAGTGATCCTTCGGTCCCCAGTGACCGGTTACAATGTGCAGGACTTCTTCAATCCAAAAGCACTTTTCAAATAATCTTTCCACTGTGCCTTTCGCCTTGTCCTCGCTGGTAGCATAAACACTCACACTTGCAAAAAGTCATGTAATCACTTCCTTCTTCTCTTCCTTTAGAGTTAGTTCCAGACTCTCAGTTATCCACTAGGCAGGAGCACGTCTCTGAACCTTTCACTGTCCTTGGGACAGGTGACTGAAGTATTTCTGTACTAAGCTCTTCTTTCTTAATCAGTGTCTTCAAGTGAGGTACAGCTCTGACCAGGCTGAGGTGATCTATATCTCGCCCTTACTGGCCTCCACTTGCTGAACTGCTGGTAGAACCAGGCTGGACTGCTTCCTCCCTCCAGGTCCCAGCTAGACTCCACACATCTGCTCTGTCCGAAGACAGGAAACTGACTATTCTAATCACTCAACCAATACACACTGACCACTCCCTGACAAGTAACTACACTACCCTAAGGGTGTGTCTAGTGTATGTTGAGTGAATGGGTATTGAGCATTGAACTGCTATCTCTCCACACATTCTCCAGGGTACTGCGTGTGCCTAACACCAGGGCTACACATTCCCCCATGGTAAAAGACAGCACTCCCGGGCTGTAAAATACAAAGAGACAGTTTTGTTTATGCATGAAAACATCAACATTAAACATTAATTCGTCCCATCCGGGAGGTAAGGATGTCTTGAACGTTGCAAACAACACATTGAATATAGAAAAATACAAAAGTATTAAGGCATCAAAACATTCAATAAATACACAGTATTCTTGTGAAGGACCCGCACCAAACCTTCAATGTGGGTCCTGGGTGGGCTGCAGGACATCCGAATGCAGACCTCACTCAGTGCCACACCACATGGGTTTTGTATTCAGAGGTAGTTGTGCTGGTTTTATGTAAAACCAAGATAAAGCACCGAAGCGCAACTATATACAAATAAGTTCTGGGCTGGCACAGTCCTCAACCTCTGAGTCCATTGTAAAACGAAGACATATTATATCACATTATAATAATAATAAAGTGCAAAACTTTTTCTGATTACCCAGCCGGGCATTCTACTGTTAGAAATATATATATACGTTATATACACATTTAACTTGTGCAAAAATTGGCAAACATTCTTAAACTTTTTACAACATTACTTATGGTAGACCCCTATCTGGATCTCACCGGTTTTTACTGTTTAACTATTCATTTATTTCAAATACACTTTCCACCCCGGGGGCTGGAACAATGCAATGGGCCCTAGATCCCAGGACTAACAAGTCGTGACCTGCTATTGGGGTCTGAGTTGCCACAGTTCTCGTGTGAACCTCTAGGGGCGCAACAGGTACTTTCTCCTTGCGAGACACCGATTGCGTTTCAATCTGAGTCACAGTTAACGATATAGATCGTGTCATGGATTGCGATGGAAACTGGGTCGCTAGTTGCGATGTAGAAGGATAACGGTATACAGGTGTCGCTTCCACTTGCGAAGTACCTGCTGGGGGCGATGCTGGGGCACGGCCGGATACTGCTTGAGCTGGAGACGGGGACGCTGCGGTAGTGGTGACGTTACCTGCGTCGGGGACGGGGTCACGGACGATGGTGACGTTAAGGGCATACCATCCCTTCATTCCCCAGTGCCGTGTATACGTGACAATGTCTCCATTAACTAAGTCCCTCCCGGGATGGCCTTGCGGTAGGTGGGATTCTACGTCCCTGCGACTAACAAAGACCCCTGGGTAGAGGCCCGGTTCACGGATGAAGCCCCAGCCCTTCCGGAGCTGGAACTCAGTCACACACCCCTGCCGCCGCGGTTCCCTCAGGGTACCTTTCTCTCTCCGGACACTCTCCTTGTCCGCGATCAGCTCTGCATGTTGCCGCTGACGATTCCGCTGAGCTTCCCGCTCTTCCTCCTGCTGGCGTTTCTGCTTCTCCTCACGACGCTGCCACTCATATTCCCACTGGGCGGTGTAGGCGACGTCATCCAGGCGCCCCATCTCGTCCCAGTCGACGTCTGGTAACGACGGACAGGACCCCTCCGGTGTCCCTGCCGGGTTCGATCATCTGCTGCGGCCTCCTGGCCGGGCGGGAGTTCCGGAACTGGCGGTACCTCCTCAACCTCCTTCGCCTCCACCGCTTCACCGGTGGGATCAGGATTGGTACTTTCGGGGGCAGCCTCCGGTTGCTCCTTTGCCTTGGGCAGCAGAAGTTTTGGTAACTCCAGACGTAGAGGATCATCGAAGGGAGAGATCACCGCGTCCCACAGCCTCCGCTGCTCCAGGGTACGCCGGCGTCTCTCGATCTCTTCAAATCCAGGTTGGTGCTGGACCATCTTCTTCAGGCGTGCATTTTCTTCCTTAATTTCTAGCAACGCCTGCTGCAGGTGCAGGACCACGGATGACTCCGGTGCTGGTGGCAGCTTGGCTGGGGCACGGGGCCTGCCTTCCTCCGCTTCCCTGCTCGGCTGCACACGTCCTGCTTCCATGATGTTCCAGAAGATTCTTTTTTCTTCCTCCAGAGACGTCCGGTCTCTTCCGTGGAGGCGGGGTTTGCGTCTCCTCCTCCTCGCAGGGAAGGTGAAGAGGAGGCGGACCTCCTTTGCTGTAGGGCAGGATCGCATGTTGTAATAGCACTTTGAGAGGGCAGGCATTTTCTTCGCGCCACAGGGGGGTACACGCCCACGAAGGTACGCCCACCTTCTTCTCCAGCGCCTGAGGGCGCGAATATGGCGACAAAGATGGCGATTTTTTGCGCCAAAAGTGCAAACAGTCCTTTTTCACAAAAACAATTCCATAGGCACACAGGGCTCGCAATGCTGCAAGTTTCGTATCCTGTTCGTGACGCCAATTTTTTTGTGTCGACCCGCCACCACAATTGTGGATTACCAGGGCAATGGGGTACTCAGAGCCGAGCCCATGGAAGTCTATGGGGTTTGTCACAGGTAGCTGTGGCTCGGTCTGTGGCCCTGGCGGTCTGGCGTATGTTGGGGATATATTTACAGGGATAGATTTATATACAGTTCGTGACGCCACCTGTAGTCTTCTGGTAATTTGTACCAGCGCTGCTGTAGATCTCTGAGGGGATGGTGAGGCAGCTAGATGTCGGGTCCCCTACAGGTGGGACTGGTCCCTCAAAGTCTATGAAGTTAGTGAAGTCGGGTGCAGATAAATAACACAGTCTCACACGGTCAGCGTCTTTCCATACCTTTACTTGTAAGATGTTCAGGCAGGTCCCAGGGAGGCTGATCCAAGGAGAATGTATTTTGAGATAGCAGCTGGACAAGTTAGGGGCCTCCTTTACTTTCAACACGATGAGTACAACCAGCCTGAAGCGTAGTTCCCTCTATAACTCCAGCTATTCCAAAGCTGTACTGCCCAGTCAGTTTTGTGGTAGGAGCCTTCCTGTGAGAGAGCTGAATTCCTATCTTGTCCTGCAGAGACTCAAGGTCCTCACTCCCCCTGACCCCAGTTACGTACTGACTATTTGGGGCTGTTTGCCGCGACCTAAGGTCCGGTAAATCTCTGGTTTTCTTACCACTATGCTTGAAGCTAATAGTGATCCTTCGGTCCCCAGTGACCGGTTACAATGTGCAGGACTTCTTCAATCCAAAAGCACTTTTCAAATAATCTTTCCACTGTGCCTTTCGCCTTGTCCTCGCTGGTAGCATAAACACTCACACTTGCAAAAAGTCATGTAATCACTTCCTTCTTCTCTTCCTTTAGAGTTAGTTCCAGACTCTCAGTTATCCACTAGGCAGGAGCACGTCTCTGAACCTTTCACTGTCCTTGGGACAGGTGACTGAAGTATTTCTGTACTAAGCTCTTCTTTCTTAATCAGTGTCTTCAAGTGAGGTACAGCTCTGACCAGGCTGAGGTGATCTATATCTCGCCCTTACTGGCCTCCACTTGCTGAACTGCTGGTAGAACCAGGCTGGACTGCTTCCTCCCTCCAGGTCCCAGCTAGACTCCACACGTCTGCTCTGTCCGAAGACAGGAAACTGACTATTCTAATCACTCAACCAATACACACTGACCACTCCCTGACAAGTGACTACACTACCCTAAGGGTGTGTCTAGTGTATGTTGAGTGAATGGGTATTGAGCATTGAACTGCTATCTCTCCACACATTCTCCAGGGTACTGCGTGTGCCTAACACCAGGGCTACACACCTGTCCTTGGTATCCTTGGTTTCGCCTCCTTCCCCTGTGTCCGCTGCCCCTTGTTGTGCTCCACGTCACATTTTTGATGTTGCCTGGCGTGCATCAACAACATCTTCTCCCTAGACCTATTTATCTCCTATTGAGACACACAAGCACCTGTGTCTTGGGACTGACACTCTAGACCTCCATGTTTGGAGTTCACCTTCTGTGCACATTGTGCTTTACTTGCTTCCATTCCTACTGGATCCACTTTATCCTTCCTGCTGCTTGCAAGATTCCTGAGTGAGCCTTGTCCTCACTGTCAATGTGCCTTCCTCCTTGCTGCACCAACGGCCTGGATCCATGTGCCCATCCAGACCTGAGATGATAGCTGTCAGCACGCCACTTTGATTGACACTCTGGACCTCCATGTTTGGAGTTCACCTTCTGTGCACATTGTGCTTTACTTGCTTCCATTCCTACTGGGATCCACTTTATCCTTCCTGCTGCTTGCAAGATTCCTGAGTGAGCCTTGTCCTCACTGTCAACGTGCCTTCCTCCTTGCTGCACCAACGGCTTGGATCCATGTGCCCATCCAGACCTGAGATGATAGCTGTCAGCACGCCACTTTGATTGACACTCTGGACCTCCATGTTTGGAGTTCACCTTCTGTGCACATTGTGCTTTACTTGCTTCCATTCCTACTGGGATCCACTTTATCCTTCCTGCTGCTTGCAAGATTCCTGAGTGAGCCTTGTCCTCACTGTCAACGTGCCTTCCTCCTTGCTGCACCAACGGCTTGGATCCATGTGCCCATCCAGACCTGAGATGATAGCTGTCAGCACGCCACTTTGATTGACACTCTGGACCTCCATGTTTGGAGTTCACCTTCTGTGCACATTGTGCTTTACTTGCTTCCATTCCTACTGGGATCCACTTTATCCTTCCTGCTGCTTGCAAGATTCCTGAGTGAGCCTTGTCCTCACTGTCAATGTGCCTTACTCCTTGCTGCACCAACGGCCTGGATCCATGTGCCCATCCAGACCTGAGATGATAGCTGTCAGCACGCCACTTTGATTAACAGCTCGTTTTGCACAGATGCGTTGCATGTGCTCACAGTATGGAAAGTGGTGCTGTGAGCAATGACAAGTAATCGCTCCCTGCACCGTACGCATGACTGTAAGCTGGAGGCAATAAATTATTTTCCTTCTGGTAGTCGCACTTTTATAAAGGCGGCCGGGCAGCATTGTAATGCTATTTACCTGTGGATTAACCATACAACAGATAAATAGTGTTTTCCGAGGAGACATGTTTGCCTTAACCAGTCTAGACCCTTTGTTATATGCTATTTCATATAGTGCAAAGAGGCACTCTTTTGGCATATGCTAAGTAAATGATGCCTTTTGGATACGTTTGGCCAGAGACCTTTCCAGTACATACACAGAATATGGTTCACATACAAAATATGTGTGTGAAAGTCTGACCTGTCACTGGCAACCGAAAGCGACCCTCTCGTCTGGCCGGTCGTAATGGATAACAGTTCAATTACAATTTTGCTGTTTTAGACGCACAGACTCTACGACATACGTAAAATATAAGGTCTATTAATGCTTTTTTTTCCAAAATAAATAAAACTAAAAAAGTTTACAGGGTTACAAAAGTTCAAATTTGAGATAATCAATTGCAGTTTTTGTTTTTCTCTGCCAGTAAAAAAGAAAAAAAAAAAGTATAAGAATCTGATGATATAAATTGGCTGAACTTTGTATTTTGAAGGAAAAATAGAAAAGAGTCTTCAACGGGGGCAAAAAGTTCACGGCAACCACAATTATTCCACCAAATGGCATCTCTAGAAAGAGTCTCCAGAGCGGCAGAAATCCAAGATTTAGAAGTACTTAAAACTGACGTCATGTAATGGATCCAGATTACGGAGGAATGTGATCTCGAGATACTTACACCGAGGGTGTTCCTCAAGGAACATCCACATTAGTACTATCATACATTTAACCAGATTAACTATTAACTAGAAAAGTTTCCCAACAGATAGAAAACGGCTGGTTCTAATTTTCTCTGTATCATGTATGGAATGCATTTTGTTGGGAAAAACATAAAGTACATAAGTTTAGCAGGGTGAGCCCAAACGTGGCACAAAGATAGATGCTTCAGGACTAAAAACAAAGTAAAAAACTATATATGTCAACCTGAGAAAATTATTTTACAATGGGAAAAAACATCTACATTTTTACCCAAAATCACAGAAAATTGAATTTTTTTTTAAAGTTATAAAGTCAAAACTGATGAGATATTTCCATTGGTCGGAGGAATAGAAAGAATTTAAACCAATCAGAAAAATAGTTAAAGGTCACAAGGTCAAAAGTGGACAGTTTTTGCTCTTATTTTATTCCTTCTGCTCCCCAAAGTATTCCGCTTTTTGTCTTTTTAAATCCACCATACGGTTCCAGAGATATGTCCTTTTTCATTTTGTGATAATTTTATAGTCTTTACCAAGGAGGTGTTGCTCACAGGGAAATACAGAGCAGCCTAAAGACACGCCCCAGAGGATCCTGTAGGCAACGCCCCTTTGGTAAAGGTAATAAAAATTAGAAAAATTAACAGTAAATACAAAGTCCCATATCTCTGGAACCGTTTGGCAGATTTAAATAAAAAGAAAAGCAGAATACTCAGGGGATTAGCAGGAATAAAATAAGAGCAAATATTGGCCATTTTATACTCATAACAGGTCCTCTTTAAGGCTTATTTGCCATTGTGTTCTTGTCCACTTTCAGCGGTCCCATCGAGACTTGCATTACAACTCCCTGCAAAACGGGATTCGTGTGTATGCTCCAGTGGGGCCATAGACAATAATGTTGCAGAAGCCGTAACCATGTGCTCTGTTGTGCATTATTTTGGAGCATATACGCCTATTGGAAGCGGACAATGAGCGACTGGGAAGTCTACTACGTCTGAGTGTCCACGCCCAAAAATTATCCACAACAGAGCACACGGTGACTCCGTCTGCAACATTTTAGTCTGTGACTCTGTCAGAGAATACACCCATTGGGGTTTGAATGCAACCCCCCCAATGGGGCCACTGTACCTGGGCAAGAACACTATGTGAAGGGAGCCTAAGGGTGTCCATACATATGAGATAAATATAGTTTGATGTCACTGATATCTGTGTTGCCTGAGAACTATCCAATATTTGTGGGGTATTTCAAATCTCTGCTGATGTCATTTGTGGGGAAAGATAGATTAGACATGTTGAATTTCAATCTATTTTATCCCCTGGAGTGGCTTTTCCCTTTTTCCTATTAAATACATGCAGACCTGCTTGAGCTTTCATGCGTATCGGGAGAGTTGTAAGAAATAACCGTTGGCCATCTTAGCAGTTAAGGTTATTCTCATCACCTATTATTGAGACCCCCACCAATTTTGAGAATGGATCTCTAATATGCCCCGAAAAGTGGACCATTAGAGGAGCATAAGTGCCATCGCTCTACTGATCGTCTATGGGACAGCTTAGTACAGAGCAAAGTCAACCTGAATGAGTGTTCAATCTAAAGAGCATACCTCATGTGGTGACGTTGAGCAGTTTGCACTTTTTTCGGTTCCTAGATACTGCATATTGACCATCTTGGAAAAGCAACTTAAATGGCCAGAAGCCCACTAACATAATCAAGTGTAGGGCACATATTGTGCACCTAATAGGGCATATGCAAAAGGGGTCGCCCCTAGTGGTCCACCCTAATAAAAAATGTTTAGTATCACCGTAGCGATGGTCTCAAGTGTCCCAAATACTGGCTAGACACTGCGGGGCTGATTCATTAAGACTAGCACTTTGCATGCCAGTCTTCATGAAGGGCTCGTCGGAGTATTCTGCACCTAAGGCCGGCGTCACACTGGCGAGTTTGATGCGAGTAAGTCGCACGACTTTCTCGCATCAACATCCGGCACGGCCGCCCGCTCTCGGACCCGAGTGTGCGGCTGCATGTATTTCTATGCAGCCACGCACTCGCGTCCGAGAGCGGGCGGCCGTGCCGGATGTTGATGCGAGAAAGTCGTGCGACTTACTCGCATCAAACTCGCCAGTGTGACGCCGGCCTAACTCATTAAGTGGTGCATGCCGTTTAATGAATAAGGCGCTCTTGTGCCTCAGCCTGGGCCACAACCACAAATGTTCTCCAGTTGGGGAATGAAGAACATTTCAGTATTAAGTTATACCACCGAAACATATCATGAGTGTGACGGGTGGGTGCTCGCTATGTCTCTAATATTCAATTACCCACCACCATCCAGTGTGCACCAGCTAATATCAGGGATAAATGAAAAATATTGACAACAAATGTTTTGACATTTTAATTTTGCTTAGGTTGGTTGTCAGTATTCACTACACACATGAGTATAAAAGTTAAAGACTACACACCTGCCTGGAAAAAAAATTCCAGGCATGGAGAAATTTCAAAAACAACATTGCCCTAAAAAGCATCATGGTCTGGAACATGAAAATGTGATATATATATATATATATATATAATATATATATATATATATATACCGTGAGTACGGAAAGTATTCAGACATTTGGTAAATTTAAAAAAGTTCATTTTTTTCTCATTATTGTACACTCTGCTCCCCATCTTTACTGAAAAAAACAGAAATGTAGAAATTTTTGCAAATTTATTAAAAAAGAAAAATTGAAAAATCACATGGTCATAAGTATTCAGACCCTTTGCTCAGTATTGAGTAGAAGCACCTTCTGAGCTAGTACAGCCTTGAGTCTTCTTGGGAATGATGCAACAAGTTTTTCACCCCTGGATTTGGGGATCCTCGGCCATTCTTCCTTGCAGATCCTCTCCAGTTCCGTCAGGTTGGAGGGTGAACGTTGGTGGACAGCCATTTTCAGGTCTGCAGAGAGGCTCAATTGGGTTTAGGTCAGGGCTCTGGTTGGGTCAGTGAAGAATGGTCACAGAGTTGTTCTGAAGCCACTCATTTGTTATTTTAGCTGTGTGCTTGTCATTGTCTTGTTGGAAGGTGAACCTTCGGCCAAGTCTGAGGTCCAGAGCACTCTGGAAGAGGTTTTCATCCAGGATATCTCTGTACTTGGCCGCATTCATGTTTCTTTGAATTGCAACCAGTCATCCTGTCCCTGCAGCTGAAAAACACCCCCATAGCATGATGCTGCCACCACCATGTTTCACTGTTGGGATTGTATTGGGCAGGTGATGAGCAGTGCCTGGTTTTCTCCACACATACCGCTTAAAATTATCACCAAAAAGTTCTATCTTCGTCTCATCAGACCAGAGAATCTTATTTCTCATAGTCTGGGAGTCCTTCATGTGTTTTTAGCAAACTCTATCCAGGCTTTCATATGTCTGGCACTGAGGAGAGGCTTCCGTCGGGCCACTCTGCCATAAAGGCCCGACTGCTGGAGGGCTGCAGTGATAGTTGACTTTGTGGAACTTTCTCCCATCTCCCTACTGCATCTGTGGAGCTCAGCCACAGTGATCTTGGGGTTCTTCTTTACCTCTCTCACCAAGGCTTTTCTCCCACGATTGCTCAGTTTGGCTGTACAGCCAGATCTAGGAAGACTTCTGGTGGTCCCAAACTTCTTCCATTTAAGGATTATGGAGGCCATTGTGCTCTTAGAAACCTTGAGTACTGCAGAAATTCTTTTGTAACCTTGGCCAGATCTGTACCTTGCCACAATTCTGTCTCTGAGCTCCTTGGCCAGTCCCTTTGACCTCATGATTCTCATTTGGTCTGACATGCACTGTGAGGTCTTATATAGACAGGTGTGCTCCTTTACAAACGAAGTCATATCAGTTTAATTAAACACAGCTGGACTCCAATGAAGGAGTAGAACCATCTCAAGGAGAATCACAAGGAAATGGACATTTAAATATCAGTGTCTGAGCAAAGGGTCTGAATACTTATGTGATATAGCAGTTTTTCTTTTTAATAAATTTGCAAACATTTCTACATTTCTGTTTTTTTTTCAGTCAAGATGGGGTGCAGAGTGTACACTAAATGAAACAAAGAGTGAAAAATTTAAAGGGGGTCTGAATACGTTCCGTACCCACTGTATATACATATAATATATATATATATATATATATATATATATATATACACACAGTATATATATTAACTAAGTTGGTGTTCCAGGTTGGACGGACAGTCACTTCAATCCTAATTATTTAGATAAAACAAATACAACATATAAAGAACATATTAAACTTCTTTTCATTATTGCTTTCCTTCTTTCCCAGAAAAAAAAATGAATAGCTATAAAAAATACAAAACAGGTGTTAATAAGCCAAAAATGTAAAGGAGTTTATTATGTGTGATAATTTAAAAAAAAATGTAACTCACTAAGGTGCATGAAATCATTAACACATTTTTGACACAAAGTTTATACAGATTAATAATGAGATTATATAAAATGTATAGATATACGGTATATGGTCTCTTAATGCATTTCCATATCCATACAGTATTTTTCCAGAAGAATTACCCGGTAAAGGAATTAAGAAAATTTGAAATTATTTTTTTTTTTTATTTTTTACTTAAAAATTCAATTTTGTAATTATTTTTTCTTGTTTTGAATTCTTGGTATTTAAAACGATATATGCTATGTTATAAAAAAGAACAATAGTAATTGTTAAACAGCTTGATTTCTTCATGACCAGGCGACTGTCCACTTTTTGCGCTTTCTTTTTTTCCTCTCTTCCAAGAACTAGAACTTTTTATTTTATTTTTTTTAACTTTTTACGCCAACATAGAACCATAGAATGGTAGAGTTGGTCCAACCCACTGCTCAATGCAGGAGTCACTAAACCACCTCCAACACATGTCTGTCCAGCTTCTCATTGAAGACTTCTATTGAAGGAGAACTCACCACCTCTCGTGGCCGCCTGTTCCACTCATTGATCACCCTCACTGTCAAAAAGTTTTTTATCTCCTTGTGCAAATGAGAATAAAGCTGATCCCTTTACAGTGTGACAGCCCTTGAGATATTTGTAGACAGCTGTTAAGTCTCCTCTTAGCCTTCTTTTTTTACAAGCTAAACATTCCCAGATCCTCTAACCGTTCCTCGTAGCACATACACTGCAGTGTGCTCACCATCCTGGTAGCTCTTCTCTGAACTTGCTTCAGTTTTTCAATGAACTGGACACCACATTCCAATTGAGGCCTGACCAAGGAGGAGTAGAGGGATAATTACTTCTCGTGATCTAGAGTCTATGCTTCTCTTTTAATACAGCCTAGAACTGTGTTTGATTTTTTTGCTGCTGCATCACTCTGTTGACTCATGTGCAGTCTGTGATCTATTGGTATAACCAAGTCTTTTACACACATGCTGTTGCTTAGTTCTATTTTTCCCATTCTGTATATGTTTTTTCATTTTTCTTACCCAGATGTAGGACTTTCTCCCTCTTAAAGATCATTCTGTTAGTTGCTGCCCACAGTTCCAGTTTGTTCTGATCTTTTTGAATCCTCTCTCTTCTCTTAGTATTAGACATAAGTGGACATAATTCTATGATGGTTTGTTTTTTTGCAGGAAGAGTTTTAGTTCTGAATTACACCATTCATTATACTATATAATGTACTGAAAAACACTGGAATGTGAATGGACTTCACAGGAGCACCAAGATGGCAGCGATGCTGGCAACTCCTTGCACTTCGCGATCACATTGCGATGGTTAGAGGACACGATTAGCACCTGAAACGGTATGTATTGATTAGAATCAAACTGCCTGATCCTTCTTTCCCCCGAACCATCCAATACATTAGTTGATTGGCCAGTCTTGCTTAAATTGGTGGGTTTGGTCATCTTTGAAAGGATATTTTTGGCACAGTGGGGGGCACACAGTTGATTTGGGGTCCATTAAGTGATGGGACCCAACTTGAAAAACTTCCATTTAAAAAACTAGATACATTTTGTATGCATAAAGGAATTGTTCAGAAGTTAGAAAATGAATTGCGCTTAACAAATATATTTCAAAACCATTTTTACTTTCCATAGAAATCAGTAAATTTTGGGTTTGGTGTAAAAGAACATAAGTTACGAGTAACTTCTTTCCTAGATGTTTTGTAAATGTTATTTCTAAATCCTGTTTTTAGTTGACATTTAATAAATCTCAGCAATTGCTTCATTGAAAAGGCAGTGATGCTACGAGGGCGTCTAGTTCACCAAACTGCTGTTTTACAAAACTAGCTTCTACACATTGAAAGTACGGAATACCTGACAAAAAAATATACATCTACAGATGAACAGGGGCAGAAGTCACTTTTAATGACTTGCGGGGCAGAAAGAGAAAATAGAAGCTGCCAGATAATGTGGGCCTTGGAGATGTTAGACGTATGGTGACCGAACGGCTGGAAGACAAATCGGAATAGCCTGTTGGTATTTGTCCTTGATGGGGTCATTGGTTAAAGTGGAACCAGTTATAAAATAAAAAGAAATAAATATACACACATTCTCGATGTAAATCAACTGCTTTGTCTTGTGTTCGTCTCCAAAGAGTGAAATTACATGTTGCGGACTTGCCAGATGGTTGCATTTCCCAAGACGATTGATGCCACCTCTGAGAAAGAGAGTAAGAGAAACACTGACTCGCTCTCTCTCTCTAGAGAGAGAGCGGCGAGAGAGGCTTTTGTTGGTGGCAGTGCCACAGAGGAATAACTAGTATCCACATCTGTTCTTCTTTGACAATAGACATACACATTACTAGCGTTCCCACGGAAGCTCGACGTATTATCATTTACAGACTTACATGATCCGTATTTTTCGGATCATAAGACGCACTTTTTCCCCCCAAAATTTGGGGGAAAATGGGGGTGCGTCTTATGGTCCCAACATACCTAAAAATCCGGTGGCGGCGGCGGTCCCGGTGGCGGCAGCCTCTCTGTGGTGCGGTGGTGTCTGGCCAGCAGCAGGGGCTCTGTGCTGCGTGGGGGGCTCCGCCAGCATTTCCCTCTTAGCCGGAAAGCCCCCCGCAGCTCCGCTGCTGCGGCATCCTAATAGATGGCCGCCAGGGGCCTCCGGTGGCGGTCCCGGGGCAGCAGCGGGCTCTGTGCTGCGTGGGGGGCTCTGCCGGCATTTCACTCTTAGCTGGAAAGCCCCCCGCAGCTCCACTCCCTCCTGCAACGCGGTGGCGTCCTCAAACATGGCCGCCAGGGGCCTCCGGTAAGATGGCCACCGAATCTCATTCAAGTCTCGGCAACGAGATCTCTTCTCCTGAGATCTTGTCCTGAGATCTCGGGAGACGAGATCTCTGGAAGAGATCTCGTTGCCGAGACTTGAATGAGATTTGGCTGCCATCTTACCGGAGGCCCTGGCGGCCATGTTTGAGGACGCCACCGCGTTGCAGGAGGGAGCGGAGCTGCGGGGGGCTTTCCGGCTAAGAGCGAAATGCCGGCAGAGCCCCCCACACAGCACAGAGCCCGCTGCTGCCCCGACACCACCGCACGGAAGGCTGCGTCGGGACTGCCACCGGAGACCCCTGGCGGCCATGTTTCTTGAGGCCACCGCGTCGCAGCTGCGGGGGGCTTTCCGGCTTAGAGGGAAATGCCGGCTGAGCCCCCCACGCAGCACAGAGCCACACTGCTGCCCCGACACCACATAGCACAGGAGGCTGCATTGGGACCACCGTTATGGGATTTGTGAGTACCATATATTGCACAGCCACCCCACAGAGCACAGCCACCCCACAGAACACAGCCACCCCACAGAGCACAGCCACTCCACAGAGCACAGCCACCCCACAGAGCACCCCTGCAACACATAGCACCACCATCGCACCAGCCTGAACTACCGAACGACCCCTGTGATCACTCCTCTACCTGTGCTGATCCCTTCTCTGGTAAGCTGAATTCGGACTGTAAGATGGACCCCCATTTGACACATTATTTTTTTTTCCCTATTTTCCTTCTGAAAATTTGGGGTGCGTCTTATAGTCCGGTGCGTCTTATAGTCCGAAAAATATGGTATACCAAAAAAGCTACAAAACCTGAAAAAAATGTCCACTTCCAAACACTGCACCACTCCTTGTCCATGCTTCGTGTCCAGTATTCTAGCTCGGTCTTGGTCAAGGGTGTTGGTTTGAGGTTTTCCATACACAAGAAGCCGTTCTGGATAAAGACTAGTAATAATGACCATTTGATATAAAGTCTTCAAAAAGTAGCCATGAATATTTATTTATCAGCTCTAGACTATGTTGGGATTTCTAGAATCTGTCATTTATTCTAAACTGTGTGACTTGGGGGCAGATTACATTCATGAGGATTGTAGTAGTTCACACTGATGGTCCAACTGTGTGCATGATTGTGGTCTCACATAGGATGCGCTGGAGTGATGCAGTCACTGCTATAGGGGTCCTGTGGAGGTGACTGTTATAGGGCTCTTGTGGTGGCTGCTGTTATAGGGGTCTTGTGGGGTGACTGTTATAAGGGTCCTGTGGGGGTGACTGTTATAGGGCTCCTGTGGTGGCCGCTGTTATAGGGGTCTTGTGGGGGTGACTGTTATAAGGGTCCTGTGGGGGTGACTGTTGTAGGGGTCCTGTGGTGGCCGCTGCTATAGGGGTCTTGTGGGGTGACTGTTATAGGGGTCCTGTGGTGGCCACTGTTATAGGGGTCTTGTGGGGGTGACTGTTATAAGGGTCCTGTGGGGGTGACTGTTATAGGGGTCCTGTGGTGGCCACTGTTATAGGGGTCCTGTGGTTGCCACTGTTATAGGGGTCTTGTGGGGGTCACTGTTATAGGGTCTTGTGGGGGTGACTGTTATAAGGGTCCTGTGGGGGTGACTGTTATAGGGCTCCTGTGGTGGCCGCTGTTATAGGGGTCTTGTGGGGGTGACTGTTATAAGGGTCCTGTGGGGGTGACTGTTGTAGGGGTCCTGTGGTGGCCACTGCTATAGGGGTCTTGTGGGGGTGACTGTTATAGGGCTGCTGTGGTGGCCACTGTTATAGAGGTCTTGTGGGGTGACTGTTATAAGGGTCCTGTGGGGGTGACTGTTATAGGGGTCCTGTGGTGGCCACTGTTATAGGGGTCTTGTGGGGGTGACTGTTATAAGGGTCCTGTGGGGTGACTGTTATAGGGGTCCTGTGGTGGCCACTGTTATAGGGGTCCTGTGGTTGCCACTGTTATAGGGGTCTTGTGGGGGTCACTGTTATAGGGGTCCTGTGGGGGTGACTGTTATAGGGGTCTTGTATGGGTGACTGTTATAGGGGTCGTGTGGTGACCACTGTTATAGGAGTTATATGGGAATCACTGTTATAGGGGTCCTGTGGGGGTGACTGTTATAGGGATCCTGTGTGGGTAACTGTTATAGGGGCCCTTTGGGGGTGACTGTTATAGGGGTCCTGTGGTGGCCACTGTTATAGGGGTCTTGTGGTGGCCACTGTTATAGGAGTCTTGTGGGGGTCACTGTTACAGGGGTCCTATGTTTGGTCACTGTTATAGGGGCCCTGTGGGGGTGACTGTTATAGGGGTCCTGTCGTGGCCACTGTTATAGGGGTCATGTGGTGGCCACTGTTACAGGGGTCCTGTGGGGGTGACTGTTATAGGGGTCTTAGGTGGGTGACTGTTATAGGGGTCATGTGGTGGCCACTGTTATAGGAGTCTTGTGGGGGTCACTGTTATAGGGGTCATGTGGTGGCCACTGTTATAGGGGTCCTGTGGGGGTGACTGTTATAGGGGTCCTGTTGTGGTCACTCATATGGCTGTCACACTTTTAAAGGCACTGTGATAGCACTGTTACGGGGCGCTGTGAAAAGCATTGTTATGGGGTACAGAGGAATGCACTGTCATAGAGTACTGTGGAAAACACTATTATGGGATATTGTGGAAAGTTATTTCATGGGGACTGTGGAAAGCACATGTTATGGGAAAATATGGAAAGCTCTTTTATGGGGTACTGTGGATAGCACTGGGTTCCTTTGTTCTTATTCGGTTTTATTTGTCCTTGCTAGAACGATGGGAGGAGAGGCTCTTAATTTCTTTACATATTTCACAAACCAACAGAAATTTGGAAATGGAAGATGTAATAGTCTCCATGATTACTCCCTACTTACTAGAGATGGGCAAACACCTGGATGTTCAGGTCCGGCAGGTTCAGCCGAACAGTTAAAAAAAAGTTCGGATTCGGGTATCTGAACAGTACCAGGACTGAACCTGGACTTCATTCACTTGAATGGGGGACCCGAACATCCAGTGTTTGCCATGCTGTCACGTGCATGACAGCACGGCAAATACCGCCTCTGATCAGCGGTAAAATCATTACCGGCTGTCAGACAGCCGCTGTTCCCATGATGTTAAATGACAAAGTGAGCCCACAGCTGTGATTGGAGGTAAAAAGTGTGCCTCCAGTCTCTGGTGTCGGCTGATGGGACTACTGTTCCCATCAGCCTATGCCTACTGCCACTAGTAACAGTGAGAGCAGGCAGTGGAGCTCTAAATAAATGATAATAAAAAAAAGGCGTGGGTCCCCTTGTATTTTTGATAACCAGCCAAGCAAAACACACAGCTGGGGGCTGCAACCCTCAGCTGTCAGCTTCAGCAAAGCTGGTTATTGAGAATAGAGGGGTCCCCATTCCAATATTTTAAATTATTTAAATAAATGATTAAAAAACGGCTTGAGGTCCCCCCCATTTTTGAAAACCAGCCAAGATAAAGCAGACAGCTGGAGGGCTGGTATTCTCAGGCTGGTAAGGGGCCATGGATATTGACCCACCTAGCCTAAAAATAGCAGCCCACTGCCGCCCTGAAAAGGCACATCTATTCGATGCGCCAATTCTGGTGCTTTGCCCAGCTCTTCCCTCTTGCCCTGTAGCGGTGGCAAGTGGGGTAATGTCACGCGGTCTTATGATATGTGTACGATGTCAGTAAACTATTCTTAAAAGAACAACACTCTATACAACATATAGATTAGCAACATCAGCATGTAAATATAGAATAGATTTACCTGACACGATATCCGTTGAACTCAGGGTTAATCTTGAGGACTTGATACACTGTCACAGGAAAGAGGAGGACCGGGGTTCTAACCTGACCCTAAACTGGGGTCCTAACTAATCCCTCACCTTGGAGGTACTGATAATGGTTCAGAGGTCCAAGTCTCCAGCCTAACCCTGTCTCCTATCAGTCCCTGAACCCTGTAATCAGTCCTAAGAAGGATTCTGATTACCACCAAAGGGATATGGGCTGATCTCTGCTAAATACACAGATTAGACATATAAGACAGACTGGAGAAAACACAGACTTGCATACACACTCAAACACAGAAGGAACATAAATGATCTGGGATATTAAACTCTAAGCAAGGTGAGCTTAAAACAACTAAGGAGCTCTTTAACTTAAGTCTATACAGATACAATCCTATCTGTGGTCTGCATGAAGAATTTCACTGGCAACTCCCAACACAGACAACCAGAGATTTAAAGGAAACAAATCAACAAATAATTAATTGCAGCCGGGAGAAACTGCACCCAGTCCCAGAACTGAGCACAGACAGAATTAACTCCCTAACTGCCAAACACAAAGAAACAGCAACTCAGCTGTGAGAAGTCAGAATGTGCAACCGCGACGATCTTCGTGGCGATGCACACATGACAGTACCCCCCCTTCTACGAGGGCCTCCGGACCCTCAGGGCCAGGTTTGCCCGGGTGAGTTCTGTGGAAGGTCCGCACCAAACGATCTGCGTTAATGTCAGACGCAGGAACCCACGTCCTCTCCTCTGGACCATACCCCTTCCAATGCACCAAGTACTGAAGGGACCGGCGATTCAGACGTGAGTCAATGATCTTTGACACTTGAACTCCAAGTTACCATTGACCACCACTGGAGGAGGAGGTAGAGGTGATGGTATGACTGGTGCCACGTACCTCTTAAGTAATGACTTGTGGAACACATTGTGGATTTTAAACGTAGGAGGGAGGTCCAGACGAAATGCCACAGGATTAATTATGGAACTGATCCTGTACGGCCCGATGAATCTGGGGCCCAGCTTCCAGGAGGGAACTTTAAGTTTTATATTCCTGGTAGACAACCATACCAGATCGTTCACATTAAGATCTGGACCAGAAACTCTCCTCCTATCAGCCATACGTTTATAACGGTTCCCCATAGCACTCAGATTATTCAATACACCTCTCCACACTGAAGCAAGTGACGACGAGAAACGCTCCTCCTCAGGAACCCCAGAAGGGCCCCCCCCATTGAATGTACAAAACTGGGGATGAAAACCATATGCCCCAAAAAACGGGGACTTACCAGTGGACTCGCTCCGCCTGTTGTTAAGAGCGAACTCTGCCAGAGGCAAGAAAGAAGACCAGTCCTCCTGGTTCTCTGAGACAAAACACCGAAGATAAGTCTCTAGGCTTTGATTCAGACGCTCTGTCTGACCATTGGTCTGCGGATGAAAAGCCGAGGAAAATGACAATTGCATCCCCCGACGTAAACAAAATGCCCTCCAAAACTTGGACACAAACTGAGACCCCCTATCTGACACCACATCAGAAGGCAACCCATGAAGTCTCACAATCTCCCCAATGAACACCTGCGCCAGAGTTTTAGCATTAGGGAGGGCAGGAAGAGCAATGAAATGTGCCATCTTACTGAACCTGTCAACAACCACCAGTATGACAGTCTTCCCTGACGACTGAGGAAGGTCCGTGATGAAGTCCATAGACAAATGAGTCCATGGACGCTCCGGAAGTTTCAAGGGTAAGAGGGTCCCAGACGGACGGGTATGAGGGGTCTTAGAGCGAGCACAAACCCCACAGGACGCGACAAAAGTTAAAACATCTTTATTAACGTTAGGCCACCAAAACCGGCGAGAAAGGAGATCTAAAGTAGCCTTATCCCTGGATGTCCTGCTAAAGCAGAATTATGATGTGCCTCAATAACCTTTTGTCTCAACTGATTTGGGACAAACAGTCTCCCTGGAGGTCCTGCAGGGGCGTCCCCCTGAGCCTCTAACACCTCCTCCTCAAGCTCAGAACATACAGCCGACACTACCACCCCCTCCTGAAGGATAGGAATCGGGTCATCCATTTTCCCGGCCCCTGGGAAACTGCGAGACAAGGCATCCGCCTTAACATTCTTAGATCCAGGGCGATAAGTGACAACAAAATTAAACCTGGTAAAAAACAACGACCATCGAGCTTGTCTGGAATTCAGACGCTTAGCAGATTCCAAATACAGCAGGTTCTTGTGATCAGTAATGACGGTGACCGGGTGGACTGCCCCCTCCAAAAAGTGACGCCATTCTTCAAAAGCCAACTTAATGGCCAAAAGTTCCCTATTGCCGATATCATAATTCCTTTCGGCGGACGACAATTTTTTAGAAAAGAAAGCGCACGGATGCCATTTACCAGGGGACGGACCCTGGGACAATATTGCACCCACCCCTACGTCAGACGCGTCCACCTCCACAACGAACGGCTGTGATGCATCTGGTTGGATGAGAACGGGTGCCGAAGCAAAACATTTTTTCAAAGAGGAAAAAGCTTGGCAAGCTTTGTCCGACCATTTAGAAAAATCCGTCCCTTTTCTTGTCATGTCAGTGAGAGGTTTGACAACAGATGAGAAATTACAAATAAATTTCCGGTAGTAGTTAGCAAACCCCAGAAAACGCTGCAGAGCCTTAAGATCCTCTGGCTGATCCCATTCAAGCACTGCTCTCACCTTTTCAGGGTCCATACGGAAACCGGAGGCTGACACCAAAAACCCAAAAACTGAAGTTCCTGTACGGCGAATACACACTTTTCCAGTTTGGCGTATAGTTTATTGTCTCGCAAGATCTGCAACACCTGTCTCACATGCTCCTGGTGAGACACAAGATCTGGTGAGTAAATTAAAATGTCATCAAATATACGACCACAAACAGCCCCACCAGATGACGAAAAATGTCATTAACAAAATGTTGGAATACTGCTGGTGCAGTAGTCAGACCAAAAGGCATGACAAGGTTCTCATAATGTCCCTCCGGCGTGTTAAACGCCGTTTTCCACTCATCCCCCTCTTTTATCCTAATCAGATTATACGCCCCCCTGAGATCCAATTTAGAGAACCATTTGGCGCCAACAATTTGATTGAAGAGATCAGGAATCAGAGGGAGTGGATACGGATCTCGAACAGTAATCCGATTAAGTTCGCGGAAATCCAAGCAAGGGCGTAGGCCTCCATCTTTTTTCTTCACAAAGAAGAACCCCGCGGCCACTGGGGAAGATGAAGGTCTAATATGCCCTTTGGCCAGACTTTCCGAAATATAATCTTTCATAGCCTGCCTCTCAGGACCAGAAAGGTTATATAACCTAGCTTTAGGTAACTTAGCATCAGGAAGTAAATTAATAGAGCAGTCATACACACGATGAGGAGGCAACTCCTGACACCCCTCCTCAGAGAACACATCCCCAAAGTCCTCCAAAAAAGGAGGCAAAGTACTAGGCACGACCGCACTGATGACTGTGTTCATGCAGTTACTTTTGCAAAACTCCCCCCATTGGCTTATATCTCTGGACTGCCAATTAATCACAGGGTTATGTTTAACCAACCAAGGAAGTCCCAAAACAATAGGAGTAGGTAGACCCTCCAACACATAACAAGATAATAGTTCCCTATGTATTGCCCCTACCCGAAGGTCAATGTTATGAACCTCATGAACAAAGCTACCTTGGCCGAGAGGCCTGGCGTCAATGGAGAATATAGGGATCGGTTTGACCAATACACTCAGATGCATACCTTGAGCCTGAGCAAACTGAGCGTCAACCAGATTAGCCCCGGACCCACTATCAAGAAGAACAGAAAATCTCTCCACTCTCGTACCAACCACCACCTCCACTGGTACAAGGAACTGAGAAGAACTAGCAGACGAAATACATACTCCCAGGTTGTCGTCCACCACACAACCTGGGATTAACAGTTTTCCGGCGACTTTTTGCTCAACAAGGCACGGGATGGACATCCCCCAACAAAATGTCCCTCTTTCCCGCAGAAGAAACACCTTCTAGTCCTGCGGCGTACCGCCAATCCCCTCCTACGAAATGATGTCCCTCCCAACTGCATAGGCTCCTCCGAACAGACAAGGGGAACCTCAACATAAGGGACTTTAGTAGCAGGTGGAGTAACAACAGGGGGCGGAGTTACCTCGCACCTCTCCCGGAGCCGTCTATCAGTACGGATAGCTAGGCCATAGCAGCCTCCAGTGATGGAGGAGAATCATACTGAGCCAAAACGTCCTTTAATTTGTCAGAAAGCCCATGACAAAACTGGCTTCTAAGAGCTGGGTCATTCCACTGAGTATCTGTGGCCCATCTACGGAACTCAGAAGCAAATTCCTCCGCCGGACGATCTCCCTGCTGTATCTTACGTAATTTTGTCTCAGCAAGAGAGACCCGATCTGGGTCATCATATACCAAACCCAGGGCAGTAAAAAATCGATCTACTGACTGTAGAGCCGGGGATCCCGGAGGAAGGGAGAAGGCCCAGGATTGAGGGTCCCCTTGTAGGAGCGAGATAACAATTCCCACTCTCTGCTCTTCACTCCCTGATGATCGAGGCCGAAGCCGAAAATACAATTTACATGCTTCCCTGAAGGTAAAAAATTTGTCTCGCCCACCAGTGAACCTGTCCGGGAGAGCTACTTTAGGTTCAAATCTGGTTTGCTCCGAGGGAGACAAAACTTTGGACTTAATGTCCGTCAGCTCCATGGATAATCCCTGCAACTGCAGAGCCAGCTGGGCTACTGGATCCATGGCAACTGGGAATAATTTTATGGGCCAGTGAAAATGTCACGCGGTCTTATGATATGTGTACGATGTCAGTAAACTATTCTTAAAAGAACAACACTCTATACAACATATAGATTAGCAACATCAGCATGTAAATATAGAATAGATTTACCTGACACGATATCCGTTGAACTCAGGGTTAATCTTGAGGACTTGATACACTGTCACAGGAAAGAGGAGGACCGGGGTTCTAACCTGACCCTAAACTGGGTCCTAACTAATCCCTCACCTTGGAGGTACTGATAATGGTTCAGAGGTCCAAGTCTCCAGCCTAACCCTGTCTCCTATCAGTCCCTGAACCCTGTAATCAGTCCTAAGAAGGATTCTGATTACCACCAAAGGGATATGGGCTGATCTCTGCTAAATACACAGATTAGACATATAAGACAGACTGGAGAAAACACAGACTTGCATACACACTCAAACACAGAAGGAACATAAATGATCTGGGATATTAAACTCTAAGCAAGGTGAGCTTAAAACAACTAAGGAGCTCTTTAACTTAAGTCTATACAGATACAATCCTATCTGTGGTCTGCATGAAGAATTTCACTGGCAACTCCCAACACAGACAACCAGAGATTTAAAGGAAACCAATCAACAAATAATTAATTGCAGCCGGGAGAAACTGCACCCAGTCCCAGAACTGAGCACAGACAGAATTAACTCCCTAACTGCCAAACACAAAGAAACAGCAACTCAGCTGTGAGAAGTCAGAATGTGCAACCGCGACGATCTTCGTGGCGATGCACACATGACAGGTAATGCTTGTGGGGTTGATTTCACCTTTGTATCGTCCGGTGACTTCCTGGTGAAGTCCGTGTTCGGTGTAGATGTTCGGTACGGACACTGAACTTTACTGTTCGGGTGCGTCCATCTCTACTTACAACTTAAACATTAAAAAATATCTTGTACTAAAATCTAAATATTGAGAACAACTGGAAACAATCTGAATATAAAAACTAGTTTGTATTATACTGATAGTAACTAGTTACAATAAATATTAGGTGACCCGAACATGTCGGTGGGATTTTTGAGAAATAGACCACTTTTTTTTAAAGAGTAATTAAGACTAATTTATTTTCATGGAGTAGTTCTCCTTTTGAAGAAAAAACAAAGGCCTCCACTTGTACAAAGTGGGAATATAACTGCTCTGTGAACGGTGACATTTGATGTCCAGACTTGAGGAGCTTCCAGCTAGAATTTCAGCTGATCACACGAGCAAAACAGAATGCAAACCAGGCTTTTCCAGACATGAAAGTCAACCCTCGGGATTATGGTCCAGGTGAGTAGTTCTTTGATTGATCTGACAACTACAAGTACGGTGACAAGTTCCTTTTTTGAGAAACCTCTATGAGATCCATGAGATGAGGATTGGGAGTGATCTCAAGGTTTGGGGATTGTTCCGCGAGGACGAGAAAAGATATAAACTGCAGATAAATCTGTCTTTTACACAGTTGGTAATCAACTGGTGAGTTTCATGGCCTTGGTTCAAAACCAACTAAAGAAAGACCGTCAAAAAGTTTCATGGATTTCCTCCAACAACAAAAGTATCTTTCCCTTTAAGTTATGCTTATCTGGTAGAGTTTTTCGATGTAAAGGACCAATAACAATAAATCAAACCGTAGAGTTCACTCATTTTTCTATTTGTCATAGTTATTATTTAAAGGGAATCTGACAGTAGGATCAACCCTCCTAAGCCATCTATAGGGGCATGTAGGGCATAGAAAGATCAATAAAATGATACCTTGATATCTGTGATCCGATGTCTTATTCCAGAGAAATCCACGTTTTTCTTAATATGTAAATGAGTTGTTAAGATCTATGGGCCGGACATAGATCTCCCCGAGAATCTGCCACCAGGGATTATTGTAAATTAAAAGTTGTGTTACCAGTGTGTAATAACTGACAGTCTGCTGTCCTGATCTACATAAGCTCACATTGGTAATTGGTTTATAATAACATCTGAAGGCAGATTTTCACAGAGATCTATGCCTGACGCATAGATCTTAACAGCTCATTTACATATTAAAAAAACATGGTCTTCAAGGGAATAAGATATCAGATCTCAGATATCAAGGTATCATTTTATTTAACTTTATGTGACCAGCATGTCCATATAGACTGCTCAGGAGGGTCGATCCTACTAACCGGCTACCTTTAAAGGGGACCTGTCACCAGATCAACTTATTTTGTTTGTGCTGCTACCAAGATTATTCAGGGATTTTTCTAATCCACCTTATGGTTCCAGAGATACCTTTTTATTCAGTGCAAATTTTTTTTATGGTCTTTACCGAGGTGGTGTTTCTGGGTTGAATTTTGAGATTACTGGGATGATATATAAGGGGTTGTGCTCATATTAGGACATGTGGATGTCATAGAGGAGAGATACCCCACTCGGACATCCTCTTCTTCCTCTATGAGGCAGGAGAGACTCTTTGGTCATTTCAATGACTACCTTGTAATACTATGTTTCAATCTATCTGAAAAAAGGGATTTCCTCTGATAATAGCAACCCTTAACAGAACTGGGCATCAGAGACATTAATGTGAGGATTTGTTACATATTCAGGCACACATCTTTTAACTTTCAGACCACACAGATACAATACGGTTATTTTTGCAGGAAGCCCGTTAACTTACTAGTATGTTGTTGGACTGTGCAAAGAAACCAGATTTCCTGGAGGAAACCCATGCAAATCCTGGAAGAACATACAGTATCTATGTGGTTGGGTTCTGGTTGGGATCGAACCGATGACCCCAGTGCAGCAATGCAAGGAAGGAAAACTCCAGGGCAATAAATAAAAAGTGCCAATGCTGGAACAAGAAGAATTCTTATATCAACATTTGTTAGACTTTGAATATTATTTTACAGTAGCTCGTAGCTTTCCAGGGTGACATAAAGGCTACACTTTCTCCTACAAACTAAGGAGCATATCACAATCTTTATTAAAATAAGCAAAATGTATAATCCTGCAATTTACACATTGGCCATAGGGGTAATTTTAGATTCATACATCCTGTCCTTTCAGGAAGAGTTATCAGCAGGTTAATTATCATCAGAGATAGAATTTCTATGAGGGATAACACCTCTATACACAGCTGGAAACACAGGATCTACCAATTACAATAGGTGATGTCACAGCTCACCTCCTCCTGTACAATGACTGATAACACCTCTATATACAGTAGATAACACAGGATCCACCATTCACAATAGGTGATGTCACAGCTCACCTCTTCCTCCTGTACAATGACTGATAACACCTCTATATACAGTAGATAACACAGGATCCACCATTCACAATAGATGATGTCACAGCTCACCTCCTCCTCCTGTACAATGACTGATAATACCTCTATATACAGTAGATAACACAGGATCCACCATACACAATAGGTGATGTCACAGCTCACCTCCTCCTCCTGTACAATGACTGATAACACCTCTATATACAGTAGATAACACAGGATCCACCATTCACAATAGGTGATGTCACAGCTCACCTCCTCCTCCTGTACAATGACTGATAACACCTCTATATACAGTAGATAACACAGGATCCACCATTCACAATAGATGATGTCACAGCTCACCTCCTCCTCCTGTACAATGACTGATAACGGAGGTGAGCTGTGACATCACCTATTGTGAATGTGGATCCTGTGTTATTACTGTATATAGAGGTGTTATCAGTCATTGTACAGGAGGAGGAGGTGAGCTGTGACATCACCTATTGTGAATGGTGGATCCTGTGTTATCTGCTGTATATAGAGGTGACAATGACTGATAACACCTCTATATACAGTAGATAACATAGGATCCACCATTCACAATAGGTGATATCACAGCTCACCTCCTTCTCCTGTACAATGACTGAGAACACCTCTATATACAGCAGATAACACAGGATCCACCATTCACAATAGGTGATGTCACAGCTCACCTCCTCCTGTATAATGACTGATAACACCTCTATATACAGTAGATAACACAGGATCCACCATTCACAATAGGTGATGTCACAGCTCACCTCCTCCTCCTGTACAATGACTGATAACACCTCTATATACAGTAGATAACACAGGATCCACCATTCACAATAGGTGATATCACAGCTCACCTCCTCCTCCTGTACAATGACTAATAACACCTCTATATACAGTAGATAACACAGGATCCACCATTCACAATAGGTGATGTCACAGCTCACCTCCACCTGTACAATGACTGATAACACCTCTATATACAGTAGATAACACAGGATCCACCATTCACAATAGGTTATGTCACAGCTCACCTCCTCCTCCTGTACAATGACTGATAACACCTCTATATACAGCAGATAACACAGGATCCACCATTCACAATAGGTGATGTCACAGCTCACCTCCTACTCCTGTACAATGATTGATAACACCTCTATATACAGTAAATAGCATAGGATCCACCATTCACAATAGGTGATATCACAGCTCACCTCCTCCTCCTGTACAATGACTGAGAACACCTCTATATACAGCAGATAACACAGGATCCACCATTCACAATAGGTGATGTCACAGCTCACCTCCTCCTCCTGTACAATGACTGATAACACCTCTATATACAGTAGATAACACAGGATCCACCATTCACAATAGGTGATATCACAGCTCACCTCCTCCTCTGTACAATGACTGATAACACCTCTATATACAGTAGATAACACAGGATCCACCATTCACAATAGGTGATGTCACAGCTCACCTCCTCCTGAACAATGACTGATAACACCTCTATATACAGTAGATAACACAGGATCCACCATTCACAATAGGTGATGTCACAGCTCACCTCCTCCTCCTGTACAATGACTGATAACACCTCTATATAGATAGGTAACACAGGATCCACCATTCACATTAGGTGATGTCACAGCTCACCTCCTCCTCCTGTACAATGACTGATAACACCTCTATATACAGTAGATAACACAGAATCCACCATTCACAATAGGTGATGTCACAGCTCACCTCTCCTCCTCCTGTACAATGACTGATAACACCTCTATATACAGTAGATAACACATGATCCACCATTCACAATAGGTGATATCACAGCTCACCTCCTCCTCCTCCTGTACAATGACCGATAATACCTCTATATACAGTAGATAACACAGAATCCACCATTCACAATAGGTGATTTCACAGCTCACCTCCCTCCTCCTGTACAATGACCGATAATACCTCTATATACAGTAATAACACAGGATCACCATTCACAATAGGTGATGTCACAGCTCACCTCCTCCTCCTGTACAATGACTGATAACACCTCTATGCACAGTAAATAACACAGGATACACCATTCACAATAGGTGATGTCACAGCTCACCTCCTCCTCCTGTACAATGACTGATAACACCTCTATATACAGTAGGTAACACAGGATCCACCATTCACAATAGGTGATGTCACAGCTCACCTCCTCCTCCTGTACAATGACTGAGAACACCTCTATATACAGCAGATAACACAGGATCCACCATTCACAATAGGTGATGTCGCAGCTCACCTCCTCCTCCTGTGCAATGATTGATAACACCTCTATATACAGTAAATAACATAGGATCTACCATTCACAATAGGTGATATCACAGCTCACCTCCTCCTCCTGTACAGTGACTGATAACACCTCTATATACAGTAGATAACAGAATCCACCTTTCACAATAGGTGATATCACAGCTCACCTCCTCCTCCTGTACAGTGACTGATAAACCTCTATATACAGTAGATAACAGAATCCACCTTTCACAATAGGTGATGTCACAGCTCACCTCCTCCTCCTGTACAGTGACTGATAACACCTCTATATACAGTAAATAACACAGGATCCACCTGTTACAATAGATGATGAGATTTATTACCCTGCACAGATGTCGGGATATCAGTAAGGGATCAGTGCACACATGATTTTATAGGATTATTGATACTTTGACACTCAGAGAATACACCTCTGATACATTGCATGGAAGGAACAGCTCCAAGACCTGAATGGTGCATTTGGTTAATCGGTTCCATGCAAAAGCTAGAAATATGGGCAATAATAGGAAACAACTTTTTTTTTTCAGTAATACAACATTTACGGATTTTAATTAAGGAATGTCCGTTCCAAAAAGTGAAACTCCACAGAAAGGAAGAAAGCCACACAGGTCGTCCTTCAGGGTCAGGCAGCTGTTTGTGGAGTGAAAACCTCGGGAAAGGAATAGGATTGCTCTGTAATAAGCCACATTTGCATTTCGTAGCCGATTTCAAAGAAGTTATTCACCAAAGTTTCGAGTGATGATTGCCTGCAGGAGAGGACAGCTCCGGGGCATAGCCACCTGAAGCTGCCATTCTCTGTCCTATGATGCAACCTGCCATTCTCTGTCCTATGGAACTGGATTTTCTTTTCTTAATTTTTGCAGGATGTGATCCAATACAATAAAGGGATTACCTGATCTAGCGTCCAATAAAAAAAATTAGCTGGTTCAACAAGTAGAAATCCAGTTTACTGCCTATGATTTATTGCTGGTTACAGACTGTGACACAGCCTATAATAAATGTAAGGAGGGGTCTGGAGGGGCTTTTATAGTGAACCTGTTACCAGGTTTGACCAATACGGGTTACAGCCACCACCTTTCAGGGCTGATATGCAGCATTCTATAATGATGTATATCTGCCCCCAACCTGACCTAAAAGAACTGAAAAATAACTTTTATTATACTCACCTGCGGGGCGGTCTGGTCTGAGGGTCGACGCAGATCTTGGTCTGCCGCCTCTGATCTTCTCTCGATGCCATCCTCCTTCTTGCTTTGTGTGGATAATACGTCCTACGTTATCCACACAGTCTCCTGCGCTCATGCGCCGGCGTACTTCTCTATCATGACTAGGGCAGGTAAAGTACTGCAGTGCGCATATTTCCCGGCGCATGTGCACTGCGGTACTTTGCTCTGTCCTCGTCAGGGCAGAGAAGTACGCGGCGCAGGAGGGCAATGTCGGGGAGTCAGGGTGGATGACGTACGACGCGTCATCCACATGAAGCAAGAAGGAGGATGGCATCACAAGAAGAAGGAGGCACCGGACCAAGACCAGCAACGCCCCTTGGATCCGACCGTCCCGCAGGTGAGTATAATAAGAGCTCATTTTTCTTGTCTTGCAGGTCGGGATGTGGGCAGATATAGACATTATAGAATGAGGTATATCAGCCCTGAAAGATGGTGGCTTTACCTCATATCGACCAAACCTGGGACAGGTTCCCATTAAATCAAATGAGAAGTCAGTGGTTTCAACAGTCAATAGGAACATTATATGGGCCATCGAGACATATTTTTTTTAAAACCCTATCATGTATATATATATATATATATATCTTATAATAAATGAGTACACCTCAAAACATTTGTCAAAAGACATTAAGTTTCCTTCCAGAATCTCCAGTTTTCTCCCAGAAAGGTCAACCATTGATTGTAAACAAAATGTAGGATTTTGCACACACAAAAATGTTAAATTTCTTTACAAATTCATTCAAGACCATGTTGCAAAAATGAGTACACTCCAATGAAAGTCTTAAGTTAGGAGCAAAGCTAAAGTTTGGATTACATTATTCTAATTAACAAGAATTCAACTTCAGGTACGTCTAATTATTCACTGCACAGGTGTCCAGCAGGCTGGTGACTATAAAAGGGGCGTTACTTAAAGAAAACCTCTCCCATTTCATGTTGTCAGCAATGGCACCACAAGGAAGAGAAACGTCACAAGACCTGAGAAAGAAAATAATATCTTTACACAAGAAACTTGAAGGCTACAAGAAGATCAGCAAATCTTTGATTCCAATTTTTGATTTGCCCATTCTGCAAATTCAGCCCGCTGATCTGGCATCAGTTGAACATCCCTTTTGGCATATATTAGCTACTCACAAATGGCACCCTTGCAAAATCCAGCTGCTGCTGCATCTCAATGAGGATGAAGGCTGAATTTGCAGAATGGGCAAAACAAAAATTTGAACAGGACCCTCAGTTTACACAGAACATTATGTTCAGTGATGAGGCACACTTTTTTGGGGGGGGCCTTTTATATGGACACGCCTAAATGAAATTGTGACAGTTTTCTTGCGTAGGGTGTCTTGCATTGAAATCTTCTGCAATGACCGGGTACTGCATTCACCAGACATCAACACAATTTCTATCCGCTCCACACATGTTAACCGTTGCGACATGTCAATGGCTGTAAACAAAGAGAAACTTGTAAATAACTCATGAAAGAATAAAATTACATTAAAACCAAGCACGCCATTGTTTTTCTTGTGAAATTCTCAATAAGTTTGATGTGTCACATGACCCTCTTCTCATTGGAAAAAATAAAGTTGGATCCAAAATGGCCAACTTCAAAATGGCCGCCATGGTCACCACCCATCTTGAAAAGTTTTCCCCCCTCCCATATACTAATGTGCCACAACCAGGAAATTGATATCACAAACCATTCCCATTTTATTTAGGTGTATCCATATACATGGCCCACCTCACATATATAATTACAGGATGGGTGGGAGAATTTACTTACATAAAGAGTTTCTAGAAACAATGTCCCTATCTCTAGAGGGCCACAATAGTTAATACCTGTGTAATACTTCATTTGCCCTGTGGAGGCACTGCAGAGAATCTCAGGACCTTCTGCCAGATTATATCTGATCACTAAGGATTAGTTAATATATTAGGAACCCTTCTAACAAAAAGGCATTGTGAAATGCAGCTTAGCCTTTAACCTCTTCTTGAGGTACTAGTACGTCATGGACTTTAGGTAGTCCAGACATCTTATTTTGCTATTACATACCAGCAGGAGAATAGCAGTAATACACAGGTGCACTGTAGCTATTCAGTAAAAAGCAAACTAGCCATCTCTCTGTCGGTAACAAAAAATGTAAAAAAAAATGATATCCTCTCATATTCCTGGAAGATTTCCTGCACAAACTTTCTGCAAGGCAGAGTTCCACCAAGGTCAATATGCGCATTACAATGGGCCGGAATGTGGCAGGAATGGGGTGAAATAATAAAAGAGTGTGAGTTGTATATGGGGGTGTATTTATGTTAGGAAAAATTACAATTTTGAACTGTTAACTAGAGATGAGCAAACTTTTTGACGTTCGGTTCGGCGAACATTTAAATGCTCGCCGACATGTTCGACAAATGTAACCGAACGTCAAAAGCCAAGCCTCACCTCCGGCACCTTCCAGGAACGACAGCTGATCTAATCTACTAATTTACTAATTACTTAAGTAGGTGCAGAAAATCAGCCACATCAAAAAGTCACCGAAGGTTCATCGTGTGAACGTAGCCTTAAGTAGCCAAGCGGCAAGTGAGAAAATTGCAAGATTGCTAACCGTGTAAAAAAAAAAATTACTGGTAACAAAAAATGTGATTTCAACGACAGGTCGCATTTTGGTGATACATTCCCTTTAAATATATGTTTCCTAGTGCAAAATCTGCAAAAGGTCCCCCATTTACCATGTACTCGTACCATGCATAATACTGGTGTCTTCTTATGTGGCCCCCCCTAAGTCACCAGGGCTCGAACGTGGCTGCTACCCCTACATCCTCTTTTATAGCCCCAAGCAGGGCCGGCTCCAGGCCACGATTCATGATGCACAGATACAGCAGAGAAATATGGGTATAGTACAATGACAAACACTTCACTTCTTCCATTACATGACTGATATATATTGTAAATTGTACAATAGCTCAAAAACCGCCAAATCCTCACAGCGCACAGTACAGACCGGACAGTACAGTCCTCCATACAATATTATGGGCACCACATAGTCCTCCATACAGTATTATGGGCCAAATATAATGCTCCATAAAGAATATTGGACCCCATATAATGCTCCATACAAAATATGGAGCTCTCCTCAGCACTGTGCTGCATTCTGCACTGTTAAGGCTCAGCTCAGGAAAGGGCGCTGTGGAAAGACTCCCCATCATCATCATCATTGCCTCCCCATCATCATCATCATTGCCTCCCCATCATCATCATCATTGATTCCCCATCATCATCATCATTGCCTCCCAATTATCATCATTGTCCCCCATCATCATCATCATTGCCTCCCTATCATCATCGCCTCCCCATCATCATCATCATTGCCTCCTCACCACCATCACACATACAGGCAGCACTACACACAGACAGCACCACAGCACTCTCTCACATACACACACACAAAGCACCACACTACATACACACACGCAGGCAGACACACACACACACACTGATACACACAGACACATACACCTCACAGCTCACCTGTCCGACGCCCGCGCTTACTCTCTGCCACAGCCGGCCGCTGAATGATGACGTGCTGCTGTGAGAGGAAGCATGGGTGCCCTGCAGGCGCCCCCTGGAGCCCAGAGCAGTGGAGGCACTGGGAGAGGTAAGTATTGAGCCAGCTGCTGCCGGGGCTCTGAGCAAGTGGGGGGGCCCAGTGGCGGCGCTGGCACCGCTCTCATCCGCTAACGGGCGCCCGACGGCGAGTGGACCCCCCCGCCTGCTCAGGGCCCCGGCACTTGCCCGAGTAGGCCGGGTGCTGACGCTGGCCCTGGCCCCAGGGCAGGGCAGATTGGAGTGCATTAGGGTTCGCTCAGACTGCCGTATAACGCAGCCGAGTGCTATGGAATGTTTTATCAGCTAGCACCTGGCCCGATGTTATTCTATGGGGCCATGCAGATACGCAATTATTTTCTAATGCTGATTCGGCATGCTGCGAATGGCTCCAATATTCGAATCAAGTGTACAGGTGCGTATGAAACATCGGACTGCACTCGGATGTCATCGGAGAGTAGTCCAACGTGCACACTCACAGATACAATGGAGAAGATGGAGAAATTACTTTCTCCATCTTCTCCACACCTGTGATGCGATTCTATCATGAAAAGAAGATCGAGATGATAGTTGGATCTGACAGAGCTTGAGTGGCGTGTCATTAGCATCATCGGCCCGATTCCCTGGCAGGAGAGAGTCTACACCAGTGTGAGCGTACCCTCACGGGGGTTTTAGAACAATCAGAATTAGACATTATTTGAGTTCTGAAGTTTTTTGGCTCGAGCGTGAAACCTTCTTGTAATGTGAGTTTGTGCACATGCTCCATTTCATCACCTGTGTATATGAGCGCCGGTACGTTCCCCATAGAACTAATCCTATTAGTGGCCGCGACTTCATCTCCGGCCGCACAGCGGATTATTCCGCGCACACAGACCTATCTCCTACCACTAATGCTCTGTCATCTCCACAATCCTGGCCTCTTTCTTCACGTAATCTCTGGAAATCCTTCACTCCTTAAAATCTCCCGGAGGAATTTCGCTTTACGTCCGCACCTCACCCACAGGCACGGCATAGTTACTGCCTATATTTTCATGCAGTCCCAATTTGTATGCTACCTGTGCAGTCACACGGGCAACATCTGCAATACTGACCCACAAATGGCCGCAGATATATTTCACCCACACGTGTAAGTGGTATAGGGTGCAGTGATGTGTACGCTGTATGGCAGTACACCGTATTTGGGGTGTCAATGGAACTAACCGAGCACCATCCATTTACCCCTTCCAGACATAGGACGTACTACTATATCTTATGTCGGGAGCCGGTGTATGGAGCAAGTACAGGGGAAGGAGGCAAGCACCTGTCCAAAAAAAGAGTGGCATGAGCTTTGGTCGCAAGGAGCTAATGTGTTGCTACCGCCATCTTGGTGGTCCTATGAAGAAGGGCTTATATAACTTTACTATATGCTGCAACATTACAGTATAAAACTCAAGTGATATGTTATGTACCCCAAAATGATATCAATAAAAACGCCACGTGAAGAAAATAGCTCTCAGCTCCGCATATGGAAAAATAAAAATGGCGACACAAACCAAATGTCTTTTTTTCACCAAGTTCCGAATTTTTTTTAACCACTAGGTTATATGGCCAGAAAAATAAAAAAGTTTCGGCTCTTGAAAGAAGAGGCTTAGATGCAGTAATTCAGTAAACAGTATCACACATAACACGCTTAGATACACAGCAAATAGAATCACACATGTCTGGATAGAGCTATTAAATAGCGCCGTTGTCATGATTCACCATAGCAACCAATCACAGCTTAGTTTTCATTTTTCCTAAGCAGCTTTAGAAATGAAAGCTGCATTGTGATTGGTTGCTATGGACAACAGAGACAGACATACATATTGGCTTTGCAGATGGTATAATGCTTGAGAGACGCTTAGATACTGCAGCCTGGCCGAGAGTATCACATATCATAGGATTAGATACACCTGCTCAGCAGTTACCTGTGGGATTATTTTATTGATGATAGATGTCATATTTGATAAGCATAGATGTCCTACGATGTCAGGGACTCCGCGCAGCCTCAGTGACTACCGCTGATGTCAGTGAGGCTGCGCGGAGTCCCCGGCTGACCTGAGGTGATCTGACAGCGTGGGAAAAAGTTCAGAAACTTTCCCACGCTAATCAGTTCATCTCCGGTCAGCCAGGGCGGCTGCACAGACATGATTTCATTCATTCTGCAGTGGTTTACAGCCGGGCTGGTCGCATTACCACCGGTCCCGGTTGTAAACTAGTTAACCCCTTGTGATGGATTGCAGCGGGGGACCTGACTGAACGGCGGAGAGGTATGGATATTGTTGTTTTTTTATTTTATGATTTTTTACAGGAGAACAAAGGATTCAGTTGGATTGGCAGCATAATAAATTTGTTCAAAAACTTTGTGTAATTATTTCATTAAAATATTTTTTTATTAATGTGTGTGTGTGTCGTATTTAACCCTTTACTACTATAGGATTAATAATGGACAGTTGTCTTATTGACACCTCTCCATTATTAATCCGGATTAATGTCACTTTTCAATAGCAAGGTGGCATTAACCCATTATTAACGTTTAGTTGAATCATCAATTATTTTTCAAGAGGACAATGACTCCAAACACACCTCCAGGCTGTGTAAGGGCTATTTGACCAAGAAGGAGAGTGATGGGGTGCTACGCCAGATGACCTGGCCTCCACAGTCACCAGACCTGAACCCAATCGAGATGGTTTGAGGTGAGCTGGACCGCAGAGTGAAGGCAAAAGGGCCAACAAGTGCTAAGCATCTCTGGGAACTCCTTCAAGATTGTTGGAAGACCATTTCCGGTGACTACCTCTTGAAGCTCATCAAGAGAATGCCAAGAGTGTGCAAAGCAGTCATCAAAGCAAAAGGTGGCTACTTTGAAGAACTTAGAATATAAGACATAATTTCAGTTGTTTCACACTTTTTTGTTAAGTATATAATTCCACATGTGTTAATTCATAGTTTTGATGCCTTCAGTGTGAATGTACAATTTTCATAGTCATGAAAATACAGAAAAATCTTTAAATGAGAAGGTGGTCCAAACTTTTGGTCTGTACTGTATGATCGCAGAGAGCGTTTTTCAGGTACCTGCACGTCTCCATCTTGTCACTGGGTCTTTCTATCTAAATACCTGTTCTTCTTTATGGGAAAGTCAGTAAGGTCAGGCAGATTGTCCCTATTCAGGCCACGTTATAATGCATGAGCAGCTCTTAATAGAAAGGTACTTTTGTATAACCTTTACCCCTAAGGGTCCTGTGTAAACCTCCATGTACTGTATGTAACCACTAATGAGTTTCAGGATGGAAGTATCACCTGGGTGTGCCCTCAATTTACTCACCTTTACATAAGGCCAGGGAGTGGGGGCACAGAACTTTACTAACATGTGAGGTAGTGAGATTAAGGTCACATAGGGCAATTATTGTTACAGTCCTGTAATGCCTTTCTGCATGTTTTTTTATTTTTTGCTTGGCTGTTACTAGAGATTCTCATCAAGTTAAATTTGTTACAAATTTGCCCCAAAAATTCAAATTTATGAGAATTCAAATTTTTTGAGATTCACCGCATTCAAATCCAAACAGTTGCCATTTTGCTGGATTTTTTATAGGGCTATGATGGGTTAAAAAATAATAACATATTATACTCACCTGTCCTATGACTGCCCCTCACCTGTCCTGGTGATCCAGCTGCCCACTTGGTCTTCCATTAGCGGTGGATCACTAGGCCTCATGTGATGACATGAGAAGCAACACACATCAATGATGCACGTTCCGCCAAGTGTGACCACATGAGACGTAGTCAGTGCTTGGAGATTTGGACCAAAGGCTGATCAGATGACCGATCCTAAGCTAGCAGAGGATTGGGCTGGGAGCTGCTGTGGGAGGATAGGCAACCGGTGAGCCAAGGACAGATAAGTATAATTTTCTTTTATTTTGTAATCCCTTCCCAGCCATTCCACATTATGTTCTAAGGTCTGAAGACACCATAGCATAATAATTGTCTTTTGAGGGCAGATTTGGACCAAATTTTATTAGAACCAAATCAAATCTACCGGCTGATTCGAGTGATCTGCCCAAAACCATATTCAGGAGATTTACCAAATTGTATTCATTACATAATTGATTAATGTTGGCCAAACCTACATTTCCAAGTGGTCAGCCAACCATTTATATTTATGGTGTGTTCTTACATGGCAGTGTCGGTGGAAAAAAAGGCTGGAATTGTATTTCAAAATTGCTTGAACCCTTTGTTCTCAGAGCATAAACACTATCAGCTTTATAGTATGGTTACTCCTTCCTTCGATTGCACATTATGGAGTATAGGTGTACATGCCGAACACCTTAGAACTTCAGTTCTGTGAAAGTGTACAACAAAAATGGCAGTTTTCTTTACAATCCAAATTAGCAGCCATTAATGATACCTTGGTTTGTGGCTTCCAGATGTTTTCATGATCCCGTGCCGATATTCCATTCTACTGTAGATTCACAGTAGCAAAGCGGCATAGATAACCCTTTCTCCAATAGGTCATCATGCGCGCTGTATGCACCATGCTATGTAAGTCCAGCAACTTGAGATGCCCAATGCTATTATGTCCAGTGATACTTGGAATGCCATGATGCTATGTATGTCCAGTAACTTATAATATGTATATATGCATGTCCAATAACTTGAAATATTACGATGCTATGTACGTCGTAACTTGGAGATTGCAAGATGCTATGTAGTCTATCAGGGAGTCCAGATGTTATATGTCCACAACTTGGAGATGCCACTTCACGCTATGTACTCGGTAACTTGGAGATCATATTTATCTATGCCAGTAATTGGAGATGCCACATCGCTATGCATGTCCGAAGTAATTGGAGATGCCACGTGCTATGTAGTCGTAACTGAGATGCCATGATGTTATATCCAGCAACTTGATGTGCACACTGACGACCTATTTGATCCAGCCACACTTGAGATGCCATGACACTATATATGTCCAGCAACTTGGAGACCAGCTATGTATGTCCAGCACTTGAGGATGCCACATTATTATCTATGTCCAGCAACTTGGAAGATCCACCACCTATGTATGCAGTAACTTGGACTTAGCCCTCTTTAGCTGGAAATGTTTACATTGGCCCTTTGATTTGACCTGGTTATACTTTTTGCATAGCCTTGGTTATACTAGTATTTTTTGAGGGGGTTGTAAGTTCAGTGATAATTTTACCAGAAGTTGTAAATAAGCCATTTTGATTGTCACCCAGCCTTCAAAAAGTGAAAAACTCATTTTTTTCAGATAATGATCTTTTCTTTCCGTCTATCTGTTCATTCAGCATTTCTTAGTCCATATTTAATCTCCATTTTCCAAGGTGAAGAACGTGTGTTTCTATACATCCAGCCTTCACGATGAGACATCACATTCCAGCTGATGTTATTTTTTTATTCCCACTCGCTGGGAACGCCCTCCCCACAAAAATATTCAGGCTTAGTGGTTACTCCAAAAAACAGTCAAGTTCAGTCACGCATCCTGGCCCTGCAAACTTCATACGTGACCTGATACTATCCATATGTTTCAAGAAAACTGCGCATTTCTCATTTTTCAAAGAAAAAAAATTGAGCATTTTGAAAATTCTCCATAAAAAATGACAATACAAATTTGTGGCCGGAATATGAAGAATCGTTTTCTCCGTTTATATCTCAATGCTACATCTGGTGTAAGAGATTTCGTCCAAGAATTTGGCCGGATTTAGGCTGATACATACCTTTTTCTGTGGGTAACACAAGCTCCGTACTAAAGCTACTTATTGGCAATTGAACAGACGAGGGTGTGTCGTTATTAGGAGATTAGATCTCGCTCTTACCTGAGGGAGGAAGAGAGGAATGGTGAGGTATAAACTACTACCACCATTGTCTGCCGCTTGTTCCAGGTGCATAATCTCGTTACAGAGCTTACCCAAAAAGACCCCACAATCAAAGAGCCCAACATATTAAAAGATTTCGAAAGCTGTGTTTGACAAGAGGTTGGTTAAGGGAATTGTATTAAGGGCTCTTGTGTAATATCTCCCTTCTTGTACGAGATATGATTGCTAGAAATTAGAGGCCCAAAGCCTGAGTCTGCACTACTGAGAGATTCTGATGACATCTATCTATCTATCTAGAAGAAAAAAATGGAACAGCACCTTATGGATGAATTCAGGGTGCAAGGCCCTCCGAACAAATATCCATTTGCATAAATAATAAAAAAGAAAATAGGAGGCAGCACTCCAATAAATGATAAAAAAGTGGACTTTATTAGCCCATATGGTGTGGCAAAGTTTTGGCTATGACCAGGATTGTTCAGGCAATTACCGCTGCAAGTCGCTTTAGATAAGTCTCTATGAGCTTTCCACATTTGGCCACTGGGATTTTTGCCCACTCCTCAAGGCAAAAACTGCATCAGCTCCTTCAAGTTAGATGGTTTCCTCTGGTGATCAGCAATCTTCAAGTCTGACTACAGATTCTCAATTTGATTAAGGTTTGGGCTTTGGCTAGGCTACTCCAAAACATTTACACGTTTCCCCTTAAACCACTTGAGTGCTGTTTTAGCAGTATGCTTTGGGTCATTGTCTAGTTGAAAGGGGAACTTCCGTCCCAGTCTCAAATCACCGAGAGATTGAAGCAGGTTTTGTTCAATATCCCTGTATTTTGCACTATCCGTCTTCCCCTCAACTCAGACAATTTTCCCTGTCCCTGCTGCTAAAAAATATCCCCACAGCATGATGCTGCTACCACTATATTTCACTGTGGGTATGGTGTTCTTTGGGTGATGAGCTGTATTTGTTTGGCGGCAGACAAAGCACTTACATTGGTGACTAAAAAGTTCAGTTTTGGTCTCCTGTGACCACAGCACCTTCTTCCATACATTTGTAGAATCTCCCACATGTCTTTTGGCAAACTCAAAACCAGCCATACAATCTTTGTGTGTAAGTAAAGGTTTTTTTTTGCTCACTCTTCCATAAAAGCCACCTCTATGGAGAGTATGGCTTATTGTGGTCATATGGACAGATACTCCAGACTCTGCTTTGGAACTCTGCAACTCTTTCGAGATTACCTTTGGTCGCTGTGCTGCCTCTCTGATTAATGTCCTCCTTGCCTGGGTTTAGAGTTTTGGTGGCCCACTCTCTCTTGTCAGGTTTGTTGTGGTACAATGTTCTTTCCCTTTGATGATAATGGATTTGATGGTGTTCTGGGGGATCATCAGAGATAACCTAACCCTGACTTGTACTTCTCAACAACTTTGTCCCTGACCTTTTTAAAGATTTTTTTGGTCTTCATGGTGTTGTTTGGAGATCTCCTTGGTCTTCGTGGTGTTGTTTGGAGATCTCCTCGGTCTTCATGGTGTTGTTTGGAGATCTCCTTGGTCTTCATGGTGTTTGGTTAGTGGTACCTCTTGCTAATGGTGTTGCAGCCTCTGTACCCTTTCAGAAAAGGTAAAGTCTATATACTGACAGACATGTGACACTTAGATTGCACACAGGGGGACTTCCTTTTACGAAGCATGTGACCGATCTATCTATCTTTATATATCCATATCTATTGATGTATTAAAAATAAATTATATCTATTCAACCATTTCTCAACTACGGTCTGTGTTGCTCATCTGGCCATGTCGTCAAAAATGCCATTCTCCTAGATGATAGTAAATTACGGCATAAAAATCCCCAAACACACAAAAATCTCCAAAAATTCTCTTGACCGTATTTCTTCCAAGATTTTTTCTCATCAGTAAAGAGTAAAACACATTGTAAGATTTTTATTGACTTTAACATTCACAGAATGCACCAAAATTGTACGTCGCCCCCTCTCCCCCGAAAATGAGACGACTGTGGTTAAACAAGAGGACTGCGCCAATCAAATTAAATTTATTTCTTTCCAGAACATAAAAGGAGCAGGTTTTATTGATCGGTGAGAAAGCTTTTTCTGATCGTGTTTCAGGACTATTGATTTTGATCAGGAGGATTACTTGAGTCTTGAGTAATCTGTTCAGGAAGAGCCCACTGGAGCCTTGGGCAATTGACAATAATGTTAGGAATAGGTGTGCGGCTTTGGGAAGGTTGAATGTCAATCTTTCTAACAAAGTGAGGGAATTCCACAACTATCTTCATCCCACTTCAAGTGACTTAAAATGACTTTGATGTCTGCTGAAGCATTACCAAATTGAACTCCGTTTTTTGAAAATAACATAGTCTGGCTAACATCCAAAAAATCCTTAAATCTTTTGCCATGTCACCATTAAGGGTGTGAATGTTGGGAACAAGATACACCCATCACTTAAAGTGCTTATAAAAATCCCATTCACTTTCTAAAAGACATACTGTGAACATGGAAAAAAATATTTTCTTTTCTATTTCACTTAAAAAAATTTGTCCCTCCTGTGTTTTTTTTTAATAAATGTTCAGTCAAATATTTTTAATTTTTAGCTATATTTACATTTTTTTACATCATATTTTGCATGTCACAAACTTGGCGTTCAAACTTTGACAACATTGTTAATCCCTTCTCTATCTAATTCATTAAAATAATTAAGTTACCATAATAACGAAAAAATAAAAACAAAAAATGTTCGAAGTGCTGAATTTTTAGTATTAAATTGTGAAAAGCAGTAACATATTAAGAAAATTATGAAGAAATAAAATAACTGTACAAGTTAATTAGAGATGAGCTAAAATTTTTAGATTTGAATTTTCCCAAACATTTAATTTGCGGCGAGCCACAACACTGCAAAGTCTCTAATTGCCTTTAAAAGAGATGTCTACAATATGGGGGAGATTCAGTAAAGCTTTTTTGCCAGATTTATGGCAAAAAAAGGTTGAAATGGCGCCTTTTTTGGCATGTAGCGAGGCTGCTTAAAACAATTTGACTTTTTGTGTTTTTATGCCACTCTCGCGCTTGAGTTCTGACAAAATGGGCAGACTCGGGGTGGTGGAATGGGGTGGTCATGGTGACCCCCGCTCGTCAAATTCATGATGAGCGGCAGTGTTCGCTACACCACAGATCTTACTCCAGTATAAGCTGGAGTAAGACTTGTGACAAGGTGCCCATAAGTGGCGCACGCCACTACGTGCCTTGCCTCATTCATTAAGAAGTGTGTGCCTCTTAACGAATCAGGAGTGTCCAATCCACCACGCCCCCTCATCAAGATTGGCTATCACCGGGCTTGATGAATCTCCCCTATTAATTCTCTTAGGACTTAATTGATACCAAATAAATCTCTAGTGATGTCCAAGTGACCTCAACCTTTCTGGCCAGGAGAAAATGGATGGTAACTGGTGGTAACCAACAGCTGTATTCAGATGGCATGTATGGGTCTGTCTTGCTGAATTTGTATTGTCTGTATTTCTGGCTTGAAAAAGACTTATTATGGCATAAAAGTTACGTCATCTACCTCATTTTTGTACTTTTTCCACATGTTTGTAAAATTGGAATAAAAGCTACATTTTTTGAGAATACTCTGGTGCCTCGGATCTTTATGAAATCATGTATGGGTCTAATATACTGTTTTTTACAACACACACATTTTGCAAAGTAGATAGTTGTGTTTAAATTTTTATGGAGGTTATGGAAATTTTTCTTTTGTCTTTTTAAAAGAGAAAAAATTCTGGCTTCTAAGTGTCAACATGTTGGAATCACTTTCTGTGACACACAAGCCTTGGTTTCAGGATTTTACCTAAGTAGAAAAATTAGGACAAAGGATCTTAAACTGCCCTCCTTGTTTGCAGTGTGTGAAGAATGAAAAAAATTATTGTAGAAATACAATTTTTTTTTCAAATGAAGTCAGGTTCCTATAGGTCCCGTTTAGGTCCCTCTTCCAGGTTACCATGAAATTAGAAGGCCGTGTAGGAGGGGCACAAACATGGCATAAAACTAACGAAAACTGACGAGATTAAAGTCAAACCACAGCAAATAAATTACACAACACACAAGGCGCTGGAGCCAGCCAACGCTCAGGGGATAATCTAAAGTTGGCCAAACATATTAGATAGCTGTTGGCCGAACTATCAACTGGCCCCCAGCTATCTTTCCCGATCCATACACGGAAACATTGGACTTGGCCGAGCATTCCTGTGCTTTCAATGAGAGAGACATTTCCAGAATCATCTCGGACAATTGAATTCCAACATCTGGATCCTTATATCTATTGCTATAATCTGTCAGGAATATTTCAGAGACCCCCACAGACATCAGATCATTTTGTCCAATGTGTATGGGGCCTTACCTCTAAATTCAATTTTCAACTCATTAATCAAATTTTCGATTCATAAGACCTTAGTCAATTGTCTATGAACGTTGGACAAGATCCCATACAAACCTCAGGATGCCGGCGGCCACTTACTACTAAAGTAGTCGCTTGCCCAGGGTCCTGTAAATTAATTCACTTATCTCTAGCCGTTGTCAATCAACAGTCAGAAAATGCAATATTATTGGATGTTCATGTAGATCTAGTGACTTTTTTTTATTTTTATTTGTACCATATTTTTTTTTAATAAAAAGATACGGTACATATAAATAACATGTTTATATTATCTTCAATTTTTTAAAAATAAATTTTCAATAATTTTAAATTAAACTAATGTTTTTCTTATTTATTTTACTTTTTTTAAATTTAATTTTAATACAATATTTCTAGAGCTTAAAATAATAATAATAAAAAAAAAAAATATAATATATATATGCAAGGAGGAAGACTGGGCTGCGTGTACCTGTACCGAGCTGGGTCCGGAACTGTTGAGGCAGCCTCCTATGTTGCCTGGGGAAGGAATGAGGGACCGGACCGACCTCATGACCCGGGTAGGAGGGGGCGTGATAGAAGCAAAAGCGCACGCAGTGGCAAGCAGTTTGGTGCGAACAGGCAGCGTGCAGCAGTGTGAGCAGCGTGCTCCGTCTCCTGAGCACCGGCACTGCGACAGGCTACGTTTGTTGGCCCCCGTTGTCACCAGTGGGACCGTAAGAGAGAGAGGTGCCGTGAACCCAGAGACTGTGAGTACTGCACATGCACGGCGGGGAGAAGGCTGAGTACCGGACACTCGTTTGTGGCCTTCCCTGCCATTTGCTGGACGCTAGCCCACGTTTAACTCAGAGAGTGCTTTGGCCGCACAAGTTCATGGACTAGGGGCTCGGCGGAAGGTACCAGAGATCGATCGCTGTCGCCAGAAGACAGATCATCATTTAAAAGACCCCCTCTGTGGATATCTTTCCGGCCGTTGCTGGTGTTACAATCCCTGTGGGATTATCTGAGGTGGAGGAGCATATAGGACACGATAATTTTGATAACTGGACTGCTATTATTCTGCACTTGTTGTTTCGTTTATCTACCCTTTAACCATTTATCTCCCTGCGAGGAGTTTAATATTATTAATAATTGGTTAACCCTTGCTCTGCATCCTGTCAGTCACTGCATCCCGCAAACTGCTAACATGTGTGTATATATATACATCTTAACTATTTACTTCTGGATTATTCATCTGTTGAATGATAGATTCTACAGCGCTGTCTCGTATTTTGGAAGCCCTTCTTAAGAGTGGTTTAATCACTCCCCACATTATCTGTTCAGTATGGAATATGCATCTCTATATCCCACATTACATTCTCGATGGTTTTACCTGAGTCTGTTCTTTTGTTACATCTGTGGACCTCTCCGACATAATTAGATTTGATTACTCCCAAAAGCCTTTCCTTTGATGACTGTCAGTAAAGTATCTTCTATAATTCATTCTCCAAATCCCCTCTTACTCATCTCCATATATGTTTGCAGAATCCTCAGTTGCAGGTTCACAAGGTAAAAATAATTATCTCAGTATCTTTTGTAGCTTCTCTGTGAACTCAACATTCAAGGAGCATTTTTTAAAAAAACAGTATCGTTTTTTTTTCTAGAATAATCTAAATAATTATTCAAATGAATAAATTGTAAAAATAACAGCGACATTTTTAACCTTTCCTAACATTACAAATTATCTGATGGCCACAGAACAGTAAATAAAATTACTAATAAATAGATCGAAATGACTAATTTTAATTAAATATAGCTCCAAATGGAAAATAAAGAAGAAAATAAACTTACTAATCTATACACAGTGAAAATCAAATGAATAATCTCTAAAAAAAATAAAAATCAATTTACTAATTGATACAGAGAAGACCTATTGCACTGTCTCCTGGCCTTTCTTGTGTGCCACACTTTTGCAGAGTTGTTTTGGGGCAACTTTCTGTAATTTCCTAACATATACTCAGCAGGAGGCGGTGACCCAGTGAATAGCCTTAATTCTACACATCTTGACATATCTAGAAGAACCCTCCAGGGTTTCCCTCTATCTCCTCTTTAATTTCATTTAGCCATCAACCCATTACTCTACCATCTTCAACACACCTCAAGTTCTCAAGGTCTTAAAATCAGTGAGGCAGAATTTCGGATTTCAGCTTTTGCAGATTACATCATGCTAATGATTTTGAACCCCAATCATTCCTTAATGAATCTGCTAGATGATCTTAAGAGGGTTGGAGCTGTCAGTCAGAGGCTCTCATCCTCAAAGATTCAAGTCAACTGCTTTGGTATAAGTGTTATAGCTGACCGAGGGAGATGGAGTTTCTAAATCGTTTGTCCTGATTAATGATACGGACCAGAGGCGTTTGGGAAGTGAGTTACAGCTACGCTGGATTTGTTGGACAGTATGAAGAGCAGCATAGAACAGAAGAGCCGGAAATACTGGAGATGGAATGGCTGAACTGAGTATGCAAGATGGGAACTTGGAACAGCAGAGATGAGTATACAACCAGGCAACTTGGAACAGCAGAGATGAGTATACAAACAGGCAACTTGGAACAGCACAGATGAGTATACAAACAGGCAACTTGGAACAGCACAGATGAGTATACAAACAGGCAACTTGGAACAGCACAGATGAGTATACAAACAGGCAACTTGGAACAGCACAGATGAGTATACAAACAGGCACCTTGGAATAGAAGAGATGAGTATACAAACAGTCACCTTGGAACAGCAGAACCGAATGGTTGTATCACAACTGGGTTTGTCTGGAGACACACTAAAGATCAGATGTAGCAGAGTCCAGTGTTGTTGCAAAGCTGAGTTTTTCAGGAGGTATACTGAGGTTAGATGTAGTAGAACCTAGTGGTGAGGCAGAGCAGAATTGGTTAGGAGCAAAATTTGTAGCAGAGCCCAGCAGTGAGACAACATCTACCGTCAGAATGCCTGAATACTCATGCTCTTGCTGCCACCTGAACCTACTTGAAGAGGTCTAGGGATATGATGTTGAGGTGTGCGCCAGATTACCATGCTAAACTAATGCACAGAGGAGAAAAAGGAGTTGACATGAGAGGAGTAGGATGGCGAGCTCAGCACTGGAGCCTGGACAGTGAGTAATGATAAATAAGTAATAGATTTTACAGGAGGGAAATCAATGGTGAAAGGGGTTAATATTGCTTACCACAATATTCCTATAAAGGTTGGATAATGCCCAATTATTAATGCTACCTCAAAGGTTTTATAAGAAAGACATTGGGATTTCCTGAACATAAAATAAGGATCAAGAAGGATCTGAGGTTGGAGAGCGCACGGGAGAAATATTCAGAGCAAGCGGGCCAAGTAATTTGAATCTGCCATTAAACACTGGGTTTCGCATAATAAATGTGGCTTGATATTTTAATCCCAGCTCCTCACATAAAAGCATTGACAGCCGTGCGGGAGGTTGTCATGTTCTGCGACACAGACAATGCAGAAAGAAAAATCTCACTGATTACCGTATAATAAGCCATGCACACAGGCACGAGTTCCAGATTTTCTCTTTCCTCTCAAATGGCAATTTTACATAGGTGGCTAGAGATGCGTGGACTTCAATAAGAAACAAATTGACATTTTACCCGACCTTCATTAAAAGGTTAGTTACATGATGGCATCTCCACAATCAAATGTGTTAAGCATGAGTTACAGTCACATAGTGACGGCTGCCATTTTACATATTTACTAGCCATTGTTCATAAAGCTCTTACACGGAGCTGAGAAAAGAATATCAGACCCTGTGAGGATTGTGAATAGTTTTTCTAACTGCCTGGACATCCATACATCAGTTACGTTTGGTCAGTTTTATGCATGCAAAAATGTATGGATCAAGCTCTAGGACCGATCCGGCACAACAACCGATACACCGGATGGATGGGAATGATTCCATAGACATCTTCGGAATGATTCTGACAGCAGTTTTCCTTTGGCATTTTGGGAAATAACAACAGAAGACTTGATGAGTGGAAATGAATAATGATGAGAAAATCTGCTAAAATTCGAGTTCATCCAGGAAATTCAATATGCATAGAATTTATTTGATGCAAATCGAACGTATATTATTATACTCTGAGATCTCTCCAGACACCCAAAGTATAAGCATTACATTTACCTGGCCCTCACCTATCTCACCCCATAACCCAGCACTGGTCCAGTTGTCTTCAATGGACCATCTTCTGAGTCTTCTGGGGCTCATCATCTCGGGTGTCTACTGCGCTGACTAGGCAGTGAAGTTAATACATTGCTTGACACATGTGATAATGTTGCACAACGTCATGATCTTCCAGCCTAGTTAGCGTTAGCGCAGTAGATGTCAAAGTTGCCAGATGTCGAAACAAGCTGAAGATGGCCCAGTGATGACCGCATAGTTTACTGGACTGAAGAAGACAGGCAAGGGCCAGGTGAGTCTTACTTTTTTGAATATTTTAAACCTGTATAAATTCAGCAAAATGGCGATCGGCCAGTGAATCCAATCTTTTATGAAACTTGAGGCTTTAGATGGGGCCCCACCTATTGTCAATATGTATCAGGAGAGCTTGGATTGGTGTAGGCCTGGAGTGTATTAGGTTCCCATTTATTGCCAATACAAATTATGAAAAGGTCCAAGTCCACAAGGCCAATGCTAAGGTCCAGTTCATTGTCAATGACTTTGTACTACACATAAGCCTCCTGTTCAGATCATATAGGACACGGATGTGTGGTACCCTGCGGCGGCCAATAGCAGAAGACAGCCAACTTCGCAAGTGAGTACTGGTGGCCTGTGATAGTCGTCGTTGCCACTGATGACAGCTGATCGGCGGGGTTGACGGGTGTTGGACCCCGACCAATAAGACATTGATGACCAATCCCAAGGATAGGTCATCAATGCTAAAGTAGTGGATAACCTCTTTAATTTCCCATATATGTCAGAAGATGTCAGAGGAACTTGGACTGGTAGAGATTCAGTAGGTCAGATTGTCTTAGGTAGATCAAAATTAATTGCCAGTATATGTCAGAAGAAGTTGGATAGGTTCAGTTCTATTAGGCCAGATTATTTTACGTAGATTCTCATAAATCACCTGCACCTGTCAAAAGAACTTGAATTTGATCAGTTTCAGTAGGCCAGATTGTCTTATACATCAAAACAACTTGGACTGGTAGATATCCAGTAGGCCATATTATCTTAGGTAGATCACAATTAATTGCCTATAAATGTCAAAAGAACTTGGACTGGTCCATGTCTATTAGGCCAGCTTATCTTAGGTAGGTTCTAATCCATTACCTGTATGTGTCAAAAGAAATTGAACTGGTCGAGATCTAGTAGGCCAGATTGTCTTAGGTAGGTTCTCATCCATTGCCCATACATTTTAGAAGAACTTGGACTGGTCCAGATCAAGTAGGTCTGAGTTTCCTAGGCAGATTCCTACCTATTGCCTTTATATTTCAGAAGAAACTGAACTATAGCAGATTGAAAGCGTCTCATTCATTGTCTAAGTATGTTAGAAGAACTTAAACTGGTTCAGGAGAACCTTGCCAGGTGACAGAGTGACTAAAATAGTTTGTTATCCATTGACTATGCTTATTAGGAGAACTGGAACACATCCAGGGAAAGGATGAGAGTGCCTTAGATAGCTTCCTTTTGCCTATGTATTGTATATCATTGGAACTTGAACCAGTTCAGATCCACCAGAGCAGAGGAAGACACACATACAGCAGAGAGCATCACCAGATTTCACTATATAAAGTACATACATTATCTAATAGATCTATTAGACCAGATGAGGCTGATGTATATACTTTGAAAATCCATACCAGAATTGCTGTTTAATCCTTAATGAAAGTAGTCTTGTCTAATATTCAAATTAGTGTTCTATGAGTCCAGCTCTACCAGGAATTATAAATGTTAATTTTATCAGGATTACAGTTGTGCTCAAAAGTTTACATACCCCGGCAGAATTTTTGCTTTCTTGGCCTTTTTTCAGAGAATATGAATGACAACACCAAAACTTTTTCTCCACTCATGGTTAGTGGCTGGGTGAAGCCAATTATTGTCAAACTACTGTGTTTTCTCTTTTTACATCATAATGACAACCCAAAACATCTAAATGACCCTGATCAGAAGTTCACATACCCTGGTGATTTTGGCCTGATAACATGCACAGAAGTTGACACAAATGGGTTTGAATGGCTACTAAAGGTAACATCCTCACCAGTAACCTGTTTGCTTGTAATCAGTGTGTGTGCATAAAAGCTGAGTGAGTTTCTGGGATCCAGACAGACTCTTTCATCTAGCCGCTGATGTTTCTGGATTGTGAGTTGTGATGACATCTACTACATTGAGCAGCCTGTGTATAGCTGCGCTTTCCTTCCCCCCAGCCTGCACACAGGCTTAGTGTAATCTGAGCTGCCAGCGCTGGAGTTTTCCCTCCTCACCGCAGGGGTCTGCATTGTCTGCCCATGTGCTTTTCCTCCCCTAGCAGCCATTATGAGAATTCATTCTTTTTGGTTATAACACGGTGGGAGCTTTCGTTAGAAACACGAAAGTTACTGTTTTGAAACCTGTGTCCATCGGGCATCGTTCCCGTGGTACTGGTGAACCCGTAACTCCAACAGAACCCGAGAAATGGAATTCTCGGATGCACCATGAACTATCTCACCCAAGTTTGGGCTCATTTGAACCGTCATTTCAAAGTAAGATCATTGATAGGTCTGCCATTATTCTGCTAGAGTTCCCCGCTGAGTTATGGTCCTTATGACTTTACAGAGCTTCAAACCATAACTTCTATCCCTGGGAGGTGGCCAGAAAAACCATCCCCTTTTGTGAGGTCAGCAGCCCACAGGTATAAGTCTTGCGGTGAGCCCCCCCTTGGTCATTCCTTGCTGTGACGACTTGACTAAGAGATCTGCAAATGAACTATGACGTGTGGCTCCTCCCCCGGCCTGTCTTGCCTATACCTATGTAACTACCATGTAAGTTTTTCACTTTTAATCCCGTTTATTTTTAACTGTATTGTACATAACGATATTGCCTCAGCTTGTTACCGTTTTTTAAACTATAAACACTGCCTGCATTTTAAGGAATAAACCTATAAATTTCTTAGTTTGTTTCTCCTGCTCTATAAACGAATTTGCACGTGCCTGAAAGTACTACGCTACTGTTTTGGGGTTGCTACGGACCCTCTTAATAAATTGTTCATTAAGTAAATCGTAGCTGGTGGCAGCTAAAAGGAAGGGGTGTAAAGTGTTAACCTATTGGGTGGCGTTGGCAGTGACGGAGCAGATTTTATAAGTGTATTGCCTGGCTGCGGCCCGGAGTAATTATAATTCCCTCACTGCAGCGTGCCCAATAGCCAGCACACATCCAAGTGGCCCATCTGGCGCCTAATTATCCTAGGTGCAGTTCCCTGACTGACCTGAGGGTAAAGGGGGCGCCAGAGAGCTGCAAGTTCCTAAGTGGAAGTGGGATAATTATAAATCCCTGCAGTTTACTGGGTCGGACGGCAGCAGTCGTCGTGTGTGTGCGCGTTTTCGTCACATTTGCGGCACGGAGGGATCACAAGCCGTGATACCCCGGGCTACCGTGTGGCGGACTGTGTGCACGTTTCATCACATGTGGTGGCAGAGCGGTGGGATTATAGAGCATTAGTGATCTGGTTTGAGCAATCATTCCATTCACTAAAAAACTTGCACGGTTCTTCAGGGACCCTGCAACTAAAGTTTTGGAGAATAGACTCAGTGTTTATTAGTCCTGAGACAATTGTGTGTACTTGCGGTTACCCCTCCCTTCTCTTTGTTTTCTATCCTATCTTTTATTTGGCAAACATGGCTACAAGATTTGCAAGTTGGTACGAAAAGCAGAGCAGGGACACTCTTGTGGGAATCTGCGTGTACCACGGCCTTGACCACAAGAACCAAACCAAAGCCCGACTGGTCCAGGCCCTGAAGGAACTGGACGAGCCTCAGAGCGTGGCGGGCGCAGGAGCCGGCCCAAGCCAAGGTGGTGCCGCAGGAGCAGAGACCCAACCCCTGACTGCTTACACCCAGGGCGGGTTTAACCCTTACTTGCAGGCGGCCCTGGAGGGACTCTCCGCTGACGACCGTGAAGAACGCCTGAAGCTGATCCAGCAAGCTCAAGAGAGAGCCGACCAGCGAGAGGCCAAACAGCGAGAGGCTGAGAGAGCCGAGCGCCAAGCCCAGCGAGAGGCCGAGAGAGCCCAGCGAGAGGCCGAGCAGGGGGCTGAGAGAGCCGAGCGGGAAGCTCAGAGAGCCCATGAACTGGAGCTGCTCAGACAAGGGGCAATGCCCTCCACAGCCCAGAGCGGTACACCCAGCAGCTCTCAGAGTCCGAAGCCCCGGCCGGAGCACTTTCCCGTGATGGAAAAGGACGGAGACTTGGACACTTTTCTGCGGGCCTTTGAGAAAGTCTGCAGACAGTACCAGCTGCCTGACGACCAATGGGCCAGGTACTTGACCCCCGGGCTAAAGGGCAAAGCTCTGGAGGCGTTTGCTTCCCTCACGTCAGATCAAGATGGTGACTATGAGGCCATCAAGCAGGCCCTGATCGCCAAGTACCAGCTAACCCCTGAGGTATACCGAAAGAAGTTCCGGAACCTCCAACATGGCCCACATGACAGTTATAGCGATGTGGTGCAAGGACTCAGGACCCACTTTGACCAGTGGATCCATGGACTGTCAGTTGACACCTTTGAGGAGCTGAGGGACCTGATGATCAAAGACCAGTTTCTGCATCTGTGCCCAGCTGAGGTCCGACAGTTCCTCCTGGACCGAGAACCGGAGGACGCGGTCATAACAGCACGGATCGCCGACAGCTATGAAGCCAACCAGAAACCCGAGGTGCGGAAGCCCGTCACCGCCCGCTGGGGAGGGGTTAAGCCTGCAACCAACCCCAGTGCCCCTGCCAGCCATCCCTCTGGAGGCACTATCCCCTTTGCCAGCGCCAGGCCTACATCAGACCCCGCCAGTGTTTCTCCTGTAAACGGACAGGACACATCAGCGCCACCTGTCCGGAGAGGCAGAAGAACCCCCAGCCAAGGCCTCCGGGACCAACGCCTCTGTACTTTTGGTGGGTGGTGTGGTGGGGAGGGTTGATGACAACGTGCAGCCCGTCCGCGTGGGGGCCCGTCTTGCTACAGGCCTCAAGGACACCGGGGCTGAACGAACCCTCATCCGACCCGAACTTGCGGCCCCTGAAGAGTTGATTCCGGGGAAAACCCTAACTGTCACAGGGATTGGGGGCGTCCACTACCCTTGTCGATAGCCCGGGTTTTCATTGACTGGGGTGCCGGGAGCAGGGTGAAGGAAGTGGGGGTGTCCGAAAACCTGCCCACTGATGTTTTACTGGGGACTGATCTGGGGAGGATGGTCGCGTACTATGTCCCTGACACCCCTCCCCAATCTGATAATAAGGTTAACGTTAACCATGATGTTGATGTTGATGATGATGGGAAATTGATTGTGTTACCTGCCAATGCTTTGCGAAGTGATTATGCAACTGATAACCTTTCTTTCCCTAGGAATGATGCTGATAGTGATGTATCTGTGCCATCTGAACCTGTTAACCCTTTCTCTGAAGTGGTAGATGTGTCCACAGGTACAGGAGCGTTCAGCCACGTCGCTCTGCTGAGTGAGACGGCTGAGGAACCCCTAGCAGGAGCAAGCGACAGTGCTCAAGGAAATGGGGAGGTGCATGAGAACCGTGAGGAAGGTGACGCCATGACACTGACCAGTGCCACCGAGGAAGGTAACTGGCCCATAAGTAGCACTGCTCCTGAAGTGTTGGGGGTGGATGGGGAGGTAGAGCCCATAGCAGCGCAGGCTGATGGGTCTATAGAAATCCCCGGGAAGACTGCCTATGTAGCTGCTGTCACCCGCAGTCAGAGTGCCCGGATCGCAGGTAGCGCCCTGCCATCTGGACCCTCCTCCGCTACAGGAGAGACTGAACCAGAGGTGGACCCAGAGCCGGTCCCAGAGGGTCCCAGTGAGGAAGGAACCCTGACGTCACTTCTGGCTGCCTCCAGCCAGGAGTTCCAGGCCGCTCTGCACTCAGATGCGAGCCTGGAGAACTTGAGGCACCTCGCCGAGACGCCCACCTCCGTGACTGATAAGGAGAGGGTGTTCTAGGAACGAGGAAGGTTGTACCGGGAGACAGTACCCGGAGATTCCCAAAAGGAGTGGTTGAGGGAAAAACAGCTGGTCGTCCCGCACCAGTTCCAAGGTGAGTTGTTGAGGATTGCCCATGAGATTCCACTTGCTGGACACTTGGGGATCAGCAAAACTAAGGCACGATTGTCTCAACACTTCTATTGGCCCAAGATGGGGACAGATGTGACTAACTACTGCCGCTCCTGTATCACCTGTCAAAGAGTGGGGAAGGCGGGGCCTGCTCTTAAGGCACCCCTGATCCTGTTGCCAGTGATAGAGGAGCCTTTCCAGAGGATCGCGGTGGACATTGTGGGCCCGCTGGCCGTCCCCAGCCGCTCTGGAAAGCAATACATCCTTACTGTGGTAGACTACGCTACCCGGTACCCGGAGGCAGTAGCTCTGTCCTCAACTAAGGCAGATAAGGTGGCGGATGCATTGGTGACCATCTTTTCACGGGTAGGATTTCCCAGGGAGATGCTTACTGACCGAGGGACCCAATTCATGTCTCGCCTAATGAAGGCTCTCTGCAGCAAAATGCAGGTGACGTGTATGGTATCGAGTGCGTATCACCCACAGACCAATGGTTTGTGTGAGCGCTTTAACGGTACCCTCAAACAGATGCTCCGCATGCTGGTTGAGACCCAGGGACGCGATTGGGAGCGGTACCTCCCACACCTGCTGTTTGCCTACAGAGAAGTCCCGCAGGCCTCGACGGGGTTCTCCCCCTTTGAGCTCCTGTATGGCAGGCGAGTCCGGGGACCCCTTGGGTTGATAAGAGAATCCTGGGAAGATGAGCCAAACCCCACAGAAGTGTCCATCGTGGATTATGTCATGCGCTTCCGCGACAAGATGCAGACCTTGACGCAGTTGGTGCATGACAACATGACGCAGGCTCAGGCTGACCAGAAGCACTGTTACGACCAGAACGCCCGGGAGCGGACCTACCAGGTGGGTCAAAAGGTGTGGGTGCTGGTCCCCGTACCAAAGGATAAGCTTCAGGCAGCCTGGGAAGGCCCGTACGTTGTGCACCAACGGCTCAACCCAGTCACCTACGTGGTCACGCTTGACCACACTCGGGGTAGGCGCAAGGCCTTTCACGTCAACATGATGAAGGCCCATCACGAACGTGAAGCCTGCGTCCTACCGGTCTGCAACCTGCCCGAGGACGGGGAGGAGGATCCCCTCCTGGACATGCTGGCCCAAGCCAAGGCCAATGGGTCCATTGAGGACATGGAGGTAAATGCCTCGCTAACCGCCTCCCAGCGGTTGCAGTTGCTGACCACTCTGGAATCCTTTCGGGCCGTGTTCACTAACCAACCCGGAAGGACCAAGTTGGCAGTCCACGAGGTGGACACCGGGAATCATGCCCCGTTACGGCGGACACCTTATCGGATCTCTGAGGAAGTGCAGCAGATTATGCGCCAGGAGATCCATGAGATGTTGCAGCTGGGGGTGATCCGACCGTCCAAAAGCGCGTGGGCCTCACCTGTAGTTCTCGTGCCAAAAAAGGATTGGACCACATGGTTCTGCATGGACTACAGGGGGCTCAACGCCATCACTACCTCTGATGCGCACCCAATGCCACGCATCGAGGATCTGCTGGAGCGGTTGGCGAATGCCAAGTACATATCCATCATGGATTTAAGCCGGGGATACTGGCAGATTCCCCTGAGCCCTGGGCGCAGGAGAAATCCGCCTTTATCACCCCTTTTGGACTGTACGAGTCCACGGTCATGCCTTTCGGCATGAAGAATGCCCCTGCCACTTTTCAGCGGATGGTCAACCACCTGCTTCAGGGACTGGAGGAGTATGCTGTGGCGTACCTGGACGACATTGCCGTCTTCAGTTCCACCTGGGAGGAACACCTTCAGCACCTCCAGGAGGTGCTCGAGCGTATTCGCCAGGCAGGTCTGACCATCAAGCCGGGAAAATGCCAGATGGGCATGAGGGAGGTCCACTACCTGGGGCACCGGGTAGGCGGGGGTTCCATGAGTCCAGAGCCCGAGAAAGTGGACGCGATCGTGTCCTGGCCCACCCCCAGGACCAAAAAGCAGGTGAAGTCCTTCCTGGGCACTGCAGGGTACTATAGGCGTTTCGTACCGAACTATAGCACCATTGCAAAACCCTTGACGGACCTCACTAAGGGCGGTCTACCCCAAACAGTCAGCTGGACAGATGGCTGTGAGGCGGCGTTCCGAGCTTTGAAAACAGCCCTGTGAAGCTCTCCAGTGTTGAAAGCCGTCGACAGCAGTCGGCCATTCCTGGTACAGACTGACGCCAGCGAATTTGGCCTCGGTGCTGTACTCAGCCAGGTTGATTCGGGGAACCAGGAGCACCCCGTGTTGTACCTGAGCCGGAAACTTCTGCCGAGGGAAGTGGCATACTCCACCATCGAGAAGGAGTGCCTGGCCATGGTCTGGGCACTGCAACGTTTGCAGCCCTACCTGTACGGGCACACCTTCAAGGTGGTCACCGACCACAACCCTCTGAGCTGGCTGCACACAGTGTCCGGAACCAATGGTAGGTTGCTACGCTGGAGCCTTGCCCTACAGCAGTATGATTTTGCCGTACAACACAAGAAAGGCAGCGATCATGGGAATGCTGATGGGTTGTCACGACGTGGCGAACCCGCTGAGGTGCGCATGGCGGATTACCGACAGGTCATGCCTCCGTAGCGCCCTCTAAGGGGGGAGGTGTGATGACATCTACTACATTGAGCAGCCTGTGTATAGCTGCGCTTTCCTTCCCCCCAGCCTGCACACAGGCTTAGTGTAATCTGAGCTGCCAGCGCTGGAGTTTTCCCTCCTCACCGCAGGGGGTCTGCATTGTCTGCCCATGTGCTTTTCCTCCCCTAGCAGCCATTATGAGAATTCATTCTTTTTGGTTATAACACGGTGGGAGCTTTCGTTAGAAACACGAAAGTTACTGTTTTGAAACCTGTGTCCATCGGGCATCGTTCCCGTGGTACTGGTGAACCCGTAACTCCAACAGAACCCGAGAAATGGAATTCTCGGATGCACCATGAACTATCTCACCCAAGTTTGGGCTCATTTGAACCGTCATTTCAAAGTAAGATCATTGATAGGTCTGCCATTTTCTTCTAGAGTTCCCCGCTGAGTTATGGTCCTTATGACTTTACAGAGCTTCAAACCATAACTTCTATCCCTGGGAGGTGGCCAGAAAAACCATCCCCTTTTGTGAGGTCAGCAGCCCACAGGTATAAGTCTTGCGGTGAGCCCCCCCTTGGTCATTCCTTGCTGTGACGACTTGACTAAGAGATCTGCAAATGAACTATGACGTGTGGCTCCTCCCCCGGCCTGTCTTGCCTATACCTATGTAACTACCATGTAAGTTTTTCACTTTTAATCCCGTTTATTTTTAACTGTATTGTACATAACGATATTGCCTCAGCTTGTTACCGTTTTTTAAGCTATAAACACTGCCTGCATTTTAAGGAATAAACCTATAAATTTCTTAGTTTGTTTCTCCTGCTCTATAAACGAATTTGCACGTGCCTGAAGTACTACGCTACTGTTTTGGGGTTGCTACGGACCCTCTTGATAAATTGTTCATTAAGTAAATCGTAGCTGGTGGCAGCTAAAAGGAAGGGGTGTAAAGTGTTAACCTATTGGGTGGCGTTGGCAGTGACGGAGCAGATTTTATAAGTGTATTGCCTGGCTGCGGCCCGGAGTAATTATAATTCCCTCACTGCAGCGTGCCCAATAGCCAGCACACATCCAAGTGGCCCATCTGGCGCCTAATTATCCTAGGTGCAGTTCCCTGACTGACCTGAGGGTAAAGGGGGCGCCAGAGAGCTGCAAGTTCCTAAGTGGAAGTGGGATAATTATAAATCCCTGCAGTTTACTGGGTCGGACGGCAGCAGCCGTCGTGTGTGTGCGCGTTTTCGTCACATTTGCGGCACGGAGGGATCACAAGCCGTGATACCCCGGGCTACGTGTGGCGGACTGTGTGCACGTTTCATCACATGTGGTGGCAGAGCGGTGGGATTATAGAGCATTAGTGATCTGGTTTGAGCAATCATTCCATTCACTAAAAAACTTGCACGGTTCTTCAGGGACCCTGCAACTAAAGTTTTGGGGAATAGACTCAGTGTTTATTAGTCCTGAGACAATTATGTGTACTTGCGGTTACCCCTCCCTTCTCTTTGTTTTCTATCCTATCTTTTATTTGGCAAACATGGCTACAAGAGGAGCAAGTTGGTACGAAAAGCAGAGCAGGGACACTTTTGTGAGAATCTGCATGTACCACGGCCTTGACCACAAGAACCAAACCAAAGCCCGACTGGTCCAGGCCCTGAAGGAACTGGACGAGCCTCAGAGCGTGGCGGGCGCAGGAGCCGGCCCAAGCAAGGTGGTGCCGCAGGAGCAGAGACCCAACCCCTGACTGCTTACACCCAGGGCGGGTTGGACCCTTACTTGCAGGCGGCCCTGGAGGGACTCTCCGCTGACGACCGTGAAGAACGCCTGAAGCTGATCCAGAAAGCTCAAGAGAGAGCCGACCAGCGAGAGGCCAAACAGCGAGAGGCTGAGAGAGCCGAGCGCCAAGCCCAGCGAGAGGCCGAGAGAGCCCAGCGAGAGGCCGAGCAGGAGGCTGAGAGAGCCGAGCGGGAAGCTCAGAGAGCCCATGAACTGGAGCTGCTCAGACAAGGGGCAATGCCCTCCACAGCCCGGAGCGGTACACCCAGCAGCTCTCAGAGTCCGAAGCCCCGGCCGGAGCACTTTCCCGTGATGGAAAAGGACGGAGACTTGGACACTTTTCTGCGGGTCTTTGAGAAAGTCTGCAGACTTCTCAATTTTTCATATTTCTAAGGTAATGATGTAATTCATTTTTCATATTTTTCATATTTCGTGTTTGCAAGCTATAGCGCTACAGTGTGCTACCTTTTCTTCTTGTATGTATATGAGTTGGTGACTCTAGGTTTAGCACCTGTTCACACTGAATCTAAGTTTGGATGTGCCGGTCAGTTTTTTGATATGTATTCATTTACCTTCTGCCTGAGCACTCCACCTGGTGGTCACAGGCCTTTTAATTACAGCAGGTTCATCACCCCTCCACAGAGATGTAGATTTTAGTCTGAAAAGAGGATTCATAGGTTCCCATGCAGACAGAGTTTTCTAAAGCGAGGATAGGCATTAGTTAGGGACCTGATATACGAGAAGAGCCTTGACGTGGCTATCAGGCTCACATAATTTGGCCATCTTATGTGCTAAGACTTCTCAATTTTTCATATTTCTAAGGTAATGATGTAATTCATTTTTCATATTTTTCATATTTCGTGTTTGCAAGCTATAGCGCTACAGTGTGCTACCTTTTCTTCTTGTATGTATATGAGTTGGTGACTCTAGGTTTAGCACCTGTTCACACTGAATCTAAGTTTGGATGTGCCGGTCAGTTTTTTGATATGTATTCATTTACCTTCTGCCTGAGCACTCCACCTGGTGGTCACAGGCCTTTTAATTACAGCAGGTTCATCACCCCTCCACAGAGATGTAGATTTTAGTCTGAAAAGAGGATTCATAGGTTCCCATGCAGACAGACTTTTCTAAAGCGAGGATAGGTATTAGTTAGGGACCTGATATACGAGAAGAGCCTTGACGTGGCTATCAGGCTCACATAATTTGGCCATCTTATGCGCTAAGACTTCTCAATTTTTCATATTTCTAAGGTAATGATGTAATTCATTTTTCATATTTTTCATATTTCGTGTTTGCAAGCTATAGCGCTACAGTGTGCTACCTTTTCTTCTTGTATGTATATGAGTTGGTGACTCTAGGTTTAGCACCTGTTCACACTGAATCTAAGTTTGGATGTGCCGGTCAGTTTTTTGATATGTATTCATTTACCTTCTGCCTGAGCACTCCACCTGGTGGTCACAGGCCTTTTAATTACAGCAGGTTCATCACCCCTCCACAGAGATGTAGATTTTAGTCTGAAAAGAGGATTCATAGGTTCCCATGCAGACAGACTTTTCTAAAGCGAGGATAGGCATTAGTTAGGGACCTGATATACGAGAAGAGCCTTGACGTGGCTATCAGGCTCACATAATTTGGCCATCTTATGCGCTAAGACTTCTCAATTTTTCATATTTCTAAGGTAATGATGTAATTCATTTTTCATATTTTTCATATTTCGTGTTTGCAAGCTATAGCGCTACAGTGTGCTACCTTTTCTTCTTGTATGTATATGAGTTGGTGACTCTAGGTTTAGCACCTGTTCACACTGAATCTAAGTTTGGATGTGCCGGTCAGTTTTTTGATATGTAATTAAGCCTGCAACCAACCCCAGTGCCCCTGCCAGCCATCCCTCTGGAGGCACTATCCCCTTTGCCAGCGCCAGGCCTACATCAGACCCCCGCCAGTGTTTCTCCTGTAAACGGACAGGACACATCAGAGCCACCTGTCCGGAGAGGCAGAAGAACCCCCCAGCCAAGGCCTCCGGGACCAACGCCTCTGTTCTTTTGGTGGGTGGTGTGGTGGGGAGGGTTGATGACAACGTGCAGCCCGTCCGCGTGGGGGCCCGTCTTTCTACAGGCCTCAAGGACACCGGGGCTGAACGAACCCTCATCCGACCCGAACTGGCGGCCCCTGAAGAGTTGATTCCGGGGAAAACCCTAACTGTCACAGGGATTGGGGGCGTCCACTACCCCTTGCCGATAGCTCGGGTTTTCATTGACTGGGGTGCCGGGAGCGGGGTGAAGGAAGTGGGGGTATCCGAAAACCTGCCCACTGATGTTTTACTGGGGACTGATCTGGGGAGGATGGTCGCGTACTATGTCCCTGACACCCCTCCCCAATCTGATAATAAGGTTAACGTTAACCATGATGTTGATGATGATGGGAAACTGATTGTGTTACCTGCCAATGCTTTGCGAAGTGATTATGCAACTGATAACCTTTCTTTCCCTAGGAATGATGCTGATAGTGATGTATCTGTGCCATCTGAACCTGTTAACCCTTTCTCTGAAGTGGTAGATGTGTCCACAGGTACAGGAGCGTTCAGCCACGTCGCTCTGCGGAGTGAGACGGCTGAGGAACCCCTAGCAGGAGCAAGCGACAGTGCTCAAGGAAATGGGGAGGTGAATGGGAACCGTGAGAAAGGTGACGCCATGACACTGACCAGTGCCACTGAGGAAGGTAACTGGCCCATAAGTAGCACTGCTCCTGAAGTGTTGGGGGTGGATGGGGAGGTAGAGCCCATAGCAGCGCAGGCTGATGGGTCTATAGAAATCCCCGGGAAGACTGCCTATGTAGCTGCTGTCACCCGCAGTCAGAGTGCCCGGATCGCAGGTAGCGCCCTGCCATCTGGACCCTCCTCCGCTACAGGAGAGACTGAACCAGAGGTGGACCCAGAGCCGGTCCCAGAGGGTCCCAGTGAGGAAGGAACCCTGACGTCACTTCTGGCTGCCTCCAGCCAGGAGTTCCAGGCCGCTCTGCACTCAGATGCGAGCCTGGAGAACTTGAGGCACCTCGCCGAGACGCCCACCTCCGTGACTGATAAGGAGAGGGTGTTCTGGGAACGAGGAAGGTTGTACCGGGAGACAGTACCCGGAGATTCCCAAAAGGAGTGGTTGAGGGAAAAACAGCTGGTCGTCCCGCACCAGTTCCGAGGTGAGTTGTTGAGGATTGCCCATGAGATTCCACTTGCTGGACACTTGGGGATCAGCAAAACTAAGGCACGGCTGTCTCAACACTTCTATTGGCCCAAGATGGGGACAGATGTGACTAACTACTGCCGCTCCTGTATCACCTGTCAAAGAGTGGGGAAGGCGGGGCCTGCTCTTAAGGCTCCCCTGATCCCGTTGCCAGTGATAGAGGAGCCTTTCCAGAGGATCGCGGTGGACATTGTGGGCCCGCTGGCCGTCCCCAGCCGCTCTGGAAAGCAATACATCCTTACTGTGGTAGACTACGCTACCCGGTACCCGGAGGCAGTAGCTCTGTCCTCAACTAAGGCAGATAAGGTGGCGGATGCATTGGTGACCATCTTTTCACGGGTAGGATTTCCCAGGGAGATGCTTACTGACCGAGGGACCCAATTCATGTCTCGCCTAATGAAGGCTCTCTGCAGCAAAATGCAGGTGAGTGTATGGTATCGAGTGCGTATCACCCACAGACCAATGGTTTGTGTGAGCGCTTTAACGGTACCCTCAAACAGATGCTCCGCATGCTGGTTGAGACCCAGGGACGCGATTGGGAGCGGTACCTCCCACACCTGCTGTTTGCCTACAGAGAAGTCCCGCAGGCCTCGACGGGGTTCTCCCCCTTTGAGCTCCTGTATGGCAGGCGAGTCCGGGGACCCCTTGGGTTGATAAGAGAATCCTGGGAAGATGAGCCAAACCCCACAGAAGTGTCCATCGTGGATTATGTCATGCGCTTCCGCGACAAGATGCAGACCTTGACGCAGTTGGTGCATGACAACATGACGCAGGCTCAGGCTGACCAGAAGCACTGTTACGACCAGAACGCCCGGGAGCGGACCTACCAGGTGGGTCAAAAGGTGTGGGTGCTGGTCCCCGTACCAAAGGATAAGCTTCAGGCAGCCTGGGAAGGCCCGTACGTTGTGCACCAACGGCTCAACCCAGTCACCTACGTGGTCACGCTTGACCACACTCGGGGTAGGCGCAAGGCCTTTCACGTCAACATGATGAAGGCCCATCACGAACGTGAAGCCTGCGTCCTACCGGTCTGCAACCTGCCCGAGGACGGGGAGGAGGATCCCCTCCTGGACATGCTGGCCCAAGCCAAGGCCAATGGGTCCATTGAGGACATGGAGGTAAATGCCTCGCTAACCGCCTCCCAGCGGTTGCAGTTGCTGACCACTCTGGAATCCTTTCGGGCCGTGTTCACTAACCAACCCGGAAGGACCAAGTTGGCAGTCCACGAGGTGGACACCGGGAATCACGCTCCGTTACGGCGGACACCTTATCGGATCTCTGAGGAAGTGCAGCAGATTATGCGCCAGGAGATCCATGAGATGTTGCAACTGGGGGTGATCCGACCGTCCAAAAGCGCGTGGGCCTCACCTGTAGTTCTCGTGCCAAAAAAGGATCGGACCACCCGGTTCTGCGTGGACTACAGGGGGCTCAACGCCATCACTACCTCTGATGCGCACCCAATGCCAAGCATCGAGGATCTTCTGGAGCGGTTGGCGAATGCCAAGTACATATCCATCATGGATTTAAGCCGGGGATACTGGCAGATTCCCCTGAGCCCTGCGGCGCAGGAGAAATCCGCCTTTTTCACCCCTTTTGGACTGTACGAGTCCACGGTCATGCCTTTCGGAATGAAGAATGCCCCTGCCACTTTTCAGCGGATGGTCAACCACCTGCTTCAGGGGCTGGAGGAGTACGCTGTGGCGTACCTGGACGACATTGCGTCTTCAGTTCCACCTGGGAGGAACACCTTCAGCACCTCCAGGAGGTGCTCGAGCGTATTCGCCAGGCAGGTCTGACCATCAAGCCGGGAAAATGCCAGATGGGCATGAGGGAGGTCCACTACCTGGGGCACCGGGTAGGCGGGGGTTCCATGAGTCCAGAGCCCGAGAAAGTGGACGCGATCATGTCCTGGCCCACCCCCAGGACCAAAAAGCAGGTGAAGTCCTTCCTGTGCACTGCAGGGTACTATAGGCGTTTCGTACCGAACTATAGCGCCATTGCAAAACCCTTAACGGACCTCACCAAGGGCGGTCTACCCCAAACAGTCAGCTGGACAGATGGCTGTGAGGCGGCGTTCCGAGCTTTGAAAACAGCCCTGTGCAGCTCTCCAGTGTTGAAAGCCGTCGACAGCAGTCGGCCATTCCTGGTACAGACTGACGCCAGCGAATTTGGCCTCGGTGCTGTACTCAGCCAGGTTGATTCGGTGAACCAGGAGCACCCCGTGTTGTACCTGAGCCGGAAACTTCTGCCGAGGGAAGTGGCATACTCCACCATCGAGAAGGAGTGCCTGGCCATGGTCTGGGCGCTGCAACGTTTGCAGCCCTACCTGTACGGGCGCACCTTCAAGGTGGTCACCGACCACAACCCTCTGAGCTGGCTACACACAGTGTCCGGAACCAATGGTAGGTTGCTACGCTGGAGCCTTGCCCTACAGCAGTATGATTTTGCCGTACAACACAAGAAAGGCAGCGATCATGGGAATGCTGATGGGTTGTCACGACGTGGCGAACCCGCTGAGGTGCGCATGGCGAATTACCGACAGGTCATGCCTCCGTAGCGCCCTCTAAGGGGGGGAGGTGTGATGACATCTACTACATTGAGCAGCCTGTGTATAGCTGCGCTTTCCTTCCCCCCAGCCTGCACACAGGCTTAGTGTAATCTGAGCTGCCAGCGCTGGAGTTTTCCCTCCTCACCGCAGGGGGTCTGCATTGTCTGCCCATGTGCTTTTCCTCCCCTAGCAGCCATTATGAGAATTCATTCTTTTTGGTTATAACACGGTGGGAGCTTTCGTTAGAAACACGAAAGTTACTGTTTTGAAACCTGTGTCCATCGGGCATCGTTCCCGTGGTACTGGTGAACCCGTAACTCCAACAGAACCCGAGAAATGGAATTCTCGGATGCACCATGAACTATCTCACCCAAGTTTGGGCTCATTTGAACCGTCATTTCAAAGTAAGATCATTGATAGGTCTGCCATTATTCTGCTAGAGTTCCCCGCTGAGTTATGGTCCTTATGACTTTACAGAGCTTCAAACCATAACTTCTATCCCTGGGAGGTGGCCAGAAAAACCATCCCCTTTTGTGAGGTCAGCAGCCCACAGGTATAAGTCTTGCGGTGAGCCCCCCCTTGGTCATTCCTTGCTGTGACGACTTGACTAAGAGATCTGCAAATGAACTATGACGTGTGGCTCCTCCCCGGCCTGTCTTGCCTATACCTATGTAACTACCATGTAAGTTTTTCACTTTTAATCCCGTTTATTTTTAACTGTATTGTACATAACGATATTGCCTCAGCTTGTTACCGTTTTTTAAGCTATAAACACTGCCTGCATTTTAAGGAATAAACCTATAAATTTCTTAGTTTGTTTCTCCTGCTCTATAAACGAATTTGCACATGCCTGAAGTACTACGCTACTGTTTTGGGGTTGCTACGGACCCTCTTGATAAATTGTTCATTAAGTAAATCGTAGCTGGTGGCAGCTAAAAGGAAGGGGTGTAAAGTGTTAACCTATTGGGTGGCGTTGGCAGTGACGGAGCAGATTTTATAAGTGTATTGCCTGGCTGCGGCCCGGAGTAATTATAATTCCCTCACTGCAGCGTGCCCAATAGCCAGTACACATCCAAGTGGCCCATCTGGCGCCTAATTATCCTAGGTGCAGTTCCCTGACTGACCTGAGGGTAAAGGGGGCGCCAGAGAGCTTCAAGTTCCTAAGTGGAAGTGGGATAATTATAAATCCCTGCAGTTTACTGGGTCGGACGGCAGCAGCCGTCGTGTGTGTGCGCGTTTTCGCCACATTTGCGGCACGGAGGGATCACAAGCCGTGATACCCCGGGCTACCGTGTGGCGGACCGTGTGCACGTTTCATCACATGAGTCATGGGGAAAGCAAAAGAATTGTCAACAGATCTACGGGGAAAGGTAGTTGAACTGTATAAAACAGGAAAGGGATACAAAAAGATATCCAAGAAATTGATATTGCCCTCCCTATTATTGTGATTGGTGGAGGTCCTAGCAGTTGGACCTTAGTGATCATCAACCCCTGGCCACATAAAAATACTGATTCCTGATAATATCCTGCTATTCTCTTTCTTAGTTGAGTGTTGATTATTTCTTTGATTGCCTCTAACCATATTGCTAGTTGCCATTTTCTTCTTTTTTTCCTTTTATCTCTTTAAATACAGTTGTCTTTTTCAGTAGACAGGATCTCAGATTCACAATAAAGTTAGAGCGGACCTTTACACCAAGTTTTTCATGTTGAGTTGGACACAGAATGTAATAGTGGCTGCAAAGCGGAATAAAGCTGAAAGTGAAAGTGCTATTACTCAAAGTATTTGGCACCTAATGAGTTAACTTTTGTTAAGTAAAAGTGGGTGTTCTCCCTGTATGAGTTGATATCTGATAACAACCACTCGGACTTAGTTCCTTAGGTGCCAAATATTTGATTGCTAATATCTCCGCAAAGGAAAGGCAAGATAATAAAAAAGAAGTTTTATTCAACTTTGCAGCTATTATTACATAGTGTGTCTAGTTAAATATGAAAAATCTGGTGAAAGGTCCCCTCTAGATTCAGCAAAGGATTTTGTCACGACTCCGGTGACCCGGGACCAGGGGTTCCTTCCCTGTCCCTAACACTAGGGGGCACCCTAGCTTCTCGGCCTATTTCCCGGGATGTTTCTGAAGGTGAAGATTCCGGGTCTGCCACCCGTTGCCTTGTCTCCTGAATCCACCCTTCGTCTGTTTCCTTCCCCCATTCAGGGAAGAGGGGAGCAGTACACCGACCCAACAAACAAGGCAACACGAACAAGGGTAACTGTAAATACCAGGAATACAAACATTCACTCACATATAACAGAGAAATGCACCGGGGAGTGGAGGAAGGGAAAAAAACAAAGTAAGAGGAGGGAAGGGAATTATCACACTTACAAACCCACGCAACAGTCACAGATAACTCCTTCAAACTCCTTCTCATATAACCACCAAAACACCTCTCCTCCAAGCCACGCAGCATAAGCTAGCACTGGATTTCAATCAGGACTCAGATTATAAAGGGGATGGAAGTGGCTAACTGAGCTAAGCTGAGAGCTCAGATTCCTAGAAATCCCAACATGGCCGATCCCTGTTCTGCCAAAAGAAAGTAACACCATTTAAAAAGAAGGTGAAAAGGTTCTTTTCAGCGCAGGTGTAGGCGCAGTCAGACACTGCGGTGTTCTGGCTCCTTTCTGTTGCGGTAACCCCATGAAAGATTTAGCATAGAATGATTATCTATTGGAGATGAGTCTATCTTTTAAAATTAAAATTCTCCAACTTTGCCAAATTTTCCTAAAAAAATTGATTCATGGTGAAGAGACTTACGCAGATCTCAATACTGGAAAGCTGGTAATTGCTTGGAAAATACACTTGGAGGAGAGGAGAGCAAGGACTCTCCTGATTATTACTATTATTATTATTTATTTATACAGCACCATTGATTCCATGGTGCTGTACATGAGAAGGGGTTACATACAAATTACAGATATCACTTACAGTAAACAACTAACAATCACAGACTGATACAGAGGGGAGAGGACCCGGCCCTTGCGGGTTTACATTCTACAGGATGGTGGGGAAGGAGACAGCAGGTTGGTGGGTTGCAGCAGCTCCAGTGTTGGTGAGACGGTAGGTCCGGTAGTGGTGAGGAGGCAGCAGGGTCATTGCAGGCTGTAAGCTTTCCTGAAGAGGTGGGTTTTCAGGTTCCATCTGAAGGATCCGAATGTGGTTGATAGTCGGAAATGATGGGGCAAAGAGTTCCAGAGGATGGGGGATATTCGAGAGAAGTCTTGGAGGCAGTTGGGTAAGGAACGAATAAGTGTGGAGGAGAGAGGGAGGTCTTGGGAGGACCAGAGATTAAGTGAGGGAAGATATTGAGAGATTAGTTCAGAGATATGTGGAGGAGACGGGTTATACATGGCCTTGTGGGTAAGTGTTAGTAATTTGAACTGGACACGCTGAGGGAATGGGAGTGAAGAGATTTGCAGGGGGGCTAAGCGGAGGAGAGAGGAGAGAGATGAATTAGTTGGGCAGCAGAGTTAAGGATGGACTGGAGAGGTGCGAGGGTGTTATCCCGGAGACCACAGAAAGGTATGTTGCAGTAGTTGAGGCGTTAGATGATGAGGGCATGCACAATCATTTTAGTAGATTGAGGTTTGAGGAAAGGACAGATTCTGGAAATATGTTTGAGCTGGAGGCGACAGGAGTTGGAAAGAGCTTGGATGTGCCTCTGTTCGAAGGACAGGGCAGAGTCAAGGGTTACACTCTACAGGAGATATCGAGGGGACTCCACTGATCATAAGAGCTTACACTCTACAAGAGATATCGAGAGGACCCCACTGATCATAAGATATTACACTCTACAGGAGAGAGAGAGGACCCCGCTGATCATAAGAGCTGACACTCTACATGAGGGAGAGGACCTCATTAACCATAAAAGCTTACAATCTACAGAAGAGAGAGAGGACCCCACTGACCATAAGAGCTTACACTCTACAGGAGAGAGAGGACCCCGCTGACCATAAGAGCTTACACTTTAAGAGAGAGGGATGACCTTGCTGACCATAAGAGCTTACACTCTACAGGAGAGAAAGGATCCCACTGACCATAAGAGCTTACACTCTACAGGAGAGAAAGAGAGCGAGAGAGGACCCATGCACCATAAGAGCTTACAATCTACAGGAGAGAGAGGACCCTGCTGACCATAAGAGCTTACACTCTACAGGAGAGAGAGAGGACCCCACTGACCATAAGAGCTTACATTCTATAGGAGAGAGAAAGGAATCCGCTGACCATAAGAGCTTACACTCTACAGGAGAGAGAGATGACCCTGCTGACCATAAGAGCTTACACTCTACAGCAGAGAGAGAGGACCTCACTGACCATAAGAGCTGACACTCTACAGGAGAAAGAGGACCTCGCTGACCATAAGAGATTACACTCTACTGGAGAGAGAGGACCTCGCTGATCAGAAGAGCGTACACTCTACAGGAGAGAGAGGACCCCACTGACCATAAGAGCTTACACTCTACAGGAGAGAGAGAGGACCCCACTGACCATAAGGGCTTACACTCTACAAGAGAGAAAGAGAGAGAGGAATCTGCTGACCGAAGCACTTACACTCTACAGATATAGACTTACCTAGTGACTCTAAAGAAGGAAAATAACTGCGGTACAAAAGGCTGCCCCGGGAACCGCTGATCTGTGATCCCTGAGGTACTGAACCCCACTGTACAAGATATAGTAATCCGCTAGATATCATAGCTGCAGGGCATTATGGGGAATCCCATGTGGAAGTGCAGAATGCCATCAGCCCGCTCTCTGATGCTTCAGCAGTGTGGAACATGGGCTTACCCACTGTGGGGCGGGGGGGCAGGTGCCCCCCCTAGAAGCAGGGGCACACAATGAAAGAGAGCGGAGAGAGCAGCACAATGGCGGCTCCCTCTGCCACAGGTTGCAGAGCCTGTCTATGTGTGTGCAGTGCATGGAGCTGCTGTCTCACCAGAGGAGCTTCTTCCTGGCTGGCAGCAGCTGTAGTTTCACTTTCTGCCCTGCAGGCTCTGGTTGTCTCAGCCACACTGGGTCCTAGTGCCCTCTGTGTGCAGACACTGGACACTTCCTGCTCCTGCCTCAGCCACTGCCTGCAAGCTTCATGGTAAGAGGGGATGGAATTTATTAAATTCATTCTGCTCAGGCATGTCATGGTCACTGTGGGGGAATGTGAGAGGATGGAGGTATTGTGGGGGAGAGGGTACAGGGCACTGGGGGTGAATGTAAGAGGATGGAGTATTGTGGGGCTAATGAACTGGGGGTGAATGTAAGAGGATGGGGTATTGTGGGGGCTAATGCACTGGGGGGTTAATGTGAGAGGATGGGGGTATTGTGGGGGGTACAGGGCACTGGGGGTGAATGTAAGAGGATGGGGTATTGTGGGGGTTAGGGCACTGGGGGGGTTAATGTGAGAGGATGGGGGTATTGTGGGGGAGGGGTACAGGGCACTGGGGTGAATGTAAGAGTATGGGGTATTGTGGGGGCTAGGGCACTGGGGGGGTTAATGTGAGAGGATGGGGTATTGTGAGTGCTAGGACACTGGGGGGGTTAATGTGAGAGGATGGGGGTATTGTGGGGGCTGAAGTGGGGGAGGGGCAACAGGGCACAGAGAGTGAATGTGAGAGGATGGGGTATTGTGGGGGAGGGGATACAGGGAACTGGTTGGTGAATGTGAGAGGATGGGGATATTGTGGGGGCTGGCACACAGGGGTTGATGTGAGAGGATGGGGTATTGTGAGGGAGGGTGGACAGGTCACTGGGGTTGAATGTAAGAGGATGGGGGTATTGTGGGGCTAGGGCAGTGGGGGTTTACTGTGAGAGGATGGGGGTATTGTGGGGGCTGAAGTGGGGAGGGGCAACAGAGCACTGAGGGGTGCATGTGAGAGGATGTGGGTATTGTGGGGTCAGTGGGACAGAACACTAAGGGGTGCATGTGAGACAATGGGCTGTTGGGGTGTGGGTGGGGGACAGGGGAGGTAGGGGGCTTTTTTTTTTACTTGTGAGCTCCTTAATACTTTAATAATAGATTAATATTTCAGTATTATTATAACAAGGGCATAGACAGACGGCCGTATAACTCATGCGAGGATCGCACTGCAATCCTCGGACTTGCTGGTACCGCTCCTGACATGAGCGCGACTGCCATGTATAATATATGGTATATACAGCGTAGTGTCGCATACACTGCTGTATTATATAATATACAACAGTTCTAATGCTCCATACCTAATATGCAGGATAATGTAGAGTGTATATGATGTAACCTGTATAAGATGCAACATTGGCTTGCCCCCTCCTAGTTTTGATCCTGGGTACGCCCATGGTGTGGAAGATTATGCCTGGAAAGTATTTTTTATGCAAATAACGAACATATTTCAAAATGGTCAAATTCGGTTGAAACTGCGGATCGATCTGCTCATCTGTACTAGCTATCTGAAATCTATCTTTCTACATCATATTTATTTATATAGAGATCTATTTTTATACTTATATCTTTTTATCTATCACATATCTGTCTTCTACAGTATCTTGTATCTATTAATCTAAGAATACTTCACATCTATCTATCAATATATACAGTATATTATATATATATATATATATATATATATATAGTTGGTACGGAAAGTATTCAGACCCCTTTAAATTCTTCACTCTTTGTTTCATTGCAGTCATTTGGTAAATTTAAAAATGTTCATTTTTTTTTCATTAATGTACACTCTGCATCCCATATTGACTGAAAAAAGCAGAAATGTAGAAATTTTTGCAAAGTTTGGAGGAAAAATGTCTTATAGTCCGAAAAATACGGTAATTAAGAAATTACAGTTAAAAGAAACAGTGGAGGTCAAGATAAGGTCTGGATGACCAAGAAAATTTTCAGTGAGGTCTGCTTGTTGGATTGCTTGACTGCAAACAACTTTCAAAAAGATTTAGCAGACTCTGGAGTTGTAGTACATTGTTCTACAGTTCAGAGACACCTGCACAAATTTGGACTTCATGGAAGAGTCATCAGAAGAAAACCTCTCCTGCATCACCGTAAAATTCAGCGTCAGAAGTATGCAAAAGAACCATCTAAACAAGCCTGATGCATTTTGGAAACAAGTCCTGTGGACCGATGAGGTTAAAATAGAACTCTTTAGCCACAATGATAAAAGGTATGTGTGGAGAAAAAAGGGCACAGAATTTCAAGAAAAGTACATCTCACCAACCATAAAGCATGGGGCTGGATTTATCATGCTTTCGGGTTGTGCTGTTGACAGTGGCATGGGGAACATTTCACGGGTACAGGGAAGAATGGATTCAATGAAATTTCAACAAATTCTTGATGCAAACATAACACCATCTGTAAAAAAGCTGAAGGTGAAAAGAGGAAGAGGATGGCTTCTACAAATGGATAATGATCCTAAACACACGTCAAAATCCACAATAGACGACCTCAAAAGGCGCAAGCTTAAAGTTATACAATGACCCTCACAGTCCCCTGATGTGAACATCATTGAAAATCTGTGACAAGACCTCAAAATATCGGAGGATGCAAAACGACCCAGGAATCTCACAGAACTGGAGGAATTCTCCAAGGAAGAATGGATAAAAATCCCTGAACCAGTAATTGAAAGATTCTTTACTGGCTAGAAAAAGTGTTTACAAGCTGTGATACTTTCAAAAGGGGAGGGGGCTACTAGGTACTAACCATGCAGGATGCCAAAACTTTTGCTTCAGCTCATTTTCCTTTTTGTAATTTTTAAAATGTAAAATATGAAGATATACTGCATATATATATTTGCCTAAAATGCAAAGGAAATGTATAATCTATAACTTTAGGCCTTTAAGAGATCATTTCATGTTCAACTTGCTTAACTGTTCACAATAGCAGTGATTTTGACCAGGGGCGCTCACACTTTCACATGCCGCTGTATATGCAAAAATCTATAATTTATTGCTAGAACAAAAATTCACAATTAAGGTCATTTGATTAATTTACAAATTGAATTCGCAACGTAAAATCCATTGGTCATAGCCTCAAATATTCCAGGGAATGTTATTGTCTTGCATTTATTTTAGGCTCCCTGGTATATGAGGTGGCTAGGGGATTATATAGATGACGGCCACCATGCCAACAACCCATTGGATCCTATAATAGTCAATGTGGTCTGTCTGGAACTGTTAGAAGTATGAGCACGTATGTGAACCGAGCCAACAAGTCATTTGACTATTCTATTTTTATGACTACCCAATTATACAGAACATTTGACTGTCAAGCACAGACCGTGATATAGAAAATGAAAATCACTGCATGTGATACTATATAATTGCATCATTCACTTTTATTCTAAAAATCAATGAATAATCAAATAAATCTATAATAAAAAATACATAAAAATATAAATTAATTATTATTTTAAAAGTACCGTAATTGTAACTTTGTTTTTTTTTTAAAATTTCCAATAAATCTAAATAAACACAAGTTACGCTACAATAATGTAAAAGCGACGAACTGCCGAGAATAGAAGGAAACACGCAGCCTATTTGTGCTGATTTTCTTCTCTAATTGGCCGACACTATGATCCACACAGGTAATGGAACAATTAGATAAAAAATGACTCTGCTTTACATTTTACAAATTAGGAATCATTAAACTAAACTCAGGTCATTAATCAGTTGTGCCGCTACTATTTCCCTTTAAAGTAAATCCGTGTCGACGTCCAATTAGAAAAAAAATAAATGAGTCCAAAAATAATCCAAAGAGAGATGAGATTGCATAAAAATTACAATTTAAAAAATTTTGGAACTTTAAAAAAAAAAATAATAAAAAAAATCACAACAGTGAAATGCATTTACAGTAAATACAAGGAGTGAAGGTTGCGGTTTGCCGAGTGTCGGCTTTGTACCAACAGATTAGGCTTGTTTTCTGGTTTGTTCCTAAATAGCCTGGGAACTAAAAATTAACTGGTGTTACAGCCCATCCCCGTAATACGCCCTCCCTATCCCCAACACCTGCTGTTAAAAATACATCACACAATGGCCTTCAGCTCAGATGCCAGCAGATGTGAAGATGCCCAGAGGTCTCTCGGATGTTTGCGCTCCTGGGTCACGTGGGGGCACTAGGAAAAAGAGGGAAAATTATTCTGGAATTTGAAAGGTCACCTCTGCACAAAAATAGTGAAAATTGTCCTCATGTCAAGAAAAACAAAGATGCAAATTATCAAAGAAAGCGCAACAAAAATAAAAAGTGCAGGTATACATTATGTTATACCTGTAATAATAATAGTGGCAAAATAAAATGAAAAAGCGCAGATATATATTATGTTATACCTGTAATAATAATAGTACAAAATAAAATAATATAAATCTGTGCTTTTTCATTTTATGTTTATACCTGTAATAATAATAGTAGCAAAATAAATATAAAAAAGCGCAGATATATATTATGTTATACCTGTAATAATAATAGTACAAAATAAAATAAAATGAAAAAGCGCAGATATTTATTATGTTATACCTGTAATAATAATAGTAAAAAATTAAGTACAGGTATATATTAAGTTATACTGTGGTGATAGTAATAACAGTAAAAAAATATAAAAAAGTGCAGATCTGTATTATAGTATAGCTGTGATAATAATAATACTAATAATAATAATAATAATGATGAAAATGTAAAAAAAAATAAGTCTATATTATAGTATAAGCTGTGATAATAATAATAATAATAATAATAAAAACACAAGTATATATTAAATTATACCTGTAATAATAATAAAAATAAGTGGAAGTCTATAGCTATACAGTATATCTGTGAAAATATTAACAATAATGATAATAATAATAATGTAAAATAAAAAGGCGCTGGTATATATTAAGTTATACCCTTGATAATAATAATAAAACAATCAAATAAAAAAGTGCAGGTCTTTATTACAGTATTGCTGTGATAATAATAAAATACTACTAATAATAAATAAAAATAAAACAATTAAGGTATATATTAAGTTATGACTGTAATAATAATAATACTAAAAAAGAAAAAAAAAGTGTGGTTATATATTAAGTTATAACTGTGTTAATAATAATAATAATAATAATAATAATAAAATGCAAAAGTCTATATTATATTATAGCTGTGATAATAATATAACTATTTAACACTTTATTTTCTGTTTTACGTTATTGCAAAAAGTACAAAAATATTATTATTAATAATTTTTATAAAATATATCTATTTCTTATATAAAAGAATAAATAAAATGTATCTTTCAGAGCTTGGATTTAATTTTAAATTGCTGGTTAATTCAATAACAAGTCTTCAGCTACAAAGTATTTTCTTCTGTTACTTTGAATGCACCAGACATTGGTTGTCTTTAGGGAGTGAAACGCTTATTATTACATATCAGTCTACATATGGGAAAAGAGATCCCAGTTCGCAGCCTGAGATCAGCAATATGTTTTTTTTTTTTAAATTACAAGGTTACTTTAGTGAGAAGACGCTATAATGAAAACATATTTACTTTTATTTTACTCTTGTAATTAGCAAAATATGATACAGCGACAAGTAAAATAATTTTTAGGGTTAATATTAAAAAAAAAATTGACAATAATGTATCCTTTTAAATTTCTCTATATCTTTAGACGATCTTGACATCAAAGTTGATTTTTTGAAGCTTCTAAAGATCTATATAGTATAATTTTAACAGTACCAATCAAGACATTACAAAAACATCTTGTTGCCTTAAATTTATAATTAAAATAACATTTCTTTTTAATTTTCCTTTTTTGTGTTTTTCTTACTTTTATGTTTAGTAGTAATATTTATGTTATTTTTTATTACTTTTATATATTTTCTTTGAATTTTCTGCTGAACATGGTTTTGTAGATCATGTTATTAAACTTCTAACACTTGTCTACTAAAGAGGAGCGAATCTTTTGCAATTATAATTCGACAACTTCAACAAATATTTCCGCAAAATTAAATTTGCAATGAATCAAATGGTCGTGAATTGCCAATACTGCAAACCACCAAAAGCCCCCCAAACACTTGTGCAAACCTAGAGGTCTCCTAGGACTCTACTGAACTACTTTCAAATTCTTTAGAGCAAACACAGCCTTAGTATTGCCCAAATGAACTTAACATATATGGCTTTGGGTAACTGGATGGTAGCAGTTTTTCATTGCTGTCTTGTCACACACTATGTGTAATGTTTATTCAGTATTTTATAGCTTCTCTCCCTATCTCTATAGCTAAGCTGAAATCCGTGATGTCCTCCTACCATCCAGATTCAGCAAAAAATGGCTGCTGCATTCCCTACCTCTGCTTTTATATAGGCTTTGATAGGCCCTTCTGATTGGCTGTGCTGTACCATGTGATATTATAGGGAAGTACTAGTAACCATGCCTGGGTCATGTCAGCCTTCTGATGCAATCCTCTTTGTGCAAACTGATGACATGATTTTTTTTTCATGCAAATTGAATCACAAATTATTTTAATTCTCCGGGTTCTTTGAATTTTTTGAAAATTCTACATTAATGAATTAATTATAGGCCAAGAAATACTCCATATCCAAAACTAGGGGTACATATTACACACAATTAACTTGAAATCATACAAGATGTGAACATTATGAGAAGGAAACCCACATTTGGAGAGTGGAAATTCCATATAAATAGATCTAATCTTGTTAATTAATCTGCTCATTAGTTATGTAAACTCACAATCTTTGACATTTGCTCCTGTTTCTTAATGAGGAATCACAATTGTAAAATATATTAACTAATGTGGCTTAATAAATATAATAAACAATTAAATAACAAAATAAAACAACTAACATTTTTTAACCTAATTTATAAACCACATGAGACCATAGTATGGCTACGTCCATGAGTCCCTAGGTGTTCAGCAAAATTTTTTTTTTTTACAAAGTTTTTAAGATAACGAAATAATACAATATAAATAAAGTAGAAAATTAAATAAATAATAAAACATATAAATAATAATATAAATGAAATAATATATAAAATAAACAATACATAAATAATACAATAAAACATGGATATAGAAAAAAAATTACTTTTGATAGATTAGCTTAAAGTCTTACGACCAGATTAAGAGGAGTGTATGAGAAATCATCAGATTTTCATCTAGAAAAGATGGACGATTTTTATCCATATTCCATTTGTGTGTCATCCGTATGCCCTTTTTTACGTCTATATGTCCTTTTGTCCTTCTTTTTTACATCTGTATTGCCTCCGTTTTTATACATCAACATAAAAAAAAGATCATGAGACCTATGCGATTGGACATGCGTCCGGCCACATTCCTACCAGACGGCCTCGCTCAATACAAGGCTCCTCTGCCTCCCAAATTCTGCATGGCGTACTCCTGATTATAGTTTGGGCCAGTGGGGCGGTTGAGTCGCTGGCCCAAACTATGCGCTCCCTGATGCTGCAAGTAGAGGCAGCTTTGCCCCTGCAACAACGGGACTTTGAGTGCAATCATACAGTGTGTTGAGATCATAATCCGTGTGGGTCATCAAACTTCTTGGGGGTCATCATACTGTTTGGGGGACGTGGGGGGATCATACTTTGTGGGGGGGCTGCTGAGGCATCTTATTTGTGGGGATTTCACTGTGTGAGCATAATACTGTGTTAAGGATCACTGTGGGGACCTCATAATACATATGAGCAAACTATGGAACATCATACTGTATGTGGGCTAGTGTATGGGCATCATACTGTGCGGGGGGCTGTGGGGACATCACACTCTGTTGGGAGCGCTGTGGCAACATCTTACTGTGCTCGGGCTCACTGTGGGGACCTCGTAGTAAGTGTGGAGAAACTATGCGAATATCATACTGTGTGGAGGTTATTTTAGGGGCATTATACTATGGATCTGTGGGAACATCATACAGTGTGTGGGGGCACTTTTGCAACATCATACTGTGTTGGGGCCACTGTAGAGGCTTCATACTTTGCTGGGGGCACTTTGGGTCATCACGCTGTGAGTGGATGGGGAATTCACTGTGGGAGCATTATAATGTGTGGGGGGGCATTTTTGTTGACATCAGTCTTTGGGGACCATGAAGGGGGTATTGTAATTGATATTGCTAATTTTCTCTGTGGCCAAGATCTATCCTCTTCCGAATGGCTCCATCGAGGGAATTATGTGCCAGATACTGAAACACGTAGGCAAAGGGAAAAGGAAAAATAGGAGGATAAGGTCAGCTCACCAGTCTCTGTAGCAGTCCACAATCTTCACATGCATGGAGCTGCCTTGATCAGAGGCATTGGCTAAGGCAAAAACATGAGGAAAGAATCTCCAGCGCGGAAATAAATAAAAAATCAATATTTATTAGAAAATATTAAAATCCATCTTGGGTGGAAAAAACAGACAAAATTGCAGGTGGGGTCCTTGGTGGTCTGAAACACAAGTCATCACAAGATTCTTCCCAGTGGGTATTCAGTCCCCAGATCTCAGGCCCTCAGAGACTTAGTCCTCAGATCTCAGGACCTCAGAGACTTAGTCCCCAGATCTCAGGACCTCAGAGACTTAATCCCCAGATCTCAGGACCTCAGAGACTAAGTCCCCAGATCTCAGGACCTCAAAGACTTAGTCGCCAGATCTCAGGACCTCAGAGACTTAGTCCCCAGATCTCAGGACCTCAGAGATTTAGTTCCCAGATCTCAGGACCTCAGAGACTTAGTCCCCAGATCTCAGGACCTAAGATACTTAGATCGCAGTTCAAATCTTTAGGAAATACATAGAAAGTCATCACTATAAGAAAAAAAAGCAGTGTGTCTATGTCTCCATATGTTAAGTGTTTGCACTCAAGACTAACCCACGGGTGACCCAGACGGGCACGTTGAGGTTAGCTCCAATGGTGACACGGGAAGTACAAAGATCACATGTTGGGAAAAGTTCTCTTGACTTCTCCATTCTATCTACAGTATAAATCTGTGTCTCTGTTATTTCTTCTGTCTTGGCATATCTTAGACTTATTTAGAATATCAACACCATCAATCATGTGCCGCAGGGCCCCTAACAGCTGGATGAACCTCAGCTGTCATCTGCCCGGCTATTTGTCATTTCCACATGTCCACTTGCCATGTAAGACTTCAGCCGTTGAACAATTTTTCTTCCCTGCTCTGAAAATGTTCCCTCAGAATGAGGAAACAAATGATTAATACGAGACCGAGCCTTAAAGATGGGGGTCAAAATGAAAGTCTTAAACAAACATGTACGAGGTTGAGGAAAGTCTGCCTTGACTGGTAAAATTGTCTGTGCTCAGAGCAAGCACATGGTCACACAGTCATTACTGGTTGTCCTGTATCGGCATTACAAGGGACTATTATTACTACTGTTCTGCCCCGTTTTCTTTTTTTCAAAGGGGTATTCTTTAATTTTTATATCTATTTCCCATACCTAGATTAAGTCATTAACTCCTTCCTGATGTGTGATGTTTGTGAATCTCACAATTCTGGTATATGTGTCTGCTGTGTTACACAGTTAGCATCGACCTCTAGCAACAGCGACAAGAGCTACTGTATCTCCAGTCGCTGCTGGTATCCCCTTAGGTGTTAACCCATAACAGTAGCATTTAAGGTGCACAGTCTGGGTGGTGCACCACTTTGGTCATTCATTTACCCCCACTCCTCTTCCCCACTTCAGCCCTTGTGGCACAATAATGAGGAGCCAATGGGTTGCCATTATTTTACATATATACTGCAATGCTATAGTATTGCAGTATATACAGTGTGACAAAGTCACTGGCAAAGTGCTGGGGGGAGATACGTTTCACTGAGGCTATTAGCTTCAGTGATTTGAAACCCAGAAGTTTGCTCCAGCATCTCATGTGTTGAGAGGGGTTAATTGGCCATTTTAAGGGCTGGGTTCCAGTGAACAACTGTAGAGCAGGTGGGAGGTTGTCCACCTTATCACCATCCCAGGGTGTGGCCTGGAGTTGAAATAGTCAGCTTCCTGAGGCATTCAGTGTTCAGTGTGTCTGGAGTTGGCAGCTCCGGAGAAGTGGTTTTGTGTTATACTGTATTGAATCCGGTTGTTATATCCTGAGCTGGCGGATCCCCGCAGCTGCAGAGACTGTATACCATTCAGGTTTGTTTTCCTGTTTTGCCCGAAGGGTCATGTTTATTTTCACTTTGCACTGTTTTATGCCACATGTATAATAAACCAGTGGAAGATTTAAAGAGACAGTGTACCTGTGTCTACTTCCATGTTCAGCCGAGTGAGCCAATCTACAACAATAGCAAACGACAAAAGGAAATACTGACGTGCCAGAAATGCAGTTTTTCAATTGAAATACCACCCTATAAAATGTCACATAAACCCTAAAATGGTACCAATAAAAATGTCAGTTCATCACATAAAAAACAAGCCCTCATACAGATCTATTGACAGAAAGAAATATACAGACATTTTTTTTTGTTTTTTATAAATTTACATGTTGCGGCCACAGAACGGACAGCAGTCATTGCACTTATGGGTAATTAACCTTTATTTCTTATACATTAGCATAGCAAACACAGTATTATTGTATCTATTTACATTGTTGATGTAACAATGGCGCGATTTTGACTAGGGATGATCCGGTCAGTCCTACTTTTTTCTTGAGCCGGCTGCTTGGATCTATCCCATTTATTCTCTTGGCTGCCATTGTTCAGCTACTGAATTGAATAATATCATTAACGGAGCTTTGTTATGTTCTTCTGCCCGTAGTCTGCGGCCACTTTTCTTGTGGATCACCATGTTCCATATCCAGACTTATTATATGAAAAAATCTTTTTAATATTGTATTTTTATAGTTAAAAAAATAATCCTTTTTGATCTAATAAATACTATATTTCATAATATATGCTGACTCAGGTTCTCCTCTTTTGTGCATTATATTATTGGAGTCAATATATTTGTGAATGTTGTGATATTTGAGCACTGGTAATATTTTTATCCTATACAAGTCTTGTATAACAACTATGGTGCTATTTTTTTTACCATTTCATCGCACTTGGATTTTTTTCCCCACTTTCCAGTCCATTGTATGGTATTATTGGTGCAAGTGGAATTGGAAAAAAGATTGAATTGCACTCGGACAATGTTAGTCTATGAGGCCGTGCACATGCCTGAGGTTTCCTCTACAGAGTCTGAGTAAAAAGTCGCAGGGTGCACGATTTGCATCCGATATCTGGATCACACTCGGTCATGCAAGTCAAAGAGTCCATGGAAAAAATCGGACAGCACTCGGATGATGTCTGAGGATTGACAGATGGAGATGGGGACATTTTTGTTTTCCATCTTCTCTTCATCCGAAAAAATCGATCACACTGTAATCACACGTTTATCAAACTCTGGATATGGGAGGAAACAAGTCTGACATTTGTCAAGCACAGGACAGAGTGAACAGGAGGACCACCTCTTGGTGAAAAGATAGATGCAGTAGCCACAGATCTTCAGTGGCATGTAAAAGTTTGGGCACCACTGGTCAAAATTACTGTTATTGTGAACAGTTAAGCAGGTTGAAGTTGAAATAATCTCTAAAAGGCCTAATGTTACAGATGACATTTCCTTTCTGTTAGGCAAAAATAAATACATATATATTTATCTTTTATATTTTAAAAATTACAAAAAGAAAAATGGGCCAATCCAAAAATTTGAGCACCCTGCGTGGTTGGTACCTAGTAACACCCCCTTTTGCATGTACCACAGCTGGTAAACACTTTTTGTAGCCGGACAAAAGTCTTTCAATTCTTGTTTGAGGGATTTTCATCCATTCTTCCTTAGAGAATTCCTCCCGTTCTGTGAGATTCCTGGGATGTCTTGCATCCTCTGCTATTTTGAGGTCTAGTCACAGATTTTCAATGATGCTCAGATCAGGGGACTGTGAGGGCCATTGTAAAACCTTCAGCTTGCGCCTTTTGAGGTCATCTATTGTGGATTTTGACGTGTGTTTAGGATCATTATCCATTTGTAGAAGTCATCCTCTTCCTCTTTTCAACTTCAGCTTTTTTACAGATGGTGTTATGATTGTATCAAGAATTTGCTGAAATTTCATTGAATTCATTCTTCCTCTAACTGTGAAATTTTCCACGTGCCATTGACTGCAACATAACCACAAAGCATGATTGATCCACCCCCATGCTTAATGGTTGGCAAGGTGTTCTTTTCCTGACATTCTGTATCCTTTTTTTCTTCACACATACCTTTGATCATTGTGGCTAAAGATTTCTATTTTAACCTCATCTGTCCACAGGACTTGTTTCCAAAATGCATCAATCTTGTTTGGATGTTCTTTTGCATACTTCTGATGCTGAATTTTATGGTGAGAACGCAGGAGAGGTTTTCTTCTGATGACTCTTCCATGAAGGCCATATTTGTGCAGGTGTCTCAGAGCAGTAGAACTATGTACCACAACTCCAGAGTCTGCTAAATTATTCTGAAGGTCATTTGCAGTCAATCAGGGGTTCTGATTTGCCTCTCTAGCAATTCTTTTGAGCAGCTCTCACTGAAATGTTGCTTGGTCTTCCAGACGTTATCTTGACCTCCACTGTTCCTGGTAACTGCCATTTCTAAATTACATTTTGATCTGACAAACGGGCAAATGGAAAATGCTTTGCTATCTTCTTATAGCCTTCTCCTGCAGCTGCTTAGAAGAACCCATGGCTGCTGTTTTTTGGCACAGGATTAGAGGAGGCTGGGTTTTTATAAAGCTGGGAAATTTGCATCACCCGACCTTTCCTAACGATGATAGTGATCAATATATAGATAGGATGTCCATCACTCTGTATGAAAATACGGTGTCGGGATTGGATACCACTCCATATACTCAGTGAAGAAAAATCCGTCACTCATCAAATTGCAGAAAAATATCAGATTTATTAGCAAACCAATCGAAAAACAGTGACAGTTGAAAGGACCTTATTCAGACAGATCATACATGGTGCTCTGCATGCAAAGATGCTGTGGGAGTAGGGATTCAATGCCCATAGGATTTGTGTTATGATTTGGTAGCTGAGGAGAGCAAGCAAAAAGGAAATACACCAGAGAGGTTGGAATCTATTGGATTGCAGTACCCTGACTGACCACCACAACTAAAGGCAGCCGTGGAGCGTACCTACGTTGGTCCTAGACGCCTCGTCACAGCCTGAGAAGCTAACTACACCTAAAGACAGAAAGAGGAAAACTATCTGCCCGGAGCAGATCCCCAAAGAACATAGAAAGCCCCCAAACATGTAATGGCGGTTAGACAAGGGGAAATACAGACACAGACAGAAAATAGTATGAGCAAACGTTGGGGCCCAAACTTCCTAAATAGAAAAGGATAGGAAGGACACTTACTGCAATCCCAAGAAACCCTGAAAAGTACCAACTCTACTAATTACAAAAAACCTGAGATCACACGACCTCTACCACCTAAATTAGTTCTCTGGTGTAACAAAAACTAAGCAGCAGCCACTGAAAAAACTGGAAAAGGCAAATGAACAAACAACAGTGGCTGAACTAAACTGAGAGGAGCACAAGCCCCGGAGGGGACCCGGCAGACCCCACAGAAGTGCAGGACAAAATGCAAAAAGCAAGCACAAAAAACTAAAAGAAGAAAATGACTTATCTGTTAGCAGAAGATGCAGGCATGAAACAGCAAGCTACAAAGTGAACAGGAATCAAAGATGAGACCAGAACAATTGATCACCGGCAACCCTGATGGGAGGGAACCTCCCTTATATAAGACCAGTCAGTAACACCTGATCGCCAATCTTCACAATCTTCATTGGATAGTTCAGTACTGTTTGTAACCACCAGAGGGAGCTTCTGCTCAGAATTCATTTCTAGCACATTCACAACAGTACCCCCCCCTTGAGGAGGGGTCACCGAACCCTCATTTGAGCAACCAGGTCGGTCAGGATGAGCTCTGTGATACGCACGGATGAGTCTCCTAGCATGGATGTCCGAAGCAAACACCCAAGAATTGTCCTCCTGACCATAACCTCTCCACTTAACCAAATACTGGAGTTTCCGTCTAGAAAAACGAGAATTCAATATTTTCTCAACCACATACTCCAGATTGCCCTCAACCAAAACAGGGTCAGGAGGCACAGCCATAGGAACCACTGGCTCGACAAACCTCTTCAATAAGGACTTGTGGAACACGTTATGGATCTTAAATGTCCCTGGAAGAAGTAAACGAAAGGAAACAGGATTAAGAATCTCCATGATCTTATAAGGTCCAATGAACCTAGGCTTAAACTTAGGAGATGCAACTCTCATAGGGATATTTCTTGAGGACAACCAGACCAAGTCCCCCACTTCAAACCGAGGACCATCAGTCCTATGCCGGTTGGCAAACCGCTGGGCCCTCTCCTGAGAGAGGGACAACCTCTCCACTACCTGGTCCCAAATCTGCTGCATACGCTCCACAACAGAGTCAACACCTGGACAGACAGAAGCCTCCGTCTGTCCTGAAGAAAATCGAGGGTGAAACCCAAAATTGCAGAAAAATGGAGACATCAAAGTGGCAGAGCTAGCCCTATTATTAAGAGCAAACTCAGCCAAAGGCAAAAAAGAGACCCAGTCATCCTGATCAGCAGACACAAAGCATCTCAGATAAGTCTCCAATGTCTGGTTTGTTCTCTCAGTTTGTCCATTGGTCTGAGGATGAAAAGTGTCATGGGTGTATCGCCACAAGGATCGTCGCGATTACACACTCTGACTTCTCACAGCTGAGTTGCTGTTTCTTTGTGTTTGGTAATGAGGGAGTTAATTTTACCTAGCTCTTTGCTAAGACTAGGTCCAGCCTCGCCCGGCTGCTTTTGATTATGTTCTAATTAGATTCCTTCATATACCTGCCAGTCTGCTTGTTAGATGCCGGTGAAAGCCTTTATGTAGTCTAGCAGACTGGATCGGTTCTGAGAATACTTAAGCTAAGAGCTCCTTAGTTGTTTTTACTCTTATAGCTTATAGTTTATCTCTGAGACCTTAGGTGTTCCTACTGTGTGTGAGTGTTGTATGTAAGACTTTATTTACTTTATTTCTTGTCTTTCTTGTATGTCTTTCTGTTCATTAACCGTTACCTGTTCATTCCCTTTGGTGGTAATCAGGGTCCTTCTTAGGACTAGATTACAGTTGGCAGGGATTGATAGGAGACAGGGTTTACGCTGGTGGCCTGGACCTCTGTACCTTTAACAGTACCTCCAGGTAGAGGGATTAGTTAGGACCCCAGTTTAGGGTCAGCATAGACCCCGGTCACCCTCTAGCCGGAGACAGCGTATAACGGATTCCGTATTGACCCACTGGACTTTCTGTCAGGTAATTCTATGTTATCATATATCTATGCGCATGTTATATTGTATGTTGCCCTTTTGATATAGATTACTGTCATCACATATATATATATCTGCTATACAGCGTGACATTTTCACCGGCCATACTAAAGATTCTCTCCAGCTGTCATGGATCCAGTAGCCCAGCTGGCCCGGCAGTTGCAGGGGTTGTCCATGGAGTTTGCAGACATTAAGTCCAAGGTTTTATTCCCCCCGGAGCAAACCAGATCTGAACCTAAGGTTGCTCTCCCGGACAGGTTCACTGGTGGGCGGGACAAATTTTTTACTTTCCGGGAGGCATGTAAATTGTACTTTCGGCTGCGGCCTCGGTCATCTGGGAGTGAAGAGCAGAGGGTGGGAATTGTTATCTCGCTCTTACAAGGGGACCCTCAATCTTGGGCGTTCTCTATTCCTCCAGGCTCCCCAGATCTCCAGTCAGTGGATCGATTTTTTACTGCCCTGGGTCTGGTATATGATGATCCGGATCGAGTTTCCCTTGCTGAAACAAAGTTACGTAAAATACGGCAAGGAAATCGTCCAGTGGAGGAATATTCTTCTGAGTTCCGTAGATGGGCAACAGATACTCAGTGGAATGACCCACTCTTAGGAGCCAGTTTTGTCAAGGGTTGTCTGACAAATTAAAAGATGTGTTGGCTCAGTATGATTCTCCTCCATCACTGGAGGCTGCTATGGCCCTCGCTATTCGCATGGATAGACGAATTCGGGGAAGACGCGAGGTAACTCCGCCTCCCGTGATGACTCCACCTACTACTAAAGTCCCTTATACTGAGGTTCCCCTGGTCTGTTCTGAGGAACCCATGCAGTTGGGAGGGACATCTTTTTGTAGGAGGGAATTGGCGGTGCACAGCAAGACTAGAAGGTGTTTCTTTTGCGGGAGAGAGGGACATTTTGTTGGGGGGTGTCCATCCCGGGCCTCTTTGAGCAAAGGAGTTAACCTGGGAGTGTGTATTTCGTCCCCAAATCCCTCTCAGTTTCTCGTGCCTGCGGAGGTGGTGATTGGTACTAGAACTGAGAGGATTTCTGTTTTTCTTGATAGTGGGTCCGGGGCTAATCTGGTGGACGCTCGGTTTGCCCAGGTGCATGGTATGCAACTGAGTGTATTGGCCAAACCGGTCCCTATAGTCTCTATTGATTCTAGACCTCTCGGTCAAGGTAGCTTGGTACAAGCTGTTCATAACATAGATCTTCGAGTAGGGGCAATACATAAAGAGCAATTGTCTTGTTATGTGTTGGAGGGTCTACCTACTCCTATTGTGTTGGGACTTCCTTGGTTGGCTAAACATAACCCAGTGATTGATTGGCAATCCGGAAAGATAAGCCAGTGGGGTGAATTTTGCAGGAATAACTGCATGAGCACGGTCATCGGTGCGGTTGTGCCTAGGACTTTGTCTCCTTTTCTGGAGGACTTTGGGGAGATGTTCTCAGAGGAGGGGTGTAAAGAGTTACCTCCTCATCGCGCATATGACTGCTCAATAAAGTTGCTTCCTGATGCCTTATCTCGTACTTTCCCAGGGGCCGGGAAGACGGATGATCGGTTCCTATTCCTCAGGAGGGAGTTGTAGTGTCAGCTGTATGCTCTGAGCTTGAGGGGGAGGTATTGGGGGCTCAGGGGGATGCCCCGGTGGGACTTCCAGGGAGACTGATAGTTCCAGATCGGTTAAGACTGAAGGTTACGGGGAACCGTTACAAACGGATGGCTGTTAGGGGGAGAGTTTCTGGTCTAGATCTGAAGGTGAACGATCTAGTTTGGTTGTCTACCAGGAATATAAAACTTAAAGTTTCCTCCTGGAGGTTGGGTCCCAGATTCATCGGGCCGTACAGGATCAGTTCCATAATTAATCCTGTGGCATTTCGTCTGGACCTCCCTCCTACGTTTAAAATTCATAATGTGTTTCACAAGTCATTACTTAAAAAGTATGTGGCACCAGTCATACCGTCACCTCTACCTCCGCCTTCAGTGGTGGTCAATGATAACGTGGAATTTCATGGGTCGAAAATCATTGACTCACGTCTCAGTCGCCGATCCCTTCAGTACTTGGTTCATTGGAGGGGTATGGTCCTGTGGAGAGGATGTGGGTCCCTGCGTCTGATGTTAACGCAGATCGATTGGTTCGGACCTTTCACACAACTCACCCGGGCAGACCTGGCCCTGAGGGTCCGGAGTCCCCTCGTAGAGGGGGGGGTACTGTCATGGGTGTATCGCCACAAGGATCGTCGCGATTACACACTCTGACTTCTCACAGCTGAGTTGCTGTTTCTTTGTGTTTGGTAATGAGGGAGTTAATTTTACCTAGCTCTTTGCTAAGACTAGGTCCAGCCTCGCCCGGCTGCTTTTGATTATGTTCTAATTAGATTCCTTCATATACCTGCCAGTCTGCTTGTTAGATGCCGGTGAAAGCCTTTATGTAGTCTAGCAGACTGGATCGGTTCTGAGAATACTTAAGCTAAGAGCTCCTTAGTTGTTTTTACTCTTATAGCTTATAGTTTATCTCTGAGACCTTAGGTGTTCCTACTGTGTGTGAGTGTTGTATGTAAGACTTTATTTACTTTATTTCTTGTCTTTCTTGTATGTCTTTCTGTTCATTAACCGTTACCTGTTCATTCCCTTTGGTGGTAATCAGGGTCCTTCTTAGGACTAGATTACAGTTGGCAGGGATTGATAGGAGACAGGGTTTACGCTGGTGGCCTGGACCTCTGTACCTTTAACAGTACCTCCAGGTAGAGGGATTAGTTAGGACCCCAGTTTAGGGTCAGCATAGACCCCGGTCACCCTCTAGCCGAGACAGCGTATAATGGATTCCGTATTGACCCACTGGACTTTCTGTCAGGTAATTCTATGTTATCATATATCTATGCGCATGTTATATTGTATGTTGCCCTTTTGATATAGATTACTGTCATCACATATATATATATCTGCTATACAGCGTGACAAAAAGCCGAGGAGAAAGACAATTGAACACCAAGTTTAGAACAAAAAGTCCTCCAAAATCTGGAAACAAACTGGACTCCTCTGTCAGACACAATGTTCTCAGGAATGCCGTGTAACCGAACCACGTGCTGAAGGAACAAAGGCACCAATTCAGAGGAGGAAGGCAACTTAGGTAATGGCACAAGATGTATCATTTTGGAAAACCTATCACAAATCACCCAGATAACGTGTCATTCTCTGAGAAACAGGGAGGTCGGAAATGAAATCCATAGAGATATGGGTCCATGGTCTCTTGGGCACAGGCAATGGCATCAACAAACCACTAGAGCGAGAGCAAGGCTTGGAGCGAGAGCAAGTCCCGCAGGACTGCACAAATTCCCTGACGTCACGAGACAAAGTAGGCCACCAAAAGGACCGACTAACCAAGTCTCTGGTACCAAAAATTCCGGGATGACCGGCCAACGCGGAACAATGAATCTCAGACATCACACTCTTTTTCCATCGGTCTGGGACAAACAATTTCCCAATAGGGCAGCGCTCGGGTTTATCCTCCTGACACCCTTCCAGAGCCAGTCTCAAATTGGGCGAGATGGCGGAAAGAACTACACCCTCTTTCAAAATAACAGCAGGATCAGATAACTCAGGAGAGTCCGCAAGGAAACTCCTTGAGAGGACATCCGCCTTAACATTCTTAGTGCCAGGAAGAAAGGAAACCACAAAATTAAAACGTGTGAAAAACAAGGCCCACCTGGCCTGTCTAGGATTAAGTCGCTTGGCTGATTCCAGATAAACCAGATTCTTATGGTCCGTGAGGACCACCACCTGATGTTTGGCTCCCTCCAGCCAATGTCTCCACTCTTCAAAAGCCCACTTCATGGCCAATAACTCCCGATTACCCACGTCATAATTACGTTCAGTTGGAGAAAATTTTCGAGAGAAAAAGGCACAAGGGTTACTTTTAGAGGTCTCTGGATCTCTTTGGGACAAAACGGCACCTGCCCCAATTTCAGAGGCATCAACCTCCACCTGAAATGGCAGAGAAACATCAGGCTGCCGTAGAACAGGAGCAGAAGTGAATCTCTGCTTAAGTTCCTGAAACGCAGAGACTGCCTCAGGAGGCCAATTCACCACATCAGAACCCTTCTTGGTCAAATCAGTCAATGGTTTAACAATAACAGAGAAATTACCAATAAATTTACGATAAAAATTGGCAAAACCCAAGAATCTTTGAAGAGCCTTTAATGAAGTAGGTTGGACCCAATCACAGATGGCCTGAACCTTGACCGGGTCCATTTCAATAACAGATGGGGACAAAATGAATCCCAGAAATGAGATCCTCTGTACGCCAAAAAGACACTTTGATCCCTTCACATACAGAGCATTCTCTCTCAAAATCTGGAACACAGTCCGAACATGTTTTACATGAGAGTCCCAGTCATTGGAAAAAATCAAGATATCATCCAAATAAACAATCAGAAATGTATCCACAAAATCCCTGAAAATGTCATTCATGAAGGACTGGAAGACAGAAGGAGCATTAGTGAGCCCAAAGGGCATCACTAGGTACTCAAAATGCCCCTCTGGGGTATTAAATGCCGTCTTCCATTCATCCCCGTGCTTAATGCGAATAAGGTTATATGCCCCCCTGAGGTCAAGCTTGGTAAACCAAGTAGCACTTTTCACCCTGGAAAACAGGTCAGAAATCAAGGGTAACGGATATTGATATTTCACAGTGATATTGTTCAAAAGACGATAATCAATACACGGCCTTAATGAACCATCCTTTTTGGCCACAAAGAAAAAACCGGCACCCAAGGGTGAAGAGGATGGTCTGATATGACCCTTCTCCAATGACTCCTTGATATAAGACCGCATAGGTCATGTTCAGGTACAGACAAGTTAAAAAGGCGACCTTTAGGGAATTTACTACCAGGCACTAATTCAATAGCGCAGTCATAGCTCCTATGGGGGGCAAGGATGCAGATTTACTTTCGCTAAACACATCAGAAAAATCAGTCAAAAAGTCAGGAACATCCTGAGCCTGGGGGGAGGCAGAAAAAACAGGAGTGTTGGTATTAACACATTGGCAGCCCCAACTGGTTACAGACACAGATTTCCAATCCAAAACAGGATTATGAGACTGTAACCAAGGGAAACCCAGTACGATAATGTCATGCAGATTATACAGCACCAAAAATTTGCAACTCTCCTGATGATCAGGTTCAACCCTCATTATCACCTGAGTAGAGAACTGAGGTTTATTCTCAGCCAAAAGGTAGAATCGATCCCCAGTAGGGTAATAGACTTCCGTAGGGGTATCAAGGGAAACCCACAACGTTTAGCAAAATCAAAATCCATCAGGTTAATAGCTGCTCCCGAATCAATGAAAGCCTGAGCAGAAAATGTGGACAGGGAGCAAATCAGGGTAACAGTCAACAAAAATTTAGTCTGAACACTACCCAAGACAACTGAGCATGCAAAACGTCTTCCCCGCTTAGGGCAGACTGAAATAGCATGAGAGGCATCACCACAGTAGAAACATAACCCATTGCGTTTTCGAAACTCATGACGCTGTGCCCCAGAAGCCACTCTATCACACTGCATAGGTTCAGAAGCTGGTTCACAAAGCAACACTATTCCACGCATACCTCTACGCTCACGCAAACGTCTGTCAATTTTAATCGCTAATGACATAGAATCATTGAGACCAGAGGGGACAGGGAATCCCACCATAACATCCTTTACATTCTCTGACAGACCCTTCCGAAAAAGGGCTGCCAAAGCATCGTCATTCCATTTGGTCAGGACTGCCCACCTTCGGAATCTCTGACAGTATAACTCAGCGTCCTCAAGCCCCTGATTTAATGCCAACAAGGCTTTTTCAGCTTGATCAGTGACATTAGGCTCATCGTACAATAACCCCAGAGCCTGAAAAAATGCATCAACATTACTCAAAACAGGATCCCCAGGTGTCAGGGAAAAAGCCCAATCCTGAGGATCGCCGCACAGGAGAGAGATGACAATTTGAACCTGCTGCACTGCGTTCCCTGAGGACTTAGATTTCAAGGCAAAAAAACAACTTACAGTTATTTTTGAAATTCTGAAATTTAGCTCGATCCCCTAAAAACAAATCTGGCATGGGAATCCTAGGTTCCACAACAGGCAACCCAGCAAGATAGGTAGCAATACTCTGAACCTCAGTGGCAAGCTGATCCACACGGCCAGACAACTGTGCAAACTCCATTGAGAGAAAAAAAAATCCTCCTCAGCACCCAGAGATACAGAGGGAAAAAAAAAAAAATCTCTGACAACTCTGACAATCTTCTTTCTTTAACACTATTTTTCCCTTCTGTGAGTACCATAAAAATATCAGTTTTTGGGCCGGTGATACTGTTTTGATTTGGTAGCTGAGGAGAGCAAGCAAAAAGGAAATACACCCACCAGAGAGGTTGGAATCTATGGGATTGCAGTACCCTGACTGACCACCACAACTAAAGGCAGCCGTGGAGCGTACCTACGTTGGTCCTAGACGCCTCGTCACAGCCTGAGAAGCTAACTACACCTAAAGACAGAAAGAGGAAAACTATCTGCCCCGGAGCAGATCACCAAAGAACATAGAAAGCCCCCAAACATGTAATGGCGGTTAGACAAGGGGAAATACAGACACAGACAGAAAATAGTATGAGCAAACGTTGGGGCCCAAACTTCCTAAATAGAAAAGGATAGGAAGGACACTTACTGCAATCCCAAAAAACCCTGAAAAGTACCAACTCTACTAATTACAAAAACACCTGAGATCACACGACCTCTACCACCTAAATTAGTTCTCTGGTGTAACAAAAACTAAACAGCAGCCACTGAAAAAACTGGAAAAGGCAAATGAACAAACAACAGTGGCTGAACTAAACTGAGAGGAGCACAAGCCCCCGGAGGGGACCCGGCAGACCCCCACAGAAGTGCAGGACAAAATGCAAAAAGCAAGCACAAAAAACTAAAAGAAGAAAATGACTTATCTGTTAGCAGAAGATGCAGGCACGAAACAGCAAGCTACAAAGTGAACAGGAATCAAAGATGAGACCAGAACAATTGATCACCGGCAACCCTGATGGGAGGGAACCTCCCTTATATAAGACCAGTCAGTAACACCTGATCGCCAATCTTCACAATCTTCATTGGATAGTTCAGTACTGTTTGTAACCACCAGAGGGAGCTTCTGCTCAGAATTCATTTCTAGCACATTCACAACAGATTTGCGCAAATGAATACATTTTTTTTGTCTAAAATACGAAGGAAACTTTAGTAATCTTTTCATCTTCAACTTGCTGAACTGTTCACAATAACAGTAATTTTGACCAGGGGTGCCCAAACTTTTACATGCCACTGCAGCATTGTTTCCATATCTTGTAGGGGATCAGGGATGTGCACTCAATGGTAGACTTTAATGATGGACCGTTGTTTATCATGACCCAAAAGGCTTCAAACAATCCAAATGTTGTGCCTCGAAGAATCACTGAGGCTGGAATGGAATAGATATTAACTGAACCGTAAGCCAAGGTGAGACAAGGTTATGCCAAGGTGAAGAAATACAGTAGGGAGGAGAGATTTGGCCAATTCAAACCAAACCAAAAATAAGAGCAGATGCTGCCCAGGAATCCTCAAACCAATATTAGCTGCCGTAGGATGGGGCTAGACCCTGGTAATTCACAGCCTCTGCACAAAACAGGGCATGGCAGTACTTGCTATCTACTAAAATATACTGCCATTTAGTGCCCATATAAAAGTGTCATCAATTTCTGTTTTTTTTTTGTGGATTGTCACTTTGTTTTGGGCAATGTGACAGCTTGGTGCAAATAGTAGGAAGAGAGGATAGTGGAGACCATTTGGGCAATCAATTTTGTGTTTTACCCCTGTTTAGTCTGACCCTAGAGGAACTTTAACCACAGAAACAAGTTTTATTTGATGCTACAAAGTTGCAATGAGCAAACACAATGCATAATATCTATGAAATGTAACCACAGGGACAGACCACGAATGTGATGAATTTTGTAGTAAAGATTTATCATCTATCTATCTATCTATCTATCTATCTATCTATCTATCTATCTATCTATCTATCCATCCATCTATTATCTATCTATCTATTATCTATCTATCTATCCATCTATTATCTATCTATTATCTATCTATGTTCTGATTTCTTCTACTTTTGCATGTTTGTCCCACTTAAATGTTCCAGATCAACAAACAAATAAACAAATGTAAATATTAGACAAAAATAACACAAGTAAACACAAAATGCAGCTTTAAATGAAGGTCTTTATTAATAAGGGAAAAAAATCCAAACCTACAGGGCCCTGTGTGAAAAACTGATTGCTTCTCCCTTAAAACATAAAATAACTGTGGTTTATCACATCTTTGGAAAGCTGAGTTCAAATTCCCTAGCCACACCCAGGCCTGATTACTGCAACAACTGTTCTCAATCAAGAAATCACTTAAATAGGACCTGCCTGACAAAGAGATTCTGGGACAAATGAGAAACAAAGTAATTGAGATCTATCAAGTTGAAGCACACTTGAGTTATGCAACAGGACAATGATCCAAAACACACCAGCAAGTCCACCTCTGAATGGCTTAAGAAAAACAAAAATAAGACTTTGGAGTGGCCTAGTCAAAGTCCTGACCTTAATCCAACTGAGATGCTGTGGCACAAACTTAAAAAGGTGTTTCATGCTCGGAAACCACCAATGTGGCTGAATTACTACAATACTGTATAGATGAGCGGCCAAAATTCCTCCAGAGCGTTGTAAAAGACTCATTGCCAGTTACAGCAAACGCTTGATTGCAGTTGTTGCTGCTAACGGCGGCCACACAGTTATTAGATTTAGGGGGCAATCACGTTTTCACACAGGGTCCTGTAGGTTTGGATTTCTTTTTCTCTTAATAATAAAGACCTTTATTTAAAAACTGCATTTTGTGCTTACTTGTGTTATCTTTATCTAATATTTACATTTGTTTTGGTGATCTGAAACATTATAAATAGGAAATCAGGAAGGGGGCAGATACTTTTTCACACAATTGCATCTATTATCTATCATCTATCTATCTATTATTTATCTATCTATTATCTATCTATCTATAATCCATCTATCTATTTATCTATCTATCTATCTATCTATCTATCTATTTATCTATCTATCTATCTATCTATCTATCTATCTGTCTATCTATCATCTATTTCTCATATGTATCATCCGCTTGTCTTTCTATCTACCCTTGCACCTAATGACTGTTTCTTGTACTGTGTTCCACACTAAATTTCTATTCAACGGTTAGAAGTGGGAGTATTGGTGTAATAGGTTGTTTTCTAAACCCGAGCAGATAGAAATGAATATGCTTTTTCTTTTGCAAATGGCTTTTATAATAGGTAGGACTCTACAGAAGACAGATGAGAATCAATGCAAAGTTCTGAATTCCCATTACACAGAGAATTATTGCCGATTATTTGTACATTATTCTTGCTATAGATCCTCTTTAAAATGCTGAAAACAATCGCAAGGATAAAAAATGCATTTCAGACTTCATCAAGTACAAGTATGAATTGTAGACACTTTTTTGACAAAGAGAAAGTTAAGGAAAAAAGGGGATGTACAGTAAGTACTGTACACGATGAGAATATTACTGATAGCTTTATAATTACTATGCTACTGCTGATGCTCTCTGTAGTTAAAAGGGTTTTTCCAGGACTATAATACTAATGGATTATCCTGTAGGCAGTTCATCAATATGAGGTTGGTGCGGGTCCGACTCCAGGAACTGATCAGACAGGTATGAGATGGACAGACAGATGGAGATAGATAGATAGATAATAGACAGATAGAAAGATAGATAGATAGATAGATAGATGATAGATAGATAGATAGATAATAGAAAGATAATATATACATAGCTAGATAATAGATAGATTAATAGATAGATAATATATAGATACATAGATAAATAATGGATAGATAGATAGATAATACACAGATAGATAAATGATAGATAGATAATATATAGATAGATAAATGATAGATAGTAGATAGATAGATAGATAGATAGATAGATAATAGATAAAGTGCTGCTCACCATTATTGGCATCCCTTCATTTTTTTCTAACTTGCCTGTTGCAATTTCAAAGAAGAAACAATAAGCATCATGTGCAGCAATAAAGGCCCCTAATTAATACTTGGTTGCACACCCTTTAGCATTAATGACAACCTCCTGAGATTTCTTGCAGCCATCTAGAAGCTTCTTGCACTTCTCCGCTGGTATTTTCTCCCACTCTTCCTTTGCAGTTTGTTCAAGCTCTTGAATGTTTGCAGGATTCTTTTTCCCAATGGCAGATTTCAGCTCACCCAAAGATTTTCAATGGGATTGAGGTCAGGACTCATTGTTGGCCATTTTAAAACAGTCCATTTTTTCTTTTCAACCATTCTTGTGTACGTTTGGGTGTGTGATTTATGTCATTGTCTTTCAGGAGAACCCCTGATCTTTGACTCACAATAAGTTTTCTTACACTGGGTAGGACATTTCACTCTAAAATCTCTTGATAAATCTCTGATTTCGTGATTCCTGTAAAATGGTCAAGGCCTACAGTACCAGACACATCAAAGCAACCCCACAGCATTATGGATCCTCCACCATGCTTAACTGTTGGTAGGGTATTCTTTTCCTTATAAGCTTCCTTGCTCCTTCTATAAACAAATGTTGCTTTGCATTGGCAAAAATCTCTATTTTTGTTTAATCTGTCCACAGAACGTTTTCCCAGAAGGATTGTGGTTTGTCAAGGTACTATTTGGCAAAGATCAGTGGTTCCTTTTTGTGTCTTTAGGTTTTTCTATTTTTCCCTCCCATTGTTTTTTGTTTTAAACTATTGTTTTTCATTTGCTTTTTTGTATTTAACATGAGTGCTCTATGCAAAAATGCTGTTTCACTTGATTCTTTTTTTTTCAGGACATATTTCACATTACACACTTAAACTTCATGGGTGCCAATAATGATGAGCAGGACTGTAGATAATAAATAGATCATAGATAGATAGATTATAGATAATAAATCGCTAATAGATAGATAGATAATAGATAGATGATAGATTATAGATAAATAGATAGATAGATAATAGATAGATAGATAGATAGATAGATAGATAGATAGATAGAAAGATAGAAATGGGATAGATAGCTAGATAGATAGATAATAGATAGATAGATAGATAATATATAGATAGATTATAGATAAATAAGAAATAATAGATAGATGACAGATAGAGAGATAGATAATAGATAGATAGATAGATAGATAGATAGATATGGGATAGATAGCTAGATAGATAGATAATAGATAGATGATAATAGATAGATAGATAATAGATAATAGAAATAGATAGATAGATATTAAATAGATGATAGATAGATAGATAATAGATAGAAAGATAGATAGATGATAGATAGATAGATAGAGAGAGAGAGAGAGATAGATAATAGATAGATAGAGAATAGATAGATGATAGATACAGTAGATAGATAGTAGATAGAAAGATAGATAGATAGATAGAAAGATAGATAATAGATAGATAGATAGATAGATAGATAGATAGATAGATAGATAGATAGATTGATAGATAATAGATAGGGCTGCAGCCTCTGGAAGTTATCACACATTTTCCTATTCACTTAGAGCAAACAGAGATCTTGAAAACAGTTAGAAAATGAAACACAGAATGTATTAGAAAGTTTCAGAACTTTGCATTATATGAGTTGTATAAATCTGCTATATGGCGTCACCGGCGTTGTCTCCCATATCTCTGTGTAAATGCAGCACATCATAGATGGGAATAATAAACCCAGACTGTCACAGACCGATGCGCAGGCAGCTGACAGAGGCAATCGTGGCCAATAATTGTAGCACTTCTTCCCTAAGCCACAAGTCAGGTACAAACTTCAGGAATATATTGCCTCCCGCTGACAAAGGAATAGAAGCAATTTATCTGTGCTCCCTCTGCAGCTGTACTGGAAGGAGCTGGTTATGTGCAGGCATTAGACTGGAGAGTAAAATGCATGGAGATTGCCTTTTCTAAAAGAAATTGATTTTGCAAATGATGAATCCCGGAGAAGAGACGTTTACACATAACTTTTTACTATCGGAAAATACCATTCTGTTAAGAAAAAAATCTAAATTATCCAGATTTATATGTACTGTCTTCTTAAATGTCAAAGTGGCAGTCTGGATAAAAAAGCCATTGGTATTACAGGGGGTCAAGAAGGAAAAAATGTGCAAAAACTCCAGCAAGGGCTCCTTAATATCCATCTTTTATTATCAATCTATTAAAATCCCAGAATTATAAATCGCAGGCGTGTTTAGGACATACGTCCTTACTTATTGCACTTATGACAGAAACTCGTCTGCGATTTCTAATCCTTGGATTTTAATGGATTGACAATAAATGCTGGATTTTCAGGAGCCCTTGCTGGAGTTTTTGCACGTTTTTTCCTATCTATCTATAAACTCTATCGGCTTTTGTAACTTGCTTTATTGTAAAATTTCCTACCATTCTCCCTATCTTGCTAATCCCCACATTTTTTTTTCCCTTTGACATTTCCTTTTAGGAGAGTCTCACACAGGACGTCATAGGAGGATGGCGCTGCAGTCACTTTTCCGCAGCTTCTATCACTTACCCCCAAAACTGGACATCATTATGGGGCAGTGCTGTGGTCACTTACCTCAGCTTCTGTCACCGCCGACACACTTCTGTCCCAGCCACCCACATCGTCAGTGGCTACTGCCACACTTCACTGTTCGCCTCCCACATCCTCGGTGGCTGCCACCACACTTCACTCTTCGCCTCCCACATCCTCAGTGGCTGCCACCACACTTCACTCTTCGCCTCCCACATCCTCGGTGGCTGCCACCACACTTCACTCTTCGCCTCCCACATCCTCGGTGGCTGCCACCACACTTCACTCTTCGCCTCCCACATCCTCAGTGGCTGTCACATTTCACTTTTCACCTCCCACATCTTCAGTGGTTGTCACCACACCTCTTCTTTCAATACATCCTCATCTTTAGTTGCCACAACCACAACTTGTTACAACACCAATTTTTTCCCTGCAATGAGATGTCATCAGGGTGCGGTGATAGAAGCAGGGTAAGTGACACTAGCGCTGTCCCATAATTACAGTTTGTTTAAGGGCAATGTCAGATCTGCTTCTGTCACTGTCCCTTGATGACGTTTCATTCCAGGGAAAGGGGAGAGAAGCCGGGACCGTGGCAGCGGTGACTATAGATGCAGATGCCAGAGATAGAATTGTGGCAGCAGCCACTGAAGCGACTGTCAATTTTGCATCACCACAACTGAAACAGGAGGTCATCAGCGGTGACGGAAACACTGCCCCCCCGATGATGTCCTCTTCCAGGGGGCTGATAAAAGCAGCGGGGAAGTGACTGCAGGGGTATACCCTACGACATCTCCTTTGAGACTCCCTTGGATGAAACGTCATCGAAAACAAAGAGAAAATGATTCATACAGGAGAGGGAGAATGGAAGGGAAATTGATAATAAAACTAATGATAAAAGTGGTTGGGGCTTAAAGGTAGATATTTATAAAGGGCGTTGTTGGACAACCCCTTTAATTCTTCTATGTAGTTTGATACTTTTGTTATCAGTCTCTGCAAAACTGTTTCATTGTTGCACGTTATCAAGAGAGAGATAATAGATAGAACTGAGATAGACAGTAAAACAGATAGATGTGTGGTAAATCGATAAAGCAGAGCTAATAGATATAGTGGGTATAAAAGTCTACACACCCCTGATAAAAATAACAGGTGTTTGTCATGTCAAAACAAATGAATCATTTCAGAACTTTTTCCACCTTTAATGTCGCCCATAATCTATACAAATCCATTGCTAAATTAAAATCTTTTCGGGTGGAAAAAGAAAAATAAAGAACTAAAATAATGTGGTCGCACAAATCTGAACACCCTATACTAATACTTTGTCGAAGTCCCCTTTTTATTTATGGCAGCATTCAGTCATTTTGGATGGGAGTCTATGAGCTTGGCACATCTAGAATTGGCGATCTTTGCCCCATCTTCCATGCAGTAGCTCCATATTTCCAGATTGCAGGGGGCATCTCTTGTGTACAGCGCCCTCTTCAGGCCACAGGCAGATTTTCTATCGGATTCAGGTCTTGTCTCAGGCTTGGCCATTCTAAAACCTCCATCTTCTTTCCGGCAAAGCCATTCTTTTGTAGATTTGGAGGTCACTTAGGCTTGTTTTAGAGCAGAAAGGTGAAATTCTCCCTCAACTTCAGCATTTTAGCAGAGGCCTATAGGGTTTCATTGCAAAGTTGAGGGTCAC
>JARQOD010000006.1:9935043-9962290 GCA_033576555.1 Oophaga sylvatica | reverse complement strand
AAAGATTTATGGGTTCCACAAGTCACAAGATGTCCGGGTATCCAGTATACAGATGTCAGCTTTGGGTCGTGTGGTTCATGAATTGAATATTTCCACATACAAATTTACTTCTGTTTATCACAACAAAGCATATTAAGAAAGTATTTCAGCAAACTTTGCATAAATCAGTAGCACAGGCGATTGTAAGAAACATATTTCTATCAGTGACGTGTGTTTCTTAGTCCTGTTATGAGCCACGTTTTCTCATTCTCCTGACTCCTCCTCATTCTCATCAGTGTCCTCCGTGTTGCTGCTGCTTCTGCTCATCTCTACACAGAGACAGGAGAGCAGGAATCCATCATGACTCTGTGTGTGCAGTGTATGGGAGACATCATGGCAGCTAGTCTCTACCCAGCAGCTCAGAGACAACTGAAAACTAGTGATAGATCCTGCACAGGGGAAAACTGGGTAAAATGCAGGACACAAGTTATGTAAAGGCCAAAAGTAGTGTATGACATGCAGGTTTCAAGATCAAAGACCAAAAATCAATGACAGCAATCAAATTCTAGTCAAACAGTCCCATGAATGTGCCACCAAAGAAAGAGTTTGAGTTTCTGGAGAAGAATATTCCACTTAGGCTTGGTTTACACACATACAGTCAGAGTCTCTGGAAAAACAGTATTTCTAGAGGAAGCCTGATAGAGCCATTCACTATTATGGGGCCGATTGGGTCACTTTTTCAATTGTGCACAAAACCGTAGCAGACCATGGTTTGGGAACGTCTGAAAAAGACTCCAACATTCTCGTAATAGTGAATGGATCCATTGAGGCTCTTCTGGGGTTTCTGTCAAGAGTCTGTTTTTCAGAAGGTCCCATTGGCAATACCAATGCAGTGCTCAGTGGAGTGAACTATACGTGTGAAACTAGACTTTGAGCGTCAAGTTATGGCTAAATGGACTTGAAAAATGTCCACCACTTTTTCTAAAGAAGCACTCCCCCCTCTTCCTCCTCCTCACATCAAAGTTTGTATCCTCTTAATATATTGCAGTCATATTATACAGCGCTGTGTACTTACAATTGCTCAATTTGCCTTTCTACCCAACTAATTCTTCTCTTTTCTATTAGATCTATGACATCACGTGATTAGTAATAACTGGTGACTTACTGAATCCTATGTAGAAACAGGAAGTCTCTTTTCACTGCATGAGTCATCACTGAAGAAGTCCCTGCTGGGGGAGCAGAGAGCAGCTGGGTCAGGAGCTGTTTCTACATAGAGCAGAGAAAAGAGAAGAATTAGCTGGGTAGAAAGGCAAAATGAGCAACTGTAAGTGCACAATGCTATATAATGTGATGATTGCAATATATTAAGAGGGTAAAAACTTTGATGGGAGGAGGGCTTCTTTAAGCTAGAAATGCATTCAGAGCAGTTGTTATTTCTCCCATTCCCTTGGTAAAAAAAAGTGAATTACATGCAATATGGATGAGAAAACAATTTATTAAAAACATTTTTAATTTATTTTAATTATTATTTCTTTGTGTATAATTGCAATATAACTTTTATAACTGGGTTTACACCAGATAGAAGATGATGATACAAGGATCTTCACTAGTGATGAGCGAATGTGCTTGGATGAGGTGCAAACCCAAGTGTCTTCAGGTGCTTGAAAAATATGTTTGCATGTCTTGCTGCTGTTCGACTGACTCAACACATGCAGTTGCGGCTGTCTAGCAGTAACAAGACATGCAGCTGCGGGTACTCAAACTATTTTTCGAGCACGCCGAAGACACTCGGTTAGCACCCGAGCATGATAACACCTTATCCCAGCATGTTCCCTGATCACTAATCTTTACCGCTGGTTAAAAGTGTTCGGCAAAATGATAAAAATTGCTCAATTTGTCTTGGACCTCATCAATGACCCAAGATGAAAATAAGTATGGATTTCATCATTTCCTATTTAACTCGTTAATAAAGCACCGTCATATTCCACAGACTTCATAACTGTCCCCATTGGGGCTCACAATTACTTTCCTTATCAGGATGTCAGGATGTTTTTAGAGTGTGGGAGGAAACTGGAAAACCCAGAAGAAACCCACGGAAACACGGGAAGAACATGCAAACTGTTTGAAAATTTGTCCTTGGTGGGATTTGAACCCATGACCCCGGTGCTAATCACTGAGCCACCGTGCTGCCCTTGATGCTTTGGGGCCCTAATGCAAAATCAGTAAATGTGTCCCCATCTACCATTTCAACAACTTGTGTGTACTCACATGGCAGAGGGGCATTTGGGCCATACCAGAGTGAAGGTGCGACGATTTCCTTCACACCCTCAGTAGCTTCAAGTGCCAGGTGTTGTTGCCCAAGACTAAAAAGAGTAATTCCTGTGGAAACAGGGGGGTTCTACATCTGTTCATGTCCCCTAGGGAAATAGAATGAGCCCAGCCTAGATCTTGTAAGGGCCCCACGTTAATTTACCAGTATATAAGGCTCATCTTCCTCTCTTCATTGAAATAAAAACTCACCATCACGAATACTTATAGTTACGAGCGGTAGAATTTGGCAGAAGGATCAAATCCAAATGAAGAGAAAGGAATCCAGCTCTTCCGATTAAAAACTTTTTTATTTGATCATCAATTTACCATAAAATCCATCAAAACATGGTGGACCAACACACCTCTAATGCGCCCTAGTCATGGCCATAGGTTGGCCGAAGGTCCTTAGGTTGGCCGAAAGAACAAATATTAACAGATGTCTTATGTGTATGACGACTTTAGAAACAATCTGTGTTTTTATTTCCAAAAAAGCGCTAAAACCTGTATAAAAATACGCTGAACACAAAAAGAAGATATCAAACTTTAAATTTACAAATAAGTTAAAAAGCTAATAATTAAAGTAATATACAATAAATTAAAAAAACATATGATTAATAAAAATGGATATAATTCCATCACCTCCGATGAAATAATGTCAACTACTACTTCACGGTGAACGATCTGTTGACAATGATTAAGACGTTTTTCTATTGAAGAGCACAAGTCTCCTGAAGAAGAGTGAATGGCGTTCTTCTTATCTCATCCTTTCATGTTCTTCCTTCCCTGAAGACACAAGGTAACACACACAAGTGCCTGTCCCTCAACAGGGCTCCGATGAGCAGCCGAGCAGAAAGACCTAATATCTCTTCATTCATAATCTGTCATTTGAAAATCATTAGGGACGATTGACTTCACATGTCTCAGATAATTAAAATAGTTATCTTTTCCTCTGGATTTTCAAAGCAAATAGCTCGGGTTCTGAATCGGAGCGTTTATTGATGTCTCTCGGCGCATGGCGCGGCGTTGTCAGCTGTTAGATCACTGATGTGTATGGAGTAAGCCTGTCAGAGCCTTATTACTGTACGCAGCTAGGACACGGTTAATCACGGCCTTAAGGAGTTCATGATGCGTGCAGTATACCTGAAGCAGAGAAGCCTTAAAGGGAAGGTCCACCTTTTATTAATTGTTAATCTCCAAGATACTAGGCCTGCAACGAACTTGGTGATGAGAAGACAAATCTTTCAAGGTAATGGTAAGAGACAGTAAGGATATGTACAAAACTAATTTTTGGGAGGCAGTCAAAACTACAAGTTTTCTAGTGAAAACAGCTTAAAGGGATGCTCCTTCTGTGGGACAGTTTTTAGAGAAATTTTTCAGGTGTTTTTGCAGATTTTTATTCCTGATCTATTTTTTTTTTCAGCCTCTTGATTGGACAGTATTTAGTTTGGAGCAGATTCCCTTTGAAGCCACTTCAAAAAATTCGTTTTTTTTCCCACCAGGATTTTTTTAAAACCGGCCGGCAAAGTGGTACGGACCTAGGTGCACCGCATTTCGCTGAAGGGTGGAGAAAGATGTTCTCATGTTGTTATCGTTCAATTTTTGTTGCCTCCATATTGGAAGTCTTGGAAATAAAATTCTAGCTGTTTTTAAGATCCGATGTTTGTCAGTATTTTATCGGGGGGACATTCCGGCCCTCTGGTCTCCAGAGTCCCACCATCCCATGTTTCCCTCCCGTACTATCCTTACACTACATCATCACAGAGAGTTGCAGTCATCATCACAACTAGTCTAAGGCTCTGTTTACACTGGGCTCATTCATGATAATCGTGCAGAGTAAACGGACCCTTAGTCAGGTAAGGACAAGGGAAGACATTTCATGCAATAACCGAGAACCAATATATGTTGCTTGCACGAAGCACCCTGTTATTGGTGGCAGACCTCAAGAAGACAGCCATAGATGGTCCAGAGATAGGATGCAGCTGGTGCCTCTGGGGCACCAAAGATCCCTCCACTATTATAAATGGAGCATGATTGGTGGGGGGCTCTATTACTGATCTTTCATTGGAGGCGAAGACTTTTGATTTAATGATTGTCATGGTCTTCAGAAAATGTTTCTGAGCTCTTTCTGTGTAATTCCAGCTATGCCACATAATGATTGCTCCTTATTTTCCCTGGCAAGTGCCTAAAATAACTGTACAAACAAATCTATTCACATCCTCATCAGTGAAGACCCCCCGAGGAGCGAGGCACCTGCACAGCACACATGCACATTTACATATTCAAATTACCCTGGAAAGCTATAAATGGTCGAGGCCTGGGGCCCGGTCACACCTGCCCACTGTTCTGAATGCCATCCGAGGTGTCGTGTCCCACTAGCTAGCACATCTATCGCCCTGAGCACAATGAGATGTGACAAAAGTGCAATAAATACATTCTAAATCCTGGGAATGACAAGCGAGAGGTGAGAATTTACGACCATTGTAAAGGTATAAACCCCAGAAGAACGTTGAAGGAAACAATTTTTGAAGTGCGAGGATCACAAAATCAATACAATACAACGCAACACGTGTCTATACAACAAAATAAAAATCCACCATTTGAAACTAAAGTTAACTTTTTTTTAAATAAAATAATAATCCGTCATATTTAAAGTCCCCCACTCCAGTCAGCTGCAATTCTGCTAGATTCACATAGGCAAGAAGGGATTCAGAAAATAATAAAATATCATATATGCCTTGGCATTGCAACTTCAGCTGGTCCTCTGCTCGCTCCCTAAGTCACCAGATTGAGGCATTTCTTCACTTCTTCCCTGTGATTAGGCCTGGATACAGGTTATGACATCATGACCATGCAGGGGGCCATCATGATGTCATGACATGCGCTGAGATCTAGTTGGCACCCGAGAAGACCAAAGCTGGAGTAGGCACCTTATGGAGGGAACGGAGGACCAGTAGTTGGCACCCGAGAAGACAAGAGCCTGAGTGGGTGCCTTGTGGAGGGAGCAGAGCACGGTAGCTGGCACCTGACACGTGAGAAGACCAGAACTGGAGTGGGTGCCTTATGGAAGGAGCGGAGGACGGGTAGTTGGCACCAGAGAAGACCAGAGCTGGAAGGGCTGCCTTATTGAGGGAGCGGAGGACCTGTAGTTGGCTCCCGAGAAGACCAGAGCCGGAGTGGATGCCTTATGGAGGGAGTAGAGCATGGTAGTTGGCACCTGAGAAGACCAGAGCTGGAGTGGGTGCCTTATGGAGGGAGCGAAGGAGCGCTAGTTGGCACCCAAGAAGACAAGAGCTGGAGTGGGTGCCTTATGGAGGGAGTGGAGCACGGTAGCTGGCACCTGAGAAGACCAGAGCTGGAGTGGGTGCCTTATGGAGAGAAGGGGAGGACCGGTAGTTAGCACCTGAGAAGACCAGAGCTGGAGAGGCTGCCTTATTGAGGGAGTGGAGAACCAGTAGTTGGCACCCGAGAAGACCAGAGCGGGAGTGGGTTCCATATGTAGGGAGTGAAGCACTGTAGCTGGCACCTGGCACCTGAGAAGACCAGAGCTGGAGTTGGTGCCTTATGGAGGGAGCGGAGGACCGGTAGTTGGCACCCAAGAAGACCAGAGCCAGAGTGGGTGCCTTCTGGAGGACCGGTAGTTGGCACCCGAGAAGACCAGAGCTGGAGAGGCTGCCTTATTGAGGGAGTGGAGGACTGGTAGTTGGCATCCGAGAAGACCAGACCTGGAGTGGGCGCCTCATGGATCGAGTGGAGCATGGTAGTTGGCACCCGAGAAGACCAGAGCTGAAGTGGATGCCATAATGGATGGAGTGGAGGACTGGTAGTTGGCACCCAAGAAGACGAGAGCTGGAGTGGGTGCCTTACGGAGGGTGAACTTTTCCCTACGTGGATATATGGACAGGAGTCCTCTACGTAGGACAAACTTTTTGCCATATTTTCTTCACAAAGCTAACCTACACTTGAAACCCAGCCAGTTTTCTAGGCCCTTCTGTTGTCAAACACTTCATCTTCTCCATCTGATGGCATCTTGGGCAACGTTCAGACTTACGTTTGAGCTTCTGTTGCAAATTTTTTTTTAAATTTGACAAGTAAAATATGGACAAGTTTTTACGCACATGTCCTGGATTCAGGCTTTGTGCTAATCACTCCGGGCCGCTGAACTCTGTTGTGTTCTAAGTCGGGTTCTGCAGATGACCCAGCATGATCCCATGTGATCTTTTGCCTGGACCTATATAAAGCTCCCCAAGACACACCTCTGTCTTGGTATTAAGATTTCTAAGTGCTTCGGAGTCATGTGAGTGTGCAGACTCTAGCACCTCTGCTACCTGCAGCCAGTCTCCTGTCTGCCTGTGGTCTCTAGGGCTTCTGCTACCTTTTCCCGATGTCCTATCTGCCTGCAGTCTCTAAGACCACTGCTACTTTTTCCTGGTATCATGTCTGTCTGTGCTTTCAGGGACCTTTGCTACCTGTATCCGGTGTCCTAATCGCCTGCAATCTCAATGACCTCTGCTACCTGTTTCTGGTTTCCTATCCACCTGCGATCTCCAGGACCTCACCCGGTCTCCTGTCTGCCTGCAGTCTCCAGGACCTCTGCTACCTGTTCCCGGTCTCCAGGACTTCTGCTCCTTATACCCAGTCTCCTGTTAGCCTGCGGTCTCCAGGATCTTTGCTACCTGTTTCCGGTCTCGTGTCCATCTGCGGTCTCCTGGACCTCTGCTACCTGTACCTGGTCTCCTGTCCACCTGTGGTCTCCAGAACTTCTGCTACCTGTACCTGGTCTTCTGTCCGCCTGAAGGCTCCGGGCCCTCTGCTATCTGCTCCTGGTTTCTTGTCCTTCTGAGCTCTTCAGGACCTCTGGTACCTGTATTCAGTCTCATGTCCGCCTGCAGTCTTCAGGACCTCTGCTACCTGTTCTAGATTTCCTGTCTGCCTGCGGTCTCCAGCACTTTTGCTACCTATTCCCGGTCTCCTGTCCGCCTGGGATCTCCAGGACCTCTGATACCTGTTCCCAGTCTCTTGTCCGCTTGCGAACTCTAGACCTCTGTTATTTGTTCCTAGTTTCCTGCCTAAAATTGTCAAAATGCCAGTTGCCAACCAAGTCATGGCGCCAACGCAGCCATGGCACCAACCACATGTATGAACACTGAGTTATAAACATTGTTAACCAATTATTTGAGTGACCCGCGAAAGTTCTGGAAAAAAATGTTTCAAAATGATCTCCACGCAAAATGCTAAACATGATTAATAAAATGTAGTAAATCTGTTTTTCTTACATCCAAAGATTTTTTTATTTTTGATGTGCTCTCCATTTTACAAAAATGAGTTGCCATTTTGGCTGCCCTTCTTTTCCCAATTTTTGAAAAATACCAAAGTGATCCTCATATTTAACATCAGTGTGTAAGAAAGTCAAAGACAGAAACTACAGATGAGTGAATGGTCCCTGGTCCCAAGCCAAATCAAATTTGCTTTGAATTCATTTTACAAAAAAAATGGAATTTGGCAAAATTTCTGCTATTCGCTTTGTGCCATTTTGCTGCATTCTGAAGGGCTGGAAAAAGGTTAAAAAAATGTAAAAAAAAAAAATTCTACTCTTATTATCTGGGCCCTGACTTATCCCACGGCGCAGCCTCACTCCGCTCTGATCCGGCTGTTTCAACAGAACAAATATTTGGGGCTCAAATGTCCCAAATTTTGCCATGATCAACATTAACTGGGGCCGCTAAAGGGTAAAATAGATCCAATGTTTCTCATCTTCTCATGATGCAAAAAGCCCCTGCAGCTGAAGACCTGCCAAATGGTTGAGTCTCACCCACACAAGGCTCCAGGCCCACCCATTATAAACACGTCCCCTGCGAGGGGCACCTCAGGACAATCGGCTGCAGACTGACGTAAGAGGAGCAGCAATGTACACGTCGATAACGAAGAGCAAATGAAATCGCAAAAAGGAGGAGAATGACGGCGAGAGAATCGGAGACATTAATTAAAGCGATATATATACCGGGATCTGCTACTACACTCAATTAAACAATAATAAAAAAAGATAATTACTATTTTCTGGGGAAGACTATTCATTATTGGAAGAAAAAAATGAAATTAATATTTTATGGAAAAAAATCCAAGTGTAAAGATATTGAGCAAAACAGTTATCAAAAATATGAATGCACATGAATGATAAGTACAGTCAGCTGGGGTGACGAGATGTGACGTGTGATATAGTGTATGTGAGGAGAACCCGTCTATCTATCTATTATCTATTTATCTATTATCCATCTATCTATCTATCTATTATCTATCTATCTATCTATCTATCTATCTATCTATCTGTCATCTATCTATTTTCTATCTATTATTTATCTATCTATTATCTATCTATCTATATATTATCTATTGTCTATCTATTATCTATCTATCTATTATCTATCTATTATCTATCATCTATCTATTATCTACCAATCTATTATCTATCTATCTATTATCTATCTATCTATCTATCATATCTATTATTATCTATCTATCTATCACCTATCTATCTATCTTATCTTTTTCTCTATTCATCTGTAGTCTACCTTCTGAGCTGTCAGCAGATTGCTGTAGGTGGAATGACCCTTTATTCTCCCTCGTAGTCAGAGCGGAGCGGTGCAGACAATGATGGTGATCGTGCTCTTCTGGCAACCAGATAGGAGTGAGGGAAGTGTTAAAAAAGTTGTCCAAAATGAATTCCCTCCCTTCTCCCCCCTTAAATATATTTATCCACATGAACAGTTGCCGGCATTTAAGATTTCTAACTATATTTCCACAGAGAAAAGAGAAAATATTAATTCTGCAAAGTAAAACAGAAGCCGCTGGCAGGTCGTCCGCCCAGGAGCTATTTGTGAAGGATCAATACTATCCAGACTCCGCGATCCGCCGTTTGTTGGCTTCCAGTTGGCACGCTAGCCATGTTTATTCTGGGGCAGGGATCTCGGACAGCCGTGCACGGGGCTCCTCGTTTACCGTCTCGCTGGACTTCCATGGGCCAAACACATTTTCAGCCAAGTTAAAATGAAGTTGAATAATTCATGGCTTCAATGACATTTTCGTTAACTAGTGTAAAAACCGCGGCCATTAGCGCCCATAATTAGATAAATAGTGTAATACATAAGACACAGGATAGAAAACAGAAACATGAGGATCTGGTAAGAAGATGACGACCCAGCAGAGATACATCAGGGGATTCTGAAAAGGCGCACACTGCCCAAAATGTGTTCACCATCTCCCCCACCCATATACGAGATGAAGCGTAAGTAGTATCACAAGGAATATGGAACCCGAACCCCAAAAACAAATACAGCAGAGACCTCCAAATAAATGTAGACTTCAGAGATGGTCCACTAAACTAATACAGACCCCAGACCATACCCCTAAACTAATACAGACCCCAGACCATACCCCTAAACTAATACAGACCCCAGACCATACCCTAAACTAATACAGACCCCAGACCATACCCCTAAACTAATACAGACCCCAGACCATACCCCAAAACTAATGCAGACTCCAGACCATACCCATAAACTAATACAGATCACAGACCATACACCTAAACTAATACAGACCCCAGACCATACCCCTAAACTAATACAGACCCCAGACCATAACCCTAAACTAATACAGACCCCAGACCATACCCCTGAACTAATACAGACCCCAGATGAGAACCCCTAAAGTAATACAGACCCCAGATGAGAACCCCTAAAGTAAAACAGATCCCAGACCATACCCCTAAACTAATACAGACCCCAGACCATACCCCTAAACTAATACAGACCCCAGGCCATACCCCTAAACTAATACAAATCCCAGACCATACCCCTAAACTAATACAGACCCAAGACTACATCCCTAAACTAATGCAAATCCCAGACCATACCCCTAAACTAATACAGACCCAAGACTATACCCTAAACTAATACAGATCCCAGACCATACCCCTAAACTAATACAGACCCCAGACCATACCCCTAAACTAATACAGACCTCAGACCATACCCCTAAACTAATACAGATCCCAGACCATACCCCTAAACTAATACAGACCCCAGACCATATGCCTAAACTAATACAGACCCCAGACCATACCCCTAAACTAATACAGACCCCAGACCATACCCCTAAACTAATACAGACCCCAGACCATACCCCTAAACTAATACAGACCCCAGACCATACCCCTAAACTAATACAGATCCCAGACCATACCCCTAAACTAATACAGATCCCAGACCATACCCCTAAACTAATACAGATCCAGACCATTCCCCTAAACTAATACAGACCCCAGACCATACCCTAAACTAATACAGACCCCAGACCATACCCCTAAACTAATACAAATCCCAGACCATACCGCAAACTAATACAGACCCAAGACTACACCCATAAACTAATACAAATCCCAGACCATACCCTAAACTAATACAGACCCCAGACCATACCCCTAAACTAATACAGACCCAGACCATCCCCCTAAACTAATACAAATCCCAGACCATACCGAAAACTAATACAGACCCAAGACTACACCCCTAAACTAATACAAATCCCAGACCATACCCCTAAACTAATACAGACCCAAGACTATACCCCTAAACTAATACAGATCCCAGACCATACCCCTAAACTAATACAGACCCCAGACCATACCCCTAAACTAATACATATCAAAAAACTGACCGGCACATCCAAACATAGATTCAGTGTGAACAGGTGCTAAACCTAGAGTCACCAACTCATATACATACAAGAAAAAAAGGTAGCACACTGTAGCGCTATAGCTTGCAAACACGAAATATGAAAAATATGAAAAATGAATTGCATCATTACCTTAGAAATATGAAAAATTGAGAAGTCTTAGCGCATAAGATGGCCAAATTATGCGAGCCTGATAGCCACGTCAAGGCTCCTCTCGTATATCAGGTCCTAACTAATGCCTATCCTCGCTTTAGAAAAGTCTGTCTGCATGGGAACATATGAGTCCTCTCTTCAGACTAAAATCTACATCTCTGTGGAGGGGTGATGAACCTGTTGTAATTAAAAAGCCTGTGACCACCAGGTGGAGTGCTCAGGTAGAAGGTAAATGAATACATATCAAAAAACTGACCGGCACATCCAAACATAGATTCAGTGTGAACAGGTGCTAAACCTAGAGTCACCAACTCATGTACATACAAAAAAAAAAGGTAGCACACTGTAGCGCTATAGCTTGCAAACACGAAATATGAAAAATATGAAAAATGAATTGCATCATTACCTTAGAAATATGAAAAATTGAGAAGTCTTAGCGCATAAGATGGCCAAATTATGCGAGCCTGATAGCCACGTCAAGGCTCCTCTCGTATATCAGGTCCTAACTAATGCCTATTCTCGCTTTAGAAAAGTCTGTCTGCATGGGAACATATGAGTCCTCTCTTCAGACCTGATATACGAGAGGAGCCTTGACCTGGCTATCAGGCTCGCATAATTTGGCCATCTTATGCGCTAAGACTTCTCAATTTTTCATATTTCTAAGGTAATGATGCAATTCATTTTTCATATTTTTCATATTTCGTGTTTGCAAGCTATAGCGCTACAGTGTGCTACCTTTTTTTCTTGTATGTATATGAGTTGGTGACTCTAGGTTTAGCACCTGTTCACACTGAATCTATGTTTGGATGTGCCGGTCAGTTTTTTGATATGTATTCATTTACCTTCTACCTGAGCACTCCACCTGGTGGTCACAGGCTTTTTAATTACAACAGGTTCATCACCCCTCCACAGAGATGTAGATTTTAGTCTGAAGAGAGGACTCATATGTTCCCATGCAGACAGACTTTTCTAAAGCGAGGATAGGCATTAGTTAGGACCTGATATACGAGAGGAGCCTTGACGTGGCTATCAGGCTCGCATAATTTGGCCATCTTATGCGCTAAGACTTCTCAATTTTTCATATTTCTAAGGTAATGATGCAATTCATTTTTCATATTTTTCATATTTCGTGTTTGCAAGCTATAGCGCTACAGTGTGCTACCTTTTTTTCTTGTACCTAAACTAATACAGACCCCAGACCATACCCCTAAACTAATACAGACCCCAGACCATACCCCTAAACTAATACAGACCCCAGACCATACCCCTAAACTAATACAGATCCCAGACCATACCCCTAAACTAATACAGATCCCAGACCATACTGCAAACTAATACAGACCCCAGACCATACCCCTAAACTAAAACAGACCTAAGACTACACCCCTAAACTAATACGGACCCCAGACCAGACCCCTAAACTAATACAGATCCCAGACCATACCCCTAAACTAATACAGACCCCAGAACTTACCCCTAAACTAATACAGATCCCAGACCATACGCCTAAACTAATACAGACCCCAGACCATACCCCTAAACTAATACAGACCCAGACCATACCCCTAAACTAATACAGACCCCAGACCATACCCCTAAAACTAATACAGATCCCAGACCATACCCCTAAACTAATACAGATCCCAGACCATACCGCAAACTAATACAGACCCCAGACCATATCCCTAAACTAATACAGATCCCAGACCATACCCCTAAACTAATACAGATCCCAGACCATACCCTAAACTAATACAGACCCCAGACCATACCCCTAAACTAATACAGATCCCAGACCATACCCCTAAACTAATACAGATCCCAGACCATACCCCTAAACTAATACAGACCCCAGACCATACCCCTAAACTAATACAGATCCCAGACCATACCCCTAAACTAATACAGACCCCAGACCATACCCCTAAACTAATACAGACCCCGACCATACCCCTAAACTAATACAGATCCCAGACCATACCCCTAAACTAATACAGATCCCAGACCATACCGCAAACTAATACAGACCCCAGACATATCCCTAAACTAATACAGATCCCAGACCATACCCCTAAACTAATACAGATCCCAGACCATACCCCTAAACTAATACAGACCCCAGACCATACCCCTAAACTAATACAGATCCCAGACCATACCCCTAAACTAATACAGATCCCAGACCATACCCCTAAACTAATACAGACCCCAGACCATACCCCTAAACTAATACAGATCCCAGACCATACCCCTAAACTAATACAGACCCCAGACCATACCCCTAAACTAATACAGACCACAGACCATACACCTAAACTAATACAGACCCCAGACCATACCCCTAAACTAATACAGGGGATGGAGGATATTATTACAGGATGTGGGTAATTGTTGCATGAGAGTGCAAACACGCAAGTTATCACAGGATTTGGAAAGATGCAAGGGCCCAAATATTTGACAAACATGTAGATGGGGACCCAGGTCCAAATTCTGCAACAAAGTCCATTGGACTCTAGATATGCCACTGGTTAGATAGATAGATAGATAGATAGATAGATAGATAGATAGATAGATAGATAATAGATAGATAGATAGATAATAGATAGATAGAAGGTGTAAGGGTCACTTCACTACTGCAGATGGTTCATGGTGTCCCGCTGCAGGCAGTGAGCTGTTCACTGTACAGTGATGTCCTCCTCTATTATACCTGACGTTAATCCTCCGCCATCAGATTGCAGCCAGTGGAGCAACACAGCTAATATTTGTTATCTATTGTACGCACTCAAGCAGGCGATTGCCTGTTCTTTCTTCATTAAACCGACAGAGGCAAATTGATGTCTATGTTTAAGAGCAGAACTCCATCACAGGAGGTGAGAATCCTCACACTCCGCTATGTACACGTTTATATGTTGTGCTGTAGAGCAATGTCATGTATAAGGAAGAACAGAACAAAACTCACTGAGTTTCGCATGGAAAAGAATATAATGAAATGATCTGTTACTAAACCGTGAAAAGCGAAGCGCTGGGAATAAAGCCGAAAACTATTGGAACAAGCTAAAATCAAAACTACAGATTGTGGGTGCGAGTATGCGAATGATTATGGATTGTGCCTGCAAAATTGAGAATGTTGCCTACATGGACACAGATGCACATACACTTCTCTCTACATCCACTTTGGGGTTTTCTAAAGAAATACAAAGAAGCGCGACTGCACAGCCACCTCCCCATTCACAGTAGCACAAGGGGGGCCCCTAATCTCTGGAGGTGGGATACGCTCCTACTAGACATCCTGTGGATATGTCCTAAATGTACCAAATAGGAATAACAATATTTCCTCTCCCTCATATTAGCAAAAGAAAGATAACTGCACAAGCGCAACAACTCTCTTAAGATGATTGCACATGCTCAAGAACTATTTTATGATGACTGCACATTATTATTATTATTATTTATTATTATAGTGCCATTTATTCCATGGCACTTTACATGTGAGGAGGGGTGTACATAACAAAAACAAGTAAAGTAATCTTAAACGATACAAGTCACGACTGGTACAGGAGGAGAGAGGACCCTGCCCGCAAGGGCTCACAATCTACAAGCTGCACAAGAACTTTCTTAAGATAACTGCACATGCACAAGAACTCTTTTATGATGACTACACATGCACAAGAACTTTCTTAAGATGACTACACATGCACAAGAACTTTCTTAAGATGACTGCACATGCACAAGAACTCTTTTATGATGACTACGCATGCACAAGAACTTTCTTAAGATGACTACGCATGCACAAGAACTTTCTTAAGATGACTGCACATGCACAAGAACTCTTTTATGATGACTACGCATGCACAAGAACTTTCTTAAGATGACTGCACATGCACAAGAACTCTTTTATGATGACTACGCATGCACAAGAACTTTCTTAAGATGACTACACATGCACAAGAACTTTCTTAAGATGACTACACATGCACAAGAACTTTCTTAAGATGACTACACATGCACAAGAACTTTCTTAAGATGACTACACATGCACAAGAACTTTCTTAAGATGACTACACATGCACAAGAACTTTCTTAAGATGACTACACATGCACAAGAACTTTCTTAAGATGACTACACATGCACAAGAACTTTCTTAAGATGACTACGCATGCACAAGAACTTTCTTAAGATGACTACTCATGCTCAAGAGACAAAAAAACCTGACTGGCACATCCAGACTAATGTGAACTAGGTGCAAACCAAGGGAAGCTACCCCCATGTAAAACATAGAAAAAAAGGCTGCACTCAAGCATACTAAAGCATGACAACATGGAATACATGAAATTTAGAATAGCAATATGGCTTTGGAAAATATAAGGAAAAATTTGAGACGCTTAGTATAAACATTTGGCCAAACATTTTAAAGCCCCCAACCATCGTCAAGGTGGTCTCATTTCTGGTGAGTCCTGACCAATGTGAAACACACCTCTACTAGGTGACATCTGAATTTTGGGTGATATATGCACCTCTGTCAGCAATGCCTGCATCTATGGGCAAAGTAGAGACCCGGTGCAATTAAAATCACCACCTGGTGGGGGCGGAGTGACGGTCAGCAAGCCAACATTCAATAGACAAAAAAACCTGACTGCACATCCAGATAATGTGAACTAGGTGCAAACCAAGGAAGCTACCCCCATGTAAAACATAGAAAAAAAGGCTGCACTCAAGCATACTAAAGCATGACAACATGGAATACATGAAATTTAGAATACAATTGGCTTTGGAATTATAAGGAAAATTTGAGACGCTTAGTATAAACATTTGGCCAAACATTTTAAAGCCACCAACCATCGTCAAGGTGGTCTCATTTCTGGTGAGTCCCTGACCCAATGTGAACACACCTCTACTAGGCTGACATCTGAAATTTCTGGGTGAATATGCACTCTGTCAGCAAGCCTGCATCTATGGGCAAAGTAAGACCCGTGCAATTAAAATCACCATCTGGTGGGGCGGTAGTGCTCGGCAGAAGCCAACATTCAATAGACAAAAAACTGACTGGCACATCCGACTAATGTGAACTAGGTGCAAACAAGGGAAGCTACCCCATGTAAAACATAGAAAAAAAGGCCCGCACTCAAGCATACTAAAGCATGACAACATGGAATACATGAAATTTAGAATAGCAATATGGCTTTGGGAAATAAGGAAAAATTTGAGACGTTAGTATAAACATTTGGCCAAACATTTTAAAGCCACAACATCGTCAAGGTGGTCTCATTTTGTGATCCCTGACCCAATGTGAACACACCTCTACTAGGCTGACATCTGAATTTCTGGGTGAATATGCACCTCTGTCAGCAATGCCTGCATCTATGGGCAAAGTAGAGACCCGTGCAATTAAATCACCACTGGTGGGGCGGAGTGCTCGGTCAGCAAGCCAACATTCAATAGACAAAAAAACCTGACTGGCACATCCAGATAATGTGAACTAGGTGCAAACCAAGGGAAGCTACCCCATGTAAAACATAGAAAAAAAGGCTGCACTCAAGCATACTAAAGCATGACAACATGGAATACATGAAATTTAGATAGCAATATGGCTTTGGAATATAAGGAAAAATTTGAGACGCTTAGTATAAACATTTGGCCAAACATTTTAAAGCCAACCATCGTCAAGGTGGTCTCATTTCTGGTGAGTCCCTGACCCAATGTGAACACACCTCTACTAGGTGACATCTGAATTTCTGGGTGAATATGCACCTCTGTCAGCAATGCTGCATCTATGGCAAAGTAGAGACCCGGTGCAATTAAAATCACCACCTGGTGGGGGCGGAGTGCTCGGTCAGCAAGCCAACATTCAATAGACAAAAAAACCTGACTGGCACATCCAGACTATGTGAACTAGGTGCAAACCAAGGGAAGCTACCCCATGTAAAACATAGAAAAAAGGCTGCACTCAAGCATACTAAAGCATGACAACATGGAATACATGAAATTTAGAATAGCAATATGGCTTTGGAATATAAGGAAAAATTTGAGACGCTTAGTATAAACATTTGGCCAAACATTTTAAAGCCCACCAACATCGTCAAGGTGGTCTCATTTCTGGTGAGTCCCTGACCAATGTGAACACCTCTACTAGGCTGACATCTGAATTTCTGGGTGAATATGCACTCTGTCAGCAATGCCTGCATCTATGGGCAAAGTAGAGACCCGGTGCAATTAAAATCACCACCTGGTGGGGGCGGAGTGCTCGGTCAGCAAGCCAACATTCAATAGACAAAAAACCTGACTGGCACATCCAGACTAATGTGAACTAGGTGCAAACCAAGGGAAGCTACCCATGTAAAAATAGAAAAAAGGCTGCATCAAGCATACTAAAGATGACAACATGGAATACATGAAATTTAGAATAGCAATATGGCTTTGGAATATAAGGAAAAATTTGGAGCTTAGTATAAACATTTGGCCAAACATTTTAAAGCCCACAACCATCGTCAAGGTGGTCTCATTTCTGGTGAGTCCCTGACCCAATGTGAACAACCTCTACTAGGCTGACTCTGAATTTCTGGGTGAATATGCACCTCTGTCAGCAATGCCTGCATCTATGGGCAAAGTAGAGACCCGGTGCAATTAAATCACACTGGTGGGGGCGGAGGCTCGGCACAAGCCAACATTCAATAGACAAAAAACCTGACTGGCACATCCGACTAATGTGAACTAGGTGCAAACCAAGGGAAGCTACCCCCATGTAAAACATAGAAAAAAAGGCTGCACTCAAGCATACTAAAGCATGACAACATGGAATACATGAAATTTAGAATAGCAATATGGCTTTGGAATATAAGGAAAAATTTGAGACGCTTAGTATAAACATTTGGCCAAACTTTTAAGCCCACCAACCATCGTCAAGGTGGTCTCATTTCTGGTGAGTCCCTGACCCAATGTGAACACACCTTACTAGGCTGACATCTGAATTTCTGGGTGAATATGCACCTCTGTCAGCAATGCCTGCATCTATGGGCAAAGTAGAGACCCGGTGCAATTAAAATCACCACCTGGTGGGGGCGGAGTGCTCGGTCAGCAAGCCAACATTCAATAGACAAAAAAAACCTGACTGGCACATCCAGACTAATGTGAACTAGGTGCAAACCAAGGGAAGCTACCCCCATGTAAAACATAGAAAAAAAGGCTGCACTCAAGCATACTAAAGCATGACAACATGGAATACATGAAATTTAGAATAGCAATATGGCTTTTGGATATAAGGAAAAATTTGAGACGCTTAGTATAAACATTTGGCCAAACATTTTAAAGCCCACCAAACCATCGTCAAGGTGGTCTCATTTCTGGTGAGTCCCTGACCCAATGTGAACACACCTCTACTAGGCTGACATCTGAATTTCTGGGTGAATATGCACCTCTGTCAGCAATGCCATGCATCTATTGGGCAAAGTAGAGACCCGGTGCAATTAAAATCACCACCTGGTGGGGGCGGAGTGCTCGGTCAGCAAGCCAACATTCAATAGACAAAAAAACCTGACTGGCACATCCAGACTAATGTGAACTAGGTGCAAACCAAGGGAAGCTACCCCATGTAAAACATAGAAAAAAGGCTGCACTCAAGCATACTAAAGCATGACAACATGGAATACATGAAATTTAGAATAGCAATATGCTTTGGAATATAAGGAAAAATTTGAGACGCTTAGTATAAAATTTGGCCAAACATTTTAAAGCCCCCCCCGCACTGGTCCATTTCTGGGTTTCCCTGGTCAGGGTTTTTTTTGGGGGAAAAATTTAATTTGTTTCCCTTCGGGGGGAGCCCTGCCCCCACCGGTGGGGGATTTTAAGAAACCCTTTTAAAAAAAAATTGGGACATAGAAAAGGCTTGCAAAAAAGGGCAATTAAAAAAAGAAAAAAAGGGGGGCCCAAAAAAAAAGTTTCAAAATGGAATCCCCGAAAATTTTAAAAAAAAATTTTGGGAAAAAAGGTTTGGGGCCTTTAAAAAATTTTTGGCCCAAATTTTAAAACCAACCTCTCAAATTTTTCTTAACCCTGCCCAAATTTTAAAAATTCCAGGGCATCTTTTTGGGGGGTATGCACCCTTTTCAAAGGGACATGGGGGAGCCCGGTTAATTTCAACCTGGTTTGGGGGCGGAGGGGTCCAGAAGTTCTGCAAAAAAAACCCCTGCCCCAAAAGGTGAATAATGAAAAACCGGGCTCCCCCTTTGAAAAAAAAATGCCCCGCATTGCTGACAAAAGGAATACGAAATTTAAAACACCTGTAGAGGGTTTCACATTTGGGGAGGCTCCCAAAAAAGACCACCTGACGATGGTTTGGGGGCTTTAAATGTTTGGCAAATGTTTTAAAACGCCAAATTTTTCCTTTTATTCCAAAGCCCTATTCATTCTAAATTTTAGAATTCCCCGTTGCATGCTTTAGTAAAAGCTTGAGTCGCCTTTTTTTTTTGTTTACATGGGGGACTTTTCCCCTTGGTTTGCACCCAGTTCACATTTGCGGATCCAGAGGGTTTTTTTGCTATTTAATGTTGGGTTGCGACCGGCACTCCGCCCCCACCAGGTGTTTTTAAATTTACCGGGTCTCTCTTTGCCCATAGATGCAGGCATTGTGACAGAGGTTTCATAATTTAACCCCGAAATTTAGATGCACCTAGTAGAGGGGGTTTCCTTGGGGGTCAGGGACCACCAGAAAGGCCCCCTTGACGATGGGTTGGTGGCTTTTTAAAATTTTGGCCAATGTTTATACTAAGCGCCAAAATTTTTCCTTTACCAAAAACCCTTTGCATTCTAAATTTCTGTATTCCAGTTTTCAAACTTTATTGCTTGATGCGCCTTTTTTTTTTTGTTTTACATGGGGGGAAACTTCCCTTGGGTTTCACCATTACATTAGTCTGGATTGCCATCAGGTTTTTTTGTCTATAAATTTGGCTTGCGCCGAGCCTCCGCCCCCACCGGTGGTGATTTTAATTGCCCCCGGGCTCTACTTTGCCCAAGATGCAGGCATTGTGAAAGAGGTCTATTCACCCAGAAATTCAGATGTCAGCCTAGTAGAGGGGTGTTCACATTGGGTCAGGGACTCACCAGAAATGAGACCCCCTTGACGATGGTTTGGGGGCTTTAAAATGTTTGGCCAAAAGTTTAAAACTAAGGGCCAAATTTTTCCTAAAATTCCAAACCATTTTGCTATTCTAAATTTCATGTATTCCATGTTTTAAAGCTTAGTATGTTTGATGCAGCTTTTTTCTATTTTACCAGGCTCAAGAAATTTTAAAGAAATAGCATCACAAATTTTTAAGATGACTGCGCGTGCACAAGAACCGCTCCGTTTCTGAAGGGATGTATATTAAGCATGCTTGACCCCTGTTTCCTACTTCCATGAAATGCACACACTATCTCCTCGTACATTTCACCCTCCCTGCTAAATTTTTACCCAGTAAAAACGCCACATGGGTGCTTGACGCAGCGATGTTGAACTTTCCCAAGCTGTTTGCTTTAGTCAAAGTGATGATGAAAAAAATTGAGCACAGTGCTTCTTTATAGACTGAACCCCCCCTTTAAGGAAAACTCATCTTGGGATTTTGGGGTATGACAGAAGGCCCACTTGTACAGAAACCACTGTCCTCTTTGTATTTCTATGCGGGGCGGGTTTCACACTCATGGGGCAAGTCACCCCGACCATTGTAGGGAAAAAATGTTGTATTCTTCAAATGTACCCTCTAGTAATGAGAAAAAACTACATTAGATGATGAAGAAAATACAAAAATATGAAAAAAGTAAAAAAAAAAAAAAAATCATGCGGTCACAGCTGTTCCCGGGGGAGTTTGTCCACAAGGAAATTCAGAGTATCATTCTGTATCTCCAGATTCCCTACACTTCTTGATTGCAGCCATATATTCTCACAGAAACCCCCCAAGGGGTGTAAAAATTTTTGGGTGCCAAAACATTCCCAACAGAGGCAGGAAAAAAGTCCTATTTGTGACCCAAGCAACAAGTCCCTGCTAGTCCCCCCTGATCAAGACCAGGGGCAAGGTAAAAAAAAAAATCGCCGCTAAGAGCGAAAAAAAGGTCCAATTATTTACTGTTGAGGGGTGTCCCTTTTTTTACCTTCTTTTTTAAATTGGCCTAAAGATCTAAGATGAGTTTTGAAAACAGAAAACGCCTAGAATCTCCCTGCATTACAAAAATTTCATGGAAGACTTTTTTATATTGGGCTTTTTAAGGAAAAATTTCAGACCCCCGTGAACACGTTGGTGCTGTCCTTTTTTTTTTTCTTAGCGTGTGAGTCCATGAGATTCAGATCATTTCAATTCTATCCATATTTGTAGACCAAAAATGGGGAAAACTGATTTTTGGGAAAAACCTTTGACTAGTTGTAATGTTTCCGTTAATTTAGACATACTCAAAAACTTGATAAAGATGTGAACCCCTTTGGAGGGAAATTTCCAACTTACAGGTTTTTTTGGGACTAATTTATTATTTTACTAGACCAAGAACTAATTGCTAACTATTAGAGTTTATTTCAACACCTCTCTTTCTCCCCGGCGGGCTCATAGTGGCCAGTGCCTGCTGGTGTGATTCTGCTGCCCATCAACAGCGCTCTTTTTCCCACGTGCGTCGACAGGGATGTTTAACGCCCGCCACCACAATTGTGGATTACCGGGGCAATGGGGTACTCAAAACCCGAGCCCAGGGAACTAGGGTTGTCACGGGTTTTGGGGGCTGGGTCTTGGCCCGCGGCTGCGTATGTTGGGGGAATATTTACAGGGATAGATTTTATACAGTTCGTGACGCCACCTTATTTTTGGGAAATTTGTACCACCCTTTCGAATCTCTAGGGATGGTGGGGGGCCTAAATGTGGGCCCCCTACAGGGGGGGACCCCCTGGGACGGTTTTTAAAGGGGGGGTCGTGCAGGCAGCAAAAAAATAATCAGTCTCCACGGTAAAACGTCTTTCCTACCTTTTACTTGTAAGTGGTAAGGGCAGGTCCCAGGGGGGCTGACCAAGGAGAATTATTTTAAAGATAGCATGGACAAGTTAGGGGCCTCCTTACTTTCACAATGGATACAACCACATGAAGGAGTTCCCTCAAAACTCCACTTTCCAAGCTTACCCCCCCCGGTCAGTTTTTGGTGGGGCCCTTTCCTGTGAAGAGCTGAATTCCTTCTTGCCCCGCAGAGATAAAGGGTCCCACCCCCCCTACCCCAGTTAGACCGCCTTCGGGGCGCTTCCCAAGACCAAGGTCCAAAACCCTCTTTTTTTCCACCACATGCTGAAGCTATAGTTCCCTTCGGTCCCAGTGACCGTAAAAATGTCGGGCTTCTCCAATCCAAAAGCATTTTAAAATTTTCCTTTCCATGGCTTTCCCTTGTCCCGCTTGTAGCAAAAACACTCACACTTTAAAGGGGTCATATAATCAATCCCTTCTTTTCTCCTTCAGAGTTTGTTGCCAGAATCTCAGTTTCCTCTAGGCAGGAGCACGTCCTGAACTTCACTGCCCCTTGGGGACAGGAGAAATACTGACTAAACTCTTCCTTCTCAAAAAATGTCTTCAAGTGAGGAAAAGCCTGACCAGGCTGAGGTGATTATATCTCGCCCTTACTGGCCTCCACTTGTTGAACTGCTGCAGAACCCGGGGGACTGCTTCCCCCCTCCAGGTCCGGGCTAGACGACTAACCTGCCCTGTCCGAGACAGGAAACTGACGCATCAATCACTAAATGTGCACCTGACCACTCCCTATGAGTGGACTACACTCCCCTAAGGGGTGTCATGTAATGATAAAGGGGGTATAAGCATTAATCTATCTCCCCACAAATTTTTCCCGGGGACTGCTGTGCCTTCACACCAGGGCACACTTTCCCCAGGGGTAAAAGACAGCACTCCCGGGCTGTAAAATAAAAAGAGGAAAAATTTTGTTTAGATTTAACATTAAACTTCCCCTTCCCCCCGGGGGTAAGGATTTCGAACGTTCAACAACACATTAAATAAAGAAAAGTACAAAGTTTTTAAATAACTTTTTCTTTAAAGACATTAGTTGTAAGGGGACCCGCCCCAAACCTTCAACGTGGGGCCTGGGGGGGCTGCGGGAAACATCCGGTGCAGACCTCCCAGGCCACACCACACGGTTTTGTATTCAGAGGTAATTGTCGGCTTTTTTTAAAAACCAAAAATTTAGGCACCGAAGCGCAACTAATACAAATAATTTTCGGGCTGCACAGTCCTCAGCCCTAGTCCATTTGTTAGCAAACGCCACATTAAATCACTTTATAATAAAAAAGTGCAAAAACTCTTTATCATTTACCCACCCCGGGCTTTCTACTTTTGGCAAAAATAATACATTATATACTCTTTGACTTTGAAAAAAACATTTTCCTTTATAAAACTTATTACATCTTCTTATTTTGGGGTAAACCCTGTCTGGGTCCTACTTTTTCACATTCTTTGGTTAACTTTTTTTACACTTTCCATCCGGGGCGGAACAAGCGAGGGCCCCTAGACCCTTTACTAACAAGCTGACCGCTTTTGGGGTTTTGAGTGCACATTTCCGTGCGAACCCTCTGGGGGCGCAACGGGTATTTTTTTTTTACGATCACCGATTGCGTTTCAATTTGCGTTACGTACGATATCATGGTCATAATTGCATGGAAACGGGGTCGCATTTGGGATGTAGAAGAATAAGGGGTTAGTGGAGAGTATACAGGCGTTGCTTCCTTTTTGCGAGTTGCCTGCAGGGGGCGATGTGGGGCACGGCCTTTGCTATTTGAGCTGGAGACGGGGACCTGCGGTATGGTGCGTTACCTCCCGCGGGGACGGGTCCGGACTTGGACTTTAAAGGCATACCACCCCTTCACCCCCCCGTCCCGTGTTAGTGACAATATCTCCATTTACTAGGTCCCCCCGGGGGGCCCTTTGCGGTGGTGGATTCTACGCACCCCTGCGACAAAGCCCCGGGGGTGAGGCCCGGTTCTGGGTTAAACCCCACCCTTTCCCGGAGCGGGAAACTCGTCACACACCCCTGCCGGCGGTTCCTCAAGTACCTTTCCTCTCGGACATTTCCCTTTGTCCGCGTCACTTGCATCTGCCGCTGTCGTTCCGCTGAGTTCCCGCCCCCCCCGCTGGCGTTCGTTTCTCCTCCGACGCTGCCATCGCTTTCCCACTGGGCGGTGGGGGGACGCACCAGGCGCCCATCTCGCCCAACCCCGTCTGATAACGACGGACAGGGACCCCCGGGGTGCCCGCCGGAATCATCACTGCGCGGCCTCCTCCCCGGGGGGGTTTTCCGGAATTGGCGGTACCTCCTAAACCCCCTTTCGCCCCACCGCTTCCCCGGGTTGGGATCGGGATCGAAAATTTTCGGGGGCAGCCCCCCGGTTGCCCCTTAGCCTTGGGCACAGAAGTTTGGTAACTCCAACGTGGGGTCATGGGGGGAGAGAACACCGGCCCCACAGCCCCGCTGCCCGGGGAACGCCGGCGCCTCGATCCTTCAAATCCGTTTGGGTGTGGACCATCTTTTTCATCGTGAAATTTTTCTTCTGTGTTTTCCGCAATGCGCGCAGGTGCAGGACCACGGGGGGTTCCGGGGGGTGGCAGCTTGGTGGGAGCGGGGCCGCCCCCCTCCGTTTCCCGCTCGCTGCACACGCCTGCTTCCTGATTCCAGACGTTCTTTCTCCTTCCTTTAAGACTCCGGTCTCTTCCGGGGGGGGGGGGTTGCGTCTCCCCTCCTCGCAGGGAAGGTGAAGGGGAAACGGCCCTCCTTTCTGTAGGGCGGGGACGTATGTTGTAATACACTTTGAGACCAGGGTTTTCTTCGCGCCACGGGGGGTACACGCCCACAAAGTACGCCCACCTTCTTCCCCAGTCCCTGAGGCGCAAATATGGCGAAAAAGATGGCGTTTTTTGGGCCCAAAAGTCAAACGTCCTTTTTCACAAAAACAATCCATGGGCACCAGGGCTCGAAATTTTGCATTTTCGCATCCGTTCGTGACGCCAAGTTGTAACGACCCGCCACCAAATTTTTGGGGAATTACCAGGCAAGGGGTACCGAGCCGACCCCAGGAAGTCAGGGGTTTCACAGGTAGGGGTGGGCAGGCGGCCCCGGGGGGTCTCGTAGTTGGGGGAATATTTACGGGGGATAGATTTATATACAGCGGACGGGCCACCTGTGTCTGGAAATTTTTAAAACCACGCTGCGTAGATCTCTGAGGGGATGGTGAGGCAGCTAATGTGGGGTTCCCCCAGGGGGACCTTCCTCAGGACGGTATTAAAAGCAGGTCGTGCGGCATGCAAAAAAAAACTCAGTCTACACGGGTCAGCGTTTTTCCCATACCTTTTACTTTAAGATGGTAAGGCAGGTCCCGGGGAGGGATCAAGGGAATGATTTCAAAAAGCATGGCAATTAAGGGGGCCCCTTTACTTTCACAAAAATGAGTTTAAACCCGCTAAAGCGTATTCCCCTATAAAATCCAGCATTCCAAAGCTACTGCCCCGGGATTTGTGGCGGAGGCCTCCCGTGAGAAGCGAATTCCTTTTTTTTCCGCGAGACCAAGGTCCTCATCCCCCAACCCCTTGACCGACTCTTTAGGGTGTTTCCACGACCAAAAGGGCCGGTAAGCCTCTGGTTTCCTACCCCAAGCGTGGGAAACTAAGTGTCCCGGTCCCCCCGGACCGGAAAAAAGTTCAGGACTTCTCCAATCCAAAAGCACTTTTAAAAATTCCTTCCACTGTGCCTTTTGCCTTGTCCGCGCGTGTGCAAAAAATCCACTTTTAAAGGTCAAATAATCAAACCCTTTTTTTTCTTTCCTTTAATTTTTTTGCCAGAATTCCTATTTCCCCTAGGGGAGGAGCACGTCTCTGAACCTTTACTGTCCTTGGGACAGGAGACTGAAGTATCTGTAATAAAAATCTTCCTTTTCAAAAAATGTCTTCAAATGAGGTAAGCTCTGACCAGGGGGGTAAAATATCTCGCCCTTTTCGCCTCCCCTTGTTGAACTGCTGACAGAAAACCGGGTGGGGTGCTTTTCCCCCCCCAGGGCCAGGGTAGACTGCTAACGCTGCCCGCCGAGGGCAGGAAACTGACTGCTCAACACTCAATAATGCACACGACACCCCAGAGTGACACATACCCAAGGGGTTTTTCCTGTGTAATTTAGTAAAGGGTTTAAAAGGGATTTAACTGCTATCTCTCCCACTTCTCCAGGGTAAATGCGTGGCCCACCCAGGGGTACACATTAGCGGGCCTGCGATTACACGGCTCCCCCCAGTTAGATACAGGGGGCCGAATGTCAACACGATGAACAGGACACCCACAACAGAGCATCTTCTTTCCCCCGCTCTGCGACAGGGCATGATGTGACTCATGCGATTACAGCTGGTCCCCACAGTTAGGCAGCAGGGGCCGAATGTCAATCAGCATAGTCGGGGAGTCCACCTCATCAACAGGCAGTTCTTTTTCCCCGCTGCCTGTCAAAGGACATGACTGTTGAGTCATGCTGATTGACAGCTGGCTCCCCCCATTTTTGGCAGCAAGGAGCCCAATGTAATCAGCATGATGTCGGCAGTCAACCTCATCAACAGAGCGCCGAAAAAAAAGCAATCTCTTTGATTTCACATGCGGAAGCCGCAGATTATGCCGTCAGGAACATCTGTGACGCTCGCCAGCAGAATCGGCAGCCGGGGGTAGTCACAAATTTCCTGCCTTTCAGTTACAGGGCCTTAAATAAAAAAAGAAAAAAAAAACTTTGGGTAACTTTTTTAAGTACATGTTTGGGGAGAAAGTTACAAGTTAAAATTTTTTTCTCTGTTTTAAATTTATCTCTCTTTCTAGCCACTTTCAGCTGATTTTTTGGCCCGATCAAAAATTGATCTTTCTATGGGAAAATCACTTTTGAGGAAAGCTTGGGAAAACGCCTTTTGCATCAGTTACTGATTTATTGGCAACTCATTCGCAGTCTTTCATGGGGTTCATGTGGGGGCCCCTCAAGGGATATGAGGTCGAAACAAAAGAAACATGATTCCGTTGGAATCCTGTGAAATCTTTCCAGGGGACCATTTTTAATTCTTTACG
>JARQOD010000006.1:9925625-9934943 GCA_033576555.1 Oophaga sylvatica | reverse complement strand
GCTTCGGTCCCCAGTGACCGGTGACAATGTGCAGGATAATCCAATCCTTAAGGCACTTCTGAATCCTTTCCACTATGCCCTTCGCCTGCTTCTGCTTTCGATGTAGCACTGAAGCGTGAAGATAGAAAGTCAGTTTTCTTCCTTGGTCTCACTGAGTAACTCTCAGTTTCCTCAAAGTTCAGACGAGTAAAAGGTAACTCTGACTAGACTCGGGATGATAACTAGTCATCCGTTACTAGACTCCACTTCGTTGAATTGGCAGGAACTAATCTTCTGCTCACCAGAGCTCTGACAGGAATCCTCACTGTCTGGGAAGAACTAGCCCTGACTGCTCTGTACGATGACAGGAAGCTAGACTCTCTCTGCTCTGTGCTACACGTCACTCCCCTATACACCCCTGTGGGTGTGTCTGAAGTGTAAGTGAGTGATGTCAGGCTTTAACTGTTACCTTACTGTGCATTCTCCAGATCCTGTGTGCCTTACATACCAGGGCTACACAGGAGCACCCGACCCTCTGCCTCCCCCTGAGCTCTGCGATCGCGCTCGATCGCAGCAGTCAGGGGGTTAACAGCCAGGGGCGGTGGGGGCTCCGCTCCTGGCTGTCAGTGCAGGAAGCCTGGCCACTGCAGCGCCGGCTCCTGCACTGATCGCGCTGGGGAAGCTGAAATTTCAGCTTCTCCTGCGCGATCGCTGTTGTGTTTGGTCAGTCAGATTGACTGACCAACCACAGCGCTGTGAGTGCGGGGACCGACGGCAAAGGTCCCCGCACCGCTTGCCGTGCCTGTCAGCTGTCTGTGACAGCTGTCGGCACTGATCTACCACAGCGTGTTTACACGCTGTGGTAGATCAAAGGCATGACGTGCAGAGTCCGTCCTGGTGCCGGAACTGACACCTTGCCATGACGGACTCTGCACGTCATTGGACATTAAGGGGTTAAAGCAAAGAAGTGGAATATTCTTGAATGGCCAAGTCAGTCACCTGATGTCAACCCAATTCAACATGCATTTCACTTGTTAAAGACTAAACTTCAGGCAGAAAGGCCCACAAACAAACAACAACTGAAAACCACCGCGGTGAAGGCCTGGCAGAGCATCAAAAAGAAGGAAACACAGTGTCTGGTGATGTCCATGAGTTCAAGACTTCAGGCCGTCATTGCTAACAAAGGGTTTTCACCTAAGTACTAGAAATGAACATTTTATTTACAATTATTTACTCTGTCCAATTACTTTTGGTCCCTTTAAAAACAGGGTGGCACATGTTAAGGAGCTGAAACTCCTAAACCCGTCATCCAATTTTAATGTGGATACCCTCAAATGAAAGCTGAAAGTCTGAACTTCAACTGCATCTGATTTGTTTTCTTTAAAATTCATTGTGGTAATGTCTAGAACCAAAATTACATAAATGTTGTCTCTGTCCAAATATTTATGGACCTAACTGTATATATATTGTGACGTATATCATACTGTATGGCGTTATACACTATATTATATGCTGTGCTGCTATATGACGTCACTCTCCTATATTATTACATTGTATTTGCTTTATTTAATGACATTATATATAAGTATCACTAAAAGCAACACTATATTATAACAATTCTACTTAACTTATTATATATACACTGCTGAAAAAAATAAAGGGAACACTCAAATAACACATCCTAGATATGAATGAATAAAATATTCTCATTAAATACTTTGTTCTGTACAAAGTTGAATGTGCTGACACCAGACTCACACAAAATCATCAATAGAAATCAAATTTTTGAATCAATGGAGGCCTGAATTTTGAGAGACCCCCAAAATGAAAGTGGAAACAAGTCAAAATGATGCTCAGTATTGTGTGTGGCCTCCACGTGCCTGTATGACCTTCCTGTGCCTGTATGACCTCCTACAGCGTCTGGGCATGCTCCTGATGAGGTTAAGGATGTTCTCCTGATGGATCTCCTCCCAGACCTGGACTAAAGCATTCGTCAACTCCTGGACAGGCTGTGGTGCAACGTGACGTTGGTGGATGGAGCGAGACATGATGTCCCAGATGTGCTCAATCGGATTCAGGTCTGGGGAACGGGTGGGCCAGTCCATAGCTTCAATGCCTTCATCATACAGGAACTGCTGACACACTCCAGTCACATGAGGTCTGGCATTGTCCTGCATTAGGAGGATCCCAGGGCCAACCTCACCAGCATATGGTCTCACAAGGGGTCTGAGGATCTCACCTCGGTACCTAATGGCAGTCAGGCTACCTCCGGCGAGCACATGGAGGGCTGTGCGGCCCTCCAAAGAAATGCCACCCACACCATTACTGACCCACTGCCAAACCGGTCATGCTGAAGGATGTTGCAGGCAGCAGGTTCACACTCAGCACATGTGACAGACATGACAGAGTCTGGAGATGTTGTGGAGAGCGATCTTCTGCCTGCAACATCCTTCAGCATGACCGGTTTGGCAGTGGGTCAGTAATGGTGTGGGGTGGCATTTCTTTGGAGTGCCGCACTGCCCTCCATGTGCTCGCCAGAGGTAGCCTGACTACCATTAGGTACCGAGATGAGATCCTCAGACCCCTTGTGAGACTATATGCTGGTGCAGTTGGCCCTGGGTTCCTCCTAATGCAGGACAATGCCAGACCTCATGTGTCTGGAGCGTGTCAGCAGTTCCTGCAAGATAAAGGCATTGAAGCTATGTACTGGCCCGCCCGTTCCCCAGACCTGAACCCGATTGAGCACATCTTGGACAGCATGTCTCGCTCCATCCACCAATGTCACGCTGCACCACAGACTGTCCAGGAGTTGACTGATTCTTTAGTCCAGGTCTGGGAGGAGATCCCTCAGGAGAACATCCGCAACCTCATCAGGAGCATGCCCAGGCATTGTAGGGAGGTGATACAGGCACGTGGAGGCCACACACAATACTGAGCATCATTTTGACTTGTTTCCACTTTCATTTTGGGGGTCTCTCAAAATCCAGGCCTCCATTGGTTCAAAAATTTGATTTCTATTGATAATTTTTGTGTGATTTTGTTGTCAGCACATTCAACTTTGTACAGAACAAAGTATTCAATGAGAATATTTCATTCATTCAGATCTAGGATGTGTTATTTGAATGTTCCCTTTATCTTTTCGAGCAGTGTATATTATTTACATTAGACTACATATACACCTATACACACATACAGTATATACTATATATATTTTGTCTTATAATGTTTTACAGTCTATTAAATTTGCTATGAAATGCTATTAAATCACATTTATGTCTTGCTATGCAATATTTTATTATTTCATTTGTCATTTTCTACAATTATGAGGAACACTTTTCCAAGTAGTGGTATATTGTACTATCAATAATATAATATGGAGATATATTACCTGTATATCTAATATATTTTATACTACACATAATAAACTTTATTTTTCTAACTGGTACTATATGTATGTGACATAATCTGTCTTTACTATATGGTATAATATCCTGTGTTTTATGCTACTACATATTCTATACTTATTATACTATTCTGTGCTGGACGTTATTATATCTATAATGCTCTACTAATCTAAGTTCTCCCTGTTATACCACATACCCCACTACTCTATACTATACCATCCTATACTATCATATATATATTGCTCTCCAGACTGGGCTGGATTCACACGTGACGCATTTTTCCACCGTGGATTAGACTGCGACGAATCTGCCGCAAACTCTGCATGTGTTATGTGCTGATATCTGAGCAGATATGGATGTGGATTTTATAGTGACTATTACACTTATTGAATATTATACTATTTCATGCATCATATTCCTCAGCGCTTTACAGACATCATCATCCCTGTCCCCATTGGGGCTCACAACAATCTGTATTCCCGATCGCTATGTCTCTGGAGTAGTAGAGTAGACTGAGATAATACCGTATCACACCAGACTATACGGCTATCACACTTATTACCTGTGCTATATAGCGCCATCTTATCCTTACACTGCACGCGCCATTCGATATTATACCTGTTACACTATAGGGTGTTACCCCATCATCTACAATATCATCCATATTACATGATAAGACGCTAGACTGCACTTATTACACTACAGTGCACTATCGTACCTGTATACCTGTATTATACCGATTATATTATACTGTTTTATGTGTTTTTTCAGCCATTTGACTCCTATCGTATCACATTGCACTATAACACTAAACTATACCTGTTATTCTTTATAGTTATGTTATATCATACTATATTACATGTATTATACTATGTGATATTATATCTATGGTACTATCCCATATCCATTATACTTTATTATACCTTATATCTTACCCTTATGCCACAGCGTAATTATCTAATACTAAATTACCCTCTTTATTACATATTATTATGTCTATTGTACTTTTCTTTATCTATTACACCAATTCTATTATACTACATCATACTAATAATACTATACTATCTAATACCATCTTACCCTTTTATTATGCCTATTACACTATTTGATATTACACCTTTTCTTTATCTTTTTTACCTATTATATTATACTATATCACACTTATACTATACTTTCTAATACCATTTATTATGGCATATCTATGGTACTTTTCTTTTCTACACTTTATTATACCTATTATACTATATCGTACTTATACTATACTATATAATATCATCTTACCCTCCTTATTACACACTATATGATATTATACCTCTGTATCGCATTTATTATGTTATATTATACCCATGGTACCTTTCTGTATCTCTTACATTTTATTATACCTAGTATATCATATCATTATACTATATCATATCACACTATATTACACTTATACGACAGCGTACTACAATACCGTACTATACATATCATTCCTTATGTACCTATTACCCTGTAACACTTTATACAATATCTTTTATATTACACTACAGCAGCCTGTGATAATACTATATTCCTCTTAGCTATACCTGTTGTACCTTATTATACCTATGATATTATACTATATCATCCTTATACTATATGACATAATATGTTATGTTATCACGTTGCGTTTTTGCCGTTTTTTTTCAGCTTTTTTTTTAATACAAAATTTTAGCTGCGTTACACAGTACCTGCAAAGTCAATGAGATTTCAGAAATCTCACGCACACAGCTTGTTTTTCTTTTCTTGACTGTTTTGTCATAAGAGCTTGAACTTTTCAAAATGCAGCATGTCGCTTGTTTCGGCGTTTTTTTCATCATTTTTCACCCACGCAAAGCAACGGGTCGTGCAAAAACGCTGCAACAAAATGCTGCAAAAACTAAGCAAAAACAAGGCAAAAAAATGCTGCAAAAATGAAGCAAAAACAAAGCAAAAAAATGCTGCAAAAATGAAGCAAAAACAAAGCAAAAAAATGCTGCAAAAATGAAGCAAAACAAAGCAAAAAAATGCTGCAAAAATGAAGCAAAAACAAAGCAAAAAAGTGCTGCAAAAATGAAGCAAAAACAAAGCAAAAAAGTGCTGCAAAATAGAAGCAAAAGTGCAGGAAAACAGGAAAAACTAAGCAAAAAACGCAGTAAAAGCTAAGCAAAACTTGTTTGTTTTGTAAGCAGCTTAAACGCAATGTGTGAACATAGCTTTACCCTTATATTTTTAGCCTAATTCAATAATATTATCTTACCCTTATACTACAGCATATAACAACATCACCTATTATTCTGTATTATACCTGTGCACTATATGATATTATACCTCTATATTACATGTGTTATGTTATTTTATATCTGTGCCCCTATACTATATCCGTTATACTTTATTACACCTATTATTATTAGATATGACGCTGCATGTTATACTATATTGTGCTATAATACTGCATCATATTGATATTCTTTATTACGCCTGAGTCTGTCCAATATCACATATAATCCGATATTACTGTTGTATTACTACACTACACGTACGCTTTATTATCCTTTTTGCACTATATTTACATGGTTACAGTGTATCTTCGGGGATCTCTCTCATTTCTGGGATGATTTATTGCATTTTGAATATTTTTTTTACATTCATGATATCATTTCCAATAACTATACAGTAATAATAGTCAGCGTTTTTTTTTTTTTTTGTTCCTGGCCGTTCCTATACGACTGGAATTAGAATTTGGCTCAGGCCCGACCCTAGAGATGATTCCCGTCGATAATAGCATTACTCCAGTCCTTGTAACAACACGGCCAATTATTTGTCTTGCAAATCACGAAGAAAAAAAAAAATGGTTCTCACCGATCGGATCTTTATTAATTACACACGGTTAATTAGTTGACTGTTTCCTATTATTTCCTCGAGCCTTTAACTCTTCATTTACCCAGGAGGGTGGAAGAAGGGGGGGAGGGTAATTATTATAAGGAGCCACCTTGTAGATCTAAGTTGGGGGGCGGTGGGGGACACGAGGAGTCTGGTTTATGTCAGAGGGAAAAGTTGGAGCCTGGTTCTTCTCAAACCTCCCGATGATTGTAATTATTAATTGGCTGCACCCAGTGTTTGAAAATACTAATGTGAGCTCATTAATCTTCTATGGTGAGCTGGAATGTGAGGCGGATACAACGAATCATACACATAGATGAAAAACACACACACAGTGACACAATGACACAACGTCCTGGGAGGTGGAGGGTAAAGCATTGCATCGCATGTAGGTAGCACCTATGGGCGCCCTCCAACCCCCAATGCCCCAAACCCCCTCATGACTATGGACGGGCTCCAGGACCAGAAGGGCTTTTGGGGAGAAGGGTCACTGAAGCCCCCCATCTATATCCCTGTGACATGTTTCCCAAGACCTCCATGGACCCTATAAGCAGACGCTTCGGGTTCGCCGCTGGTGGCGCTAGATAAATAACAAGTGGTCAAATATTATTATGTCATTACATTGGAGAGAGGGGAAGGGTGAATTCATGTTTGACCTGATTTGTTACATGTGCATATATATTACAAAACATACGTATATGTATACATGTAGACTAATATACAGACACATAGGCATAAACAGAGAGATGAACACATATAAACATACAAGCACCCAAAAACACATATACACAGAAATATATATTATATATATATATATATATATACACATACATATATATTGTACGTATACAACATAGACAAAGACTGATACATATATATGAATATGGACATGTAAACATATACAGAGACAAATAAACATACAGTACATGCAAACATACAAGATCTAAACATGTACACAGAAATATATACACTATATATATATATATATATATATATATATATATACACACATTCATATATATTGTACATATACAACATAGACAAAGACAGATACATATATATGAATATGGACATGTAAACATATACAGAGACAAATAAACATACAGTACATGCAAACATACAAGATCTAAACATGTACACAGAAATATATACACTATATATATATATATATATACACATTCATATATATTGTACATATACAACATAGACAAAGACAGATACATAGATATGAATATGGAAATGTAAATATATACAGAGACAAATAAACATACAGTACATGCAAACAACTACATCTAAACACATACACAGAAATATATACACTATATATACACACATTCATATATGTTGTACGTATACAACATATACAAAGACAGATACATAATATATATATATATATATCGGTATATATAGGTAAACATATACAGAGAGAAATAAACATACCATACATATAGACACAAAAATATATACAGTATATATATAGTATACAGTATACAGTATATACAGTTTATATATATATATACATACAGTATATATTGTAAATATACAGCATATGCAAAGGTAGATACATAGCTATATGTACATATGTACACATAACATATACAGAAACATATAAACATACAGTAGACACAAAGATAAATACATATAAAACACATGCACACATACATACATTTAAATACATAACATATATACGAAGATAAATGCTTATATATGTATATATACAGTACACACATACATTTAATATGTAAACATACATACTTATATACTTACAAAAACACATGCAAGCGCTTATACGCTTCCATATATACTGACATACATATAAGTAAATACACACACATATGTATATACAGTATATATACAGTACGATACAAGCATGTAAGGCCGGTGTGGAAAAAATTCCCCACCTTGAGAATGTTTTAAAAATAAAACTGATAATAGTTTATTTTTATAAATTAATGAAGTGAATTAGTGAATGAACAAAAGAGAAAACAAAATCTCATCATTTCGGTGACCGCCCGTCGCCTTCATCATTTCTTCTCATCAATAACACACAGTTTATGAAGGGTCTCGGCAGAAGGTTCTTCCAAACATCTTGTATCACTGACCCCAGATATCCTGTGTATGAGGCTTGTGCGGATCCTTCTGTCTCGTCATGTGACCCCAGACAGACGGAATGATGTGAGATCAGGGTTCTGCGGGGGCCGGATCATCACCCCAGGACTCCTGGTTCTTCTTTGCTCTGAAGATTGTTCTTACTGACATTGGCTGGATGTTTGGGGTCATTGTTGGCTGCAGAATATATTTGGAGCCAATCAGACGCCTCCCTGATGGTATTACATGATGGATAAGTATCTGCTTGGATTTCTCAGCATTGAGGACACCATTAATCCTGACCAAATCCCAAACTCCATTTGCTGATATAGAAATATCAAATCCACTAGGTACATGATAAAGTTAGGAGCCACAATGAGGTATAAAGCCTCCTTATATTCATGACAGTAACCATAAGCAAATCCGAATAATTAACTCAAACGTATAGGACGACATAACCAGATGATAGGTAACGCTGCAAGCACATATCATGTGAGAGAAATACAGGGGATATCCGCCACTCTTAATATCAATAGTATGAAAGCTAATAAAGAAGAGCGAGGAGTCCGGGAGTGATGATCCGGCCCCCGTAGAGCCCTGACCCCACATCATCCCGTCTGGGGTCACATGAAGAGACAGAAGGATCTGCACAAGCCTCATACACAGCAGATCTGGGGTCAGTGATACAAGATGTTTGGCACAACCTCCTGTCGAGACCCTGCAAAACATGTGTGCAAGTGATAAGTATAGCTACAAGTAATGAGGGCAAGGGACGCCCACCAGAGATTACTGGGATTTACATTTCTCTTTTATTCATTCACTTCGCATTTTCTTAATTGATAAAAATAAACTATTAACACTTCATCAAGCTCATATATCCAGATCCATATACACAGCACACAAAGATATACAGTGTATACATATATAATATTATACAGGTCTGTGCGCAGCGTGTGCTATCTATCTA
>JARQOD010000006.1:9765625-9923125 GCA_033576555.1 Oophaga sylvatica | reverse complement strand
TCAACGGTTGCGATCTTCTCAGTTCACCAGGACAGTAGACCTGTGTTCTCCTTTCATCCCATACAGACTGCAGCCAGGACAAGGTGACTGGAGCGGCTGAGCTAAACCATGCGAGGGGCGCGTAATTCTAAGTCAACGGTACCGATGAACACACAGATATCTTCATCCATGCTATAGATTTTGACTGGAGCCGTAGTGAGACCAGATGTTCTATCCAACTCCTCTTGGTTGTGGTCTTGTTGCTTGGTGGTGTAGGAGATACGTTTCTGCCTTCTCGGCTACCAGCGAAGGTCAAACATGGATCTAAAAATTACCATTTACAAAGTATAGGAAAGATGTGTATCTTCGTACCGTGTTAGCCAGTAGATAGAAAAATATTTAGACTTGAGAGTCTAATTTGTTACCATCTTTTTCAGTTAGCCATTAAAAGGTATCAACCACTGAGGACTCTCAAGTCTAAATATTTTTCCATTTACAAAGTATACAGGGGATAATTTTTGGAATTTGAAGACCTATTGTTCCAGCTCTTTGATAAAGATCGCAGCAGCGATTGAAACGCGTAGCTCGTCCTCACGTGTGCCTTGATGTTGTCTAAGAAGCTGATCATGTTTTTATTGTGACAAAATGAAGTATTTTTTAAGGAAGAGCTGGAACAATTGGTCTTCAAATTTCACATGAATGCGTCTTATCAGGACGGAGTCCGTGCACTTTCTGAAGATCGGTGAGCTGGCATTTTTTCTTTACACGATAATTTTTGGAGACTGGAATGCACCTGTAATATAGTTGGTCACTAATGTTGGGTGACAATGCCAATTGCTATAAAGTACGGCATATAGCACGGTTGAGCTCCGCACTTGGCTCATTCACGCCTGCCCAGTCGCAAAGTATACAGGGGATAATTTTTGGAGACTGGAGTAAGCCTTTAATATAGTTGGGCACTAATGTTGGGTGACAATGCTGATTGCTATAAAGTACGGCATATAGCACGGTTGAGCTCCGCACTTGGCTCATTCATGCCTGCCAGTCGCAAAGTATACAGGGGATAATTTTTGGAGACTGGAGTAAGCCTTTAATATAGTTGGGCACTAATGTTGGGTGACAATGCTGATTGCTATAAAGTACGGCATATAGCACGGTTGAGCTCCGCACTTGGCTCATTCACGCCTGCCCAGTCGCAAAGTATACAGGGGATAATTTTGGAAACTGGAATACGTCTTTAATATAGTTGAGCACTAATGTTAGGTGACAATGCTGATTGCTATAAAGTACGGCATATAGCACGGTTGAGCTCCGCACTTGGCTCATTCATGCCTGCCCAGTCGCAAAGTATACAGGGGATAATTTTTGGAAACTGGAATACGTCTTTAATATAGTTGAGAACTAATTTTTTGTGACAATGCTGTTTGCTTTAAAGTACGGCATATGGCAGGGTTGAGCTCTGCTATATTCAGCTGTTTGTGGTCTTGCCGCTGGTGATAGCCGAAGGAAAGAGTCTCCCACTGGTGGAGGACCACACCAATTTATTACCACTCAGCAAGTAGATAGGTGAAATTGTTTTGAGACCCCTTTAATAAGATTGGACACATTTCATTTGCTCCAATGGTGATGTCTTTACCCACTGTGGTCAACCTTTGAAAATTGAAAACCCCCCAAAATGAAGTTTTTGTGCTTCCGCAATGTAAGATTCCCTTTGTGGCTGCTGCAATAATAAAAGACAATGGAGGTCCATTTTTGAGCTTATAAGGGTCACCCACCCCATGATGATTCTCTGACATTTAACTTCTTTTCAGCAAAAGCGCTTGAAAGTTAGCCATAATAGCTCCACAAAGGAAGAAATATGAAGCACTGACTCAATTTGTCCTCTTGTCATGACCGTGCTCTTTTAAATGTCCGTGATTTCTGATAGTCAACATTCTCATTTTAGAGATCCATCTTTATAGTGGTCAGATCTTTGTTTTTCTGACACAAGCAGCAAATCTTCTGCATAGACATAAAGTCAAACCATAGGATTCTCTCTGCTGGCAGTCACCACTAGGGGGAGCACACTGCATACTGTTTTATTGCAGAGTTGAGTATATAAAATGCCAGCAGTGAGCTCCCTCTAGTGGTGGCTGCAGGAAGACAACATTTTATTATTGAACTCTCTATGTAGGGGATTTGGAGCTCTATAATGGAAAAAATGGATCTGTTTGCAATAAAGATATAATAATTAATGAATCAGCACAGAATTTTGGATCTATTTAGATGTTCCCCCTTTAAGGAGATTATTGGTTTAAATGGCCGATTCACATACTTTCTGACACATTTTGTGACTATGTTAACCATGTAAGTACTCACATATACACACATTGACTCTATTCAATCCTCTGGTTCTCAGGCTCATCAGCATGAGGCCTCGACGTGGCATCACTAAGTGGTGTGAGGGTCTCTGGTTATTCCTTGTCCTTCTAAGCAGAGAAAATCTCATAAAAATCAATAGGACCTAAATCAATTTTACTTTTTCGCAGCTCCTCTATGAAGGATCGTTGCTTGCCGCAGGCAGTAATATGAGATGTGTGTCCTGCCTGACGGTGGAGGAGAAGCTGAGAAATGTGGGATCATATTTGGGTGGGTTTTATCTAGTGCCAGACTATGGGTAGACCCTTTCATTTGCACAGGATACTTTCATATGTGCTATAGAAGGGGGGAGCAAACAGTCAGTTTGCAAAGTATGAAAGATCCTGGATGAAAGGGGTTGTCCAGCCTCGAATATTGAAGAAATATGCTCAATATCAGATCAGTAAGGGTCTCACTTTCGGCACCCCCACAGTAAATGGGCTGCACAGCACCATACTCTGTTCAGTGGTCACTTTTGGGTACTGCAACTCAGATCATATCAACTTTAAAGGGAGTTTATCAGCTGGATTTCACTTCCCAAACTATTTATATGCACATGTAGCTCTTTCATAGAAAAGTCCAGCAATACCTTTAGGCTATGGTTCCACGGTCCGGAACCATAGCGCTTTGGACGGAGCGGAAATTCCGCTCCGTCTAAGCCCCGCCCCCTTTCTGACGCGCGCACTTTCCGGAGGTGTTCAGGACACCTCCGGAACACCTCCGGAAAGAGCGCAGGGCTACATAGCCCTGTGTGAAATTCTGTTGCGGCGACGCACCGTCGCCGCAATACGCGAGGACATGCTGCGGTCTAAAAAGACGCGCCGCATGTCCGTTTACGCAGGTTTGCCACCTGCGTATTGTTACGCATAGTGGAGACGGGATTTCTTGAAATCCCCTCCACTATGCTGTAACATCTGGACGCTGCGTGTTTGGCGCTGCGCCAGCGCACAGCGCCAAACACGCAGCGTATCCTGACCGTGGAAACTCACCCTAACATGGCCAGTATGTTCCTCCGTTACTGAGAAATAAGCATTTGAATTGATATGCAAATTAGAAAATAGATTTGAAGCATCAGTCACTCCAGCTCTATTCGCCGACCAGCGCCGCCTTCTCCTACTTGAATGACTACTCCTCTGTCTTAAATCATACAGCATAGAGCCTGAGAAGTCAAGCAGGAGGAGGCGGCACTTGGCAGAAAATAAAGCTGGAGTTACAGACGCTTCAGATATAGGATATAGATCTAAAGCCTCTGTCGCTCCAGCTCTATTCTTGACCAGCACCGCCTCCTTCTGCTTGAATGACTACTCCTCTGTCTTAAATCATACAGCATATAGCCTAAGTCAAACAGGAGGGGGCAGCACTTGGCAGGGAATAGAGCTGTAGTGACAGAGGCTTCAGATATAGGATAAAGATATGAAGCCTCTGTCACTCCAGCTCTATTCTCCGACCAGCGGGGCCTCCTCCTACTTGAATGACTACTCCTCTGTCTTAAATCATACAGCATATAGCCTAAGTCAAGCAGGAGGGGGCAGCACTTGGCAGGGAATAGAGCTATAGTGACAGAGGCTTCAGATCTACCATAGCTCTTCAGCCTCATTTTCCATATCAATTCAAACACTTATTTATCAGGAACAGAGGATCAGACCGGCCATATAAAGGTATTACTGGACTTGTCTTTGAAACAGCTATATGCACATGCAAATAGTTTGGGTAGTAAAATCCTGCTGACAAATTCCCTTTAATAGAAGCTGACCTGCAGTACCGAAAATGGCCACCACAAGGTGTATGGAGCTGTGCTGTTCTATATTTACATCCGGCTGCCATAGTGGCTGAGAGCAGCTAAGTGTTGGGCTTGTATGGCGTAGGATCCCCACCGATCTCATATTGATCTCTAAATTGGGCTCACTGGTAATGTGGAATTTGCTTGATAGAAGCAGAGTAGCAATACCAGACACAACCTCCTGAGAGGGGCGCTGTTTTTGATAAAAGCAAACAAACATCTTTTTCTCAAACACTCATGCAATTGTTCTCAATGAAATCTTACTATTGTCATAAAAAACTTGTAAATAAATATATTAATTTTCAAATGAATTTTCAAGTGAAAAAGGAAATATTTTTGAATGTGACTAAAACAGAAATAATATAATCTACTAATATACTTCAATTATCCAAGGTGGAGCAAACGTTATCTATCTCCTCTGATTCTGGGGGTTGGGAGCGCCATTTCCAGTTTGGGTTCGACACAGGTGATGACAAGTGACCATAGCTGTGTGTCAAGGGGGCTGGCTGACTGCTTCATTTTAATACCGAAACCAGCCCCTTTTCTCTATCTATGCATGGAACAGGAATTTCTGCCTTGGATTAACGGAGAATGTTAGAAAAGTTGGATAAGTTACTATTTTAAGTTACCGTAATTTAAGGGTATATTTTTTAAAAAAATGAACAACCCTTTATGTATGCTTTATCAGGGGAAACAGCTTTGGGAACCTCAAGTCTACATATTTCTAGATAATTAACATTCTGGATGTAAATGAAGCTTAATTATCTGATAATGAACTTTCTAATATATTAAGGGGCTGATTTTATCTACTAAAGTCCTCACCTATGTCAGGACAGAAGATTGCTGTCATTGAATGGAAATATTCTCCTTTCCACACTAGTATAATAATCATTATTGGAGATAAGAATTTTTATTTTAATCTCTTTTTTATTGTTTGTATCAAAGCTAGACAATTGAAAACAGTCAGAACTCCCAGGTTGATACATTTTTCCTGCGTTGAAACATTGTGGCAAACTATCAGCACAAATTGTTGCAGCTGTGATGTGCAGTTAGGATACAATTGTTACAATCCTTCGTCTGTGAGAAGTAAATACCTACAGATTTTTTCAGACAAGAATGTTTGTGTTCACTGACAGCAAGCGCAAGTTTTGAAAATGGTGAGAAACTGAAATATATGGGGGCCGATTCATCAAGATGGTCGATTTTCTCTCCGGTCTTAATGAGGGGGCATGTAGGAGTCAAAAGCTCTTCATTCATTAAAAGTTTGTGACTTTTCAAAACTTTTTTGACACTTTTTTAGGCATAAAGGCTTTGCTGAATTAGCATTGGAAAGTTGAAGAATATTTTTTATTAATATATTTATTAATATGTATCCAAACTCTTAATATATAGACATTAGTGAGAGTCCACGTCCTGTATTAGTGGTCCCTGGAGGGACTGGTTAACGCTACAGGGCACGGTGCCCCTTGAACTTCTCTCATCTTTATTTTGACAAGGGCACTACTTACTATATTGATTTTCGAATGATATTTGAAGGAATTGCTTCTTAAAGGGAACCGGTTGGGATGATTTTAAGACATAAACTAGCAGTATGGCTGTGTAGGTCTTGATAAAACGATATAAATGATACATATCTTGTAATAATGCGATGTGCCAGTGCTGAGAAATCCAGCTTTGAACTCATATGCAAATCAGCCTAGAAGTGCCGAGTGGGTCAGTGCAGTTGGAATACTATGACACGCCCCCACTGCACTTCCAGTTGAATTTGCATGTTACATCAAAGCTTGATTTCTCAGCGCTGGCACATCGGATTACTACATGAAAGGTATCATTTTTATTGTTGCACTAAGACGTCCACAGCCGTATCACTAATTCCAGTAGTAAAGTCATCCCATTAAACAGTTTCTTACTAATACATAGTGGCTTCCCTTTAAACCCTTAGCATATTATCACCCATTTATGTTCTTGCTGCAAGTGAATTCCACAAATAACTTGGATGTAAGGGCTGAGTGTAGGAACGCTGCGCCGCGCTGAGGTTCTGATCTTCCAGAGTAAATAATCTATACGGCACCGGCGTCTTGGCCCGTACAAAGGCCCGAGCGCTGCTCCGTATATTTATCAAGCACTTGCAGAATATTTTCTTTTTTATTATCACTACATTGGTCTGGGAAGATCATAAATCATCCCACACGGAGAATATTAGGAATGCGATGACTGACACTTTGTATGTTCAGAGCTGTGACCGCCAGATGATATTAAATAAAGGCAAACAGCAGCGGTTTGGAGGGAGCAGCGCTGGCAGAGGAGCCTCATCAGGGGCTGGAAGATGCCAACCAGGCGGCTCCTCCTGGAAACATCAGCTTCAGGCTTCTTGTTCCCTTCTGCCATTGTATCTGCGCTGCGCATCTGCTGATATATATGCTGCAAAATATCACCGATGACATCACTCCTGTGATCCCTCGATGATGTCACGCTTTCATATACCGTGCTTTATATTCAGAGACACTCCTGCACCTTAGAGCTTTTATGTGACCAATGAGACCACCCGACCCATCGAATATCATCATAGGGATCTTCTCAGTGATGTCACTCATTTTTCTGCTGATGTCATCGGTGATGTGACAACATTATATTAAGGAGAACAATAAATAATGATCTCACTCCTGTACATTACAACATTCACTAGTAAGAGAGATGCCCCCTTGTAGAATATAGTTTATATTTTAGTAGTAGGGATCTCATTTTTCAATTTTTTTGTTATTGTTGATGTCATCAGTGATGTCACTACTACATATTCAGAAAAAAGAACTGATGATAACGATGTTAATCCCATACATTATAAAATGTGGTAGTACAAGAGATTGCCCTAGTATATAGCTTATATTTGGGCAGCAGTGATGTCATTAGTTCACATTGTAATGCATGATGTCATCAGTGATGTCATTAGCTCACATTGTATGCAGTGATGTCATCAGTGATGTCACTCCTTTATATCATGCCTTATATTGAGTTAGTGGTGATGTCACCAGTGATGTCACTCCCATATGATAATGCCTTGTCGTGGCGGGGTGGCTCAAAGAATTGATCAATTATTTGCCAAATGTCTCATTTTTAACCCCTTCACCCCCAAGGGTGGTTTGCACGTTAATGACCGGGCCAATTTTTACAATTCTGACCACTGTCTCTTTATGAGGTTATAACTCTGGAACGCTTCAACGGATCTTCGCGATTCTGAGATTGTTTTCTCGTGACATATTGTACTTCGTGTTAGTGGTAAAATTTCTTCGATATAACTTGCGTTTATTTTGAAAAAAAACGCAAATATGGCGAAAATTTTTAAAATTTTGCAATTTTCAAACTTTGAATTTTTATTCCCTTAAAACAGAGAAATATATCACACAAAATAGTTAAGAAATAACATTTCCCACATGTCTACTTTACATCAGCACAATTTTGGAACCAAAATTTTTTTTTGTTAGGAAGTTATAAGGGTTAAAAGTTGACCAGCGATTTCTCATTTTTACAGCAAAATTTACAAAGCCATTTTTTTTAGGGACCACCTCACATTTGAAGTCACTTTGAGGGGTCTATATGGCAGAAAATACCCAAAAGTGACACCATTCTAAAAACTGCACCCTCAAGGTACTCAAAACCACATTCAAGAAGTTTATTAACCCTTCAGGTGCTTCACAGTAACTAAAGCAACGTGGAAGGAAAAAATGAATATTTTACTTTTTAGCCACAAAAATGATCTTTTACAAACTTTTTTTTTATTTTCACAAGGGTAAAAGGAGAAAATGGACAGATAAGGTTGTTATGCAATTTCTCCTGAGTATGCCAATACCCCATATGTGGGGGAAAACCACTGTTTGGGCACACGGCAGAGCTCGTAAGGGAAGGAGCGACGTTTGACTTTTTCAAACTAAAATTGGCTGGAATTTAGATTGGACGCCATGTCGCGTTTGGAGAGCCCCTGATGCGCCTAAACAGTGGAAACCCCCCACAAGTGACACCATTTTGGAAACTAGACCCCCTAAGGTACTTATCTAGATCTGTTGTGAGCACTTTGAACCCTCAAGTGTTTCACAAAAGTTTATAAAGCCTGGGTGTGAAAAAAAAAAAAAAATTTCCACAAAAATGATTTTTTAGTCCCAAATTTTTGAATTTTCCCAAGGAAATTGGACCCAAAAGTTGTTGTCCAATTTGTCCTGAGTACGCTGATACCCCATATGTGGGGGGGGGGAACTGTTTGGGCGCACGGCAGGGCTTGGAAAGGAAGTAGTAACGTTTTGGAATGCAGACGTTAATGGGGGTCATGTTCCGTTTGCAGTGCCCCAGATGAGCCTAAACAGTGGAAACCCCCACAAGTGACCCCATTTTGGAAACTAGACCCCCTAAGGAACTTATCTAGATCTTTGGTGAGCACTTTGAACCCCCAAGTGCTTCACACAAGTTTATAATGCCCGGGCATGAAAATAAAAAATCCTATTTTTTTCCCACAAAAATTATCTTTTAGTCACTAATTTTTTATTTTCCCAAGGGTAACAGGAGAAATTGGACCACATAAGTTGTTGTACAATTTGTCCTGAGTACGCTGATACCCCATATGTGGGGGGGAACCACTGTTTGGGCGCACGGCAGAGCTCGGAATGGAAGGAGCACCATTTGACTTTTTCCAACCAAAATTGGCTGGAATTGAGTTTGGATGCCATGTTGCATTTGGAGAGCCCCTGATGTGCCTAAACAGTGGAAACCCCCCACAAATGACCCCATTTGGGAAACTAGACCCCCTAAGGAACTTATCTAGATTTTTGATGAGCAATTTGAACCCCAAGTGCTTCACACAAGTTTATAACGTAGAGCCGTAAAATTTAAAAATCATATTTTTTCCACAAAAATGATCTTTTCACCCCAATTTTTATTTTTCCAAGGGTAACAAGACTCCAAAAGTTATTGTGCAATTTGTCCTGAGTGCGCTGATACCCCATATGTGGGGGTAAACCACTGTTTGGGTGCATGGCAGAGTTTGGAAGGGAAGGAGCGCCGTCTGACTTTTTCAACGCAGAATTGGCTGGACGCCATGTCGTGTTTGGAGAGCTCCTGATCTGCCTAAACAGTGGAAACCCCCATAAATGACACCATTTTGGAAACTAGACCCTCAAGGAACTTATCTAGATGTGTGGTGAGAACTTTGAACCCCCAGGTGTTTCACTAAAGTTTATAACGTACAGCCGTAAAATAAAAAATCTTTTTTTTTTTTTACAAAAATGATTTTTTCGCCCCCAATATTTTATTTTCACAAGGGTAACAGAAGAAATTGGAACGCAAAAGTTGTTGTCCAATTTGTCCTGAGTACACTGATACCCAATATGTGGGCGAAAACTACTGTATGGGCACACGTCGGGGCTCGGAAGGGAAGTAGTGACGTTTTGGATTGCAGACTTTGATGGAATGGTCTGGGGGCGTCATGTCACATTCGGAGAGCCCCTGATGCACCTAAACAGTGGAAACCCCCCACAAGTGACCCCATTTTGGCAAATAGACCCCACAAAGAACTTATCTAGATGTGTGGTGAGCACTTTGAACCCCGAAGTGCTTCACAGAAGTTTATAATGTACAGCCGTAAAAACAAAAAAATAATTTTTTTGTACAAAAATGATATTTTCGCCCCCAGTTTTTTATTTTCCCAAGGGTAACAGAAGAAATAGGACAAATTGCACAATAACTCTTGGGGTCCAGAGTACGCTGATACCCCATATGTGGGGATAAACTACTGTTTGGACGCATGGCAGAGCTGAGAAGTGAAGGAGCACCGTTTGACTTTTTCAACGCAGAATTGGCTGGAATTGAGATCAGACGCCATGTCACATTTGGAGAGCCCCTGATGTGCCTAAACAGCGGAAACCCCCCAATTCTAACTCCAACCCTAACCCCAACACACCCCTAACCCTAGTCCCAACCCTAACCACAAACCTAACCCTAACACACCCCTAATCCCAACCCTAACCCTAATCCTAACTTTAGCGCCAACCCTAACCCTAACTTTAGCCGCAACCCTAACCCTAACCCTAACGGGAAAATGGAAATAAATACATTTTTTTAATTTTATTATTTTTCCCTTACTAAGGGGGTGATAAAGGGGGGTTTGATTTACTATTTATAGCGGGTTTTTATGATTGGCAGCTGTCACGCTAAAAGACGCTTTTTATTGCAAAAATAGTTTTTTGCATCGCCACATTTTGAGAGCTATAATTTTGCATATTTTGGCCCACAGAGTCATGTGAGGTCTTATTTTTTGCGGTACGAGTTGACGTTTTTATTTGTACCATTTTTGAGCAGGTGACATTTTTTGATCGCTTTTTATTTCGATTTTTGGGAGGTTAGAATGAACAAAAATCAGCAATTCATGAATTTCTTTTGGGGGAGGCGTTTATACCGTTCCACGTGTGGTAAAATTGATAAAGCAGTTTTATTCTTCGGGTCAGTACGATTACAGCGATACCTCATTTATATCATTTTTTTATGTTTTGGCGCTTTTATAGAATAAAAACAATTTTATATAAAAAATAATTATTTTTGCATCGCTTTATTCTGCGAGCTATAACTTTTTTATTTTTTTCGCTGATGATGCTGTATGGCGGCTCGTTTTTTGCGGGACAAGATGATGTTTTCAGCGGTACCATGTTTATTTATATCGGTCTTTTTTGATCGCGTGTTATTCCACTTTTTGTTCGGCGGTATGATGATAAAGCATTGATTTTTTGCTTCGTTTTTTTTTTTTTTTTAAGGGGTTCACTAAAGGGGTTAACTAGTGGGACAGTTTTATAGGGGGGGTCGTTACGGACGCGGCGATACCAAATATGTGTACTTTTATTGTTTTGTTTTTTTTATTTACAGGAAGAAATGAATTTATTGGGGAATATTTTTTTTTTTTTTAATTTATTTTGGATTTTTTTTTATAACATGTTTATTTTTATTTTTTTAACTTTTTTACTTTGTCCCAGGGTGGGACATCACTGTATTTCATCAGATCGCTGGTGTGACAGTGTGCACAGCACTCTGTCACACCAGCGATCGCTCAGGCAGTGCAGCAGGCTTCTCAGTGCCTGCTCTCGGCAGGCACTGAGGAAGCCGCCTCCCTCCAGGACCCCGGCGCCATCTTGGATCCGGGTTCTGGGAGGGAGGAAGCCCTCAGAACAGCGCGATCACATCGCGCTGGTCTGAGGGTCTCAGAGGGGCGCGCAGGGAGCCCCCACCCTGCGCGATCCTCCCCTGTGCCCCCAGTACACCGCGATCATGTTTGATCGCGGTGTGCTAGGGGTTAATGTGCCGGGAGCGGTCCGTGACCGCTCCTGACACACAGTCACGGGTGTCAGCTGTGATAATCAGCTGACACCCGGCGGCGATTAGCTGCGCTCCCTCAGGAGCGCAGCTGATCGCCTATGACGTACTATCCCGTCCATGGGCAGATTGTCACGGGTTTTATGGACGGGATAGTACGTCTAATGTCAGAGAGGTGTTAATACAGTTAGAATCCAATATGTGCATATGCACTTTATATATTACATGCTGACCATGTGCGGCGCTGGCTTCTCCCCCCTTTTTTTTACCTGATATTGGTATGTGGCTGACCACCACATGTTGCCGTGCGCTCTGGGTCATGCACGCAGTTCTATCTGTGTTTTTTTGGTGATTGACCTAGGCTGCTGTGCACACACATACAGCAGCCCTGCCTGGGCTCTGCTTGATTTTACACCTGTATCTGGGCCTGTTTCACCCTTCATCTGTGGTTGCTGGTTGGCAGTGCAGAAGTCAGATCTGAAATGTCCATCTCCGGACCTGGTCGGCTTTCACCTGCGCTTGCCTTTCTGGCACCATGGGAGTGATACAGCAATGCTTCAGGTACTTTTGTTTTGATTTTTTGCAGTCTTGCTTTTATACATTCAGGAGGCCGTAATGGCACAGCGAATATAAAAAACGTAGAGTAGGACTGCCCCATATGAGAATGCCTTGTCGTGGCGGAGTGGCTCAAAGAATTGATCAATTATTTGCCAAATGTCTCATTTTTAATACAGATTAGAATCCAATATGTGCATATGCACTTTATACATTACATGCTGACCATGTGCGGCGCTGGCTTCTCCCCTTTTTTTACTTTTTACGTCACTCCTTTATATCATGCCTTATATTGTGCTAGTGGTGATGTCACTCCTTTATATCATGCCTTATATTTTGTTAGCGGTGATGTCACCAGTGATGTCGCTCCTTTATATCATGCCTTATATTGTGCTAGTGGTGATGTCACTCCTTTATATCATGCCTTATAGTTTGTTAGCGGTGATGTCACCAGTGATGTCACTCCTTTATATCATGCCTTATAGTTTGTTAGCGGTGATGTCACCAGTGATGTCACTCCTTTATATCATGCCTTATAGTTTGTTAGCGGTGATGTCACCAGTGATGTCACTACTTTATATCATGCCTTATATTTTGTTAGTGGTGATGTCACCAGTGATGTCACTCCTTTATATCATGCCTTATATTGTGTTAGCGGTGATGTCACCAGTGATGTCACTCCTTTATATCCTGCCTTATATTTTGTTAGTGGTGATGTCACCAGTGATGTCACTACTTTATATCATGCCTTATGTTGTGTTAGTGGTGATGTCACCAGTGATGTCACTTCTTTATATCATGCCTTATATTGTGTTAGCGGTGATGTCACCAGTGATGTCACTCCTTTATATCATGCCTTATATTGTGTTAGCGGTGATGTCACCAGTGATGTCACTCCTTTATATCCTGCCTTATATTTTGTTAGCGTTGATGTCACCAGTGATGTCACTCCTTTATATCATGCCTTATATTGTGTTAGCAGTGATGTCACCAGTGATGTCACTCCTTTATATCATGCCTTATATTGTGTTAGCGGTGATGTCACCAGTGATGTCACTTCTTTATATCATGCCTTATATTGTGTTAGCGGTGATGTCACCAGTGATGTCACTCCTTTATATCATGCCTTATATTTTGTTAGCGGTGATGTCACCATTGATTTCACTCCTTAATATCCTGCCTTATATTTTGTTAGTGGTGATGTCACCAGTGATGTCACTCCTTTATATCATGCCTTATATTTTGTTAGCGGTGATGTCACCAATGATGTCACTCCTTTATATCATGCCTTATATTTTGTTAGCGGTGATGTCACCAGTGATGTCACTCCTTTATATCATGCCTTATATTTTGTTAGCGGTGATGTCACCAGTGATGTTACTCCTTTATATCATGCCTTATATTTTGTTAGCGGTGATGTCACCAGTGATGTCACTCCTTTATATCCTGCCTTATGTTGTGTTAGTGGTGATGTCACCAGTGATGTCACTCCTTTATATCCTGCCTTATATTGTGTTAGCAGTGATGTCACCAGTGATGTCACTCCTTTATATCATGCCTTATATTGTGTTAGCGGTGATGTCACCAATGATGTCACTCCTTTATATCCTGCCTTATATTGTGTTAGCGGTGATGTCACCAGTGATGTCACTCCTTTATATCCTGCCTTATATTGTGTTAGCGGTGATGTCACCAATGATGTCACTCCTTTATATCATGCCTTATATTTTGTTAGCGGTGATGTCACCAGTGATGTCACTCCTTTATATCATGCCTTATATTTTGTTAGCGGTGATGTCACCAGTGATGTCACTCCTTTATATCCTGCCTTATGTTGTGTTAGTGGTGATGTCACCAGTGATGTCACTCCTTTATATTCTGCCTTATATTGTGTTAGCAGTGATGTCACCAGTGAGTTTCATCTTCTACTTTGATGTTAGCTTTTCTATTGTTTCTAAGTTTAATATTTGGGACTTATGTTTTTGAATCTTTGTAAAAAAAATATTGTAGACTTTCTGAGTGGCCGAGAAGAATCATGTGATACATCACGTGACTTCAAAGAACCAGGAAGGGTTTTTTATTATTTTATTTTAATCCTCCTGTCCTGTTTGACATTTTGAGAGTCTATTTGGTTGGTGTAATTACACTCACTAGTATAACTTTATTACACTGATGCTTTTATTTAAAGAAGCCTATAATAATGTGATGTTCCCTTTAAGTGGATCTTACCTTGGATTTACTATTAAATTTTTTTTTGATGAGCCTGCCCCCCAACACTACATTTGGGCTCCTAAACCTATGACAAAGATGCATCTACATTCCCAATAGTATTGACTAGTGGTCATCCCATGGTCACCCCACGGTAGTCCTACATGGGCACGGTATGAGTATATTATATGGGCACTATATGGGATCACAACTGACTTGTAGGGAAAATATTACACAGCGCCCATTCATGTTGATGGTCTGAAAATGGGTTTATGGGATGCTCTATACTTGCCCTTATGGCCAATAATTAAGGGTTCTAAATAAGGAACACCTCCTCTATTAATATTCTTTAGCCAGACAACCCCTTTAACCAGAGCATGAGTAACCCCATAATGGGGTAAATCAATGACTACCACCCTCATTGATGGCTTGAAAGTGATCTTTGCCCCCGGCTAAGTAACCACTCGTAACGGCTGCGGAGCATACATCCGGTGTAACTGACTAATGGGTCTATGGGCTTAGGGGTCAGCCCTTGGGGTTTTGCCTAATCACTTGATCAGAGGTGCAGCTTGAAGCTTCTAGGTCCCAATACAGAACCTGTAGCAAGCTTTCCACCTACTAGTTGCCATTTATAATATTGGTGGCCCAAGGGTCGCTTTGGCGACCTGTTCAAGCTCTCGTGGCTCTGCTGCTGGTGTCCCCTTGTGGTTACTCTTTTTCTTTTGTGCAGCGGAAAGGAGAATGGGATAGTTTGTAATCAAGGTAAAAAAAAAAACTAACCAAGACCCCTTCCCATAATAAGAGATAGTTGCCATTTCAGGACCACAAATAATCAACCTTAATACCACGAGTACACATGGATGCTGATTAGAATGGAATTGCCCTTTAATCATGATTATAGAATAATCCCCACTGATTTATTATATCCCCTGTGAGCTGCAACCATCAGACTCCAGTCATGGTCTGGAAAGAGAGCAATATCAGCAGCTGTCAATCAGCATCCGTCCCACCAGTCCAGGTCAGGAAGCGTCTTGGCCATCGTGAGCCGGTGACATCATCAGAGAACCATTTGGTGAGACATGATGCGATTTAACTCTCTTGTAACGAGCATTCGTCATATCCCTGGTCGCAGAAGCTTCAATCACAGGCGGGTTAATAGGCGGACAGGAGATCCTTTGATCTAGAAGTTTCTGCAATGTTATTTCTGCTTCCAGGCTTCTGTCTGCTATTTCATAGGGCTCAGGCTCCATGTCAGGGATGGAAAGCATCTTGTCAATGCGGCGGCACCCAAAACGAGTAGAGCCGGAGATTGTCCTATAACAGACCCATCATAGGGCTAGTATATTGCCAGTGTGCACTGGTATATATCCATAACTCCTTGAAAACCAAACCCAATTTTTTCACTAAAGGGAATGAATCCTCAGAAAATGACATCATGTAAAAAACATATTATTAAAAGTAGTGATGATTTATCATTTTTATGTGACTGTTCAATTATTGTTTTTTTTTTAATTAAATGGCGATTAGAGTACACACAATAATCTGTCAATTCCTATTTTCTGCAGCGTACTTGTCAGCTTTGCTGTATAGACTGGGACAGAATGAGCAGAGTCGCCTCATTATCTTTAGAGGATGGCCGAGTACATGACCGCTGTGTTGTACTGCTTGAGTTTTAGATAATGCAGGACAGTAAATCTAGAAAGATATATGGCTTTGTATGAAGCTCCCTTGCCACTTTTTGGTCTCCAGGGGAGGGCTGTACTCCAATACTTCCTAGAAACTGTATGTTTGTCTCTTTGTTTTTTTTTCTTCCTTTCTTTTATCATAGTTGTCTCTCTATCTATACTATCTATCTATCTATCTATCTATCTACTTCTACTATCTATCTATCTATCTATCTATATCTATCTATCATATATTATCTATCTATCATCTATCTATTTATCTATCATCTATCTATTATCTCTCTATCTATCTATCTATCTATCTATCTATCTATCTATCTATCTATTATCTATCTATCTATTATCTATCTATCTATCTATCATCTATTATCTCTATTTTATCTATCTATCTATCTATCTATCTATCTATCTATCTATCTATATCTTCTATCTATTATCTATCTATCTATTATTTCTATCTATCTATCTATCTATCTATATCTACTTATCTATCTATCTATTATCTATCTATCTATCTATCATTATATCTATCTATCTATCATTATCTATCTATTATCTATCTTATCTATTATCTATCTATCTATCTATCTATCTATTCTTCTTTTATCTATCTCTATCTTATCTATCTATCTATCTATTATCTCTATCTATCTATTATCTATCTATCTTCTATATTATCTTTATCTATCTATCTATTATCTCTATCTATTATCTATCTATCTATTATTCTTCTATCTATCTATCTATTATCTTTTATCTATCTATCTATCTATTATCTATCTATCTATCTATCTATCTATCTATCTATCTATCTATTATCTATCTATTATCTATCTATCTATCTATCTATCTATCTATCTATTCATCTATCTATCCCATTATCTATCTATTATTATACATCTTATCTATCTATATCTATCTATTATCTATCTATCTATCTATCTATCTATCTATTATCTATCTATCTATCTATCTATCTATCTATCTATCTATCTATCTATCATTTCTATCTATCTATCTATCTATCTATCTATCTACTTCTATCTATTCTTCTATCTATTATCTATCTATCTATCTATCTATCTATCTATCTATCTATCTATCTATCTATCATCTATCTATTATCTACTTATCTATCTATCTCTATCTATTATCTATATCTATCTATCTATCTATCTATTATTTACATCTATCTATCATATTCTATCTATCTATCTATCTATCTATCTATCTATCTTCATCTATCTATCTATCTATCTTTTCTCTATCATCTATCTATTATCTATCTATCTATCTATCTATATCTATTCTATTATCATATCTATCTAATCTATCTATCTATCTATCTATCTATCTTTATCTATCTATCTTATCTATCTATTTCTATCTATCTATTATCTCTCTATCTATCTATCTATCTATCTATCTATCTATCTATCTATCTATCTATCTATCTATCTATCTATCTATCTATCTATATCTATCTATCTATCTATCTATCTATCTATCTATCTATCTATCTATATCTATCTATCTATCTATCTATCTATCTATCTATCTATTATCTATCTATCTATCTATTATCTTCATCTATCTATCTATCTATCTATCTATCTATCTATCTATCTATCTATCTATTATCTATCTATTTATCTATTATTTCTATCTATTATCTATCTATCTATCTATCTATCTATCTATCTATTATTATCTCATCTATCTATCTATCTATTATCTATTATCTATCTATCTATCTATCTATCTATCTATCTATCTATCTATCTATCTATTATCTATCTATCTATCTATCTATTATCTTCTATCTATCTATCTATCTATCTATCTATCTATCTATCTATCTATCTATCTTCTATCTATACTATCTATCTATTATCTCTATCTATCTATCTATCTATCTATCTATTATCTATCTATTATCTATATCTATTATTATCTATCTATCTATATCTCTATCTTTTCTATCTATTATTATCTATCTATATCTATCTATTATCTATCTATCATTATCTATCTATCATCTATATCATCTTTATCTATCTATCATCATTCTATTATTTATCTCTCATTCTTTTAATCTATCTTCTCTCTTTCTGATATCACGATATTTCTTTTATCACTTTTCATCTGACTTTTCTATCTGTTTCTCTAAGTAATTCAATCTGCTTTCCGCTGGCAGCGCTGCCTTTTCATGTCATCCTGGGAATTGAGCCCTGTCAATAAGAGAGGCCGCTGAGGATGGTGAGGATGAGCAGATTGCAGTCATATGTATCAAAAGAGGCCATAATTGTTTTTATGTAGAGATGACGTCAGTCGTGTTTGTCCCTCGTCCTTTACATGAGTCACACGGCAGCGTGTCACCGGGTCGCCCCGCACACAGAGCACAGGTCGTCCTGAGGTAAAATCCTGGTCAGTCGACACGATGATTCATACAAGGTGTAAAACTGATCATATTCATCTACAGGGAAGGGAAAGAAATGGAAATATTCTGTCCTTTGCGTGCTGCCCCCGGCCTGTCTAGGAATGCCCCCGGCACTGTCTGGAAACGCTCATTTACGTGGAAATCTTCACACGTCCGCCGCTTTGTGGATCCATCAGGAGAATGTTCTGCAGAAAGCGGTATTGAGAGGTAGAAGATCACTGTAGAACGGGTGGAGTCGGTCCCTTTGCCCTACAAAGAAATTCCACTCTTTTGGGAAACCTTTCTATAAGATTTTGGAGGTGTCCGTGGGGATTTTTGCCTCTTCATCTACAAGAGCATTTGTGGGGTCACTCTCTGATATTGGGGGGTCACAATCACCATTATAAGTGTTGGATGGGGCTGAGGTCTGGACTCTGTGCGGCCGCTCAAGTTCTCCCCCCATGACTGTATGGAGCTCGTGCTGTGGGTACAGTCATGGGGGACAGATAAGGGTCTTTCCAAAATGGTTCCCACAAAGCTGAAGATACAATTGTCCACAATGTCTTGTGCTGAAGATTAAGATTTCTCTTCCCTGAAACTAAGGGTCCGAGGCTCACCCCTAATAACAAGTCCATAACATTACCCCCCTCCACCATCTGTACAGAGGGCACAATGCAGTCAGGGGGTAACGTCCTACTGGAATCACCAAACCCAGACTCCTCCATCAGACAGAGATAGAGAAGTGCGATCTGTCACTGCACAGAACACGTTTCCTCCAGAATCGGCTTTACACCACTCCATCCGACGCTCTGCATTGTGCTTGGTGATGTACGGCTGCATGCAGCTGCTCGGCCATGAAACTCCCGGTGGGGGGCAGTGTTTGTGCAGATACCAGAGAAGGTCTGGACTCTGCAGTCATGGAGTCAGCAGAGCGTTGGTGACTTTTCTGCCCTCTACTCTCCTAGCACTCGGCCCCCCGCTCTGTAACATTACGGGGTCTCCACCTCGTGGCTGAGTTGTTGCGGCTCCTTCCACTTCTCAATAATATCACTCAGAGGTGATGGGGGAAGGTTTAGGAGGGGAGAAATGTCATGAATGGACTTGTTACCCCGGTATCTCCTATTACAGGACCGTGCTGGTACCAGTGAGCTCTGGACCACCGTCCATTCTTCTGCATGTTAGTAAAGGCAGACGACATGTGGGGGACCGGGGTTATACAATGGGGGCCAGATGTTATTTACCAGGGAGCTGGATGTTATACTCTGGGAGTAATAGAGCCACATGTTGTACACAGGGGGCAACGGGGCTGGATGTTCTACCTCTGAAGCAATGGGATCGGATGTTATACACAGGGGACGAGGGGATGATGTTATACACCAAGGGGCGAGGGGCCAGATTTTATACACTGAGGGATGAGGGGCCGGATGTTGTACCACGGGGGGAAATAGGGTCAGATATTCTAATCCTTTTTGAAAATCTTCCTACCTGATATTAAAATGAGCTGAGAGCTGGACCAAACGAAGTTTACGTTATTGTAATATGTACAGATTTATTTGATTTTTCTTTTGGAACAAAAGTGAAATATAAAAGTACAGTTTAAAATTTAATGAAAAGTTACAAAGTGCATCAAATGTTTTTTTTTTTGCTTTTTTTTTAACTATTTAAATCTATGAAGCTACATAATAATTACACTAAATTTTTGGTTTTGTGGAGAAAAATAAAGTATCCAGGAGAAGTGTACAGTTCATTTTCTCCAGTCCTTCAGTTTGTTAAATGTTTTATAAGAGCAAACATTTGAGTGAAATATTCACTGACTGGTTAATGACTTCCAATCCCGCAATACATTCCTTGTAATAACCACAGCAAAAAACAAACATGGAGAAAATATGAACAACGGAAACTGGTTAAGGGAAATTTCCCACTGCTTTTCCATCACTGGCGGAGATTTGTAAATTATATTTTAAAATAAAAGAACATTATTTAATGCATGGTTTTAAAATAAACATATCTTCCAAAACCAATTTATGTAGCTATAATTTTTACACACTTATAGACATAACATTTGACATATGTGATGCTTAGTTTAACTGTACAGACTGTGACAAAGTCAGCAGAGTCATCTCATCATCATTAGAGCATAACATCAGTAAAGTAATCTCATTACCATCAGGTTAGGGAAAAAGAAAAATCATCTCATTAGTTTTATAGGACTGGGTAAGTTAAATAATCTCATTATCATATGATAGTAGGATTGACATTGAGTCATTTACGTTCGTTTGATGACAGGTTCTGTATTATCTTATTTTCATTAGTCATTTTTTCTAAAAATGTTGCTACTTTTCCTATTTTTATCTAATTATTTCTAGAAAAATTTCAATATCTTTAATTTAGATCACATACAATAGACTGACATTTTCTGAGCTTAGTTTAGCTTTACTGTGCGGACTATGACAAGATAAGAAGAGTTATCTCATTACCATTAGAGAATAGCTTCAGTAGAGTCATCTCATCATTGTCATCTCATTATTATCAGAGGGTGGAGTCAACAGAGTCATTGCCATTGGAAGGCAAGGTCAATTTACGGTAGAAGTTATTTCATTTTTATTACATGACAAAGTCTGTATTATCCGATCATTAGAGAGTTAAACAAAATCTGCAACTATCCCTTTAAAAATCCCCGAATCTTTTACTAGAGCACACACAATAGACTGATATTCTGAGGTAAATTCAGCTTTACTGTGTAGACTGGGATATTGGCAGCAGAGTAATTTCATTACCATTGAAGGAAAACATTAATAGAATCAGCTCATTTTCATGAAAGGGTGTCGTCAGCCAAGTCATCTTTTAAGCTCATCATTTGAAAGTAGCATTGACAAATTCATGTAACTTTTGTTAGATAGCAGAATCAGTCTCATTTTATTATCATTAGTGATTTTCAGATATTATTGGCTTTTTTTCCTATTTTTATGTACAGTGGGTTCGGAAAGTATTCAGACCCCTTTGAATTTTTCACTCTGTTTCATTGCAGCCATTTGGTAAATGCAAAAAAGTTCATTTTTTCTCATTAATGTACACTATGCACCTCATCTTTACTGATAAAAACCTGAAATGTAGAAATTTTTGCAAATTTATTAAAAAAGAAAAACTGAAATATCACATGCTCATAAGTATTCAGACCCTTTGCTCAGACACTCATATTTACGTCACATGCTGTCCATTTCCTTGTGATCCTCCTTGAGATGGTTCTACTCCTTCATTAGAGTCCGGCTGTGTGTAATTAAACTGATAGGACTTGATTTGTAAAGGCGCACACCTGTCTATATAAGACCTCACAGCTCACAGTGCATGTCAGACCAAATGAGAATCATGAGGTCAAAGGAACTGGCCAAGGAGCTCAGAGACAGAATTGTGGCAAGGTACAGATCTGGCCAAGGTTACAAAAGAATTTCTGCAGTACTCAAGGTTCCTAAAAGCACAGTGGCCTCCATAATCCTTAAATGGAAGAAGTTTGGGACCAACAGAAGTCTTCCTAGATCTGGCTGTCCAGCCAAACTGAGCAATAGTGGGAGAAGAGCCTTGGTGAGAGAGGTAAAGAAGAACCCCAAGATCACTGTGGCTGAGCTCCACAGATGCAGTAGGGAGATGGGAGAAAGTTCCACAAAGTCAACTATCACTGCAGCCCTCCACCAGTCGGCCTTTATGGCAGAGTGGCCCGACGGAAGCCTCTCCTCAGTGCCAGACATATGAAAGCCCGCATAAAGTTTGCTAAAAAACACATGAAGGACTCTCAGACTATGAGAAATAAGATTCTCTGGTCTGATGAGATGAAGATAGACATTTTTGGTGATAATTGTAAGCGGTATATGTGGAGAAAACCAGGCACTGATCATCACCTGCCCAGTACAATCCCAACAGTGAAACATGGTGGTGGCAGCATCATGCTATGGGGGTGTTTTTCAGCTGCAGGGACAGGATGTCTGGTTGCAAGTGAAGGAAACATGAATGCGGCTAAGTACAGAGATATCCTGGATGAAAACCTCTTACAGAGTGCTCTGGACCTCAGACTTGGCAGAAGGTTCACCATCCAACAAGACAATGACCCCAAGCACACAGCTAAAATAACAAAGGAGTGGCTTCAGAACAACTCTGTGACCATTCCTGACTGACCCAGCCAGAGCCCTGACCTAAACCCAACTGAGCATCTCTGGAGAGACCTGAAAATGGCTGTCCACCAACGTTCACCATCCAACCTGACAGCACTGGAGAGGATCTGCAAGGAAGAATGGCAGAGGATCCCCAAATCCAGGGGTGAAAAACGTGTTGCATCATTCCCAAGAAGACTCATGGCTGCACTAGCTAAAAAGGTGCTTCTCCTCAATACTGAGCAAAGGGGCTGAATACTTATGACCATGTGATATTTCAGTTTTTCTTTTTTAATAAATTAGCAAAAATTTCAATATTTCTGTTTTTTCGGTAAAGATGGGGTGCAGAGTGTACAGTAATGAGAAAAAATGAACTTTTTTGAATTTACCAAATGGCTGCAATGAAACAAAGAGTGAAAAATTTAAAGGGTCTGAATACTTTCCGAACCCACTGTAACTTTCCCTATAAAAGATCCTGAAATCTTCCAAATTTGACACATTCCCCTAGTGCACACACAACAGGCTGATATTTTCTGTGAGTTTACTTCAGCTTTACTGTGCAGGCTGTGACATAATTAGCAGATTCATCAAATTGCCATTAGAAGAGTGTATAATTAAAATTCATCTTATTTTTATTAAAGCGAGGAGTTGTCAAAAACACTTTACATGAGCTAGTAAAATAATCCAATAATTTGACAGTAGGGTCCTTTAGTTGTCATCAGATGGCAGGGTCTGTATCATCTCATTATCATTAGAGGACAGGAACAGTAGAATTACCTTATCATTAATGGACAAGGTTGACAGATTTATCTTTTATTATTCATTTCCTTATTATTAGATATAAAGGATTTAACAACTGTTGCAGGAGGCCAATATAAGACAGAAAATAAGCCCTAGCATGATTTCACTGGAATTTTGGAGTATGCTTTAAATATAAGCCCTACTCCAAAAATAAACCCTTATTACACTCAGGACAGACATAAGGAGGAGGAAAAATGGGCAGTTTCCCAGGTCCCTCATTCTCTGAGGGCCCCCCAGCATTTCTATTCCAAGTTTAAGGCTGCTTAAGGACATGATGGTCATGGGACTCACTGCAGGACTCTAGAGGAACTGGGCTGATATATGCTGTATGTGCAAAATGTATGTTTATACATGTATATGTGCAGTGTGTGTAAACTTATGCAGTGTGTATACGTATGTGTGATATGTATATATGTGTATGTGCAGTGTTTGTGGTATACTGTATATACATATGTATGTATGTGAGCCGCACGTACCAGGGCTTTGGGGTACTCGGCACCGAGCCCGTTGATGTCTATGGGGGATGTCACGGGTAGCACAGCTCGGTCCGTGCCCTGGGCACTCACCGTAATGTGAGATATTTACAGGGGATTAGTGTTCGTATAGTTTGTCATGACGCCACCTGTAGTACCTGGTCAGGGTGACCAGCGCTGCTGTGCAGGTCCTCTGGAAGTGATGGTGATATGCAGCTAGATGATAAGTCTTCTACAGGTAAGACTGTGTCCTCCCAGGGCAGATAGATGTAAAATAGTGCAATGGTGCAGAGGGATGTAGCAGAGTGGAGTATGCGACGGAGTAATCAGGCAGGAAACAGTTCTTATGTAGTTTCAAAGGTTTACTCACAGTCTGTTGTACATACAGATTCCAGCCGGGCACTGTGTCCTTCCAGTGAGTAGTCCAGTAACCCTCTGGTAAGTTGGTCACACTCCCAAGGACTCCCTTTTATGTTCCTTTCCGGCGTTTGTGCAATACTCCTTACTTCTACCTGCACCTCCCTACCACAGAGCCCTCAGCGAAGCAGTATTAGGCCTTTTCAGTTTTTCAGGTGCGACCCGATGCCCCGGGTGATCATCTCCCAGTGAGCTACGGAGACCGAGACACCGTCGGAAACCTGGACGTACTTGACCACTGAGCTGCTTCCGGACGAGATTATGGTAGCTAGTGGCTCTTGAAGAGTCCCACTAGATGCGGTGTTTGCTGATGGCGCTGAACTGACCCACCAGCCTGGGAACCGTCTCCCCGATGTTTTGCCTGGTCCTTCCTTCTCCAAGGATAAAGGCACAGCTTCAATTGCTGTCTCAGCCAGGACCCCTTCAATCCTTCAGCACGGCTCCCCTGAGGTAAACTACAGGAGAGCTGCAGGCCAGCCCAGTACCCACGCTGGCTGCCTGACTCCAACTGAACTCTAAACTAACAAGCTGCTGCCTCATGCTGCAGCTAGCTCCACCCACCCACTTCTACACCCTTTACTAACCAGCCTGAAGCTCAGCACTGGCATGATGTGTGTGGATGTGGTGATGGAGTCAATGGGTGCTTCCTCCTTACCTGAGAGTCAGGTGTCACACCGCTGGGTGCGATGCAACATCTCTGTGGCGACTGGACCCTCAGGGCGCCACATTCCCCCCTGGTTAAACACAGCACTCCCGGGCTGTAAAAGAGTAAAGATGTTACAAAAGAAACATACAAAAATTTTTTTGAATGCATTCAACATTGGAAAGGCAATTTCAAACTCATCATCCCTTTATGGGAGGCACTTCAGGTTAAACGTTGCAAGAAAACACTTTTAATATTTACTTCACAGTTCAAGTAAACATATACTTGTGGAGGACCCGCTCCAAACCTCCAACGGTGGTCCTGGGTGGGCTGCAAGACATAACTGACTTTTCCAGCAGTCCTCACATTCGGCCACACCAAACGGTTTTAAACTTCTGAGGTAATTAAGTGAAACCAAGATGAGGCACCGAAGTGCTAACTATATACAAGGACAGTTTTTGGGCTAGCAGTGTTCATAGCCACCAGTCCAGAAAAGCAATTTTAAAGGCTATCACCCCTCTGGGTTATGGCAACATTTGCATAATATATACATTAATACACTATATACATTGGTGGAACCTGTCCGGTTTTCTCATTTACTTAGTAGTGGCACCGGGGGGGGGCTACCTGGTACCCCTCTTTGCTGGAAGTCTCTTATAGCTCCCTGCCGCCACGGCTTGTGCACAGTACCTTTCCTCTGCTGCATCCGTTGCTCCTGGCGACGCTGCTGGGTCTACCACTCCCGGCGTTGGTCATAGTCCTCCTCTGCTAGCATCTCCAGAGCAATGGGGACTAGCTGGGGAGCCGGCTCAGATCCAGGTTGTGGAGCCGGCTCCTTCTGGCTCTCAGCGCAGCAGGGCCCGGCTTCCTCCGGGAACACAGGCAGCAGACCCGGGGCTGCTGCAGACGGCATGACGCACCGCTCCTCCGCGGACTCCTCGGTGGGGACGGGTAGGGCAGCAGCAGGGTCTGGATCCGGGCACGCTTTCTGGTGGACCTCGGGCACCGGCGTTACAGGTAGGCGGAGTGATCGGCGCTGCTGCAACCGCAGCTTCAGGTTCCTCCAGCTCTGCTCCATACGTTCTGCTTGTTCAGCGTCTGCAGCAGGGTCAGGAAGGGTGCAGACATCTTCCTGCAGCACCGGAGGTTCAGCGGTGGGGAGATTTTTTTTATCAGGAGGGTCCCGCTCTCTGTTAAGGGGGCGAGGTTTTCTTTTCCTCCTCTTCACTCCATTTGGGAACAGGAGGCGGATTTCCCTTGCTGATGGGCATGTCCGGTTAGTGTAGTAACACTTAGGGTAGGCGGGCATTTCTTTCGCGCCTCAGAGTGAGCGCACGCCCACGAAAGCACGCCCTCCTTCTTCACCAGCGCCTCAGGGCGCAAATATGGCGGCAAAAATGGTGGCAAACGGCGGTAAATGGCGGCAAAGTCACAAAGATGGCAAATACAGTCTTTAGCACAAAACAGTCCAATTCAGGAACACAGGACTCGCTTATAGCGAGCTTCAGAATCCTGTTCGTGACGCCAGAAAAATGAGCCGCACGTACCAGGGCTTTGGGGTACTCGGCACCGAGCCCGTTGATGTCTATGGGGGATGTCACGGGTAGCACAGCTCGGTCCGTGCCCTGGGCGCTCACCGTAATGTGGGATATTTACAGGGGATTAGTGTTCGTATAGTTTGTCATGACGCCACCTGTAGTACCTGGTCAGGGTGACCAGCGCTGCTGTGCAGGTCCTCTGGAAGGGATGGTGATATGCAGCTAGATGATAAGTCTTCTACAGGTAAGACTGTGTCCTCCCAGGGCAGATAGATGTAAAATAGTGCAATGGTGCAGAGGGATGTAGCAGAGTGGAGTATGCGACGGAGTAATCAGGCAGGAAACAGTTCTTATGTAGTTTCAAAGGTTTACTCACAGTCTGTTGTACATACAGATTCCAGCCGGGCACTGTGTCCTTCCAGTGAGTAGTCCAGTAACCCTCTGGTAAGTTGGTCACACTCCCAAGGACTCCCTTTTATGTTCCTTTCCGGCGTTTGTACAATACTCCTTACTTCTACCTGCACCTCCCTACCACAGAGCCCTCAGCGAAGCAGTATTAGGCCTTTTCAGTTTTTCAGGTGCGACCCGATGCCCCGGGTGATCATCTCCCAGTGAGCTACGGAGACTGAGACACCGTCGGAAACCTGGACGTACTTGACCACTGAGCTGCTTCCGGACGAGATTATGGTAGCTTGTGGCTCTTGAAGAGTCCCACTAGATGCAGTGTTTGCTGATGGCGCTGAACTGACCCACCAGCCTGGGAACCGTCTCCCCGATGTTTTGCCTGGTCCTTCCTTCTCCAAGGATAAAGGCACAGCTTCAATTGCTGTCTCAGCCAGGACCCCTTCAATCCTTCAGCACGGCTCCCCTGAGGTAAACTACAGGAGAGCTGCAGGCCAGCCTAGTACCCACGCTGGCTGCCTGACTCCAACTGAACTCTAAACTAACAAGCTGCTGCCTCATGCTGCAGCTAGCTCCACCCACCCACTTCTACACCCTTTACTAACCAGCCTGAAGCTCAGCACTGGCATGATGTGTGTGGATGTGGTGATGGAGTCAATGGGGTGCTTCCTCCTTACCTGAGAGTCAGGTGTCACACCGCTGGGTGCGATGCAACATCTCTGTGGCGACTGGACCCTCAGGGCGCCACATATGTATGTGTAGTGTGTGTATATTCATGTGCATGTGCAGTGACTGTATATACTGTATATTGTATGTGCCGTGTGTGTATATATACATATGTATGTACAGTTGTGTGAAACCATTTTTGTCCCCTTCTTGTTTTCCTATTCTTTGCATGTTTGTCACACTTAAATGTTTCAGATCACAAAACAAATTTAAATATTAGACAAAGATAACACAATTAATCACAAAATGCAGTTTTAAAATGTAAGTCTTTATTATTAAGTGAAAAAGAAATCCAAACCTACAGGGCCCTATGTGAAAAATTGACTGCCCCCCCTCATTTAAAACATAAATTAACTGTGGTTTATCACATCTTTGGGAAGCTGAGCTCACATTCCCTAGCCACACCCAGGCTTGATTACTGCCACACCTGTTCTCAATCACAAAATCACTTAAATAGGACCTGCCTGACAAAGTGAAATAGACCGAAAGATCCTGAAAAGCTAGACATCATGCCGCGATCCAAAGAAATTCTGGAGCAAATGACAAAGTAATTGAGATCTACCAGTCTGGAAAAGGTTATAAAGCCATTTCTAAAGCTTTGGGACTCCAGCGAACCACAGTGAGAGTCATTTACTACAAATAGTGAAAACATGGAACAGTGGTGAACCTTCCCAGGAGTGGCCGGCTGAACAACATTACCCCAAGAGCGTAACGATTACTCATCCAAGAGGTCACAAAAGAGCCCACAACATATAAAGAACTGCAAACCTCACCAGCCTCAGTTAAGGTCAGTATTCATGACTCCACCATAAGAAAGAGACTGGCCTGCATGGCAGAGACTGGGCAAAAAATGGCCTGCATGGCAGAGTTCCAAGATGAAAACCTCTGCTGAGCAATAAGAACATAAAGACTCATGTCAGTTGTGTCAGAAAACATCTTTCTGTTCCCAAGGCTTTTGGGAGAATACTCTGTGGACTGACGAGACAAAGTTAAACTTTTTGTTAAGTGTATGTCCCATTACATCTGGCATAGAAGTAACACAGCATTTCAGAAAAGGAACATCATACCAACAGTAAAATATGGTGGTGGTAGTGTGATGTTCTGGGGCTGTTTTGCTGCTTCATGACCTGGAAGACTTGCTGTAGTAAATGGAACCATGAATTTTGCTGTCTACTGTCTTTTCGTGACCTCAAGCTGAAGCGTACTTTGGTTATGCAGCAGGACAATGATCCAAAACACACCAGCAAGTCCGCCTCTGAATGGCTTAAGATAAACAAAATGAAGACTTTGGAGTGGCCTAGTCAAAGTCATGATCTTAAGCCGATTGCGATGCTGTGCCATGACCTTAAAAGACGGTTCATGCTCGGAAACCTCCAATGTGGCCGAAATTACAACAATTCTGTAAAGATGAGCGGCAAAAATCCCTCCAGAGCGTTGTAAAAGACTCATTGCCAGTTTTCACAAACGCTTTATTGCAGTTATTGCTACGCCAGATGACCTGGCCTCCACAGTCACCAGACCTGAACCCAATCGAGATGGTTTGGGGTGAACTGGACCGCTCACCGCTTCAATTTTGAATAAATCCCCAACAGTGTCACCAGCAAAGCACCCCCACACCATCACACCACCTCCTCCATGCTTCACGGTGGGAACCAGGCATGTAGAGTCCATCCGTTCACCTGTTCTGCGCAAAGCAGTAATCAAAGCAAAAGGTGGCTACTTTGAAGAACCTAGAATATAAGACATATTTTCAGTTGTTTCACACTTTTTTGTAAAGTGTAATGTTTAATTCCACATGTGTTAATTCATAGTTTTGATGCCTTCAGTGTGATTCTACAATTTTCATAGCCATGAAAATACAGAAAAATCTTTGAATGAGAAGGTGTGTCCAAACTTTTGGTCTGTACTGTATATATACATATATATATAGTGTGTATATACAGTGTGTGTATATACATGTGTATGAGCAGTATGTGTATTTACATGTATATGTGCAGCGTGTATATACATGTGTATGTGCAGTGTGTGTATATATATATATATGTATGTGCAGTGTGTGATGATTATATTTGAATAAATGTTGATTTTTTTGTTCAAGAATAAATGTAGATTGTTGGTTTATGGAAAAAGTAAGATATCCTCTGTAAATAAGCCCTAACTCATTCCTCTGAGAAAAAAATGTCTTATTTTCTGGGAAGCACGGTATATAAAAAACACACCTCCGCTACCAATCTCTGGGTGCTATCTGGGGAAGGGGTTGTAATACATTGCCCAGGACACTATATACAGTGGGGAAAAAAGAATTTAGTCAGTCACCAATTGTGCTGGTTCTCCCACTATAAAGATGAGAGAGGCCTGTAATTGACATCATAGGTAGACCACAACTATGAGAGTCAAAATGAAAAAACAAATCCAGAAAATCACCTTGTCTGATTTGGTAAGATTTATTTAGCAAATTATGGTAGAAAATAAGTATTTGGTCATTAACAAAAGTTCATCTCAATATTTTGTTATATATCCTTTGTTGCCAATGACAGAGGTCAAACGTTTTCTGTAAGTCTTCACAAGGTTGGCACACACTGCTGGTGGTATGTTGGCTCATTCCTCCATGCAGATCTCCTCTAGAGCAGTGATGTTTTGGGCCTGTTGTTGGGCAACACGGACTTTCAAATCCCTCCAAAGGTTTTCTATGGGGTTGAGATCTGGAGATTGGCTAGGCCACTCCACGACCTTCATATGCTTCTTATGAAGCCACTCCTTCATTGCCCTGGCGGTGTGCTTGGGATCATCATGCTGAAAGACCCATCCACGTGTCATCTTCAATGCCCTTGCTGATGGAAGGAGCTTGCACTCAAAATCTCACGATACATGGCCCCATTCATTCTTTCATGTACACAGATCAGTCGTCCTGGTCCCTTTGCAGAGAAACAGCCTCAAAGCAATGTTTGCCACCTCCATGCTTCACAGTAGGTATGGTGTTCTTTGGATGTAACTCAGTATTCTGTCTCCTCCAAACACGACGAGTTTTGTTTCTACCAAACAGTTCTACTTTAGTTTCATCAGACCATATGATATTCTGCCAATACTCTTCTGGATAATCCAAATGCTCTCTAGCAAACTTCAGATGGGCCCGGACATGTACTGGCTTAAGCAGGAGGACACGTCTGGCACTGCAGGATCTGAGTCCCTGGTGGCGTAGTGTGTTACTGATGGTAGCCTTTGTTACGGTGGTCCCAGCTGTATGCAAGTCATTCTCTAGGTCCCCCCGTGTGGTTCTGGGATTTTTGCTCACCGTTCTTCTGATTATTTTGACCCCAAGTGGTGAGATCTTGCGTGGAGCCCCAGATCGAGGGAGATTATCAGTGGTCTTGTATGTCTTCCATTTTCTTATTATTGCTCCCACAGTGATTTCATCACACCACGCTGCTTGCCTATTGCAGATTCAGTCTTCCCAGCCTGGTGCAGGGCTACAATTCTGTTTCTGGTGTCCCCCGACAGCTCTTTGGTCTTCACCATAGTGGAGTTTGGAGTGTGACTGTTTGAGGTTGTGGACAGGGTCTTTTATACTGATAACAAGGTCACACAGGAGCCATTACTACAGGTAATGAGTGGAGGACAGAGGAGCCTCTTACAGGAGAAGTTACAGGTCTGTGAGAGCCAGAAATCTTGCATGTTTTTAGGTGACCAAATACTTATTTTCCACCATAATTTACAAAATAAATCTTCCCAAATCAGACAAGGTGATTTTCTGGATTTGTTTTCTCTGACTCTCATAGTTGTGGTCTACCTATGATGTCAATTACAGGCCGCTCTCATCTTTATAGGGGGAGAACTTGTACAATTGGCGGCTGACTAAATACTTTTTTCCCCACTGTAAAGGCACTGTCACACTTAGCGATCACACTAGCGATCACGACAACGACACGACCTGGCGAGATCGCTAGTGCGATCGCTATGTGATCGCTAGTTAGCTTCCAAACACAACTCATCAGCGATCTGTATAACGATCTCTGCGGTCGTTGGGAAAACCTAGTCCCGCCTGCGATGGTGGTAAAGTCGTTCATAAAGGGTGTCACACTCAGCGATTCAGGCTCACCAGCGGGACACCAACGACCAAAATATGGCTCAGAACGTTCATAAGCGATCAGCGACATCGCAGCAGGGGCCACATCGCTGCTACATGTCACACACAGCTAAGTCGCTAACGAGATCGCTACTGCGTCATAAAACGGTGACGCAGTAGCGATCTCGTTAGCGATCTCGTTTAGTGTGACAGTTCCTTAAGTCTATGACTTCCCGTTGTTTCCAGCTGCCATAGAGCGCACACATCCTGCAGCGCTGTCCATCTAGACTATACAGGAAGGAAATCTGTGTCTCCAATTCAAACACTTCTATAGAAAGTTTGAATTTTTGATTGCAAAAACAAGTAAACCCAATATACAAATATAAGGCTGCATTCCATTAACACAAGTCAGACAGAATTTAGATTTTCCAATTTTCCCTCTTTAATTCGTCACTATCTTTATTAAAATACCATAAAATATAAAATGTGGTTAGAGACAGAAAAAACTATCCATAAGCGCAGCGCGATGTTTGGAGCTCCTGCAGTTTGCTATTAGCAGCCGGCATACATTATAGTCTATATTATTTTTCTAGCGAGTCCCAAAATCCGTGATAGGCGCAATGCGAACACTGTGCAATTACGTTAATCCGGCTTTGATCTCAGAAGGATGCTCGCTGCAGAAATCAGGTCGTCGCACTGATAGGCAGCGCTGTCTTTTGTGCCAGGTGGCAGGCTGGACCGAGCAATGGGAAGAAATACATAAGGGTAATTTATGGTTTTCTTTGATTTCCGTCCTGCATGTAATGACCTTCTATTTCACCCCATATTGCTTAGCACGAGCTGCTATTAAAATGTCTACCCACGGCAGAATGCTGACTTTAATTCATAGGCTTGTGCCTGGCGTTTGGGAATTGTCATGTGCGCTTGTCTTGTGTAAGGCTGGTTTCTGGACGCATTATAAGGCACTTATTACCACCCTTTTGGTCAGTGATAAGGACCCTTAAATGGAACTAGGTGGTCTGCAATATTTGGCCAATATCGTGTCATGTTTGTCACTAAGTTGTGCTCTGGACAAGAGCTTAATGAAATGCTAAATTCAAGAAAATAAAAAAATAAAAAATATTCCAGCACTTCCTCCCTTAATTGCCTCCTTTTCCTTGATCCTATTTCATTTCATAATACAATTAAACTAAGAAATATCTATAAAAAATTATTCTCTATGTGTCTCAGCCCAGTCCCTGTCCTATGTGTATTGTAAGATAACTGTCTGCAGCAGGAGCCTCTCCCCATTGCCCTGTCTGCCCTGGGACAAAAGATGAAACTGGATTAATGTCTTTGTTCCCTGCGAGATTTCTAAAGGATTGAATTTTTTGTTAATTTGATCATTTTTAGATTTAGTATTACTTTAATGAAAAACAGTCAACTGAGTTCTTACCCATCACCTTTTAAAGCATCTAAATGGGGTACTTAGAAGGCCTTTATACCCTCATAATGGTCCCTGCATACCCCCCAAAAAGTCTTGTATTCATTTCCCGCAGTGCATGCAAATTGCACGGTCTGGTCTGATGAACATTACTGGATTGCAATCGGTGCCTCCTCAGTCTCTGCAAATACCGCCTCTTCCACCCTCATGGAAGTGTATGACATCTCCTACATCATCCACGCGGTGCTCGACGTTTCACGCCGTACAGATGTATAACAGCGCAGATGCGCATTAGGGAGCTGATGACGTTGAAGTGAATACCAGCACCCTGGGCCGCCATCAAGGCATTACTGCCCTTACTGGCGCATGGGGCCCGATGACCAGAGGTGGATAGAGGACATCGCTGGAGCTCGGCCAAGTAAGCCGTGGTATGGGGGCACATTCTACCCCTCTGGGGAATGCATTCTACCCCTATGGGGCCTGCATTATTCCCCTATGGGGCCTGCATTCTTCTCATACAGGGCCTGCATTAAACCCATACGGGGAATGCATTATACCCCTATGGGGGTACATTATGCTATGTGGGTGCATTATATTGTGGGGCTCCATTATATTATGGTACTGCATTATACTCCTATGTGGCCTGCATTGTACCCCTATGGGGCCTGCATTGTACCCCTATGGGGACTGTATTATACCCCTATTGGGGCTGCATTATACCCATATGGCGGTGTATTATACTATGGGGGTGCATTATATTGTGGGGCTGCATTATATTATGGCACTGCATTGTACTGCTATGGGGCTGCATTATACCCCTATGGGGGGCATTATACTACTATATATTACTATGGTATGCATTATACTATTATGGGTGACTATGGGGGCAATATGGAGAGACATAAGGCAGAATGGGTAGACACGTCAGGTCCAGAATGTGGGATATTATTACTGTATGGGCTAATTATAGGATATTATTTTTAGGATACTGTTTTCAGTGTGAAAGAGGAGAGGTCCTGCTACTGGGCAGTGTGACATGGTCGCTTTTTTCTTCATCTGGCGTAGTTTAGAGGTTGGGTAAAAATTGGGGAATGTGCTGTAGATCACTGTGTTATTTTCTTCAGAGACGAGTCCTGGCTGGAAGAAGTGATGGCGATGTATGCTGGATGAAGAAGATGAAGAGAAAGAACTTCAAACAGAGACGTCACCGGTGAGTCAGTGTGTTACCTGTTCACTTACACTATACACTGCATACTATATACAGAGCTCCTGTGTATAATATCACCATTGATCACTGTATTACCTGTACACATACACTGTATACTGAGTGCATATCTTCTGTGTATAATGGCATTGGTATTGTGTTTCTTTTTATTAATGATCGGTATTGTAGCATTCTGTCACTATTTGGTGGTAATATGGTGTCTGGTCATGGTGTGGTGGTATTTCTTCTATGTATGTAATAATAATAATAATAATCTTTATTTATATAGCGCCATCATATTCCGCAGCGATTTACAGTTTAACAGTTTCAGAACCCAAGTCATAAGTAACAACGTTAACAATACAATAATTAAAGCAAAATAAGACGCCCTGCTCGTGAAGCTTACACTCTACAATGAGGTGGGGAGATACAAAGTACAGGTGTTTATATACAATGGTGCATTTACAATGATGGTCCAGCCATCTTGAGGGAGTAAGGGATGGATGGAGATAGTGAATGGGCTACACACACACACACTTACACAGAATACATAGAATGACTTTGATTAGTGAATGTGATAGGCCGCTCTGAACAAATGTGTTTTGAGGGAGCGTGTGAAACCATGCAAATTGTGGATAGTCCTAATTTCTTGGGGTAGAGCATTCCAGAGGATTGGCGCAGCGCGGGAGAAGTCTTGGAGTCGGGAGTGGGAGGTACGGATTAGTGCAGAGGTTAGTCGAAAGTCGTTTGCAGAGCGCAGCAGTCTGTTAGGCCGATAGATAGAAATGAGGGAGGAGATGTAGGGGGGTGCTGCACTGTGGAGAGCTTTGTGGGTGAGAACCAAGTACTTTGAATTGGATCCTATAATTAATGGGCAGCCAGTGTAAGGACTGGCGAAGAGCGGACGCGTCCAAATACCGATTAGCCAGATGGATTACCCTGGCTGCTGCATTAAGGATGGACTGGAGAGGGGATAGTCGAGTAATGGGGAGGCCAAGTAATAGAGCGTTGCAGTAGTCCAGGCGGGAGTGGATCAATGCTACAGTGAGGGTTTTTGTTGTTTCCATGGTGAGAAAAGGGCGGATTTAGAGATGTTCTTTAGGTGTAGGCGGCAAGAGCAGGCAAGAGATTGTATATGGGAGGTGAAGGAGAGATTGGTGTCAAACATAACACCCAGACAGCGAGCCTGCTGCCGGGGTTTTATTATGGTGCCGCCCACGGAGAGGGAAATGTCAGATTTAGGGAGGTTAGTAGACGGCGGGAGCAGAAGAAGTTCACTTTTGGAGAGGTTGAGTTTCAGATAGAGAGCGGACATGATGTTGGAGACTGCGGACAGACAGTCAGTGGCGTTCTGTAGTACAGCGGGGGTAAGGTCGGGGGATGACGTGTATAGTTGTGTGTCATCAGCATAAAGATGGTACTGAAAGCCAAATCTGCTGATGGTCTGTCCAATTGGGGGCTGTGTAGAGAGAGAAGAGAAGGGGGCCAAGGACTGAGCCCTGGGGTACACCGACAGTGAGAGGAAGAGAAAATGACGTGGAGCCAGAGAACAAAACACTGATGGAGCGGTCAGAAAGATAGGAGGAGAACCATGAGAGAACAGTGTCCTTAATACCTAGTGAGTGGAGCCTAGACAGTAGGAGACGGTGGTCAACCGTGTCGAAAGCTGCAGAAAGGTCGAGAAGAATGAGCAAAGAGTGGTCACCGTTACGTTTTGCTGTAAGAAGGTCATTGGTCACTTTGATGAGTGCAGTTTCGGTCGAATGTAGGGGGCGGAAGCCGGACTGTGAAGGGTCTAGGAGGGAGTGATTGGAGAGGTAACGGGTAATGCGGGAGTAGACTAGGCGCTCCAAAAGTTTAGAGATGAAGGGGAGATTGGAGACGGTCTGTAGTTGTTTGTGCAGGAAGGGTCGAGAGCGGGTTTCTTTAGTAGTGGAGTAATGATGGAGTGTTTGAAGGCGGATGGGAAAATGCCAGAGGAGAGTGAGAGATTAAAGATTTTAGTTAGGTGAGTTGTGACAACTGGAGAGAGAGACTGGAGGAGATGTGAGGGAATGGGGTCGGTAGTGCATGTAGTCGGACGAGAGGAAGAGAGGAGTCTGGAGACTTCTTCTTCTGTGATGGGATCAATGTGGAAAGTGAGCCAGGGGAACAGCAGGGTGGGATGGGAGTCACAGCCCTTGGTGGTTGAGAGCAGATTTCCTGACGGATAGTATCTATTTTTTCTATAAAATGAGAGGCCAGGTCGTCAGCACAAATGTCTGTGATAGGGGCTTGTGCTTTTGGCCTGAGGAGGGAGTGAAAAGTGTCAAAAAGTTTCTTGGGGTTGTTGGCTAGTGAGGAGATCAGGGTGGTGAAGTAGGTCTGTTTGGCGAGGTGAAGGGCAGCATTATAAGTTCTTAACATGAATTTAAAGTGGATGAAGTCTTCTGGTGTGCGGGTTTTTCTCCAAAGGCGTTCAGCACTCCTAGAGCATCGCTGAAGAAGTCGAGTTTGCAATGTGAGCCAGGGCTGTTTTACTGTGTGTTTGGAAGTTCTGAGGGTGAGCGGCGCTACTTGGTCAAGGGTGCTTCTAAGAGTGTCATTGTAGTGATGAACAGCCAGATCAGGACAGGAAAAAGAGGAGATTGGGGACAGCGATGAGTGTAGGGAGTCTGAAAGTGTCTGAGGGTTAATGGCTTGTAGATTTCTGAATGTGTAGTAGGTAGGAGTGCGCTGGGGTGGTGGAGGATTTGTGAGCGTGAAGGAGAGAATGTTGTGGTCAGACAGTGGAAGCGGTGAGTTATTTAGGTGGGAGATTGAACAGAGGCGGACAAAGACCAGGTCAAGGGTGTTACCATCCTTGTGTGTCTCAGAGGTTGAAAGCTGTGAGAGGCCTAGAGAAGTGGTTAGTGATAGAAGCTGAGATGCAGATGTGGAAGTAGGGCTGTTAATGGGGATGTTGAAGTCTCCAAGGATAAGGGTTGGTAGTTCTGAGGACATGAAGTGCGGCAGCCAGGCAGAGAAGTGGTCAAGGAACTGGGTGGGCGAGCCTGGGGGCCGATATATGACCGCTACTCTGAGGAGAGGGGAGAAAGAGCCTGATGGTGTGGACCTCAAAAGAAGGGAATGAGAGTGATGGAATTGGGGGGATGACCTGGAAAGTGCATTGTGGGGACAGGAGTATGCCGACTCCACCACCATGTCTGTTTGCGGGTCTCGGGGAATGGGAGACTGTAAGCCACCATAGGAAATGGCAGCAGGGGAGACCGTGTCAGAATCCTGAATCCAGGTTTCAGTGAGGGCCAACAGATGAAGAGAGTTGTTCAGAAAGTAGTTGTGCAGGAAGGTTAGCTTGTTGCATGCAGACCGTGGATTCCAGAGTATGTGCTATTATTCAGTCACTGTGGTGGTAATATGTGGTCTGGACATGGTTTGGTGGTATTTGTTCCTTGTATGTGATATTATTGTCCATTTTAAAAATTGAAAAATAAATAAAAATATACCTAAAATTATATTGGATATTTTAACAAATGTTTAATAAGTTACAGTAGCGTAGAGCTCGGCCAAAAGAGTCTACCGTGTCGTGGTGGTGGATTAGAAAATCTTTTGGCCAAAACAAAAGCTGCTGGTTATGTTTCTGGAGATGGGAACTGTTAATGTGTGATTGGTGAGGACGTGGTGCAGAAGTGGAGTTTTTCCAAGAGAGGGTGGTGGGACTGTGGAAGGTTCGTGGGGTGGAGGCGGGGCTAGGGTCGAGCCTGGGCGGAGTTTTAATGGGGCCCCGAAAATGTTGCCAGTATGGGGCAGTGGCAGCCCGGAACCTGTGCACTACAGGACTTAGCTCTGCCCTAGGGTAGCGCGAGGAGCGCCTGTGAAAGTCTCTGATTCAACTGCGCAGGTGCGACACTTCTATCACTGTGTGGATGACATCGGAGACTCCATCAAGGTCCTTTCACCTCCGGAGAAACTTGAAGATACACCTGATCCAGAAGATTCAGAGCATGAAGAGCAGGATTCTGATTAAGACGTTCACACTAGTCCCAATGAGCTACAGCTTTTTTCACTGCGCAAATTAAATGATTTAATCAGGGACTTGGACTTTCTTAAACATTCTGCAGAACTTTTAGGCTCTAGAGGAAAATAACCTGCTAACTTCTGCTACCTGTTTTTCATGGTACAGAAGCAGAGAAAGGAATTATTTCCATACTTTTCTCAAGGCAGTACTCTAGTGTAGTCCAGTGATGTACCTAGGCTGATGGAAAAATGTAACATTGAGTAGACGTGAGCGAGTGGAGACTCTTTATTGATTCATCCAAAGTCTGAAAGTTGTGCTACTGCACAATGGCAGCAAGTAGACTTCACGACCTGAAGGGCAGTCTGTGCACTCGAAGGAAAGCTAGAGAATTTAGACTTTATTCTCAAGAAACTTAATTACGAAGATCAAGGATGGTCAATATGTGGTGATCTGAAAGTTCAAGGAAGATACACGAAGTACCCATGCTTGTTGTGTGAATGGGATAGCCAGGAATGGACTCATCACTGGAGCCAAAATAGATGGCCAATGAGAACATTTTTGCAACCTGAACTCAAGAACACAGTTGTAGAAAGGTTAGTTGATCCCAGTAAAGTTCTCGTGCCAACACTCCACAGTAAGCTTGGACTGATGAAGCAGTTTGTAAAAGCTCTACTGAAAGAAGGAGACTTTTAAGTACCTGTGTACCATGTTTCAGGAATTGTTCGAACCAAAACTAAAGGAAGACATTATTGTGGGTCCGGATACTCGGAAATTCATAAAGGACAGCGTGTTCGAAAGAAAAATAAAAGCTGTTGAGAAAAGGGCTTGGGATTCTTTTAAAGATGTTATGAAGAAATTTCTATGTAACAACAAAGATCCAAAATTTACGTCCATCGTGGAGAACATGCTGAAACGTTCCAAAGCCTTGGGTTGTCTTATGAATTTGAAGTTACATTTATTACATTCCCATTTGGACTCCTTTCCTGAAACCTTGGTGCTGATAGTGTGGCACCCCTGCTGTCTCAGTCGCCACAGGGTACTGCACTTCATCCAGAGGTGTGGTACTCTGCTCTTAGGTATGGAAGGGGCACTGCCAGGACTCACACACTTACATCCAACACAAGACCTCTCAAGGCCAGGGAGGGACTAGGTAGAGGGTGTGGGTGGAGGAAGTTAGCGGGGAGGAGTCAGAGAGAGAGAGAGAGTCAGCTGCGGTGATGGAAAGAGCCAGGAGCTCGTCCACAGACTACAGAGAGAGAGAGAGAGGCTCCTCCGAAGGAGAGGAAGAAGAGGTCTTAGGGGCACAAATAGTGAGCAATCCATCCGTGGGGCCCGTATCCACCAGCGTGGTCGGTAGAGGGACCAGGTCGCAGTTAGGGGACGGGCCACAAAACTAGTGGAGAAACTAAGGACTCAGCTAGGAAAACGGAGGCTGCAGTATCTTCAAGTGCTACAGCCACATCCATACACATTCGCCGAAAAGGTAGACATATAGGATCCAGGGGTCTGACCAACGTCGCCCGACAAGATCTGAGTCTGCTGGCTTGGGACACTGTGTGTGAAGATGCAGGGCAGAAGAGGTGGCAGCCAGCGTAGTGATACGGCCAGGAAAGGAACATCTAAGGGAGCACTGGCAACGTTCACCCCAATCTACCTGATAGCTGTCTGGACCACTGACCCTGAGGACACCGCACACCCCGCTGGGGATTGTAACATCAGAACTGTGAGTAAAACCTGTGAAGACTGCACACTAATGTGTCCTCTATTTATTGATGCGTCATCTGCCCTGCACTACAACCACCATCATCTCTTACACATACGGCTGCACTGGGGCCTAGCTCTACCTGTGGAGAGCTGTAACAACTCTGCTGCATCACCATCAGCCCCAGCGAACTTTAAAGCAGTGTCGGCTAACATCTTTATTTCCGAATACCACAGGTGGTATCACAAACTATTTTCCTTATTTCCCTTTTATTTTACTTCATCATTTTCATTGGATGCCCAGGGCCACGGACCAGGTCACTGCTGCCGTAACACATCCTCTTAAGAACCGGCCCAGTACCGAGTAACCCCGGCCCTGGCGGGCGCTCCAATAGCGAAGAGCAAGGAGAAAGATCTCATCAGCATATCAAGGACAATATCAAGGCAGATGGAACGTAAACATTATGGCGGACAGCTGATCGATACTTCATGGAGAAGATCCGCAGGTCTTCTATAAGAGAAAAGGGATCAAGAGAAGCTTTGAAGAGAAAAGGAAAAGGCACAAGAATTTACTTCCAATAAAGTTGCATAATGAATGTTCAATAAATTCTTATATATAATATGGTGTAAATTTTTGGTTGCAATAAAGATTTTTCTTGTTCTTCTTGCTTGTATGTAATTTCACGAGCGTTTTGAGCAAAATCTATATGTGATGATTAAAGATAGAATATAAGAATCAGTCATTGGATTTGAAACAATTTTCATAAACACAAATTTTGCATAATTCTGGAAGACGATTTCCATTGGCGACCACTCTATCAGTGTTATTAGCCATTAAGTTGGTCTTCCGCTCAGGAACGTCAGACTGGGCAACTCTAAAGTAGCGGCATCAGGAGCTTCCGCCGCGTTTGTTTGCTCTTGGGTTCTGTAACCATCTGTTTATTACTCTTGCATATTTCATGGTTCGTTACTTACAGATTTTCATCAAGGTTTTTTCTACTTCCACGTACAACTGTAGTTCCGGTAATGTGATATGTGTCCAACAAAACCTGCTCATTTCTGGAGCGGCGCTGGCTGACCATCATACCATTGTGTGTAATACATACTTTTCCCGGTGTCTGCTAACTGAGGCTGTAATTGTCTGAAAGTATACGTTATTATTACTGTGATACATGACTCGCCCTGTGCCTGTGCCAAGCGGCTATGAGCAAACTAGGTCAGGTTCATACAAGTTCAGTGGCTCATAGCTGGAAAATGTGCTCAGGTATGATTGCGAGGAAAATCAAGTGGATAAATGTGACATTAGCCATTATTTGCTACGAGAAGACTCACTGAGGATGACACGAGATTGATGTCCGCCTTGTGGATCCTGTAAAATGAGCCCTGGAGGAATCTATAAATATGCATGGTCGTATAGGGAAGATACAAGAGAAATTAATGGCACAATTAAAAGAGGAGTCGTCCACCTCTAAGGACATTTTTTTGTAACTTAAATATATGTATTTGGGGCTTAACATATTTTCGTTAACATTTTTGCAAATGTTTTACGTTTAGAGGCTCTTTATTTTTCTGCTCATTCAACTTTGGAGCTCAAAATAAAGACAGATGATAAGTTACAAGCTTACAAACTGTCCAGTCAGGATGAGCTCACTGACTGATTCTCAGGTAGCTCATTCTGCAGCAAAATTTTCTCTTAGGTAGGACTTGTGCACTTGACAGTTTCTTCATACAAGTGCTATCCATGGTTTTCACCGTATAGTACTTCTACTTATGACAGTCTATGGGGATTTGTTTTTTCCTCGGACCGAATGGTCCTCGGAAAGAATCGGAGACATGACCAATGTTGATGCGAGTGTCAGACTGCACTTGGATGATGTGTGTGCTCTGATTTTCATGGAGTGACAGGATGGAGAAGATGGAGAAACTGTATTTTTTCTCTGTACGTACTAGAAAAACTGATGCCTCTATGGCCAGAATAATCGGAGCGTTTTTCTCGGATGTGGAGACGTCGGTGGTGTGAACCTGTCCTAAGAATGATGATCTCACCTATAGCAAGTGTCAATCATAACGTTTAGAAGTAAAATATTAACTTTTGCTTCCGTTTTGTTTTGCAGGTGACCCATGGGAGCTGAACGGCCGGCCGTAGAACCGCAACGCCAGAATCTCCGGTTCATCACCTGTCGTTTCGAAATACCAGTAGCTTCTATCTTCTGGAAAACCAATGATCCCTTTTCCACAGTAATACCATTCATTATAAAAAGCAAGGCTTGGACTATATGGGCAATATGGTAGATTTGCAGAGACAGGAAAGCAATTAATAGAAAAAAAATAAGTGGAAATAGCGCCTGTCGACTCCCAGGGCTACAGGGGATGTTGTGTTCTCAGATTTCAAGATCCCAAAGCATAATAAATGGACAGAATGGGAAGGGGTTAAAAAACATTAAACTATTATACTCACCCAGCCTCCAACCTGTCCTTGCCACCACAGCTCCCCACTTGTCCTCCGCCGGTCCTGCTGAGATACCCGCCATGCTCCAGTGCCGGTGTCTCCTTCCATCCATGCCGGTGATTTCACGCTCGTCATACCGTTATGACATCATGTAACATCGATAGATCATGCATAAAATACTCGTCAGCGCTGGAAGAGTAGAGTGGAACTTAGCACAGAAGCAGAGCAGGAGCTTTAGGAAACCAGCAGTGGACCGGTGAGGAGTTGCGACAACGGCAACAGGAACAGGTGAGGAGCTAGGTGACTTTGATAATTTATTGTGGTTTTTTCACCTCTTACCAGACGCTCTTTTATTGGATTTACACAAATAAAATTTCCAAAACGTTCAGATTTCTTAGAACCCAAAATTTTGAGAAATTCGAAAAGTATTTGATTCGTTTAGAATCAATCCGCTCAACTCTAAAATCCAGTCCATAATGTTGTCATTAACAATATGTAGTGGAAGAGCATTTTTTGGGGAAACACAATGCAAGGATGTGAAAGAAATTAACCAGTTTGCAAACATAAAAATGTGAAATTTTTTATACATAAAAAGTGCAACTTTTCTATTTTTACATATGACGTTCATCTTAAATTAATAACATAGTAATTAATATTGAATTGTGAACCAAAAGAGCATATTGTCCTGAGATCTAAAGAGGGTGGCGGGACTAGGCACTGTCAGGATGGATTCAGAATCAGAGGGAACGGGTACGGGGACCTAACACTAGCTAGCAGGATATACACTGATTAACTAAAGATGCGAAGGCACCTCCCAATAGGGGAGGGTGCCTTATATACAAAGCGCCTCTGATCTATGCCTGTGGACGTTTTTAGCAGCGCGCGGGCTGACCCTTTGAGAGGCAGGGAGGCGAGTAAGCGCCCTAAGCACACTCCCAGGAGACCTACATGCCGTGCGCAGGTCCTGGGAGGAAGCAGACACGGGGGAGTGCGGATAGGTAACTTAACACGCTGGCGTCCCTGCAGGGGGGAAGAAGGGGACCCATCTAGGGGCGTCGCTGCAGCTGTAACACTCATTCAAAGCAACAGCTCCATAGAATTTGCATATTTTCCTTGTCCCAGTATTGTTTCCCTTAAGTTTTATTTATTTATCAAAGATTTAAAAAAATATTATTTAGTCCATTTTCCTTCCATTAGTTTGAAAGAAAGTCACATTTAGACAGGGTGGAGTGGGCGGGGGTGCCAGGAAATGTGAAAAGCTAAAAATGCTCACCGCAATGAATAACCTTACAGACAAAGCTACTGAATTCTCAAAATTCTTGACATTGCTGGATCTCGACATTAGAATAAAGACTTTTATTTATATATATCATTGATTACATCATAAGAAGTTTGCTTTGGTGTTTTTCAATAAAATACTATATTTATTATCACATTAAATATTTTTTCCTAAATGTTTGTTGTGTGATTCATTATTTATGTTTGGCTTCAAATTGAGATTTTACAGTTGATCAAAGTAGGAAGTTCTATGCAGGGTGGCACCACGGATCATCGGCAGAATTAAGAAACCCATACACATTACATAAAAGTTTCCCACACCCGCTGATTTTAGCCAACCATCCACCTCCGGACTCTCCATTCATAGATGATTTCTGGGAAGGGAACGATCCAGTAGTTGGAGTTTGAGTGATCGTTCCTTCTTTTGTTGGGCAGATAAGCAACTGCCAGAGGAGTTTCGAAGTGGCTCTGCCATTGAGAACACTGGAGCGCTCGGATTAGTCAAGTGATCCGTGTATCGGCCTCTCGGGAGAGAAAGCTGTCAACTCAACGATTGTGTAAGGCCAGGTAGAATGTCTTCATAGAATAACAGGACCCCAGGGTGGGCACAAACTTTAAAGCAGGTCCCCACCCTTGCAATGACTATGCATTTGTCATGTCCCCGGCAGTGGAGGCATGGTTCAGACTTCACATTGTGGTGCCCATGCTATTGTGGTGCCCATGCTATTGTGGAGGTCATCATGGATGCAGGAGAGCGGTCATGCCGGTCTGAGCGAAGGAGGCAAATAAAATACAACCCTGTGACAACTGTATAGTGACATTGGGCCTCAAAGGTTATTAGACAACCGCCATTTGAAGGTGACAGTTACTTCAAGTAATGTCTACTTTCAAAGGTGAAGAAAAAATAACCTTCTAAACTTTATGTGTCCTTCACCAGAAGCGTCTTACCTGGGCCAAGGAGAAAAACAACAGGGCTGTTGCTCAGTGGTCCAAGGTGTTGTTTTCAGATGAAAGTAAATTTTGCATTTCATTTGGAAATCAACAGTATCACTGTGCTTGGTTGTCCAACAAACTCGCCTGACCTTAACCCCATAGAGAATCTATGGAGTATTGTCAAGAGGAAGATGAGAGACACCAGACCCAACAATGCAGATGAGCTGAAGACTGCTATCAAAGCAACCTGGGCTTCCATAACCACTCAGCAGTGCCGCAGGCTGATCGCCTTCATGCCACGCCGCATTGATGCAGTAATTGATGCAAAAGGAACCCCGACCAAGTATTGAGTGCATTTACTGATCATACATTTCAGTAGGACAACATTTGGGATTTTAAAATTAATTTTGCAAGCTGGTGTTATAAAGTATTCTAATTTACTGAGATAATGACTTTTGGGTTTCATTGGCTGTAAGCCATAATCATCGACATTAACAGAAATAAACACGTGGAATAGATCACTCTGTGTGTAATGACTCTATAGAATATATGAGATTAACTTTTGTATTGAAGAACTGAAATAAATTAACTTTTTGATGATATTCTAATTTAGTGAGATGCACTTGTATATGTAGCATTTCTCACATTTGAGGGTTTGCTACAATTGTATCCACCTAAGCAATCCTTTGATTGATATGATGTATAATATGGACCCCAGACAACATGTTTGCTTAGACCTCATGCACATAGCACTTAGACTATGCAGCATCTTATACTTCTATTGGTTTCCAATTACAACTCCATAGTTCCCTACTCCATAGTGCACTGACAAAGGTGGGAAAATTTTGTATATTTGAAGCTGCATTGCAGGCAATGAACCCGCAGGCAGATTATACAGGAACATAGAGATACATCCGTACATAGCAGTGTATTTCTATGTACTTGTATTCTAGAGGGAAAATTCATTTTTTACTTCCTTTAAGAGTACTACAGAATAATGAAAAACAATTACAAAAATGTAACTTTCCTTTCTTCTATTTGGTCTCCCAGGAAATCAAACTCACAACCTCTATCATTGCAGTCAGCAGCTACTGCTAGGATTTACAGCCTGCACTGTATAGCATTGGGAAATGGTGTATACTTGAAGCTGCATTGCAGGCTCTGAAAAGCAGTTTATACTTCAAAGTGGATGTGATTTCATGAAAACTGCACTCACTGTGCATTTAAAGATGACACTGAACTGTGCAGTTTTGTTGATTTTTTCTGTCTAGAGTTGAGCCCGAAAAAAACACATGTATAAAAAAATTTTGTTGCATTTTTAAGAGCCGAACCAAAACTTTTCTGTCCTAATTTGCACCAAAAATGTATCAAATAAGGGGGAAAACACATAAAAGAAATGCAACAAATGCTTAATTACCAGAAAAGATTGTTTTTGCATTATGTGGTGTGGACGTCTGCAGAAAACATGCAGAACATGCAGCATTTACGCGTCGCTGAGACATTAAAGCAAATTTTCAGGACAGGTGGCAGATTTGTGCTGTTGATGCTTAGTATTGCTTGATTGGGGTACAATTGCTGCAAACTCTCAGCTGTGAGAAATATTAGGTCTGTATACAATCTTAAAAACCCTTGATTCAAGCAAAATTATTCCCATTCGCTGACAGCAAGCAGGTGTTAAAATAAGTAATTGAAGAAAAAAGTAATTAAAAGTTGCAAAAGTTTAGATTTTACAGAGATTAAACTTTTTTTTTCCTGTAAGTTAGTTATAGTCCCAAAAGACAAAATGACAAATGCTAATGGTGGTAATGATTTTGCAATTAAAAGCCTGGAATGATTAGCTTAGGAAGACCCTATTCCGCACACATTTCCCCCCACATAACTCATGCTCTAAGTGGCTTGTGTTCCTCCTTTTACAATCCCTAATTAATTCCGGTCAACGAGTTTGTTACAGTTTTATCAAAAGTTTATAAAAAAAAAAGAAACTTTTCTGGGTATTATGGGGCTTTCCTGAGCGGGGTCCGTTAATGAGGTGATGTCATATTCCCCCAAAAAATCCTCAAAAAATAAACAGGGAAATCACCGGCTTGGCTGATTACATTCGCGATGGATGTTTGGTTATTTATTGCATATATTATAACCCTGAATGAAGAAGTGAAATTTCAGGTTTGGAAAATGATAAAGTGTTTTTTGTGGGGGGCGGGGGTGGTAAAGGGGGGGGCGGACAGGAAAAGGCCGTGAGCTACGAGGATATATAACTACATCAATGTCTCGGGAGCGGAGTCAATAGTTTTATACAGAACGTTACCGTCTATTTATTGAAAAAGTGCTGGATGTAACAGCAAACAGATGTATGGGAAATGGACGATATTTATATGTTTTTTACTGGATTCTTTGAAGTTATTCCAGTTTAAATATTACTATAGATGATGTGTTTCTGACTGGTTGAGGTTTCAGACTGGATGGAGGTAAGTTTTTTTTTATTTTTTTATTTTTTTTGTACATGTGTGTGCAGAGGATACGGAAATAGCATTTATGATATTTTTTTGCAGGGGTGATAATAAGATGCAGGTTTATTGCATTTAATGGGTACTTGTTTTAGTTGTTAAGGAGATGCTCTCTAATAACAACATTTTTTGAAAGAAAGTAGCAAAAATAAAATAAAAATCATGTAGAAAATGTCAAATTTGGATGTTTAAAGGTCAACTAAACTTCCCAGTACCTTTTCAGAATAATCTGTTGTGCTTGTACATGAAGGATAACACAATTTCTAGCCACTATGGACTTGCACTTGCAGCAGTTTTTCTCTCTTGAGGTTCTATCTTTAATTTTCACTTCACTCTGAGCTGGTAGATGAAGACTAGCTGCTATGTTATTTCCCACACAGAGCACAGCACACCGAGACAGGGATTCCTGTTCTTCATTCATTAGCTAGCACACTGACAGAAGTATGGAGGAGATAATAAGCTGCCTAGATCAAAGGTGAGGTAAAAGACTTGTTAGAAAGCTCAGCATAATCTTTCTGTGACATGTTGCTTGATTCTAGCCATTATGTAATTTATATTCTGCATTTTCTCAAGTTTTTCCTCTGCAGGCTCTAGCTTTAATTTTCATTTCTCTCTGAGCTAGTGGGTGAAGACTATCTGCTATGATGTGACCCACACAGAGCACAGCACACATAGAGAGATTCCTGTTCTTCATTCATTAGTTAGCACACAGACAGAAGCAGCAGAAGTATGGAGGCGATAATAAAGCAGTACCGAGCTGCCTAACTCAGGAGTGAAATAAAAGACTTGTTAGAAAGCTCAACATAATCTTTCTGTGTCTGACATTTTGCTTTGCAAAAAATTTGGGATCTGGCAAATATCTTTTTTGAAAATCAAAGTGTTTTCCACTGATCCATAGTCCGGTGATGATGTGTTTTACATCACTGAAGCAGCTGCTTGGCTTTGAGCATGGGTTGTAGTCAATAGCTTAAACTTGGAAATCCTTTGCATGATGTTCTTGACATCCAGTTCTTGTGCTGATGTCACTTTCAGAGGCGGTATAAAACATTGTCTTCATTAAATCAATGATACAACAGTGGATATGTCATGATATTCAGAACTCAACATTCTAGCTCTGTCAGTTGCGTAGTCTACCACAATGTTATTGATCAGTTGTTAGTTGTAGATTCCATTTCACAACAGTAAGTGACCAGGGAAGGTCTACTAATTTCACAAACGTACCTGTTACAAAGAGGGCATTCTGTCAAAGTGCCTGTAACGCTGGCATCCCTGCATGATCCCACTTCCTCCTCCCAGCAGTGACGCTCACATACTCACCACCATCGATGCTCTGTTCCAATTCCTGCAGCATCTTCCTGTTCCCAGGGCCTGCATACGACACGCAGTTCCCCTGGCAATGCTTGTGCTCACCGCTTTTTAAGACGGCAGTGCGCGCACTCTGGAAATGTCCCCAGCCTATAGCTGGAGGGCATCATGTATTTAAAGATTCCTCCCTTGCAGGGAGGTGCCTGACCACCATCAGTGTTTAGTTAGTCTCAAGCTAATAAATGTGTTGTCAGGTCCCTGTCCCCTGCCCAGACAGTTACTTAGAACCAGGAACCTGGTCCTTGTCCATCCTGTCTGAATCTGATCCTGAGTCCTAAACCCATTGTGTCTGAAAGCACTAGTTTCCGCTCTGTCTAGTGTTCCAGCATCCTGTCCTGCCAGTGACTCCAAGACCATGTCTGTGCATCTGACCCTTGGGATCAGCTGCCACAGTATCGGGGATTGCGCTGGAGTTGCACTTAGTAGCTACCTGCAGTTTGGGCGTAACTTTACCATCAGGGAATCTAGTGAAAACCAGGTAGCCACTCAACCAAAGCCCTCCATGGTAAGCCTGGCCCCTGGCGCAGTGAGTCCACGATCCACAAGCGTGACAGTTTGCTCAGTCCATGGACCCCACTGATCCCAATAGCCCTTTGGCCTTTTAGTTGTTCCTGGAGATGGCCTTTTAATGAGACCAGCAGGAAAAGATCTTTGCCTACTTGCTGACAGTCAACACCCATCTGGACCACTCAACTGCTTCAACCGCTCCAGTCAATGTTGCAACAACCTTGGCAGTGACTACACAGCCAGCAATCCACACACCTGGACCTGGTCATTATTAGAGATAAGCGAACCCGAACTTAAAAGTTCGAGGTTTGTCTTGGACAGTTAGTGTTCGGTGCTAAACTCTGAACACGGACTACTCCCAGAAGTCCATTTTAATGTTTGGTGTTCTGGGGAAGTCCGGGGACTAGAGAAAGAGAATATTTTCCAGTTCCAAAGTTCGAGTCTCTATTGCTTTTAAATGGAGTTCAGATTCTGGTTCAAGTTTGGGTAAAGTTCTGGTACCTGAACCAAACATTGGACTAAAGTTTGGGTCGTGTACTAGAACCCGAACTTCCATGGATCCACTCGTTCCTAGTCCTCGTCTGTTTGCTACTCTGCTACTCCACGATATGATGGAGATCCCAAGCAACGCCGTGGGTTCATCAAACAGTACACGCTGCACTATGAACTGTTGGCTCAACAGTTTCCCTCTGATAGGGCCAAAGTGGCATTTTCTATGTGCCAACTAGGAGGAGATGCTCTCGCATGGCTCAACTCCTTATGGGAGACCTCTGATCTGCAAGCCTTCCTGGGAGCATTCAGCAAGGTCTTCGCCGGTTTCAGGTCATGTCGCTTCTGCTGCATCTTCCCTCCTGCTTAAGGGAGATCTGTCTTTATGCTGTTCGGTCTTCCGAACTTAGCTGGAACAATGAGGCACTGGAAGATACCTACTGGAAGGAACTGTCCAGAAGAATTACAGACGAACTGGCCTGTCAAGACATCCCTGCTACGCTAGATGACCTAATTTCCCTGGCTATTCGCATCGACCTCAGGTTCCAGGAATGCCCCAGAGAGATGGTGCGTGAGATAAAACTGCTTTGTTGGACTTGTTCTTTCTAGAGGCAATGCATTTCTTAGCCATCGGAGTCAGCTGTCTCCCCTAAACTACCAAAGCTAGGGTCGTTAGGAGAGGCTACCATAGGTGAGAGTAATTCCTCTCCACCATTGACTCTGACCGCGTCTGTATCTTGTGGAAGATCTTAGTTCATTGAGACGGCCTACCTAGATTCCAATTCAGTGGGAAACTTCATTCAGCAAGCTGTGGTAGATCAGTAACAGATTCCCATCCGATGCCTTCAGAGTCCTTTAACGGTATAGTCTGTCGATGGACTGGCCCTATCCAAAGTCATTCATGTTATTACTGAGCAGGTAGAACTTCGGGTAGGAATGCTGCATACGGGGAAGATCGCTTTCTACAGTATGTCCTGCCTGATCTGGTACATCCACTTCTCCTGGGCCTCCCATGACTATGTATTCATGAGCCCGTTCTAGACTGGAGATCTGGTGTGGTGCTTCGTTGGGGACAGTCCTGCCACGAAAAATGTCTTGTCCCTGTACGTCCAGTTTGGTTGCTGGTGACACCAACTACTCTGACGGGTCTGCCATACGCTTACTGGTCATATGCTGACGTCTTCGAATAAGAAGGAAGTGGAGGCATTACCTCCACATAGGCAGTACAATTGTTCCATTGACAATCTCCTAGGATCAACAGCTCCTCATGGCCGTATCTATTCTCTTTCACAGGTGGAGACCCTTGCCATGTCCGAGTATGTTAACGAGAATCTGGCAAGGATATTCATCCAGTATCCTCACCAGCAAGAGCTGTATTTTTCTTTATTAAGAATAAGGATGAAACCCTCCGGTCATGTATAGATTATAGAGGCTCAACCAGATCACGATTAAAAACAAATATACATTGCCGTTAATACCGGAATTATTTCATAATCTAAGAGGTGCCAGAATCTTCACAAAGCTGGATCTAAGAGCAGTCTACAATTTAATCCGCATACGCCAAGGAGATACATGGTAGACTGCTTTCAACACCTGGTACGGCAACTATGAGTACCATGTTATGCTGTTTGGGCTCAGTAATGCCCCAGCTGTATTCCAGGAATTTGTGAATTACATCTTCCAAGATCTCCTTAACTCTTGCTTCATGGTTTATCTGGATGATGTCCTTGTTTTCTCCCCAGATCTGCTTTCTCACAGGAGGAATGTTTGCCAAGACTTGCAGAAAATGTCCTCTCTGCCTTTCCTAGGATATATCATCACTGACACGGGCCTGAAGATGGATCCTGAAAAGATATCTTCAATTCTCAAATGGCCGTGTCCTGACATTTTTAAAACAGTTCAGTAAATCCTAGGATTTGCTAACTATTTCTGCTAGTTTATTCCCCATTTCTTGTCTCAGACCGCCTCCTTTTCAGCGATGATACATAAGGGCGACAATCCGAAGGTGTGGACAGAGAATGCATTTTTTTCCCCTAAACAGGCCTTCTCCTCTGCTCCTGTGCTACATCATCCCAAAATCAATAAACAATTCTTCCTGGAAGTGAATGCTACATCCTCTGGTGAGTTCTCACGCAGAAGTCTTCTTCGGGCCGAATGTCACCTGCTGTTTTCCATCTCCAAGGCCTTCTCTGCTCCTGAACGTAACTACACAATGGCAAACGTGAGTTGTTAGCAATTGAGATGGCTGTAGAAGAATGGTTTTATCTTCTTGAAGTGGCAGTTCATCCGGTCATCTCTTACACCGACCATAAGAATTTGGCTTACTTGCAGTCCACACAAAGGCTGAATCCACACCAGGTGGTCACTGTTCTTTGCCCGCTTTTTCTTGCATTTTCGACCGGTAAACAAGAACGTCAAGGCAGATGTGCTTTCTAGGTCCTTTCTACCCATCGATCAAAGGGAAGAACCCCAATTTATCATTGAGTCTTCCAAGATGTTACTTACTGTGGCTCCGGTAAACTTGTCTCAGATTTCTCCAGGGAAGACTTTAGTGTTGGAATCAGATAGGAGTCAAGTTTTGCTCTGGGGGCACTCTTCAAAAGGTGGCAGGTCATGCCAGAAAGAGAAAGCAACTTATCTTGCGTCATTAGTGGCCAACCATGCAAAAGGATATTATGGAATTCATTTCAGCCTGTCCTTACTGCGCTCAGAAGAAGACCCCAGACAATTTCCATCCGGGTGACTTTTACCACTTCCTGTGCCTTGAGCTACAAGGCACATCGCCATGAACTTTATTATGGACCTCCCTGTATCCTCTGGATGCTCCATCATCTGGGAAGTGGTGGTGGTGAATGGAATCTCAAAGATGGCTCACTTTATCCTTTTTCCTGGTTTTCCATTTGCTCCCGAGCTCACTGAGGAGTTTATTCAGCACATTTTCAGCCTTCACAGGTTTCCTCTCCTCTTAGAATCCGACGGGTGTTCAATTCATCGCTAGATTCTGGGAAGCTATGTGCAAACTTTTGAATATGGTTCTGGACTTCTCTTTTGCATGCCATCCTCAATCCAAAAGGTCAGGTGGAGAGAGTCAACCAGATTCTGTCTATTTACTGCGGAATTTCACGAATGTGCTCCATGATGACTGGGTCAATCTTTTGCCGTATCATAATCATGTAAGCTAGTCTTCTGCAAAGTGATCTTTCTTACTTTTGAATCCTGGAATCCATCTTCCAATATAGTCCACTTCTGGTGTTACTGCAGCCGATGCTCTCACTCTCCACTCCTCTCTTGGAAAGTCGTTTGAAAGGATGAAGCGGCATGCTGACAAAAGGCACTTGGACCCATCATGTTTTCAGCTTGGGGATAAGGTGTCGCTCTCCTCAAAATACATTCCCTCAAGATAACATACTACAAGTTGAGTCCTCACTTTACCTTCAATGTCATCAAGCAGATCAATTCCATGTCCTAAAAGTTGATGCTTCCTGCTCTGTTACACGTGCCTAACTCCTTTCACGTATCTCACCTCAAGCCAGTCATCTTGAGCTACTTCTTCAAGGATCCTGGTACCACGCCTGCTCCAGTCTGCTCTGAAGATGTCTTTGAGGTGAGAGGCATCTTGGCTATGAAGAACATGAGAGGTAAAACTTTTTCCCAGTGGATTGGAAGGGATTTGGGCATGAGGAGACATTGTAGAAGTCGAGAGAGAATATTCATGAGCCAAAAATCTGCAGAAATTCCTTGTGGGCGTGAAAAAGAGGGGGCGTAAGAAAGGGGTACAATAAAGTTGCCATCCCTGCATGATCCCTCTTCCTCCTCCCAGCAGAGACGCGACATACTCACCGCCACAGCTGCTCTGTTCCGGTCATTGCTGCGATTTTCTTCTCTCATGGCCCGCGCTCTTCGCGCTGGCCTCCTGGCAGTGGCTTAGGCGAACATGCGCTCTCCCCACTTCTTAAAGGCTCAATGTGCGTGCTCTGGAAATGTCGCCAGCCTTTAGTTCGGAGGCATCAGGTATTTAAGGTATCCTCCCATGAAAGGAGGTGCTTAGCAACATCAGTGTTTAGTTAGTCTAAACTAAGTGCTTTGTCAGATCCCTGTTCCAGCTCCTGTCCAGTTACTTAGAACTTGAACCTGTTCCTAGTCCATCCTGTCTGGTCCTAATCCTGAGTCCTGAACCCATCACATCTGAACAAGCACCAGTGTCCATTCTGTCTAGTGTTCCAGTATCTGCATTGTCTAAACCAACACCACTGTCCATCCTGTCTAATGATTCAGAATTCACATTGAGTAAACCAGCACCAGTATCCTGCCGTGCCAGTGACTCCGAGTCCATGTCTGTGATCTTGACCCTTGTGGTCTACAGTCATGGCCAAAAGTTTTGAGAATGACACAAATATTAATTTTTACAAAGTCTACTGCTTCACTTTTTCTAATGACAATTTGCATATACTCCAGAATGTTATAAAGAGTGATCAGCTTAACAGCAATTACTTGCAAAGTCAATATTTGGCTAGAAAATGAACTTTATCTCCCAAAACACATTTCAACATCATTGCAGCCCTACCTTAAAAGGACCAGCTAACCTCTTTTCAGTGATTGCTCCATTAACACAGGTGAGGGTGTTGATGAGGACATGGCTGGAGATCAATCTGTCATGATTAAGTAAGAATGACACCACTGGACACTTTAAAAGGAGGCTGGTGCTTGGCATCATTGTTTCTCTTCTGTTAACCATGGTTATCTCTAAAGAAACACGTGCAGTCATCATTGCAATGCACAAAAATGGCCTAACAGGGAAGAGTATCGCAGCTAGAAAGATTGCACCTCAGTCAACAATCTATCGCATCATCCAGAACTTCAAGGAGAGAGGTTCCATTGTTGCCAAAAAGGCTCCAGGGCACCCAAGAAAGACCAGCAAGCGCCAGGACCGTCTCTTAAAAGTGTTTCAGCTGTGGGATCGGGCTACCAGCAGTGCAGAGCTTGCTCAGGAATGGCAGCAGGCAGGTGTGAGTGCATCTGCACGCACTGTGAGGCGGAGACTCTTGGAGCAAGGCCTGGTCTCAAGGAGGGCAGCAAAGAAGCCACTTCTCTCCAGAAAAAACATCATGGACAGACTGATATTCTGCAAAAGGTACAGGCAGTGGACTGCTGAGGACTGTGGTAAAATTATTTTCTCTTGATGAATCCCCTTTTCGATTGTTTGGGACATCAGGAAAACGCCTCATTCGGAGAAGACAAAGTGAGCGCTACCACCAGTCTTGTCTCATGCCAACTGTTAAGCATCCTGAAACCATTCATGTGTGGGGTTGCTTCTCAGCCAAGGGAATCGGCTCTCTCACAGTCTTGCCTGAAAACACAGCCATGAATAAAGAATGGTACCAGAATGTCCTCCAAGAGCAACTTCCCCAACCCTCCAAGAGCAGTTTGGCGATCAACAATGCCTTTTCCAGCATGATGGAGCACCTTGCCATAAAGCAAGGGTGATAACTAAATGGCTCAGGGAACAAAACATAGAGATTTTGGGTCCATGGCTGGAAACTCCCCAGATCTTAATCCCATTGAGAACTTGTGGTCAATCATCAAGAGACGGGTGGACAAAAACCTAAAAATTTCTGACAAAATGAAAGCATTGATTGTGCAAGAATGGACTGCTATCAGTCAGGATTTGGTCCAGAAGTTGATTGAGAGCATGCCAGGGAGAATTGCAGAGGTCCTGAAGAAGAAGGGTCAACAGTGCAAATATTGACTTGCTGCATTAACTCATTCTAACTGTCAATTATAGCTTTTGTTACTCATATGTTTGCAATTATTATATTTCTGTCTGTGATAAAAACATCTGTCAAACACACATAAAAACCAGAGGGCAGCAGATCATGTGAAAATATAATATTTGTGTCATTCTCAAAACTTTTGGCCATGACTGTACTGCCGCAGTACTGGGAACTGCCCTGCAGTGGTACCTAGCGGCTGCTTGCAGCTCAATCCTAACTACACAATCAGGGGCTCTAGTGAAAGCCAAGTAGCCGCATAGCCAAGCCCCTTCAGGGTACAGTGAGTCCACGATCCACCAGTGTGACAATGCCATGTATTTAGGAGGATATCTCTCAGACTATTGGCTTAAAACAATGGATAGAATTAAAATGGAGCTATCTAGAGAAAGTCCATAGAACTTGAGCAATGGCAGAAATTCAGGAAAATGTCATATTTTGCATTGTGCTGTTGTGGGGCTGTAATTTATCCATTTTTAAGGGCCAGTGGCCTTTTTGCATAGTTAACAACTGTCTCAAATTTGTTGGGACTTATCAATTATTTTTGGATCTAATCTGAGGAAATACAGATATAGAAACGTGGTCTATGGTGCATCAAACCACACCGAAAAGTGGTCAGTTTGGTTTAGGGTTTATTGTTTGCAGAGTTGGGCGCAGTCCCTGGAGGAACTAGTGATGCAGAACTTAAAAGTTCTTATTGTGCCTAAACTAATGTGGATAAGTATGTGTGTAGCCCAGCTGCGCTTGGTGCCACATGTACCCTGGAGGATGCATGAAAGGTAATTCACAATCACCTGATATTCATTCACACTTCACATTTTCCTGGTGCCGAGTACCCCAAAGCCCTGGTATGAGCGACTCATCTTTTGGCGTCACGAACAGGATCCGAAGCTCGCAAAATGCGAGTCCTGTGTGCCTAAATGGACTGTTTTTGTGCAAAAAGACTGTTGCTGTGTTTTTGAGATTTTTGGCGCTATTTTCGGCCATTTTGCCGCCATATTCGCACCCTGAGGCGCTGGTGAAGAAGAGGGGCGTGCATTCGTGGGCGTACCCCCCCTGTGGCACGAAAGTTATGGGCGCCCTGTCTAAATGTTATTACAATGTCCGAGCCTGCCCCACTGCAAGGGAGATCCGCCTCCTCTTCATCCTCTATGCTAGGAAGAGAAAGCGAAAGTCCCGCCTGCACGGAAAAATCCAGAGTGTCCCAGATGAAACATACAGTCTGGCCTGGAGTGAGATGGCGGAAGGACAGGAGACGCTGTGTGGAGGAACGGCGGTGCGCAGACCCCGTTCCCCTGAAGAGCTACTGCCTGTGCCTGAACCGTCCCCAGGTCGCGCAGATGACCGGAGAATCCAGAAAATGGAGGAGGTGGATGCGGTGCTGAGGGACATGGCCCGACACCGCGCTGAAATGGAGGCGATGGAGCAAAGCTGGCGTGCCCTGAGACAAAAGTACGCTCCGGGATCCGCGGCGCTAGGGGGCCATTAGAGACTTCAAACTCCAGGGAGGCTGGGGGTTCATCCATGAACCAGGCCTGTACCAGGAGGTCTTTGTTAATCGCAGGGATGTGGAGTCTCACCTGCCAGAGGGGCACCCGGGAAGGGATCTGCTTATTGGGGATATTGTCACCTACACGCGGCACTGGGGTCTTAAGGGGTGGTATGCCCTGAATGTCTCCCGAGTCAGCGACCCCATCCCTGAAGCCGGAAACGTACCCCGTGTCTCAGTGTCCCAAGCCCCAGCCACATTAGCGCCACTCCGCGCACCTGCTGTCGTGGGTGCATCGCCACAAAGATTGTCGCGATTGCACATTCTGACTTCTCGCAGCTGAGTTGCTGTTTCTTTGTGTTTGGTAATGAGGGAGTTAATTTTACCTAGCTCTTTGCTAAGACTAGGTCCAGCCTCGCCCGGCTGCTTTTGATTATGTTCTAATTAGCTTCCTTTATATAGCTGCCAGTCTGCTGGTTAGATGCCGGTGAAAGCATTCATACAGACCAGCAGATAGGATCGGTTCTGAGAAGACTTAAGCTAAGAGCTCCTTTGTGGTTTCTCCTCTCCTCGCTTATAGTTTATCTCCTAGACCTTTTGTGTTCCCTCTGTGTTTGTATGTTGTATGCAAGACAGTATTTACTTTATCCCCTGTCTGTCTCGTTTGTCTTTACTGTTTATTAAGCGGTGACCTGCCCATATCCCTGTGGTGGTAATCAGTGTCCTTCAAAGGACTAGATTACAGTGGTCAGGGACTTATAGGAGATAGGGTTACGCTGGCGGCCTGGACCTCTGTACCATTAACAGTACCTCCAGGTAGAGGGACTAGTCAGGACCCCAGTTTAGGGTCAGTATAGACCCCGGTCCACCTCTAGCCTGAGACAGCGTGAAACAGATCCAGTATAGATCCTCAGTACTTCGGATATTATGTCAGGTAATACTATGTTATCAAATACTATATGTTCATGTTGATATAACCTATTTATATGTTATATAGAATGTTGTCCCACTTGATATAGATTACTGACATTATCTATTACTGTTATACAGCGTGATATTTTCACCGGCCAAACTATAGATTCTCCCCAGCTACCATGGATCCAGTAGCCCAGCTTGCCCTGCAGTTGCAGAAATTGTCATGGAGTTTACGGACATTAAGTCCAAGGTTTTGTCCCCCAGGAGCAAACCAGATCTGAACCTAAGGTTGCTCTCCGGACAGGTTCACTGGTGGGCGGGACAAATTTTTTACCTTCCGGGAGGCATGTAAATTGTACTTTCGGCTACGGCCTCGGTCATCGGGGAGTGAGGAGCAGAGGGTGGGAATTGTCATCTCGCTCTTACAAGGGGACCCTCAATCCTGGGCGTTCTCTCTTCCTCCGGGCTCCCCGGCCCTCCAGTCAGTAGATCGATTTTTTGCTGCCCTGGGGCTGGTGTATGATGACCCGGATCGTGTCTCCCTTGCTGAAACGAAGTTACGTAGGATACAGCAGGGAGATCGTCCGGCGGAGGAATTTTCTTCTGAGTTCCGTAGATGGGCCACAGATACTCAGTGGAATGACCCAGCTCTTAGGAGCCAGTTTTGTCAAGGGTTATCTGACAAATTAAAAGATGTTTTGGCTCAGTATGATTCTCCTCCGTCACTGGAGGCTGCTATGGCCCTTGCTATTCGTATTGATAGACGGCTTCGGGGGAGGTGCGAGGTAACTCCGCCCCCTGTTATTACTCGACCCACTACTAAAGTCCCTTATATGGAGGTTCCCCTGGTCTGTTCTGAGGAACCTATGCAGTTGGGTGGGACATCATTTTGTAGGAGGGAATCGGCGGTGCGCCGCAAGACAAGAAGGTGTTTCTTCTGCGGGAGAGAGGGACATTTTGTTGGGGGGTGTCCCTCCCGTGCCTCATTGAGCAAAAAAGTCACCGAAAAACTGTTAATCCCAGGTTGTGTGGTGGACGACAACCTGGGAGTAGGTATTTCGTCCCCAGGTCCGTCTCAATTTCTCGTGCCTGCGGAGGTGGTGGTTGGTGCGAGAGTTGAGAGGATTTCTGTTCTTCTTGATAGTGGGTCTGGGTCTAATATGGTGGACGCTCGGTTTGCCCAGGTGCAAGGTATGCAACTGAGTGTATTGGCCAAACCGATCCCTATACTTTCTATTGACGCCAGACCTCTCGGTCAAGGTAGCTTTGTACAAGCTGTTCATAACATAGACCTTCGAGTAGGGGCAATACATAAAGAACAGTTGTCTTGTTATGTGTTGGAGGGTCTTCCTACTCCTATTGTGTTGGGACTTCCCTGGTTGGCTAAACATAACCCAGTGATTGATTGGCAATCCAGAAAGATAAGCCAGTGGGGTGAATTTTGCAAGAATAACTGCATGAACACGGTCATCGGTGCGGTCGTGCCTAGGACTTTGCCTCCTTTTCTGGAGGACTTTGGGGAGATGTTCTCAGAGGAGGGGTGTCAAAAGTTACCTCCTCATCGCACGTATGACTGCTCAATAAAATTGCTTCCTGATGCCTTATCTCGTAGTTTCCCAGGGGCCGGAAAGACGGATGACCCGGTTCCTATCCTTCAGGAAGGAGTGGTGGTGTCGGCTGTGTGCTCTGAGCTTGAGGAGGAGGTGTTGGAGGCTCAGGGGGACGCCCTGTAGGACCTCCAGGGAAACTGTTTGTTCCTAATCAGTTAAGACAAAAAGTTATCGAGGCACATCATAGTTCTGCTTTAGCAGGACATCCAGGGAGTAAAGCAACTGTGGATCTCCTTTCTCGCCGGTTTTGGTGGCCTAACTTAAATAAAGAGGTAATAACTTTTGTCGCATCCTGTGGAGTTTGTGCGCGCTCTAAGACCCCACATACCCGTCCATCTGGGGTTCCTGAGGAGGAACGATTCTCGTCGTCACTTGCTTCAGTTTGGAGAGGAGTGATGAATGGTCTGAGTGCTATGGGGAACTGTTTCAAGCGGAGGTCTGATAGGAGGAGAGTGTCTGGTCCGGACCTAGGTGTGAACGATCTGGTGTGGTTGTCTACCAAGAATATAAAACGCAAAGTTCCCTCCTGGAAACTGGGTCCCAGGTTCATCGGTCCATACAGGATCAGTTCTATAATTAATCCTGTGGCATTTCGTCTGGACCTCCCTCCTACGTTTAAAATCCATAATGTATTCCACAAATCGTTGCTTAAGAGGTACGTGGCGCCAGTTATACCGTCACTTCTACCTCCTCCTCCAGTGGTGGTCAATGGTAACTTAGAATTTCAAGTGTTGAAGATCATTGACTCACGTCTGAATCGCCGGTCCCTTCAGTATTTGGTTCATTGGAAGGGATATGGTCCTGAGGAGAGGACGTGGGTCTCTGCGTCTGAGATTAACGCAGATCGATTGGTTCGGACCTTCCACACGACTTACCCGGACAGACCTGGCCCTGAGGGTCCGGAGGCCCCTCGTAGAAGGGGGGGTACTGTCATGGGTGCATCGCCACAAAGATTGTCGCGATTGCACATTCTGACTTCTCGCAGCTGAGTTGCTGTTTCTTTGTGTTTGGTAATGAGGGAGTTAATTTTACCTAGCTCTTTGCTAAGACTAGGTCCAGCCTCGCCCGGCTGCTTTTGATTATGTTCTAATTAGCTTCCTTTATATAGCTGCCAGTCTGCTGGTTAGATGCCGGTGAAAGCATTCATACAGACTGCAGATAGGATCGGTTCTGAGAAGACTTAAGCTAAGAGCTCCTTTGTGGTTTCTCCTCTCCTCGCTTATAGTTTATCTCCTAGACCTTTTGTGTTCCCTCTGTGTTTAAGTGTTGTATGCAAGACAGTATTTACTTTATCCCTGTCTGTCTCGTTTGTCTTTACTGTTTATTAAGCGGTGACCTGCCCATATCCCTGTGGTGGTAATCAGTGTCCTTCTAAGGACTAGATTACAGTGGTCAGGGACTTATAGGAGATAGGGTTACGCTGGCGGCCTGGACCTCTGTACCATTAACAGTACCTCCAGGTAGAGGGACTAGTCAGGACCCCAGTTTAGGGTCAGTATAGACCCCGGTCCACCTCTAGCCTGAGACAGCGTGAAACAGATCCAGTATAGATCCTCAGTACTTCGGATATTATGTCAGGTAATACTATGTTATCAAATACTATATGTTCATGTTGATATAACCTATTTATATGTTATATAGAATGTTGTCCCACTTGATATAGATTACTGACATTATCTATAACTGTTATACAGCGTGATACCTGCATCCTATCCTGCATCTTGTCCTGCATCGTATCCTGCGTCCTATACTGCAAGTGTGACCCCAACTGAGCCACTGCGTGCACCTGCATCTTATTCTGCAATGCTGCAGAGCATCGCAACTGCCACAGCGACTTCTTTTGAGCCAAACCTATACTTAGAAGAGGCACCTGTTAGGCCTCAAGCAAATCGCAAAATTGAAAAGAGGACTGTGGCTACTCAGACACTGGTAGCAGGACATGATCTCTTAGTGATGCGTTCCAGAGCGCACCGTATACTTCCAGCCCCAGGTGTGGAAGGTGTAACCATATTCAAAGAAGAACAGTAGGACCCAGACAGGGTTTACTGAACTGTAAAAAGTTATGAAGAATTGCACTTTATTGAATATGTAGATGATATCTGAAGTAGTATACCCCAGTTGGGTAATGTGTCGTGTAATGTGTTATGATAGAAATGTGATTTTTCTACAAATGCTGATTTTGAAGGACTGCGTGGCTGAGGACTTTGCCAGCCCAAAAACTTTAATGTAAATAGTTGGCACTTTGGTGCCCCATCTTAGTTTTACGTAAAGCCATTCTACCTCAGAAGAAAAACCTGTATGGTGTGGCCTTGAGTGAGGTCTGCAGCAGAGAAGTCCTGCAGCCCACCCAGGACCACCGTGGGAGGTTTGGTACGGGTCCTCCACAAGAATCCTGTATTTATTGGTGTGAAAGTACAGGTCCTTCTCAAAAAATTAGCATATAGTGCAAAATTTCATTATTTTCCATAATGTAATGATTACAATTAAACTTTCATATATTTTAGATTCATTATACACCAACTGAAATTTGTCAGGTCTTTTATTGTTTTAATACTGATGATTTTGGCATACAACTCCTGATAACCCAAAAAACCTGTCTCAAAAAATTAACATATTTCAACCGTCCAATAAAATAAAAGTGTTTTTTAAAAACAAACAAAAAACCCATCAAATAATAAAGTTCAGTTATGCACTCAATACTTGGTCGGGAATCCTTTTGCAGAAATGACTGCTTCAATGCGGCATGGCATGGAGGCAATCAGCCTGTGACACTGCTGAGGTGTTATGGAGGCCCAGGATGCTTCGATAGCGGCCTTAAGCTCATCCAGAGTGTTGGGTCTTGCGTCTCTCAACTTTCTCTTCACAATATCCCACAGATTCTCTATGGGGTTCAGGTCAGGAGAGTTGGCAGGCCAATTGAGCACAGTAATACCATGGTCAGTAAACCATTTACCAGTGGTTTTGGCACTGTGAGCAGGTGCCAGGTCGTGCTGAAAAATGAAATCTTCATCTCCATAAAGCATTTCAGCCGATGGAAGCATGAAGTGCTCCAAAATCTCCTGATAGCTAGCTGCATTGACCCTACCCTTGATGAAACACAGTGGACCAACACCAGCAGCTGACATGGCACCCCACACCATCACTGACTGTGGGTACTTGACACTGTACTTCAGGCATTTTGCCATTTCCTTCTCCCCAGTCTTCCTCCAGACTCTGGCACCTTGATTTCCGAATGACACGCAAAATTTGCTTTCATCAGAAAAAAGTACTTGGGACCACTTAGCAACAGTCCAGTGCTGCTTCTCTGTAGCCCAGGTCAGGCGCTTCTGCCGCTGTTTATGGTTCAAAAGTGGCTTTACCTGGGGAATGCGGCACCTGTAGCCCATTTCCTGCACACGCCTGTGCACGGTGGCTCTGGATGTTTCTACACCAGACTCAGTCCACTGCTTCCTCAGGTCCCCCAAGGTCTGGAATCGGTCCTTTTCCACAATCTTCCTCAGGGTCCGGTCACCTCTTCTCGTTGTACAGCGTTTTCTGCCACATTGTTTCCTTCCAACAGACTTCCCATTGAGGTGCCTTGATACAGCACTCTGGGAACAGCCTATTTGTTGAGAAATTTCTTTCTGGGTCTTACCCTCTTGCTTGAGGGTGTCAATGATGGCCTTCTTGACATCAGTAAGGTCGCTAGTCTTACCCATTATGGGGTTTTTGAGTAATGAACCAGGCAGGGAGTTTTTAAAAGCCTCAGGAATCTTTTGCATGTGTTTAGAGTTAATTAGTTGATTCAGAAGATTAGGGTAATAGGTCGTTTAGAGAACCTTTTCTTGATATGCTAATTTTTTGAGACAGGTTTTTTGGGTTATCAGGAGTTGTATGCCAAAATCATCAGTATTAAAACAATAAAAGACCTGACAAATTTCAGTTGGTGTGTAATGAATCTAAAATTATGAAAGTTTAATTGTAATCATTACATTATGGAAAATAATGAAATTTAGCACTATATGCTAATTTTTTGAGAAGGACCTGTATTTGATATTGTTCTATTGCTAATTTGTACACATTGTAACGTTTGAAGTGTCCTTACCTCCCGCAAGGGATGAGTTATGTTTATTGTTGATATTATAAAAATTTGCTTTCTTTTTCAGCCCGGGAGTGCTGAATATAACTAGGGGGGGGATGTGTAGCCCAGCTGCGCTTGGTGCCACATGTACCCTGGAGGATGCATGAAAGGTAATTCACAATCACCTGATATTCATTCACACTTCACATTTTCCTGGTGCCGAGTACCCCAAAGCCCTGGTACGAGCGATTCATATGCTCTTGCAAGTAAAAATTTTGAAGATGTGTTCCTTGTGAAATTACATTGATAAACATAACCATAAAGGTGGGTTTCTAAACCGGTGCCAAAAGAACAAGGAAACTTGAGAGCCTAACTTGACAGATTTTCTCTGCCCAATATCACAAACATATTTTAATGCAGCAATAGAGATAGAGTAAGTCCTAGTTTGCACCACCAAATCTTATTGCCCATTAAGTTCTACCCTTAAGCTGACCGTACACAAGACATAGCGGTTGGCTGAACGTTTGCTCGCCCAAAGTCTACCACTCTCTTGACTCTTCCATATTCATGAGTACTTGGCCTGGATGAACGCTCATTTGTTTTAAATGGGAAGACATTGAATTCCCTACTGCCCAATCCTTCTATTCCCCCGAAATCATCTGTCGGTGGAGTGTCTAGAGACCCCATATGTATAAGATTCTGGGCAGATCTCACATTAATCTAGTATGTATGGGGGCCTTTAGTTCAGTGCGAAAAACCTAGGTAACTTGAGGCACACTGGTTTCTATAGACACATCGCCTGACAGTAGACATGAGAAGTAAATTCGAGTGGAACTGAATTTTATTCAAACTTTTTTTAAAGTCCGCATTAGCCAAAATGTGGCTCTTTAGTAATTCGAAGTCAGCAAAATTTCGGTCACAACCAAAAAGGGCCATCAATCTGTTAAAATTAAAAAAAAAAAATCCTCATACTCTCCTCACAGCTCACCTCTCCGATCCCACTACCCTTCATGATGACTTGTCTGGTTCTTGTTGCATCTTTTGATCTCCGTCATTTGTGCTAAAATTTTCTGTGAGAGGCCCTGCCTGGGCGGTTCTGGGCATGCATGTGCAAGATCACAGAGCTTGTCATGACCCTTCGCTCACTTGCGCACAACCCTACTTGGCCTCATCAGAGCTGGAAGTTCCAGGTAAGTGTGAGAGGCCCAGGGATTTCTGTGCTCATGGCGGGAATCAGAAGATGCGTCCAGGACCAGACAGGTGACGGTGATGAGTGGTGTGGCTGGAATGGTGAGTGTTAAGGTGAGTAGAAGGATTTTTAAAATATTTTACGTGATAACATGTTATGGTAGGCTCCTGAGTATAATAAGGGGCATTAAACACACAGAGAATAACTTCCCAGGTAAAAAAGCTTGAACAGATTAATTAAAATTTTGCCTGATCCGCTCATCTCTATCTGACAACCTCATCAAAGAAAAAATACTGTAGCTATTCGGCAATGTATCTTTGAAACCAGACTTTCAGATGCCATCAAGCTTAGGATTCAGATTTGATCAACAGGATTGATTTGATCAACAGCAAAAAAGCTGAAAACAAAATACAAAAAAAAAAAGAAAGTTTTAGATTGCCATGTCCCGAATCCACCTGAAGAGTAGATACTGATGCCACATTGGTCATTAGTTCATCATAATATGTTTCTTGAAAATCAAACTTACAAATTGTCCTTCAAATGACATTATTTCCTGTTGGACCTTTAGAACTTAATATTATATCAGAACCTGTATCTACCAGTTGCTACACATGTGGGCAATCTAGCAAAGTTCCCTAGGCCAGACTTTTGGCAGAGCTTTAGGCTGTACTTTATGAAATCACTTCCCCTAAAATCAGCATTGCAGTATCAGATCCTAGGATGAAAGAAGACCCAAAGATCTACATATTCAGGGTTCAACAGTTCAAAATTTTATCAACAAGTTTACCAGTCATTTAACAGTCAGGAACCTTCCAGGACATAGTGGCAAGAGGAAAATGGATCGAGAACCCTACAAGAGCTGGTTTGAAATGAAGAGAAACCACATAGAACCTTCAAAGAACTTAACGGGAATCTGTAACGTTATTTTTGGGTACCATACTCAGGGCCTGGACAAGGTACTTTGGTGCCCTAGGCAGATGAATCTGACAGTGCCCGTTCCCACCCCGATGAACACTCAGCATCTAAGCAAAGGAAACAAAGAGACTAAAGAAAAAAGACCCTAACCTACCCCCTTTTTCACCAAAAAATACCAGTAAAAGTAAAAAAATGTGATGTACTCTATTGGTGAAGCTCAACAGGGAGTGGGGCTGTTTGGTTTCAATTAAAGTGTCCATCATTTGGCAGATGCCCTAATGGAAACCTCACAGATAAAGGGATACGAATACGTATGATTGTTTTTAAAGAATCACTCCTCCTCCTTCACTTCCTCCTCCTCTTCCCAACAAAATTTGTATTCCCTCAACATAATGCAATCATCATATTATACAGCGCTGTGTACTTACAATTGCTCATTTTGCCATTCTACCCAGCTAATTCTTCTCTTTTCCATTAGGTCTATGACATCACGTGACTAATAACTGACAAGCTGAATCCTTCTACATCAGGCCCATATACATCTGTATCTCATGAATCTACATCTCCCAGTATGTCCATAACAATGGTAAGGAGATGCTGGGAGTTGTTGTTATCAGTCTTTATCAGACTGTGGACCATACAGGAACCACAGCACTGATGACACGTAGTCAGTATCAGCAAGTAACCATTTACTTCCAGGTAATTTATAGGTGACATCTTCTCTGATTGAGTTTTTTCTTTCTTTTTGTCTCCGTCGTCTCCAGATGCCATGATGACTTTTTACACGGTGCCCTTTAAAAAAATAATTGTTATTAAAATTCACTCTGCATAAAAAATATCTGTTCATATTATGACCTAAATAGGCCACCTATAGTAAATGACCACAATGTCCGCCTTAATGAGCTACACCCGCCACACTGTCAGCCATTATCAGCTATACACACCGTCCGTCCTTATGAACCACGGCCTATACCATGGCTGTCAACCCTCTAGTTTTCCCTTACACTCTCAATATCTCCACACTGTCCCCACCATGCTAACCTTTCTCCATACTGTGCCCCCATGTCACGCTGCCCCTCTCCATATCCATTCTTTGCCCCTTTTCACACTTTGCCCTCAAACTGCCCACCACGTTGTCATCTCTAAACTGTATCCCTCCCACACTGTTCTCCTACACCATATGATGGTGACCACAGCTGTACATACAGTGAGATATCCACAACATCCTCCCCAATATACACTAAGATGTTCACCACAGCCCCTCAATATACAGCATGATGTCCCCCACAGCCCCCTATACAGTATGATTTACCCCCACAACCCCCTATGGAATGATGCCCCCATATATTCTACATAGTATGATGTCACCACTGCCCAGATATAACGTCCCCCACAACTACCAGCATAATGTTCCACATAGTCTCTGATATAACATGATGTCCCCTACAGCCACTCTTGTGATAGCTCCCACAGCCAGCCCCTCGAATGTCCCCCACAGCCAGCCCATCTTATGTTCCCCCATAGCCAGTCATCATATGTCCCTCACATGCAGCCCCTTATGCCCCCCACAGCCAGCCACACATATGTTCCCCCATGGCCAGCTTCTCTTTTGTCCTCCTAAGACAGCCCCTCTTATGTCCTCCACAGCAAGCCACTCTGAGGTCCACAACAGTCAGCCTCTCTTAGGTCCCCCATAGCCAGTGCCACATATTTCCCCCTCATAGCCAGCCCCTCTTATGTCCCCTATTCATTGGCAAAATGTAAAAAAAGGCTTATACTCACCTAATCCTGGTTCCGTGTACACCGCAGCTGACATCTCCTCTTGCCATCTGTGTACACCGTGGCCGCCATCTCCTCTTGCCATCTGTGTACACCGCGGCCGCCATCTCCTCTTGCCATCTGTGTACACCGCGGCCGCCATCTCCTCTTGCCATCTGTGTACACCGCGGTCGCCATCTCCTCTTGCCATCTGTGAATACCGCGGCTGCCGTCTCTTCTTGCCATCTGTGTACACCGCGGCCGCCGTCTCTTCTTCCCATCTGTGTACACGGCGGCTGCCATCTCCTCTTGCCATCTGTGTACACCGCGGCTGCCGTCTCTTCTTGCCATCTGTGTACACCGTGGCCGCTGTCTCCTCTTGCCATCTGTGTACACCGCGGATGCCGTCTCTTCTTGCCATCTGTGTACACCGTGGCCGCTGTCTCCTCTTGACATCTGTGTACACCGCGGATGCCAACTCTTCTTGCCATCTGTGTACACCGTGGCCGCTGTCTCCTCTTGCCATCTGTGTACACCGCGGCTGCCATCTCCTCTTGTCATCTGTGTACACCGTGGCTGCCATTTCCTCTTGCCATCTGTGTACACCGCGGCTGCCGTCTCCTCTTGCCATCTGTGTACACCGCGGCTGCCATCTCCTCTTGCCATCTGTGTACACCACGGCTGCCGTCTCCTCTTGCCATCTGTGTACACCGTGGCTGCCATCTCCTCTTGCCATCTGTGTACACTGTGGCTGCCGTCTCTTCTTGCCATCTGTGTAGATCGTGGCCGCTGTCTCCTCTAACCATCTGTGTACACCGCGGCTGCCATCTCCTCTTGCCATCTGTGTACACCGTGGCTGCCGTCTCCTCTTGCCATCTGTGTACACCACGGCTGCCGTCTCCTCTTGCCATCTGTGTACACCGCGGCTGCCATCTCCTCTTGCCATCTGTGTAGATCGTGGCCGCTGTCTCCTCTTGCCATCTGTGTACACCACGGCTGCAGTCTCTTCTTGCCATCTGTGTACACCACGGCTGCCGTCTCTTCTTGCCATCTGTGTACACACGGCTGCCGTCTCTTCTTGCCATCTGTGTACACCACGGCTGCCGTCTCTTCTTGCCATCTGTGTACACCACGGCTGCCGTCTCTTCTTGCCATTTGTGTACACCACGGCTGCAGTCTCTTCTTGCCATCTGTGTACACCACGGCTGCAGTCTCTTCTTGCCATCTGTGTACACCACGGCTGCCGTCTCTTCTTGCCATCTGTGTACACCGCGGCTGCCGTCTCCTCTTGCCATCTGTGTACACCGCGGCTGCCGTCTCTTCTTGCCATCTGTGTACACCACGGCTGCCGTCTCTTCTTGCCATCTGTGTACACCACGGCTGCCGTCTCTTCTTGCCATCTGTGTAGATCGTGGCTGCCGTCTCTTCTTGCAATCTGTGTACACCGTGGCTGCCGTCTCCTCTTGCCATCTATGTACACTGTGGCTGCCGTCTCCTCTTGCCATCTGTGTACACCGTGGCTGCCATCTCCTCTTGCCATCTGTGTAGATCGTGGCCGCTGTCTCCTCTTGCCATCTGTGTACACCACGGCTGCAGTCTCTTCTTGCCATCTGTGTACACCACAGCTGCCGTCTCTTCTTGCCATCTGTGTACACCCGGCTGCCGTCTCCTCTTGCCATCTATGTACACTGCGGCCGCCATCTTCTCTTTCCATCTGTGTACACCGCGGCCGCCATCTCCTCTTGCCATCTGTGTACACCGCGGCTGCCGTCTCTTCTTGCCATCTGTGTACTCCGCGGCCGCCGTCTCTTCTTGCCATCTGTGTACACCGCGGCTGCCATCTCCTCTTGCCATATCTGTGTACACCACGGCTGCCGTCTCTTCTTGCCATCTGTGTACACTGTGGCCCCTGTCTCTTCTTGCCATCTGTGTACACCACGGCTGCCGTCTCTTCTTGCCATCTGTGTAGATCGTGGCTGCCGTCTCCTCTTGCCATCTGTGTACACCACGGCTGCCATCACCTCTTGCCATCTGTGTACACCACGGCTGCCGTCTCTTCTTGCCATCTGTGTAGATCGTGGCTGCCGTCTCTTCTTGCCATCTGTGTACACCACGGCTGCCGTCTCTTCTTGCCATCTGTGTACACTGCGTCCGCCGTCTTTTCTTGCCATCTGTGTACAGCTGGCCTCCGTCTCTTCTTGCCATCTGTATACACGGCTGTCGTCTCTTCTTGCCATCTCTGTACACTGTGGCCGCTGTCTCCTCTTGCCATCTGTGTACAGCACGGCTGCCATCACCTCTTGCCATCTGTGTACACCACGGCTGCCATCTCTTCTTGCCATCTGTGTACACCATGGCTGCAGTCTCTTCTTGCCATCTGTGTACACCGCGGCTGCCGTCTCTTCTTGCTATCTGTGTACACCACGGCTGCCGTCTATTCTTGCCATCTGTGTACACCACGGCTGCCGTCTCTTCTTGCCATCTGTGTACACCACGGCTGCTGTCTCTTCTTGCCATCTGTGTACACCACGGCTGCCGTCTCCTCTTGCCTTCTGTGTACACCACGGCTGCCGTCTCCTCTTGCCATCTGTGTACACCACAGCTGCCGTCTCTTCTTGCCATCTGTGTACACCACGGCTGCCGTCTCTTCTTGTCATCTGTGTACACTGTGGCCCTGTCTCCTCTTGCCATCTGTGTACAGCACGGCTGCCGTCTCTTCTTGCCATCTGTGTACACTGTGGCCCCTGTCTCTTCTTGCCATCTGTGTACACCACGGCTGCCGTCTCTTCTTGCCATCTGTGTACACCACGGCTGCCGTCTCTTCTTGCCATCTGTGTAGATCGTGGCTGCCGTCTCTTCTTGCCATCTGTGTAGATCGTGGCTGCTGTCTCTTCTTGCCATCTGTGCAGATCGTGGCTGCCGTCTCTTCTTGCCATCTGTGTACACTGTGGCCCCTGTCTCCTCTTGCCATCTGTGTACAGCACGGCTGCCGTCTCTTCTTGCCATATCTGTGTACACCACGGCTGCCGTCTCTTCTTGCCATCTGTGTACACTGTGGCCCCTGTCTCTTCTTGCCATCTGTGTACACCACGGCTGCCGTCTCTTCTTGCCATCTGTGTAGATCGTGGCTGCCGTCTCTTCTTGCCATCTGTGTAGATCGTGGCTGCCGTCTCCTCTTGCCATCTGTGTACACCACGGCTGCCATCTCCTCTTGCCATCTGTGTACACCACGGCTGCCATCACCTCTTGCCATCTGTGTACACCACGGCTGCCGTCTCTTCTTGCCATCTGTGTAGATCGTGGCTGCCGTCTCTTCTTGCCATCTGTGTACACCACGGCTGCCGTCTCTTCTTGCCATCTGTGTACACTGCGTCCGCCGTCTTTTCTTGCCATTTGTGTACAGCTGGCCTCCGTCTCTTCTTGCCATCTGTATACACGGCTGTCGTCTCTTCTTGCCATCTCTGTACACTGTGGCCGCTGTCTCCTCTTGCCATCTGTGTACAGCACGGCTGCCATCACCTCTTGCCATCTGTGTACATTGTGGCCGCTGTCTCTTCTTTTCCATCTGTGTACACTGTGGCCGCTGTCTCTCTCTTTCCATCTGTGTACACTGTGGCCACTGTCTCTTCTTGCCATCTGTGTAGATCGTGGGCTGCCATCACCTCTTGCCATCTGTGTACACTGTGACCGCTGTCTCCTCTTGCCATCTGTGTACACTGTGGCCGCTGTCTCCTCTTGCCATCTGTGTACACTGTGGCCGCTGTCTCCTCTTGCCATCTGTGTACACCTTGGCTGCTGTCTCCTCTTGCCATCTGTGTACACCGTGGCGCTGTCTCCTCTTGCCATCTTGTAACACTGTGGCCGCTGTCTCCTCTTGCCATCTGATGTACACTGTGGCCGCTGTCTCCTCTTGCCATCTGTTGTACACTGTGGCCGCCGTCTCCTCTTGCCATCTGTGTACACCGTGGCTGCTGTCTCCTTTTGCCATCTGTGTACACTTTGGCCGCTGTCTCTCTTGCCATCTGTGTACACTGTGGCCGCTGTCTCCTCTTGCCATCTGTGTTACTGTGGCCGCTGTCTCCTCTTGCATCTGTGTACACCGTGGCTGCTGTCTCCTCTTGCCATCTGTGTACACTGTGGCCGCCTGTCTCCTCTTGCATCTGTGTACACTGTGGCCGCTGTCTCCTCTTTCCATCTGTGTACACTGTGGCCGCCATCTCCTCTTGCCATCTGTGTACACATGGCTGCTGTCTCCTTTTTGCATCTGTGTACACTTTGGCCGCTGTCTCCTCTTGCCATCTGTGTACACTGTGGCCGCTGTCTCCTCTTGCCATCTGTGTACACTGTGGCCGCTGTCTCCTCTTGCCATCTGTGTACACCGTGGCTGCCGTCTCCTCTTGCCATCTGTGTACACTGTGGCCGCTGTCTCCTCTTGCCATCTCTGTACACCGCGGCCGCCGTTTCCTCCCTGACACCGCTCAGCTGACAGTCTGCAGCCAGAGGAAGATGCTGGGCGGCCGTAGACATTCAGCCATAACACATTTTTTTTCCCTCGAGTGCACGCCCCTCACCCTAGGCGGGTGCCTACCCCTCGTCTCGGCCCGGACCATACTAATAGTATCCTGGAATAGGGCTTGGGCAGCTCTTTCAGAATATGTAGCTTTTATTGCTGTACGTGGCCCCGTTGTCTTGCTGTAATCTCCAGAAAATTTATAGTCGTGCGCCGGCAAGTCACTTATATGTAAAGACAAAATGGATGTTCAGTCCTTCCCCACCCATAATCTCGCCTACCCCTCTCTGCCGGCATCAGTGATTGGGTGCAATCAGACTGTTGTATTACTCGCACGAGGATCACACTGCAATTCTCGGACTGGACATCTGCTCTCCTGACCTGAGAGTGACAACGTGATTTATTTCTATGCAGCTGTCACGTTCAGGTCAGGTGAGCAGATGGCCAGTCCGACGATGGCAAAATAATCATTTTTGCAACTGGCTTTTATTAAAAAATGTTACTTTGTTGGGGTTCTATAGAATCTGTGTTGCGTTGTACATTGCTGGCTGCAGAAGGAGTCACCTGAGAATCTGTTAGTGAGCTTGTTCTGATAGGAAAGTTTAAAACTCGTATCTTCCCTTTGTCATAGCTGCCCTATGATCAATTTGTGACCACAACAAGGGTCCGTTCAACTTTCATATGATCAAAAATCAGCTAAGTGGAGCCCAGAAAAACAAGGAGAAGAGTTAGAATCTCTCACATTAGAACAAGCTCTCTGACTGAATCTCAGTTAACTCAATCATTCTACAGCCAGTCTCAGATTTCAGGCCAGGAATACCTGAGAAGGTGACTATTTCAATTACGCTTTGCTTTTCTCAACTTGAATTGATTGGTAAACGTTTTAGGGGATTTAACATTTAAAAAACAAAACTAAATTAAAAAATGTAATAAATATAGAACATCAGCGTGCAGGAGTGTAAGAGTTACTAAAAGTGTGATGGATAAAGTTTGTAGTCTTCTAAGACATGTTTGTATTTTGACCTCAAACAGGGGAGTAATTGGGCAATTTCTTAATCAGTGCCCTTCCAGAGATGATGAAGACATTAAAGTGACGCAATTTGCATAAGAAAATTTACATAATTTTAATTTGCTTCTATTTATGAAATGTGATCTCATCAAATTTCAGAAATCTCCTGCCCATTACTTTACACAATTAATATTGAGATCTGGAAATTTGCAGTAAAAAAAAAAAAACGGAAAAAATGTAAGTATAACTCCCGCGGGAATTAAATGCAAAATTATTCATAGATGTTCAGGTAATTTATCTATCAATTCTGAGCAAGAATCTACATGTCTGTGTAAAGAGACGAGAACCAACCTACTGAAATTTAGCTCTTAGTGTCAACTTTTTAAAAAATTGTGTAAAGTTTTAAAATATTTGCGAAAAATGTAGCACATTAATTTATTAAATGCAGCACACTACTTTATTAAATGTAGCACGCTACTTTATTAACTCTCTCCTCTCCCGGACTTCCTTCAGAACTCCAACCATTGCAATGGACTTTCGGGAGAAGTCCATGTTCGGCGTTTAACCCCGGACTCTAAATGTCCAGTACGAACCCCGAACTGTTAACTTTGGGGTTCGCTTTTCTCTAGTACCGGACACTTAGTGCTAATCGTTGAACACAGACTTCTCCCGCAAGTCTGCTGCAACGTTCGGAGTTCCAGGGGAAGTCTGTTGCAGAGAGAGAGAGATCATAAGTTGGGGTCCCCATTGTTTTCAATGGGGTTCAGGTTCTGGTTGAAGTACAGGAAGTACAAACTTTGGAACAAAGTTTGGGTCGGATACCAGAACCCGAACTTCCATGGGTCCACTCATCCCTAAGTGCAAGGATTCTTTTGTATCAGGGTAAGTTTTAACCTCTAATTATAGTGATTTTTTTATTTTTTGGGGTGAGAAAGGGAAACAAATGAATTTTGGAGATAAATATCTACATTGATCATTTGACCTTTATATTTGTCAGTGATCCCAAAAATATTGTGTTGGTCAAAAATAAAAAGTGCATCTGGTAAAATTTACATTATTAAGGAAAAGTGGCACCTTCCTTAACATCCAGCTTGCAGTTCCTTTTCCCCATCTGTGAACTTTTTGTAAATGTCCAAAATCCACCGTAGTCACTAAGAAATTCATCTAGGGTAATGAAGTAAATGGAACATTGAAGGGCGGGGAGAGGGAGGGATGCAGCTGAAGTTTCCAGGAAACAGAATGAGGTCTTGAAGTACAGCAGCTGAGGCTGAGAATTTTGATTGGCAAGAAGCACCAAGCACAGTGCTGGAATCTCTAGGAATTAAGTACAAAGAAAGAAAATTAATTTTTTCATTGAAGCAAACAAAAGGATAAGAACTGCAAAAATGGTGCACACAAATTTTGCATTTGTATTTTTTATGATAGATGTGATTTGAAAGACGTTTTAACTATTAAAAATAAGTGCAATTAAATGGTTTATTGGTATATGCAATATCGGTTTGCATTAATTTATTACTCACTAAATGAAAAAAATAAACAAATATACTGCTCGTACTACTGTGAGCAGCCTGCGTGGCCTAAACCTGATCCCATACCTGCAGCGTCTCTGTACTTGTCTCCCATCGAGCACATCGGGGAAAACATTGGTCGGTGATTACACAGTAGCTGCCAGCAGAGGATCTTGATGATTTGCCTCAGTTCATTCAGCACAGAAGAACATTAATAACCTCATTGAAAGCAATTCAATTCAATACTGAATAAATCAAGATAATTTGAAAGTTTTATTTCCTTTTATTCTCATGAGCACTGGGAATAAGATGATCTACTGATTACTGTTATCATTTTTTAGGGGAGTTATTAGTGTTTATTTAGGATCCCAAAAAGTGAGTCTGAAACAAAGCAAATCGATTCACTAGTGAAAGGGTAGCCCAATAATCCTCTGCTCCACTTGACTAATACAGTTTTCAAGAAAAATAGGTTTTCTTTAGAGATGAGCGGATCATTTCGCACAACCCCGGTTCACGGTTAAGGTTAGTGCTCTCTGGCCGTAGACAGGAGCCGTGCAAGTCTTCTGAGCTTCCGGGTGCTCCAGTGAGGCATTGAATTCGCCAGCCTTGTGTGATGTCATCTATGCAGGGTGCGGCACACAGGTGACGATTCGCCAGCCTTGCTAATCTTAAGCCGAGCCTTGAGGGAATTTGGGCAGCTCCTGTCCACGGCCGGAGAGCACAGACCTGGACCATGGACTGGGGTTGATTGAACCAATCGGCTCATCCCTAGTTTTCTTACCTTTTTTTTTCTACTACACCTCCATTGTCATAATAACAGGTAAACTGTCAATTTAAATATACATTTTTTAGGAATTCGCTGAACCCGGCAAATTCAAAGAAGTTGCGATTGGCTACACCCAATTTATCTAGAATGGCTGCCACCATATTATACATTGCAGAAGATTGCATCAGGCAGAAACGGTTCATAGGTAAGTGCGGGGACATCCTGGTGGACTCCCCCATAATTCCTTGCAGCTATCTCATTATATGGCAAAGCACAGACAATCAAAAGGGATTATCATAGCCTGTACAAAAGCAAAGGGAGGGAATGCAGCAGCCATTTTGTGGTGAATCTGGATACTGAAAGGACATCACAGCTCGCAGCTTAACAATAGAGCTACGGAGAGAAAAACATAAAACACTGAACAAACTATACAGACAGATATAGAACATGAACAAAAGAGTATAAGACACAGATTTTATTGATAGGGAAGCAAAGAGAGATAGCAGAGCTGTCAAGTGCTACTTGTTTAATCCGGCAGGTTATAGTGCTGCTGCATATCAATCACACATTTTTTTTGAATTTATGCAGAAGCAAGTCACAAATATTGCTGAAAGAAAAAAAAACATTTAAAACTGACTTCATCACAAAGTGTGCGTGTCACCAACTACTGATTTTTTTGCACACTTGTCATATTAGTGCTAATTTGACGAAAATTTGCACACAAGTGCAATCTGTTGCAGCTATTATTTTTTTAGCCGCACTTAGCCATCACTTTTTTGGCCTGTTCCTTTTGGCAAGGGGAATTGTATTAAAAAAAATGCAAACTGTGTGACTGTCTGCCTCGCAATGTGCATGTGACACAAAGTACTGATAATTTGCACACCTGGTATACTGTAATATGACGTATATAAAAGCTGCATCAATACTGTGGCCTTTTGTTGCTGTTGTTCTTTGGGTGCATGCATACCTAACAATTTTTGGTCCGTCGTTTTTTTGGATGTGGTTCCAAACATAAAAGGAAATTCTAGTGTTGTAAAAAATACTTGGTAGAAGAAAAAAGTGACAATGACAATTACTTCTATGTTTTGTCTGATCCCAAGTCTCCTAAGCCACTGCACATCCCGGGTATGTGAATACTTTTCTATATTGTCAGATGACCCATCTATTGCAGTTTGGAGGCTCTGCCATCGTAAAATAAGCCATAGACGTCGAGGCACAAATTGACTAGGAACTACAGCTATCAGCAGATGAAGCGATAACATCTGCTCATATAGAAAAAGCAAACTGGTCAGCAACATGAGCAAAAGCTCAAACTATCCTTCTACATCTCATGACTGATTTTCTTGTGGCCAGGCCTAATAGTTAGTTACTGGTCATTGACATCATCCATATCATCATAAAATGCTTTATGTACTCTTCCTCCTCTTCCTTTGTTGCATCATCAGTTAGATATATGTGTGGCCAGGCATCATTTGTCTGGAAATTCAACTTCCACATGACTAGGTTTACCAATGTTGCTGCCATAACATGTAGACTCAACTGCCTTTTGTGAAATAAATAAATGCACTCAGCATCGATGGAGGATACCTAGCCACCAAGAACCATTCCTTGGAAACGAAATTGTGCTGCAAGGTGCAATCTATTCAGTGGCATAACTAGAGTCTGATGGGCTCCCCTGCATGTTGGCCAGAATTATGGGCCCTTGTAGCGTTCTGAATCATATAAAGATATATGTGATTGCATGCTCCGCTTCATTATGAAGTAATCCTGGACCCCGCTCAGGTATATATGTCTCAAATCCTAAGCCTCTTCCAGGTATATATGTCCCCCGTCCTGGGTACGTTCCTGTTATATGTCCCGAATCCAGGGCCCCTTCCTGGTATACATGTCCCTCTTCCTAGTTTATACTGTATGTCCCCCTTCCTGGTATACATGTGCCCCATCCTGGGCCTCTTCCAGGTGTATGTGTCCCTTTGCTGGAATACACTTCAGCTGGATGTGCATCCTCAGATGTACATCCTGGTGAAGTAGGTGCTGGTGTCAGCAGGTCCTCCTCCCGCACATGCCCAATCATAGCCGCACCCTATGCGACCCCCATGGTTGGGCACTTTGTCTGGTTCCAACACCAGGCAGCACTTATGCACCTCCATCACCTCCTCCACATCCTCTTCAATAGACATCTCTTGTAAACATTGTGGCTGCATTGAGTTTGGGCAACATTACGCATGCTTCCTACATGGCCCCATTCTCAATATAATTGTGCAACATTTCTGAAACAGAGAGACCCCTTGAACAAGCCTGTATTCACTGCCAGGAGAGTGTGGAGGCACTTCAATCGCCTTCCAGGATTTGCAACAGTACAGTGGTATAACTGAGCCACCGTGGGTTTGTTTGGGTCCCCATGGTGTTTCCCATTGCATTTTCATGGGCCATAATGTATTGTCCTAGTCCTGCTGCTTCACATTCTTTTAGAAACCTTCTTAATACGTTATTAAGGTTTTCCTTGGTGGGTCAGAAAATGTAACATTTCTTGGACTGGGTAAAAAATAAGCCATTGCGTCAATGAATACTTATTTACTTTCTTTATCATTTTTGGTAAAAATTAGTATTTTTTTAGGCATTAACTGGTGTGAATTCCCTCCGTGGGCCACTACACAGGATTGGGTTCCTGGGCAGGACTGGACACAAAAGACTAAAATTTAAAAATTAAATTAAAAAATATTGCTTCCATGATTTTGACCATCATCCTCATTTTTGGCTTTTTTGGGTACTGGATGGTGTGAATTCCCTCGGTAGACCCCTACAGAGCATTGGTCCCATGTATAGGATTAGGCAGTGTTATTTTTCATCAGTATCAGGCCAGACAGGGTAATCAATCCAGGAATCGAACCCTGAGCCGACATTAGCTGTTGTCTGGTCACCGTAGTAGACACAGAAAGCTACATATAATGTTGAGAGGACAGGCAGTGACACCAAAATTGATGGTCGCTATTGAGACCCCTGCCCTACGTTCATCTTTAGTAAAATAAACGATCCAAACATGTTTGACCTAGAAGATCTCCACATTTGCGATCACTCGAGTCCCCACCACTTCCAAGGTGTCAATGTGTTGTCGAGAAAACCGTGTTAAGGCTTTATGTGAGATCAGCAAAATTGCACTGTACCACACTACAAAAGTAATGAGTGTATCATACAAGTGATTTCATGTTCAAGTCCCCTTAAAACAAAAATAAAACACTTTAAAAAATATTTAAAAAAGAATGAAAATTCAAATCTCACTCTTTCCCCTATTTATAAAAAAAATCAAACAATTGAAATGTAAAAAAATGTATTAAAAAAAATAATAATTTTACAAAAAATTAAAAAATTAGAAATGAAAGAATACATTTGAGTGGAATTGAATGCTACTCAAAATTTTCCAAAATCTGCCTTTGCCAAAAGGCAGATTTTTTTGGCAATTCGTTTCTATGGAGATTGAGCGATATGGCGGACACTAACTGCCATTCTTGGAAACCATAAAGCGCCATCAAAAGGTTAAAAAAAATTAAAAATCCTCATAGTCACCTTATCGCTCACCTCTTCGCTCCTCACCATCACCCATCACATTGAAATCACTGGACCTCTCACATCTGGATTAGGCTGCCACGAGAGGTGGTGAGTTCTCCTTCAATGGAAGTCTTCAAACAGAGGCTGGACAGACATCTGTCTGGGATGATTTAGAGAATCCTGCTTTGAGCAGGGGGTTGGACCAGATGACCCAGGAGGTCCCTTCCAACTCTACTATTCTATGATTCTATGATCTCTGATGAGGCCGAGAAGGGTTCTGCGCATGCGCACAGAAGGTCTCGATGTCATGCATGTAAGCATGCGCGCGCGCACGCAGACCCGTCCCTGGCCTCTTCAAAGCTGGAAGTCCCAACTCAGTGTGAGAAACCGGGGATTTTAGCACGCGCGTCAGGGATCAGGGAGATGCAACGAGGACTGTATGGTTGATGGTTAGGAGCGGAGGGGCCAGAGAAGTGAGCGGTGAGTATAAGGATTTTCTATATTTTCTTACATATTACGTTTATTTTGCTCCGTAGTCTGGAGAGAACCCAGAACATAATAAGGAACATTCAATAACTTCTCTGCAAATTGAACTTCCTAGGAAAATCCACGCAAACAGGAGACTTCAAATTTTTCCTGATCCGCTCATCTGTAGTAAAAAAATGCAAAAAAAACATTTTTGGTATCACGGCATTCAACATATTTTTTAAAAATCACATTAATTATCTTAATAAAATGCTATAATTGCTGCACTTGGTCACCTCACCTGCCCTTTAAAAAGAGTATAAAAAGCAATAAAAAAAGCCGTATGTGCCTAAATGGGACTAATAAAAACCACACGACAAACTGCCCTAAAAAAGCAAAAAAATAGACTCTCAGAATATGGTTACACAAACCTCATTTTAATTTTTTTTTTTATTTTATTTTTTTTAAAAGCAGTAAAACGTAAAAGCTACAAATTCGGTAATGCCAGAAGAATAAAGTTGTCCATGTCACATTTACTGCACGATGAACGCTGTGAAACAAAACCAGAGCAAAAATTGCAAAAAAAATAGTGTGATTTTTAACCTCCATTCCGCCGAAGAAATACTTTCTTTTCTCATTTTTCAGCACATTACACGGTCAATTAAATGATAGCTTTTAAAACTAAAAACTTCTGCAAAAATAAAAAATGTGTCGATCGGGGGGAAATAAATGATAGCGCCTAGGGATGAATAAACTGCTACTGAAATTAACCTATAAAAAATGCGCCATGTTCCTTGTTTTGTTCCAGAAAGTCATTTTCAATGAAAAGTTAAGTTACAAAGTTGAATAGAATTAAGAAAAAGCTTTATATCTTGCAAATAAGACAAAAAAAATCAAAATATGTTTTTTTTTTAATCTTTATTGATTCTCATTTATTTTTCATTTTTCTCCAACGTACTCGACACTAACTCTCGGAGCTGTTTTTCGGCAGTCGTCTTCTCGCAGATATAACACCAAAAAAAAAGGAAAAAAAGCATTGATTTTCCAAAATGAGCAGCTATCCAAACAAAAATAATGCATCGCATACAACGTAATTATTAACATCTGCTTTATAGTCGCTAACCCTGAGCTGCCTTCTATCATCTGTCAGGACGGCCGTGCGCGCACAAAACGACAGCCAGACACCAGATGAACCCCCACATTTTTTCTTTCTACTACGGTACCTAAAGCAGTTAATATAGACCGTATATTTTTTTTTTTATTAGTGTGCACAAATAATAGGACCCTGTAATCTACTTAAATAAAAAAATTTAAAAAATATATTAAAAAATTTACAAAATTAAGGAAAAATTTGTACCAGGAAAGATAGTAAAAACTATTTAAAAATTTCATTTTATCCGAGAGCCACAAACAATTCTGAGGATCTTAGTACGTTAAATTGCGATAAGTGGCTTCAAAGATCTGTCTGCCCAGCTGTAAAATACTCCTGAGAACTAAAACCTACAGCAAAAATACACAAGGACAGTTTTCAAACTGTTGGAATTTTTTTATTTTTTTATTTATTTATTTTTTTAAATTGAGAAATAGGTTTTTCTTGTAACATAGTGATATGGGGGTGACTGAATTTTTTTTTTAACTTTTACAAGTAATTTGAAATAATGATAAAATTTGTATGAATTTACATCAGATTATAAGGACTAATCCCCTGGTTCTAAGTCAAGGAAGTCGGTGAAAGGGCGGGGGTCATTAAATAACCAGGTAGCTTTAACATTCAGGAGTCTATGAAAATAAAGTGTCATATCACATGGGACGGTATATAGATACAGATATAGGACATAAGAATACTGATATAAGACACTAGATGGTGGCCCGATTCTAACGCATCGGGTATTCCAGAATATGTATGTAGTTTATTTATGAAGATTTAGGCTACCGACGGGAGATCAGGATATAGGACATAAGAATACAGATCTAAGACATAAGAATACTGATATAGGACATAAGAATACTGATATAGGGCATAAGAATACTGATATAGGGCATAAGAATACTGATATAGGGCATAAGAATACAGATATAGGGCAAAGAATACTGATATACATAGACTGATAAAATAAGAATACTGATATAGGAATAAGAACGTATAAAGAATACTGATATAGGACATAAGAATACTGATATAGGACATGAATACGTATAGACTAGAATACAGAAGGCATAAGAATACTGATATAGGACATAAGAATACTGATATAGGACATAAGAATACTGATATAGGGCATAAGAATACTGATATGCATAGAATACTGAATGGAATAGAATGATATAAGACTAGATACAGATAAGACATAAGAATACGATGGCATAAGAAATGATAGGCATAAGAATACTGATATAGACGAAGAATCTGATATAGACATAGAATATGATATAGGCATAAGAATACTGATATAGGACATAAGAATACTGATATAGGACATAAGAATACTGATATAGGGACATAAGAATACTGATATAGGGCATAAGAATACTGATATAGGGCATAAGAATACTGATATAGGGCATAAGAATACTGATATAGGACATAAGAATACTGATATAGGGACATAAGAATACTGATATAGGCTAGATATGAATAGGACATAAGAATACTGATATAGGACATAAGAATACTGATATAAGACATAAGAATACAGATATAGGACATAAGAATACTGATATAGGGCATAAGAATACTGATATAGGACATAAGAATACTGATATAGGACATAAGAATACTGATATAGGGCATAAGAATACTGATATAGGGCATAAGAATACTGATATAGGGCATAAGAATACTGATATAGGACATAAGAATACTGATATAGGACATAAGAATACTGATATAGGACATAAGAATACTGATATAAAACATAAGAATACTGATATAGGACATAAGAATACTGATATAGGACATAAGAATACTGATATAGGGCATAAGAATACTGTTATAGGGCATAAGAATACTGATATAGGACATAAGAATACTGATATAGGACATAAGAATACTGATATAGGGCATAAGAATACTGATATAGGACATAAGAATACTGATATAAGACATAAGAATACTGATATAAGACATAAGAATACTGATATAGGGCATAAGAATACTGATATAGGACATAAGAATACTGATATAGGACATAAGAATATTGATATAGGACATAAGAATACTGATATAGGGTGTGATGATACTGAAGCTTCATTTCTTGTGCTGTTTCCAGAACTCTCCCATAGTACTACAACCCCCACCGTTTGCAAGCACAGGGCAAAGTTACCCCTCCCTCCTTTTCTCTGCAGCTCACGCTTCCCTTCCCCCTGTCAACCTGCAGTCAAGCTCAGTGTAACCTGAGCTACCAGTGCTGGAAGTTTTGCCGCTTCACCGCAGGAGTCCTCCATTGTCTGCACACGTGCTTTCTTCCTATAGCAGCCATTTTGGAGAATTCATTCTTTTTTGGTTAATAACACGGTGGGAGCATTCGCTAGAAACACGAAAGTTACTGTGTTGAACCATGCGCCGACGGGCATCGTTCCCGTGGTACTGGTAAACCCGTAACTCCAACAGAACCCGAGAAATGGAATTCTCGGGTGCCCCATGTACTAGCCCACCCAAGTGTGGGCTCATTGGAACCGTCATTTTAGAGTAAGATCATTGATAGGTCTGCCGTTATTCTGCTAGGTTCACAGGACGAGTTATGGACCTTACGATATTGCAGAGCTCAAACCATAGCTTGTAGCCAGGGGAGGTGGCCAGAAAACCAGCCCCTTTTTGTGAGGTCAGAAGCTGACATGCATAAGTCTTGCAGTGAAGTTCCTTAGGCACTTTCTGCTGGGATGTCCTGACTAACAGATCTGCTAATGAACTATGACGTGTGGCTCCTTCCCCCAGCCTGGCTTGCCTATGCATATGTAACTATCATGTGAGTTATCTTTCATTCTTAATCCCATTTTATTTTATAACTGCATCTGTACATAACGATATTGTCTCAGTTTGTTACATCTTCTTATATTATATAAGCACTGCCTGTTTTTAAGGAATAAACCTATAAATTTATTAGTTTGTTTCTCCTGCTCTATAAACGAATTTGCACGTGCCTGAAGCACTACGCTACTGTTTTGGGGTTGCTACGGACCCTCTTGATAAATTGTTCATCAAAAGCCGTAGCTGGTGGCAGCTAAAAGGAAGGGGTGTAAAGGGTTAATCTATTGGGTGACGCTGGCAGTGACGGAGCGGGGTTTATAAGGGTACTGCCTGGCTGCAGCCAGGAGTAATTATAATTCCCTCACTGCAGCGTGCCCAATAGCCAGCACACATCCAAGTGACCCGTCTGGCGACCAATTATCCTAGGTGCAGTTCCCTGACTGACCTGAGGGTAAGGGGGGCGCCAGAGAGCTGCAAGTTCCTAAGTGGAAGTGGGATAATTATAAATCCCTGCAGTTTACTGGGTCGGACGGCAGCAGCCGTCGTGTGTGTGCGCGTTTTCGTCACATTTGCAGCACGGAGGGATCACAAGCCGTGATACCCCGGGTTACCGGGTGGCGGACCGCGTGCCCGTTCATCTCATATTGGTGGCAGAGCGGTGAGATTATAGAGCATTAGTGATCTGGTTTGAGCAATCATTCCATTCACTAAAAAACTTGCACGGTTCTTCAGCGACCCTGCAGCTAAAGTTTTGGAGAACAGACTCAGTGTTTATTAGTCCTGAGACAATTGTGTGTACTTGCGGTTACCCCTCCCTTCTCTTTGTTTTTCTATCCTATCTTTTATTTGGCAACCATGGCTACAAGAGGAGCAAGTTGGTTCGAAAAGCAGAACAGGGACACTCTTGTGGGAATCTGCGTGTACCACGGCCTTGACCACAAGAACCAAACCAAAGCCCGACTGGTCCAGGCCCTGAAGGAACTGGAAGAGCACCAGAGTGTGGCGGGCGCAGGAGCTGGCCCAAGCCAAGGTGGTGCCGCAGGAGCAGAGGCCCAACCCCTGACTGCTTACACCCAGAGAGAGTTGGACCCTTACCTGCAGGCGGCCCTGGAGGGACTCACCGCTGACAACCGGGAAGAACGCCTGAGGCTGATCCAGCAAGCTCAAGAGAGAGCCGACCAGCGAGAGGCCAAACAGCGAGAGGCTGAGAGAGCCGAGCGCCAAGCCCAGCGAGAGGCCGAGCGGGAGGCTGAGAGGGCCGAGCGGGAGGCTGAGAGAGCCGAGCGGGAAGCTCAGAGAGCCCATGAACTGGAGCTGCTCAGACAAGGGGCAACGCCCTTCACAGCCCAGAGCAGTGTGCCCAGCAGCGCTCAGAGTCCCAAGCCCCGGCCGGAGCACTTTCCCGTGATGGAAAAGGACGGAGACTTGGACACTTTTCTGCGGGCCTTTGAGAAAGTCTGCAGACAGTACCGGCTGCCTGACAACCAATGGGCCAGGTACTTGACTCCCGGGCTAAAGGGCAAAGCTCTGGAGGCGTTTGCTTCACTCACGCCGGATCAAGATGACAACTATCAGGCCATCAAGCAGGCCCTGATCGCCAAGTACCAGCTAACCCCTGAGGTATACCGAAAGAAGTTCCGGAACCTCCAACGTGGCCCACACGACAGTTATAGCGATGTGGTGCAAGGACTCAGGAACCACTTTGACCAGTGGATCCATGGACTGTCAGTTGACACCTATGAGGAGCTGAAAGACCTGATGATCAAAGACCAGTTCCTGCATCTGTGCCCAGCTGAGGTCCGACAGTTCATCATGGACCGAGAACCGGAGGACGCGGTCACAACAGCACGGGTCGCCGACAGCTATGAGGCCAACCGGAAACCCGAGGTGCGGAAGCCCGTCTCCACCCGCTGGGGAGGGGGTAAGCCTGCAACCAACCCCAGTGCCCCTGCCAGTCGTCCCTCTGGAGGCACTATCCCCTTTGCCAGCGCCAGGCCTACATCAGACCCCGCCAGTGTTTCTCCTGTAAAAGGACTGGTCACATCAGCGCCACCTGTCCGGAGAGGCAGAAGAACCCCCCAGCCAAGGCCTCCGGGCCCAACGCCTCTGTTCTTTTGGTGGGTGGTGTGGTGGGGAGGGTTGATGACAACGTGCAGCCCGTCCGCGTGGGGGCCCGTCTTGCTACAGGCCTCAAGGACACCGGGGCTGAACGAACCCTCATCCGACCCGAACTGGCGGCCCCTGAAGAGTTGATTCCGGGGAAAACCTTAACTGTCACCGGGATTGGGGGCGTCCACTACCCCTTGCCGATAGCCCGAGTTTTCATTGACTGGGGTGCCGGGAGCGGGGTGAAGGAAGTGGGGGTGTCCGAAAACCTGCCCACTGATGTTTTACTGGGGACTGATCTGGGGAGGATGGTGGCGTACTATGTCCCTGACACCCCTTCCCAATCTGATGATAAGGTTAACGTTAACCATGATGATGATGTTGATGATGATCGGAAACTGAATGTGTTACCTGCCAATGCTTTGCGAAGTGATTATGCAACTGATAACCTTTCTTTCCCTAGGAATGATGTTGATAGTGATGTATCTGTGCCATCTGAAGCTGTTAACCCTTTCTCTGAAGTGGTAGATGTGTCCACAGGTACAGGAGCGTTCAGCCACGTCGCTCTGCGGAGTGAGACGGCTGAGGAACCCCTAGCAGGAGCAAGCGACAGTGCTCAAGGAAATGGGGAGGTGCATGGGAACCGTGAGGAAGGTGAAGCCATGACACTGACCAGTGCCACCGAGGAAGGTAACTGGCCCATAAGTAGCACTGCTCCTGAAGTGTTGGGGGTGGATGGGGAGGTAGAGCCCATAGCAGCGCAGGCTGATGGGTCTATAGAAATCCCTGGGGAGACTGCATATGTAGCTGCTGTCACCCGCAGTCAGAGTGCCCGGATCGCAGGTAGCGCCCTGCCATCTGGACCCTCCTCCGCTACAGGAGAGACTGAACCAGAGGTGGACCCAGAGCCGGTCCCAGAGGGTCCCAGTGAGGAAGGAACCCTGACGTCACTTCTGGCTGCCTCCAGCCAGGAGTTCCAGGCCGCTCTGCACTCAGATGCGAGCCTGGAGAACTTGAGGCACCTCGCCGAGACGCCCACCTCCGTGACTGATAAGGAGAGGGTGTCCTGGGAACGAGGAAGGTTGTACCGGGAGACAGTACCCGGAGATTCCCAAAAGGAGTGGTTGAGGGAAAAACAGCTGGTCGTCCCGCACCAGTTCCGAGGTGAGTTGTTGAGGATTGCCCATGAGATTCCACTCGCTGGACACTTGGGGATCAGCAAAACTAAGGCACGGCTGTCTCAACACTTCTATTGGCCCAAGATGGGGACAGATGTGACTAACTACTGCCGCTCCTGTATCACCTGTCAAAGAGTGGGGAAGGCGGGCCTGCTCTTAAGGCTCCCCTGATCCCGTTGCCAGTGATAGAGGAGCCTTTCCAGAGGATCGCGGTGGACATTGTGGGCCCGCTGGCCGTCCCCAGCAGCTCTGGAAAGCAATACATCCTGACTGTGGTAGACTACGCTACCCGGTACCCGGAGGCGGTAGCTCTGTCCTCAACGAGGGCAGATAAGGTGGCAGATGCACTGGTGACCATCTTTTCACGGGTAGGATTTCCCAGGGAGATGCTTACCGATCAAGGGACCCAATTTATGTCTCGCCTAATGAAGGCTCTCTGCAGCAAAATGCAGGTGACGCGTATGGTATCGAGTGCGTATCACCCACAGACCAATGGTTTGTGTGAGCGCTTTAACGGTACCCTCAAACAGATGCTCCGCATGCTGGTTGAGACCCAGGGACGCATTGGGAGCGGTACCTCCCACACTGCTATTTGCCTACAGAGAAGTCCCGCAGGCCTCGACGGGGTTCTCCCCCTTCGAGCTCCTGTATGGTAGGCGAGTCCGGGGACCCCTTGGGTTGATAAGAGAATCCTGGGAAGATGAGCCAAACCCCACGGAAGTGTCCATCGTGGATTATGTCATGCGCTCCCGCGACAAGATGCAGACCTTGACGCAGTTGGTGCATGACAACATGACGCAGGCTCAGGCTGACCAGAAGCACTGGTACGACCAGAACGCCCGGGAGCGGACCTACCAGGTGGGTCAAAAGGTGTGGGTGCTGGTCCCCGTACCAAAGGATAAGCTTCAGGCAGCCTGGGAAGGCCCGTACGTCGTGCACCAACGGCTCAACCCAGTCACCTACATGGTCACGCTTGACCACACTCGGGGTAGGCGCAAGGCCTTTCACGTCAACATGATGAAGGCCCATCACGAACGTGAAGCCTGCGTCCTACCGGTCTGCAATCTGCCCGAGGATGGGGAAGAGGATCCCCTCCTGGACATGCTGGCCCAAGCCATGGCCAATGGGTTGTCCTGACGTGGCGAACCCGCTGAGGTGCGCATGGCGGATTACCGAGAGGTCATGCCTCCGTAGCGCCCTCTAAGGGGGGGAGGTGTGATGATACTGAAGCTTCATTTCTTGTGCTGTTTCCAGAACTCTCCCCATAGTACTACAACCCCCACCGTTTGCAAGCACAGGGCAAAGTTACCCCTCCCTCCTTTTCTCTGCAGCTCACGCTTCCCTTCCCCCCTGTCAACCTGCAGTCAAGCTCAGTGTAACCTGAGCTACCAGTGCTGGAAGTTTTGCCGCTTCACCGCAGGGGTCCTCCATTGTCTGCACACGTGCTTTCTTCCTATAGCAGCCATTTTGGAGAATTCATTCTTTTTTGGTTAATAACACGGTGGGAGCATTCGCTAGAAACACGAAAGTTACTGTGTTGAACCATGCGCCGACGGGCATCGTTCCCGTGGTACTGGTAAACCCGTAACTCCAACAGAACCCGAGAAATGGAATTCTCGGGTGCCCCATGTACTAGCCCACCCAAGTGTGGGCTCATTGGAACCGTCATTTTAGAGTAAGATCATTGATAGGTCTGCCGTTATTCTGCTAGGTTCACAGGACGAGTTATGGACCTTACGATATTGCAGAGCTCAAACCATAGCTTGTAGCCAGGGGAGGTGGCCAGAAAACCAGCCCCTTTTTGTGAGGTCAGAAGCTGACATGCATAAGTCTTGCAGTGAAGTTCCTTAGGCACTTTCTGCTGGGATGTCCTGACTAACAGATCTGCCAATGAACTATGACGTGTGGCTCCTTCCCCCAGCCTGGCTTGCCTATGCATATGTAACTATCATGTGAGTTATCTTTCATTCTTAATCCCATTTTATTTTATAACTGCATCTGTACATAACGATATTGTCTCAGTTTGTTACATCTTCTTATATTATATAAGCACTGCCTGTTTTTAAGGAATAAACCTATAAATTTATTAGTTTGTTTCTCCTGCTCTATAAACGAATTTGCACGTGCCTGAAGCACTACTCTACTGTTTTGGGGTTGCTACGGACCCTCTTGATAAATTGTTCATCAAAAGCCGTAGCTGGTGGCAGCTAAAAGGAAGGGGTGTAAAGGGTTAATCTATTGGGTGACGCTGGCAGTGACGGAGCGGGGTTTATAAGGGTACTGCCTGGCTGCAGCCAGGAGTAATTATAATTCCCTCACTGCAGCGTGCCCAATAGCCAGCACACATCCAAGTGACCCGTCTGGCGACCAATTATCCTAGGTGCAGTTCCCTGACTGACCTGAGGGTAAGGGGGGCGCCAGAGAGCTGCAAGTTCCTAAGTGGAAGTGGGATAATTATAAATCCCTGCAGTTTACTGGGTCGGACGGCAGCAGCCGTCGTGTGTGTGCGCATTTTCGTCACATTTGCAGCACGGAGGGATCACAAGCCGTGATACCCCGGGCTACCGGGTGGCGGACCGCGTGCCCGTTCATACTGATATAGGACATAAGAATACTGATATAGGACATAAGAATACTGATATAGGACATAAGAATACTGATATAGGACATAAGAATACTGATATAGGGCATAAGAATACTGATATAGGACATAAGAATACAGATATAGGACATAAGAATACTGATATAAGACATAAGAATACTGATATAGGACATAAGAATACTGATATAGGGCATAAGAATACTAATATAGGACATAAGAATACAGATATAGGACATAAGAATACTGATATAAGACACTAGATGGTGGCCCGATTCTAACGCATCGGGTATTCCAGAATATGTATGTAGTTTATTTATGAAGATTTAGGCTACCGTTGGGAGATCAGGATATAGGACATAAGAATACTGATATAGGACATAAGAATACTGATATAGGGCATAAGAATACTGATATAGGGCATAAGAATACTGATATAGGGCATAAGAATACAGATATAAGACATAAGAATACTGATATAGGACATAAGAATACTGATATAGGACAGAAGAATACTGATATAAGACATAAGAATACTGATATAGGGCATAAGAATACTGATATAGGGCATAAGAATACTGATATAGGGCATAAGAATACTGATATAGGGCATAAGAATACAGATATAAGACATAAGAATACTGATATAGGACATAAGAATACTGATATAGGACAGAAGAATACTGATATAAGACATAAGAATACTGATATAGGGCATAAGAATACTGATATAGGGCATAAGAATACAGATATAAGACATAAGAATACTGATATAGGACATAAGAATACTGATATAGGACATAAGAATACTGATATAAGACATAAGAATACAGATATAAGACATAAGAATACTGATATAAGACATAAGAATACTGATATAAGACATAAGAATACTGATATAGGGCATAATAATACTGATATAGGACATAAGAATACAGATATAAGACATAAGAATACTGATATAGGACATAAGAATACTGATATAGGACATAAGAATACTGATATAAGACATAAGAATACTGATATAGGACAGAAGAATACAGATATAAGACATAAGAATACAGATATAGGACATAAGAATACTGATATAGGGCATAAGAATACTGATATAGGACATAAGAATACTGATATAGGATATAAGAATACAGATATAGGACATAAGAATACTGATATAGGACATAAGAATACTGATATAGGGCATAAGAATACTGATATAGGACATAAGAATACAGATATAGGACATAAGAATACTGATATAAGACATAAGAATACTGATATAGGTCATAAGAATACTGATATAGGGCATAAGAATACTAATATAGGACATAAGAATACAGATATAGGACATAAGAATACTGATATAAGACACTAGATGGTGGCCCGATTCTAACGCATCGGGTATTCCAGAATATGTATGTAGTTTATTTATGAAGATTTAGGCTACCGTTGGGAGATCAGGATATAGGACATAAGAATATAGATATAAGACATAAGAATACTGATATAGGACATAAGAATACTGATATAGGACAGAAGAATACTGATATAAGACATAAGAATACTGATATAGGGCATAAGAATACTGATATAGGGCATAAGAATACAGATATAAGACATAAGAATACTGATTATAGGACATAAGAATACTGATATAGGACATAAGAATACTGATATAAGACATAAGAATACAGATATAAGACATAAGAATACTGATATAAGACATAAGAATACTGATATAAGACATAAGAATACTGATATAGGGCATAAGAATACTGATATAGGACATAAGAATACAGATATAAGACATAAGAATACTGATATAGGACATAAGAATACTGATATAGGACATAAGAATACTGATATAAGACATAAGAATACAGATATAAGACATAAGAATACTGATATAGGACAGAAGAATACAGATATAAGACATAAGAATACAGATATAGGACATAAGAATACTGATATAGGGCATAAGAATACTGATATAGGACATAAGAATACTGATACAGGACATAAGAATACTGATATAGGGCATAAGAATACTGATATAGGACATAAGAATACTGATATAGGACATAAGAATACTGATATAGGACATAAGAATACTGATATAGGATATAAGAATACAGATATAGGACATAAGAATACTGATATAGGACATAAGAATACTGATATAGGACATAAGAATACTGATATAGGACATAAGAATACAGATATAGGACATAAGAATACTGATATAGGGCATAAGAATACTGATATAGGACATAAGAATACTGATATAAGACATAAGAATACAGATATAGGACATAAGAATACTGATATAGGGCATAAGAATACAGATATAGGACATAAGAATACTGATATAGGACATAAGAATACTGATATAGGACATAAGAATACTGATATAGGACATAAGAATACAGATATAGGACATAAGAATACTGATATAGGACATAAGAATACTGATATAGGACATAAGAATACTGATATAAGACATAAGAATACAGATATAGGACATAAGAATACTGATATAGGGCATAAGAATACAGATATAGGACATAAGAATACTGATATAGGACAGAATACAGATGAGAGAATATTTCAATGTTCGGTTCGGATTACGATCGCAGAATTTGCAATATTCGCCAATAGAGTTGAGCGATACTTTCCGATATCCTAAAGTATCGGAATCGGAATGGTATCGCCGATATCACTAAAATATCGGCGATACCCGATACCGATACCGGAAGTCCCATGTAAGTCTATGGGAACAAAATATCGCAACTAAAAAAACCCCATTCTTTCCTTGTAAACACTAAATATACACACATAGAATACATATATATATATATACATGTCATTGTGACATATATATATACATATATGTATAGTTTATACACTTCTACATAGTAAAATATCCTCTGATTCAATTGCCGGGTAAAGCGGGGTTCAGTGAAAAGACAGAAGCACCCGACATGAAATGACACTTGGTGTACATAGGGTTAACCATGTCTTTTCATGTCGTTTGCTATCTGATTTGCACAAACAATTAAATCAGTCTATGTGTGCAAAATTTCACACCTGTAGGGGTTAATTAAAGGTGTAAATTCGTTGTAAAAAAAACTGACTTTTTTGCTACGAATTTACACCTTTAATTAACCCCTACAGGTGTGAAATTTTGCACACATAGTCTGATTTAATTGTTTGTGCAAATTAGATAGCAAAGGACATGAAAAGACATGGTTAACCCTATGTACACCAAGTGTCATTTCATGTCGGGTCATAGGTCATAGGTCATAGGTGTTCGGTCTGGATGCCGAACTTTACTGTTCGGGTTCGCCCATCTCTACTTGCAAAATCACCAATCTATAGCACTAGCTTCTCCAAGAGCAGTTCTCCTAATCACAGCTCTGACTATCCTGAGCTATGTGCTTGTTCAAGTGCCATTATCTCTATATGTACCGTAAATACAGTGATAGCAGTGTACATTATAAAAGAAATCACTAATAGCTGAATGTGTTACAGCAGAACTTTATAGTTCTACTAATACTATAACTCAGCCTATCCTATCAGAAACAAAGAAGTAAAGAGCAACATAGCTCTGACCTGCTCCAGAGACAAATTGAGAATATTTCTTTAATTGTAACCACAACAATACCAGCACATTAAAAAGTTGTTGTTGTCCAATGTCCATATAGTACTATATTATGCTAAACAGTGGCCAGAGACCGCCATACCATGCCACAATAGTCCCATAGTTTGTTTTCATAGGACAGTGCGATTCTGTGCCTGCACACAGCCATATACTTTGCATAAAGTACCATATTCTACCTGCAAAGAACCAAATTGTGTGTTTGCAGTCCTACAATGAGCCTATATTGCACCCAATAAACTACACATTAGACCCAAATTAGAGTAATACTTGCCCATGTACATAGATGCCAGAGAGAACCACGTTTGTAAGTTACTGTGTATAACAACGCACATTATTCCATATTGTGCCCTGTTTGATTGATCCGATTCCTAACTGAAGGTGGTTTTCCAATCCTTAAAGAAAACTTCAAACTTGCTCCAAATAGTAAAACATAATCTAATATATTAATGTTTTACCCTTACCCCTCCTGTGCTGCTGGCCACAGGACCAACCGTGTGTTGCTTTCCATTGCGCTTGACAGCAGTGATTGGCTGCCTGAGTGACATGGCATTCAATCAACCTCAAAGCATGGTTAACAACTCCTGAAGGTTCTCAGCTCCCAAAACTTTCATGAATGGGCTAATCTCTAAATCCCACCCTTGCCCACTCAAATTGTATAAAATATAGACATGCGGACCCTCGATTTTACCTGATCCGTAGACCATATTGTTTTATATCCATTCAGGAGTTAGGAACACTCTGGCACAACAAGATACTTCTCTTTTATATCCTAAATATGCATGCATGCTAATATTCTGTTACTTTTGATGATGCCAAACCCTATATAGATTTGTATAATCATTGGGTCACATGGCAAAACAAAAATAGGGACAAAGTCAAGTTTGACACCAAATCAGACAAATTCACATTTAGGAGAATCAAAGAACAATCAGACTAATGATCTGTTGAGACTGGGTACACCTTTAGAATACATATAGCCAGTGGCACAACATAAATCTTTTACACGTCAATGCAAAGTCAATAACATGGCCCTCTATAATTGAAAATAAAAATAGTTTGCGCACATAAAAACTACAAGACACAAAAGGATCTGTAGAAAAATAGGAATATGCATGTGTCAAATGGAAAACAATACATAAATTCAGACGCACTCTGTAGAACAGTTTGAGATGCAGATGTAATAATACAGTAATAAATAAATATTGCACTAAGACCCGTGAGAAAAAGGTGATGAGAAAAGCCTGTAGTCTACTATGTAGTAAACCCCAAACCAAAGGACTAAATAGTCATAATACGCATAAGGTATTTATTCATATGGGTATTAATATGGACAAACCCTGAAAAAGTAAAAGAGGTCCTCTTTTAACGATGGAGCAGAAAAACGCTGCAGAAATCCTAAAAAACCTTTTATGCAGAAAGGTCAGAAGAAATTGACACTGTCCCGGCCGGTGACAGCTCAGATGAATGAGTATTAGTGGTGCACTGTGGAGAAAATAGTCCTGTTTGCACAGGTTTTACCTGACAACCCCGATGGGTCACTTGCAATAGAAAGTCCAATTTCAGCCTCCTCTGGCCTGCTGACAACCCCGATGGGTCACTTGCAGTAGAAAGTCCGACTTCAGCCTCCTATGGCCCGCAGACGAAACTTACATCCGTTGATGAAAGCTGGTGATCTCTGGCCTCCGTGGCCAGATCAGGAACGCCGGCTGATGATGTTGAATCCTCACTAGGAAGAAGGATGTGGGCAGGACCTGTTGGTAAACTAGCCTGCCTCAAGCACAGTAGTACACAAAATCGCAATATCTAACTGTCCCTCAGAGTGAGCAGAGTAGCGTTCTGTCCCTAACTGAGTTCACAGCACAGTGATGCTAAAATGGCGGCGGCGCCTTTTATAGTGCATTCTGACATCATTTCAGCAGCCAATCACAGCCATGCCATTAGTTAAGATGACCGCAGCATTACAGGATGTGCCCACACTTCATAAGATTCATCATTGGCTGACTAACATCACATTGCCTCTCAAAGAATTATGGGAACTTCCGATTCCGGTATACGATATTGAAAAAGTATCGGAATTAAGTATCGGAATTCCGATAACGCGAATATCGGCCGATACCCGATACTTGCGGTATCGGAATGCTCAACACTATTCGCCAATTAGTTTGTCGAATATTCGCCGAACGCTATTACAATCAATGAGAGACAAAAATAAACGAAAGCACAACACCTTACAATGGCCCCAAATACTGCCGAAATACATCAAATGAGGAACAGACACCAGGAAAGTTGCCTCAATTCACCCACAATACTAACTGTAGCAATCAGCCAGGCATGAGGTATCGGGGTCTGGGACAGCGTTTACAGCCTTCAATTGAACGTCACAGTAAGACGAGGTGGGTGAGGGATCGGTGTAGGGCCTCTTTGCTGGGAACCCTGATACCACATGCAACACCTCTACCTGCTTTCATGCTGAGCCACACTCAAGTGGCACAAATAGTAGTTTTGTAGATAATTTTTCTGATAATTATAAGCGGTATGTGTGGAGAAAACCAGGCACTGCTCATCACCGGCCCAATACAATCCCAACAGTGAAACATGGTGGTGGCAGCATCATGCTATGTCGGTGTTTTTCAGCTGCAGGAACAGGATGACTGGTTGCAATTGAAGGACACATGAATACGGCCAAGTACAGAGATATCCTGGATGAAAACCTTTTCTACAGTGCTCTGGACCTCAGACTTGGCTGATGGATCACCTTCCAACAAGACAATGACCCCAAGCACACAGCTAACATAAGAAAGGAGTGGCTTCAGATCAACTCTGTGACCATTCTTGACTGGCCCAGCCAGAACCCTGACCTAAACCCAACTGAGCATCTCTGGAGAGACCTGAAAATGGCTGTCCACCAACGTTCACCATCCAACCTGATGGAACTGGAGAGGATCTGCAAGGAAGAATGGCCGAGGATCCCCAAATCCAGGTGTGAAAAACTTGTTGCATCATTCCCAAGAAGACTCATAGCTGTACTAGCTCAGAAGGTGCTTCTACTCAATACTGAGCAAAGGGGCTGAATACTTATGACCATGTGAGATTTCAGTTTTTCATTTTTAATAAATTTGCAAAAATTTCTACATTTGTTTTTTACAGTCAAGATGGGGTGCAGAGTGTACATTAATGAGAAAAAAAAATTAACTTTTGAATTTACCAAATGGCTGCAATGAAACCTAGAGTGAAAAAATTAATGGGATCTGTAGTATAATAGGGACTGACAGGTCATCTACTACACCCAATCCAACAGATGGACACCCAACCAGGAGTGTTCACATTTCTAAAAATTACTGGCAGACACCACAAAAGTGGCATCAATTTCACCACAGTCAAAATAGTATAATAGGGACCAATAGGTCTTCCACTACACCCAATTCAGCAGATGGACACCCTACAAGGAGTGTTCACATTTAAACAAATGAGGGCCTGACACCACCGAAGTGGAATAACTATCACTAGAATAGAAATAGTATAATTGGGACCGACACGTCTTCCTCTACAGCTAACCCAGCAGATGTAGACCAACCATGACTATTCACATTTCCACAAATTTGTGTTAACATCAGCAGCAGCAGCAGCAGGCACAGAAGCCACACTAAAGATATCACAGAGTGCAGTTACGTGACATTAATGCATCACAGTAAGAAATGCAATATCACCTAGTCTGTACAGTCTGCGATTGGGGTGCAAAAGTCCTTGGAGATCCATGACTTGTTCATCTTGATGAAAGCTAGGCGGTCTACACTTTCAGGGGACAGCCGGCTGCGCTTATCCATCAGGACACCACCAACAGCGCTGAAGACACGTTCTGAGAGAACGCTGGCTGCCGGGCATGATAAAACCTCCAAGGTGTGTGAGGCGAGCTCAGGCCATTCATCTATTTTGGAAGACAAAAATGTGAAAGGATCCAAACCCTCCCTGATGGTATTGATATTTAGTTCTAGATACTCCTGCACCATGCCCTCCATTTGTTCATCACATTTAAGACTTGGACTCTGTTGTGCTGGTGCACGAGTTGGTTTAAAAAAAGTGTCAAAGGACTCACAAAAATTGCGTCTTCCACATACTCCACTGCTGCTGCTGTTTTGCCGTTGACGAATTGATGTGCCGGAGGTTGGAAGTGTAGAGCTGTGATGCAAACTGTGTGCTTCACTGCTGTCTTGGAGAAAAGCTCTCTTAAGGTTGTGTAAAAGCGTGTTCCAATGCTCCAGCATTTGCGGGTACCTTTTTAGGGCTGAAATCATCTGGCAATATTTGGTTTTATAACGTGGATCTAACAGAGTGGCAACACAGTAGTCAGCATTATTCCTAATCATGACTATACGAGGATCATGTTGCAGATAGTGCAGCAAGAAGGTTCTACAATGAAGTCCAAGCCTATGCTGTGTTGGTGGCTGGGTAACAATGATGCTTGTTTCCTCCGTCCCTCCCACCAACCATGAACAACAGAGAGGGGAGGATTATCCTCTTCATCTGACAGTTGCTCCCCCATCACCTCTTCCTCCTCCATTTGTTCCTTGGATCTTGCACCTTCGATAACAGTTTGTCTGTTATCACCAGCCCCCCTCGATCGCAGTAATCCACTCTCCCTTGGCACCTGACTGTGAGACGACAGTCTTGAACTTAGAGACAATGTTATTCCTTCTGCATCCTCCTCTGCTTCCTCCTCTTCTTCTGGGACCACCATCTCCTCCTGCAGGCTATTCAAAGTCTGCTCCAGCATATAGATGACTGGAATAGTGATGCTGATGGCGTCGTCAAGAGGTAGTCTCAGCATTTTGCATGTATGACTTAGGGTATTTTTTGGTAAGGGCTCTATTTACCTGTTTATATATTTTTGCATATATTTTTGCACGTGACCTTTTGATAAACCTATTATGACATATACCTATATGTGGTTTACCACCATTCCATTGGAGTATTCTGTTTTCTGTGCAATTTACTCATTTTTTTTATATCAATAAAATATCTTTCTTCATGAGACCTGTGTAGCACTCTGGGTGTTTTTAGTTGGTTTAACATAAGTTGTCAGCTGTCTTTGCTTCACTAGTGCTTTCACAAACATTACCACCTACCCCACGTACACCTTGAACACCAAGCCTACTTCCCCTTCCACCACGGCCTTGCTTTTTCCCAGTCATGTTTCTCAGATAGTGTGGTAGGAGCACAGTATAAGCAACAAAAGTTTCCACAATCAGTGATGGTTTGGGGAGCCATGTCATGTGCTGGTGTAGGTACACTGTGTTTTATGAAGACCAAAGTCAGTGCAGCCGTCTACCGGGAAATTTTAGAGCACTTCATGCTTCCCTCAGCTGACAAGCTTTTTGGAGATGGAAATTTCATTCTCCAGCAGGACTTGGCCCCTGTCCACACTGCCAAAAGTACCAATACCTGGTTTACAAACAACAGTATCACTGCTTGATTGGCAGCAAACTCACCTGACCTTAACCCCATAGAGAATCTATGGAGTATTGTCAAGAGGAAGATGAGAGACACCAGACCCAACAATGCAGACGAGCTGAAGACTGCTATCAAAGCAACCTGGGCTTCCATAACCCCTCAGCAGTGCCAGAGGCTGATCGCCTCCATGCCACGCCGCATTGATGCAGTAATTGATGCCAAAGGAGCCCGACCAAGTGAGTGCATTTACTGAACATATATTTCAGTAAGCCAACATTTTGGATTTTAAGATCATTTTTTCAAGCTGGTGTTATAAAGTATTCTAATTTACTGAGATAATGACTTTTGTGTTTTCATTGGCTGTAAGCCATAATCATCGACATTAACATGAATAAATACTTAAAATAGATCACTCTGTTTGTAATGACTCTATATAATATATGAGTTTCACTTTTTGTATTGAAGAACTAAAATATATTAACTTTTTGATGATATTCTAATTTTGTGAGATGCACCTGTACCTCCCCCCCCAAAAAAAATGCTTTCCCCTTGACCTAAGAAAATAATCAACTGCCCTTAGCCACTTTTCATGCAGGAAGTTGCTGTATAAGGCCTCCACATCAATGGATGCCAATTGCACGTCATCTGTCAAGACAATGTCCTCCAGTCTGAGAAGGAGGTCAGAGGAATCTCTGATGTATGATGGTAGTGATGTTATGAAGGGTATAAGTATCCTGTCTATATCTATATATACTAGAATTCTGGGTAGTAGAGTCTACCCAGTTATTACTGGATGACCCTTCAGTGGATTTAGACCCTTATGAACTAGGCAATGAGTAAAAAACCACCAAAATTGGGAATTTAGGATACATGAAATCATAATCATTCTTGGATATCAACCCTGAATCACCCGCTTTTGTCAATAAAGCTTTAAGATCACTCATAAAGCCCTCAGTTGGATCCCTTCTCAATGGTTTATAGCTCAATACATCCTTTTGAATATTTTCACACATGACCAAATATTGACTATGGTCTAATACCACCAGGTTTCCCCCTTTATCAGAGGGTTTAAAAATACACTCTTTCCTGGTGGCAAGTCCATCCAGTGCTTCCCTCTCTCCTCTCATCAAATTTGAGTGACAGCTTCTGCCCATAGTGCCAATCCTTCCCAATTCATCCGTAACAAGTTTAAGAAATATTACAATACTATCATGACCCACCTGAGGGGGCATCCTCCTACTTTTAGGTTTAAGGTCTGTAAAAGGGCATAGACCTGTCGGTCTCTCATTTACCAGTGGGTGACCCTAGCATTTTTACCCTTTGTTTCCCTCATCCATCTGAGTGGGGCATGGTTGGATAACAATCTAAACTTATGTCCTACCAGATAGCACTGTAATGTGTCCACCGTCCACTTTATGGCCAAGCACTCCTTCTCTATGACCGAATAATTTCTCTCAAGAGGATAGCTTCCTACTCAGGTAGAGAACAAGGTGCTCCTCCCCGTGTGTCTCCTGGGAAAGGACTGCTCCTAAAACGACATCTGAAAAGTCGTTTGGAGGATAAATTCTTTTAAAGTCGGGAGCCACCAGAATCGGTTGCTCATTTTTTGAAAGGCCAGCTTAGCCTCTTCAGACCATTTGACCATTACCGATTTTGTCCCCTTAAGGAGGTCAGTCAGTGCGCGGCCATTATGGCGAAGTTCGGGATGAACCTCCTGTAGTATCCCGTGATCCCTAAGAAGGTTCTAACTTGTTTTTTATACAACGGTCTCGATCATGTTTGAATTGCCTCCACTTTACTGATTCGGGGTTTGATCTCGCCTCTACCCATTACATATCCCAGGTATTTGGCTTCTTCTTTCCCCATGGCACATTTCTTTGGGTTTATTGAAATCCCCGCCTTCCTTAGAGCGTCAAACACCACCTGGACCTTTTCCAGATGACTCTCCCAGTCCGGACTGAAGGTAACAATATCATCCAGGTATGCCGTGGCGTATTGCTTATGGGGTGCAAGGATTCTATCAATAGCTCTCAGGAAGGTCGCCGGGGACCCCTGCAGTCCAAATGGCATCCGGACATACTGGAAGCATTCGTCTGGCGTAGAAAACACAGTCTTCTCCTTGGCTCCCTGTGCCATGGGGATCTGCCAATATCTCTTCGTCAAATCCAAGGTGGGTATGTATCTTGCGGGTCCAAGTCTTTCGATTAGCTCATCGATGCGTGGCATGGGTTATGCATCAAACTTGGAGACTTCCTTCAACTTCTGATAGCCGTTGTAGAACCTCCATTCACCATCGGGCTTTGGGACCAGGACAATCGGGCTTGACCAACAACTCTTAGATTCCTCAATTACCCCGAGTTTTAACATATGTGCCGCCTCCTTGGATACCACTTTACGTTTACACATACATGTGGCTCCATCAGAACTTCGTGTTCTACGACCTTTGTGCACCCTGGTAATTCCGAGAACAGGTCCCTGTTCTTCTGGAGCAACTCTCTGCACTGCTGTTTCTGGGCCATCAACAGCGTCTCTGCTATGGCGACACTTCCAACCTTGCCTTCTGACTTGCCCAGCAAGCACAGAGTTTCAGCCGGCCCTCTGTCTTGCCATGGCTTGATGAGGTTTACATGTTAGACCTGATATGATTTCCGTCTTCCTGGTTGATGATTCTTATAGCTTACATCACCAAGCTTCTCCACCACCTCATATGCCCCTTGCCATTTGGCCAAGAACTTGCTCTCCACAGTAGGAATTAGCACAAGAACTAGGTCTCCCGGATTGAACTGTCTCACTCTGGCTGACCAGTTGTAGACCCTGGCTTGAGCTACTTGTGCCTGGAAGAGATGTCCTTTTATGATGGGTATCTCCTTCGCAATCCTCTGATGCATCAGTGCCACATGCTCAATGACGCTTCTGTGAGGAGTGACTTTGACTTCCCACATTTCCTTGGATATATCCAAGAGACCTCGCGGATGTCGGTCATACAAAAGTTCGAATGGCGAGAACCCCATAGAGGCCTGTGGAACCTCATGGATGGAGAACGACAGGTACGGTAAAAGACAGTCCCGTGTCTCCCGTCCTTTTCTATGGCTTTCCTCAGCATGCTCTTCAGTGTTTTATTAAACCTTTCAACAATGCCATCTGTCTGAGGATGGTACACTGAAGTCCTGAACTGGTACCTTGCATAACTACCTCATCACCTTACTCATAAAAGGTGTCCCCTAGTCGGTCAGGATCTCCGTCAGTAAACCCGTCAGGGAAAACACATAGACCAATTCACGGGCTATACTCTTCACAGAGGAGTTTCTCAGGGGAATTGCTTCAGGATAGTGTGTGGCATAGTCCAGGATGACCAATATGTATTGATGCCCACAAGCAGATTTAACCAGGCGACCGATCAAGTCCATAGCAATTCTCGCGAACGGCACTTCAATAATGAGCCATGGCATGAGGGGACTTCGAAGGTGAGAGGTGGGGGTGGTTAACTGACACATTGGGCAGGACCTGCAATAGTCTAATATTTCCTGGTTACACCTGGGCCAATAGAACCTCTGCACGATCCGTTCCTGTGTTTTTTCCACTCCCAGATGTCTCCCCAAGATGTCTGAATGGGCCATGTCCAACATCTTCCATCTATAGGGGCCTGGCACTATTAACTGTTTCGCCAGCTCCTTCCTCACTTTTGTGACCTGATACAACTCCCCACTCAATATAAAATAGGGAAACCTTGTGTCAGCCCCCAGCTCCTGTGCAACCCCATTAATGACAGTTAATTAAATGCTTCCTTCAGTGTTAGGTCCCTATGTTAGGCAGACCCAAAATTCTCACTGGTCACCCCTAACTCCGGAATGTCAGACTCAGGGGACACTTCTTCCTTATCCCCCACAAGAACACAAAAGGGAAATCCGTCTGACTCTAAGTGTGGTGATACCGTATTAGGGTTCACTGGTTCCCTATTCACACCAGCGAACTCAGAACCCTTCCCCCACAGATCCCAAAATAAACAAAAGTCCCGGCCTATAATAATAGGGTGCAACAAGTCCCAAAATGATGCCGACCTCATGGTGCTTCGTAACATGGGCCATTTCAATGTCCACTCTGGCCATAGGGTAGTCCCTAGCTTCACCATGTATGCACCGAACGCCGACTTTTTTCCCGAGATTAGTTGGAGAGGAAGGGTGGCCCTCACAAGGGTCACTAAACTCCTGGAGTCTAGCAGTGCCGTTACCTCCCTCCTGTTCACCTTCACAGGACACGCTTGAGGCCCCTTTCTGGGGGGACAGTTCACACTGCAGGCCGGATACGCATAATATGAACATCGGCGTCCTATGCTGCAGTCCATCTGCTTAGGGGTCATACAACAACAGGCGGCTATATGGCCTGGGCGGTGGCACCTCCAGCAAACAACATCACCCCTAGGGACCTTGGGCACCACCTCCCCAGCCCCTTTGGACCTTGGACGCCCCACCCCTTTTAGGGCCTCCACCCCTTGTTTAAACCTCCAGTATGGAGTGGGCTGCTTTCCCAAGGAACCTTCAACCCCCTGGTATTTTTTGATCAGTCCGACTAGTTCATTTGCTTTCCTGGGATCAGCCTGGGCAACCCAAGTCTGTATGGGCCTCGGCAGGGAGTGCACAAACCGGTCCATCACCACCCGTTCTACCATGTGCGCAGGCATAGAGGACTCTCACTGCAGCCACTTCTGGACCATGTGCAACAGGTCAAACATTTGGGAGTGAGGTGGTTTGTCCCGGTGATACGCCCAGCGGTGAACCCGCTGTGCCTTGTTAGTCATTGTCACCCCTAAGCATGCGAGAATCTCAGTTTTTAGCTTTTCGTACTCTTTGGCATCCTGCAAAGCTAAATCATAACACACCTTCTGTGCTTCTCCCGTCAAATATGCCAGTAACTCTGCCCACTGCTCTGGCGAGAGTTTCTCCCTCTCGGTGACCCTTTCAAACACTGTTAAGAAGCCCTCAACGTCATCTCTGGGGTCATTTTTGCAAAGCCCATCTTACCGCCTTTCGGACGTGGGCATCATCAGCCGGACTTGTGGCTTGGGGCGCTTGCCCTGCCCTGGATGATGGTTGCCAGAAGCTGTATCTGCTGCCATTGTTCCTGCTGGCTTTGCTGGATCTGCTGCCGCTGCTCCTGCTGGATCTGCTGGATGTGCTGTAACAACAGCCTGTTGGTCTCTTGCTGATGCTGCTGCGACTGGACCAGGTGTTTTAGCGGGTGCTCCATTTTGTCTGGCGATGCTTGCTGGCTTGCAACAGACTTAACCCAGTCCCTACTGTAGCAGTCACACGTCTCTGCTGGGAACGCTGCCCACATCTAGTACCAATTGTAGGGGTTTTACTCACTCGGGTGTGACAGGAGGAAGACAGGAGGCTTGTCCCATTAAAAGTTCATGTGGGTTTATTTCTTCATAAACCCCAGAAGCAAAACAGAAAACAAACAGCCTTCAGGTCAGTCAAAGAAAATATAAATGTCCATAGCAGGGCTCTGCTCCGCCAGGCCTGTGGGTACAGAGACTGGGGTAGGGTCCAGTATTCAGGCTCTGTCTGGAGCCAAACACACACAGGAGGCCTTCTCCTTCCCAATACACAGACAATATGCCAAACAACAGCCTCCATTATATAGGCTATAATCACACCCAGAGGTGAGGTATGTGGGTAGCCAGACCCGCCCATCTCTCACAGCTACCCGTAACCCGTTCACAGGTGCAACAAACGAACCTCTAAGTGCTTACACGCGCTAGAGAAAATACTCCGGGTTACATCACAGAGACAAGCCACCTCTGCGACACATACCTCCCATCAACTACGTGACCATTATTCAAACTACACTCAGTATCAGTGCCATTATTTTGTACTGTAGGTGTCAGTGTCATAGTTCGGTTCCCCCAGTGTCAGTATGTTATTATCCTGTACTCCGTTATCAGTGCCATTATTTTGTACGGTGTCAGTGTCATCATTCTGTTCCCCCAGTGTCAGCATGCTATTATCCTGTACCCCAGTATCAGTGCCATTATTTTGTAGTGTGTCAGTCTCATGTTCTGTTCCCCCAATGTCAGTATATTATTATACTGTTCCCCAGTATCAGTGCCATTATTTTGTACTGTATCAGTGTCATAGTTCTGCTCCCCCAGTGTCAGTATGTTATTATCCTGTACTCCGTTATCAGTGCCATTATTTTGTACGGTGTCAGTGTCTCGACCACGCACCACAATTGTGGGTTTCCAGGGCAATGGGGTACTCAGAGCCGAGCCCGTAGAAGTCTATGGGATTGTCACAGGTAGCGGTGGCTCGGTCTGTGGCCCTGGCGGTCAGGCGTATATTGGGGGGTATATTTACAGGGAATAGGTATATACAGTTCGTGACGCCACCTGTAGTCTCTGGTAATTTGTACCAGCGCTGCTGTAGATCTCTGAGGGGATGGTGAGGCAGCTAGATGTCGGGTCCCCTACAGGTGGGACTCTTCCCTCAGGTCGATGGTTATGATAGGGTAGTGCAGGAATGCAATCAAATAACACAGTCTCACACATCAGCGTCTTTCCATACCTTTACTTCAAGTTGTTCAGGCAGGTCCCAGGGAGGCTGATGGGGTTGATGGAGGATGAGCTTTGAGGCAACGGCTAAGCAAGTTAGGGCCTCCTTTACTTTCAAATGATGATGAGTACAACCAGCATGAAGCGTAGTTCCCTCTATAATCTCCAGCTATTCCAAAGCTGTGCTGCCCGGTCAGTTTTGTGGTTGGAGCCTTCTTCTGAGAGAGCTGAGTTCCAATTCCTGTCGTGCACTGACTCAAGGTTCTCACTCTTCCTGACCCCTGTTACGTACTGACTATTTAGGGGCTGCTTTCCGTTACCTAAGGTCCGGTAAGCCTCTGGGTTTCCTACCACCATGCATGAAGCTATGGTGATGCTTCGGTCTCCAGTGACCGGTAACAATGTGCAGGTATTCTATACCTATGGCACTTTTCTGTTCTCTTCCACTATGCCCTTCGCTTTGCTCAGACTCTCAACAGATGTCTCAGTCCGTCCTCTAGTGGGGCACAGCTCTGACCAGGCTGAGGTGAACTGGCTCACCTTTACTGGACTCCACTTTCTGAACTGCACAAAGACTGCACTTCCTAACTCTTTCGAGTCACTGACTGAACTGAACTCAGACTACTCAGCACTCCCCTCCACACCCCTGCTGGGTGTGTCCGAAGTGTACGTGATATCATGGAGAGCCCTTAACCGTTACCTCTCCACTCATCCTCCTGGTATTGTGTACCAGGGCTACACATTCCCCCATGGTAAACGACAGCACTCCCGGGCTGTGAAATACAAGAGACATTTTTGTTTATGCATTAAACATCAACATTAAACATTAATTCGTCCCATCCGGGAGGTAAGGATGTCTTGAACGTTGCTAACAACACATTGAATATAGAAAAAATACGAAATATTAAATAAACATGTTCATAAATAAACGACAATATTCTTGTGAAGGACCCGCACCAAACCTTCAACGTGGGTCCTGGGTGGGCTGCAGGACATCCGAATGCAGACCTCACTCAGTGCCTCACCACACGGGTTTTATGTTCAGAGGTAAGTCAAGGCTTCGTGTGAAACCATTATAAGGCACCTTAGTGCAACTATTTACAAGATAAGTTCTGGGCTGGCACAGTCCTCAGCCTCTGAGTCCATTATAAGACACCATAAGGAAAAGACACATTTATATATATACTTTTTACAATATTCACATTAATTTGTTATAATTACTGCTGGTATCGAATGGGTATCTTCCCTTTTGTGATTCGCTCTGATCTACGTGGAGTAGCTTCAGGTATATTAAGTTGCGATCTGTCTGCACTGCGTAACGGCAAACTATAGAACTGCCTCAATCTTTCTATGGATCTGGCAAGCGTACTGATGGCTGGGCGGTGTGAGTCAGCTTCACCAGGGGATCCCATAGTATGGGGCGCTGCTTCAGATGATCCTTCTTGAGATTCCGCAGGTTGAGGTGTTGCTGGAATGGGTAACTCCTGAACTGGCTCAACTGGTACCACGGGCATAACTGGAGGTAGAACTTCCTCTGGTGGCTGATAAAACTGCAATACTGGAATTATTACAGCATCTCCCAGTCGGGGCCAATCCGCAGGAAAATCTCCCAGATCCGTGTGTATGACCTTTTCCTTCCTTTCTTCTTGATTGATGACAGGGTTCTTTTCACAACGCTTTAAGGGTTCTGTACACAATTTCAAATGGTCTCTGGACACAGTGGTTATTGTTCTTCCTCCGTCCTTACTAATGATACAAACTTTTCTGTTGTCATATTTAGAATCTTGTACGACGTAGGGTTCTTGCTCCCACTGATTATCCAATTTGTGCATCTTCCTTTTTCTTTTTAATACCACTTCTCCAGGCATCAAAGGCTTGGCAGGAGCATTTCTGTTGTAAATATCTTCCTGTTTTCTCCGTGCCTTGTTGAGACTTTCCTCTACACAGATTTGCACTCTTCTGTACTGCTCTTGCCGATTTATGTCCCAGTTTTCAACGGCGTCGTCTGCCTCCGGTTCTACTACTCCAAGTTCTAAATCCATTGGTAGTCTTCCGGGCCTTGCTCTCATAAGATAGGCTGGAGTGCAGTTAGTAGAACTTACAGGTATATGGTTATACAAGTCAACCAAATCAGGTAGTAAGTCCGGCCATCGATTTCTGTCTTCCAACGGTATGGATCTCAACAAGTCAAGGACAATATGGTTCATTTTTTCACAAAGACCGTTGGTTTGAGGGTGGTATGGCGTTGTTCTAATTTTCTTGCACCCGTACATGTGACAGAATTCCTTGAATAAATCAGCTTCGAAAGCAGGTCCTTGATCGGTTAATACTTGCTCCGGATACCCATGCGGTCTGCAGAAACTTGCTTGAAAGGTTTTCGCTGCCGTCACTGCGGTCTGGTCCTTAACTGGAACAACCACCAGAAATCTGGAGTAATGGTCCACCATGGTCAAGGCGTATGAGTATCCAGATCTACTTGGCGACAATTTGACATGGTCCAGGGCCACAATCTCCAGGGACGAGTCGTCCGGATAGGTTGCAGGGGTGCCTTCTGACTACCGTAGTCCTTTCTTCTGAGACCACAGGGTCCACAGTTCCGACACCACCTCTCGATGGAGCTGCGCATCCCTACCCAGTAGAACCGGCATCTCAACAGGGTCTCCAGCTTTCTCCAGCCAAAGTGTCCTGCTTGATCGTGGTATGCTTCCAACACCATTGGGACGTCTGCCTTGGGGACCACTATTTGCCAGACCATCTCATGGGTTCTGGGATTGACGTATCTCCTGCACAACTTCTCACGGTATAGGAACAACCTGCTTTTCTCGTTCCACAGGAGCTTGGCTGACATAGTTGCATCCTTTTCCAAAGAGGAGCCTTCCTGTCTTAACAACTCCTTGATGCGGCTGACCACTGGATCACTGTCCTGAGTCTCTTTCCAGCTGTATGGGGTAAAGGATTTAATGTTGCACCATACTGCTTTCTGTTGACTCGATGCTCGTGGACTACCCCATTTCGATGGAACGCAGGTAGCTCAATTTCTTCCAGGTCATCCGATTCTTCTTCCGTATCAGAGTCATGCGGCATTCGGGACAATGCGTCAGCATTAGCATTCTTTCTACCTGCCAAGTACTTGATAGTAAACTGGTAATTGGACAACCGAGCCATCCATCGCTGCTCCATGGCACCCAGCTTGGCAGTTTCCAGGTGCGTTAACGGGTTGTTATCTGTAAACGCAGTGAACTGATTAGAGGCCAGATAATGCTTAAATCTTTCAGTAATGGCCCAGACCAGCGCCAGAAACTCCAGCTTGAAGCTGCTATAATTTTCCGGATTCCTCTCAGTTGGCCTGAGTTTTCTGCTGGCATATGCGATGACTTTTTCTTGGCCATTCTGCTTCTGACTGAGAACTGCTCCCAACCCTTCATTACTGGCGTCAGTGTACAACAGGAACGGTTGGCTGTAATCAGGATAGGTTAAGATCTCATCACCTGTAAGGATCTCTTTCATCTTTTGGAATGCTTCAGCCTGTTCCTTACCCCAATTAAAGGGAGGGTTTCTGCTCTTTAAGGATTGTCCTACCAGGAGGTCCTGTAAAGGAGCTGCCTTCTTCGTGTAATCTTTCACGAATCTCTTGTAGTAACCCGTTAGTCCCAGGAACTGTCGCACTTCCTTAAGGTTCTTCGGCTCCGGCCACTTCTGGATGGCAGTGACTTTCTCTGGGTCCGGCGCTACTCCTTCCGAACTGACGATGTGCCCCAAGTATTGTACCTTCTGCTTGAGTAGATGGCATTTTGAGGGTTTAAACTTCATCCCGTACCTGGACAGAGACTCAAATACTTCTGCCAGGTGCTTCAGATGGTCCTCATATGTCTTGGAATACACGATGACGTCGTCTAGGTATAGCAGCACGGTTTCAAATTGAGATGTCCCAGACAATTTTCCATCACTCTCTGAAATGTTCCTGGGGCACTGCTGAGCCCAAACGGCATTCTGTCGAACTCACAGAGCCCCATTGGGGTGGTGAAAGCCGTTTTCTCACGATCCTCCTCAGCCACAGCCACTTGCCAGTAACCACTAGTCAGATCAAGGGTAGAAAAGTAGTTAGCCGTTTTCAGAGCAGCTAATGATTCCTCTATGCGTGGTAACGGGTATGCATCCTTGTGTGTTATGCGGTTCACCTGCCTGTAATCCACACACATTCTCATACTACCATCTTTCTTTTTAACCAGAACTAGAGGGGCTGCCCAGGGGCTACAACTATCCCTTATCACCCCAGCTTTCTTCATATCATGCAACATTTCTTTAGCCTTCTGATAATGAGCTGGAGGTATGGGCCTATACCGCTCTTTGATGGGAGGATGACTGCCTGTAGGGATATGATGTTGTACTCCCTTAATTATCCCAAATTCAAGTGGATTCTTGCTAAACACTTGGGCGTACTCTTGCACCACCCGTAATACCCCTTGCTTCTGGTGAGCGGGAGTGGTGTCCGTCCCAACATGGAGTTGCTGACACCATTCCGCCACCTGAGTTGCTGGGTCATTGTCCTCCGCTATTTGACAGGAGTCTAAGGACTCAGCCGGGAGAATAGAATTATTATCAACAGCATGTAGTTTAGCAATGGTTGCGTAACGGGGTAAGTTTACCTCATCATCTCCCCAATTGAGAAGCCGTACCGGTACTCTTCCATTCACCACTTCTACTACTCCTCTAGCAGTCATAAGTGTAGGTCTATGTTCTGAATGGTGGGGTTCTACTACAGCTTGGTAATTCTGTCCTCTCAGACCTATGGCTGCCCTGCACCAAATGATCATTTCACTCATTGGGGGTATCACAATAGGATCCGAGTCAGTGACCCGTACATTACCAATTTCGCCGTCTGTAAGCTTCGCTTGCTGCTGACACACCAGGGCCCGGATCTCTCTTTGGATTACTCCTCTGTGCCTTGGTCGGGCAATCTCAGCGAGCTGTTGGAGCAAGAACACAACTTCTCCCAAACAATTACCGATAATGTTAGTACCCAAAATTATATTTAAACCGTTCTCCTCATTTACAGTCTTTACTACCAGAAGCCCTGGTCTTTCAACTCCTCTCTGCCCACCTTTACATCTACACATTTTGTCCCAAGTACTTCTACAGGAAGACCATTAGAAGCATACACGGTAAAGTCAGGGCTCGGGGGTTTAAGACTGTCCATCGACCAGTACTTAGTATATAGGGCATCAGGTATTAGGGTCACCTGGGACCCAGTGTCTAACAATGCCGGAACAGCAATACCATCTAGAATGATAGACAGGTAGGGTCGTCCGCCCACATACCTGCGGTTCCAGTCTAGGGGGCCTGACGGGTATTCTCCTGGGTGTTGGCCCTTGGACCCAGGTTCTGCCCGTTTAAAGGACACTGTGGAGACATATGACCTTTCCGGTTGCATCGGTAACAGATGATCTCTCGACGAGGAGGCTGTTGATCAGAGGTCGCTCCTGGGGGTGGCGTTGTCCTCCTCCGGGGGGGCGACGTCTTCTTTCTTCTCCGGTGCATCCACGGGACGTCTTCTGGGCAGTCTGCTAACAAGATCTTCCCTTTTTCCTCTTTCCGCAGTTGCAGGGCACTCATTACAGCAGCCAGATTTTTAGTCAGCTGGCGCACCTCTGAGCGCAGACAGTCCAATTCACTAGGAGGGGTCACCTGCGCTTTGGCTTCGGCCACTAGCGGGGAACAGGGGGTTACTGCCGGTTCCAGAGTGACTTCAGCCTGATGATGTTGGGTTGCCACCTCAAGTTTGCCCAGGGGCCGCAGCCCTTTTATTGCCATGTCTTTTAGGGCATCAAAGGTAGCATCCGGATGATCTAAGGACCACCAGTTTACAGTTCTGCGTTCCTCTTGGGATCTCAATCCCTGTATAAATTGTTCTTTCAGCATTTTATTCTCATCAATAGCATTTAAATTATTAACCTGCTTAAGAGCTCTCAGGGCTCCTTGTAGTCGGCAAGCGTAGTCCCGGATGCTGTCACCTGGCTGTTGTGAACAGTGATAGAAGGCCATCCGGAGATCCGTTTCTGTGCGGTCTTCAAATATGGCATGCAACTTAAGGAAGATCGCAGGTACCGACTCCTGATCAACGGTATCCCAAGTCTCCACTTCCCTCTCAGCAGCGCCAGTTAGCTGCCCTATTAGCACAGCAGCTTTTTGTCTCTCAGGCATGGAGTACATTTCTAGGATGCTGCATAACTTCCGCTTGAAGCCTGCTAATGTGCCTGGTTCACCGCTGTACTGGGGAAGCCATTTCGCCCCAGGCATATATGGGAGCGTTAGTGGCATGATCGGGACTATCGGACTGGGTGCAGGGCCTGCGCCCCCATCTGGCGCTACAATACCAAGCGGTGCGGGATTGGGGCCTCCGGCCGGGGCCGCACTGTCAGCCGGTTGTTGTGACATCTTAGCGCCCCCTTGGTTAAACGGAGCCTACCGGTTTCAGATGCTGCTACTTCACAGGCACAGTAGTGGGAACAGGACCTTCGTCGCAGGCGCTCTGATGTCAGAGCGTTCACTTCCTGTTGCAGGACCTGCCGCTGAGTCAGAGCCAGGGGCGTGTCCAAGACTCTGCGCGCTCTTTCAGGTACGCCCACCTTCTTCTCCAGCGCCTTAGGGCGCGAATCTGGCGGCAAATATGGTGGTATTTGGCGCCAAACAACAGCAACAGTCTTTTTCACCAAAACACTCCACAGGCACACAGGGCTCGCAATGCTGCAAGTTTCGTATCCTGTTCGTGACGCCAATTTTTGTCTCGACCACGCACCACAATTGTGGGTTTCCAGGGCAATGGGGTACTCAGAGCCGAGCCCGTAGAAGTCTATGGGATTGTCACAGGTAGCGGTGGCTCGGTCTGTGGCCCTGGCGGTCAGGCGTATATTGGGGGGTATATTTACAGGGAATAGGTATATACAGTTCGTGACGCCACCTGTAGTCTCTGGTAATTTGTACCAGCGCTGCTGTAGATCTCTGAGGGGATGGTGAGGCAGCTAGATGTCGGGTCCCCTACAGGTGGGACTCTTCCCTCAGGTCGATGGTTATGATAGGGTAGTGCAGGAATGCAATCAAATAACACAGTCTCACACATCAGCGTCTTTCCATACCTTTACTTCAAGTTGTTCAGGCAGGTCCCAGGGAGGCTGATGGGGTTGATGGAGGATGAGCTTTGAGGCAACGGCTAAGCAAGTTAGGGGCCTCCTTTACTTTCAAATGATGATGAGTACAACCAGCATGAAGCGTAGTTCCCTCTATAATCTCCAGCTATTCCAAAGCTGTGCTGCCCTGTCAGTTTTGTGGTTGGAGCCTTCTTCTGAGAGAGCTGAGTTCCAATTCCTGTCGTGCACTGACTCAAGGTTCTCACTCTCCCTGACCCCTGTTACGTACTGACTATTTAGGGGCTGCTTTCCGTTACCTAAGGTCCGGTAAGCCTCTGGGTTTCCTACCACCATGCATGAAGCTATGGTGATGCTTCGGTCTCCAGTGACCGGTAACAATGTGCAGGTATTCTATACCTATGGCACTTTTCTGTTCTCTTCCACTATGCCCTTCGCTTTGCTCAGACTCTCAACAGATGTCTCAGTCCGTCCTCTAGTGGGGCACAGCTCTGACCAGGCTGAGGTGAACTGGCTCACCTTTACTGGACTCCACTTTCTGAACTGCACAAAGACTGCACTTCCTAACTCTTTCGAGTCACTGACTGAACTGAACTCAGACTACTCAGCACTCCCCTCCACACCCCTGCTGGGTGTGTCTGAAGTGTACGTGATATCATGGAGAGCCCTTAACCGTTACCTCTCCTCTCATCCTCCTGGTATTGTGTACCAGGGCTACACATCAGTGTCATCATTCTGTTTCCCCAGTGTCAGCATGCTATTATCCTGTACCCCAGTATCAGTGCCAGTCTTTTGTAGAGTACAGTAGGTGTCAGTGTCATAGCTCTGTTCCCTTGCAGCGCCCCTGGAGGAGCCCTTCGTCATTACAAATGACTCTTTGAAATCATTGGGGTTTCCATGTAATGGATGAATTTTCTTAGTCTTCCAGATGAGAAACACAGTACTGAGTGATCTGAAATATGGGTTCTACCCTTGTAAGGTCCTGAGGAGATATGTTTTCCGCACTAGCGCACCACTATTTGAATTTCTGCTTGCGCCATGAGGCCACTTAGGTAGTAACAGAGGGTTATTGATATCAGCCTAATGTTCCTGACATGATAACGATGAGACAGCCAGGCCCGTGACATGACAGCCGCTCCTCTACAGCTTCCAGCCAGGATCACTCAAAATATACAAGAAGCAGCAGGGAGCGATTTTCTGAAATTAGAATCAGGCGGGATCGCGGAGGTGTGAAGTGCTCCGTGTCCAGCGCTAGGTTTTCATGTTAGTGTCTCACCTATGGCTGTCACATGGAGAAGGTGGGAGATACATTACATGTACAATCAGCCCTCGCCAGGCCATGTGGTCCTAATTAAGAGTAACTAGCCCACGTTACAGGACGGATAAATAGACAAAGCCGGCTCCTCGATCTGTCTGGGGGAGACTTCTCAACGCTTCACTGTGATGTGGGGGCAATTTTCTTTTTCTTTAGACTAAGCAAAAATCCTCATCTATCACTTGTGTTACCTCGTGTCAGTGCGAAGGGCGGAGAAGCTTTTCTCTTGTATCGCCGGAGACGACTGTAGGATTTTATACCAGGCGGAGTATCACTTCCATCCATAGATATCAAGATAATGTACACGATAATTCACTTTATTGTGAGGAAAGTAGGAAGGGCAGAATAATGGGCGAGGGGGCACAACGGGTGAGACGAGCTTGTGTATGGCTCCAACATAAGTGTGGTGCCAATAAAAAAAGATGTATGGATCAGGTGTCAGTGTCAATGTTATTTGTCCTTTACCCCAAGTGTCAGTGTTACTGCCCTTTACCCCAAGTGTCAGTGTCATCATCCTTTACCCCACGTGTCAGTGTCATTGTCCTTTACCCCAAGTGAAAGTATCATTGTCCTTTCCCCCAAGTGTCAGTGTCATTGTCCTTTACCCCAAGTGTCAATGTCATTGTTCTTTACCCCAAGTATCAATGTCATTGTCTTTTACCCCTAGTGTCAGTGTTACTGTCCTTTACCCCAAGTGTTAGTGACTTTGTCCTTTATCCAAAGTGTTAGTGTCATTGTCCTTTACCCAAAGTGTCAGTGTCATTGTCCTTTATCCCAAGTGTCAATGTAATTGTCCTATACCCCAAGTGTTAGTGTCATTGCCCTTTACCCAAAGTGTTAGTGTCATTGTTCTTTACCCCAAGTATCAATGTCATTGTCCTTTACCCAAAGTGTTAGTGTCATTGTTCTTTGCACCAAGTGTCAGTGTCATTGTCCGTGACCCTAAGTGTGAGCATCATTGTCCTGTACCCCAAGTGTCACTGTCGTTATCCTGTAACCCAAGTGTCAGAGTCATTACCATGTACCCAGAGGGTCAGTGTCATTATTCTGTACTTAACAGTGTCATTGCTTTGGAGCCTGAAATGTCAGTATGTGACCATCTTGGACCAAGAACATCATTATTCTACAAATATCTGGCACATTTTACCATAGTCCTGTACTCTAAGGGCCCCGTCTCACATAGCGAGATTGCTAGTGAGATCGCTGCTGAGTCACAAGTTTTGTGACGCAACAGCGATCTCAGCAGCGATCTCGCTATGTCTGACACGTACCAGCGATCAGGCCCTGCTGTGAATCGCTGGTCGTGTCAGAAATGCCTGGACTTTTTTTTGATCGCTGGTCTCCCGCTGGCCAGCACGCATCGCTGCATGTGGCAGGCAGGAGACCAGCGATCAGCTTGTAACCATGGTACACATCGGGTTTCCAGGCGCGGGGCTGTGCCTGGAAACCCAATGCGTACGTTGGATACTTGGATACCAGCGCGCTGGTGCAGGGAGCTGGTAACCAAGGTACACATTGGGTTTCCAGGCACCACGCATCGCCTGGAAACCCGATGTGTACCTTTTTTACCAGCTCCCTGCATCAGCGGGCTGGTATCTAACGTACACTGCGGGTAACTAGGCGACGTTACCCGCAGTGTCACTGTCCTGATCGCTGCCTGAGCTGCCTGTTTGGCAGCTCAACAGCGATCATGTAGCGACACACCAGCGATCCTGACAAGTTCATATCGTTGTTGGGATCGCTGGTACGTCGCTATGTGAGACGGGGTCCTTAATGTCAGGGTGTCGTCTTGTCCTCTGCCCAAAGCCTCACTCACTGCTCTAGACAGCACGTGTAAGTGCACAGTGCACTATTGTTCTAAAATCCAAGTGACAGAGTTCTAGAACTGAAAATGTCAGTATAAGTTCATATTTTCCTGGTAGCCGTGCTTTCAGCTGTCAGGCAGCATTTTAACACTGTTTAGCTGCTGTTTAACCCTATTAGTGCAGGCAGATAATATTTTCAACCATGGCAAGATCTCTTTAAGGCGTACAATATTAAATGCAATTGAAAACCCAGACAACAGTATGAACATACCCCTCAGTGTCAGACTTAATTAGGGTACTGAACACTCCCCAGAAGGAAACCAAAATGCAATATGCAGTCCAACAACCAAATCACAAAGACCTAGTTTTATAGGATGTAACCTGCAGTAGTATATCACGAAGGCAAAACAATGTAAAGACCAGAATTTCTACCTAAAATATGGACAATGACAACAAAATAGAAACATACAGTACACCAGTACACCAACCCGACAGACAGGGTAATATAGACTAGGGTAAACTGAAAACTCCACACACACAAAATATACACTCACATATAACAGAGGTATTTCCCAGAGTGTGTAGGGAGGGGAAAGAAAGCAAAACAGGGAAGGATAAGGAATTACCAAGCACAAACCAGACAAAAGTTGCTATTGCTAATAAACTCCTCCAGATCTCCTACACAAAACAACTTCTCCCACTCCTATGTCTTGCAGCAATTGCTAACTCTGACAAGGACTTGGTAATCAAACCCAGATTTTATATGGGAAAGGAGTGGCTAACCGAGCACAGCTGAATGCAGGAATTTCCAACATGGCTGATTAACCCCTGTGCTGCTGAAAGAAATAAGCACGTTTAATACACTGGAGAAGTGCTTCTTCTCAGCGGTGGAGTAGGAGCCACCAGAAGCTGCAATCTTCTGGCTCAGCTCCGTTGCGGTAACCCCGTGACATCGAGCTAGCCAAAGAAAATGGAAAAGCACTTAAAAAAAGGAGAAAGAATAAGTACCAAGTCAAGTGTTGTAGGGAAGGTAACCACCAACTATCAGACCACGAGACCATATCTGTCACGGGTTTACCACGACAGAGAAGAGCCAGAAGACCGCAGCGTCTGATTATTCCTACTCCTGCACTGATTATAAGCACTTCATCTTCATATTAAACTGCACAAGCTTCTTTTAGCAGTGCAGGGGTTACTCTGCTCAGTTGAAGCTCCTGGAAGCTTTCCTGCATTAAGGCTCTCAGCTGTGCACTGTTAACCACTCCCATCTCCTATATAATCTGGGCCCTGGCAAGCACTCATTGTCAGAGTTAGCTTATGCTGCATGGTTAGGAGATAGTGGTTTGTGGTTATTGCAGAAGGCATTTGGTGGATTTACCTGAGACTGTTGCTAGGTTTTGGGTGTGTGCTAATTCCCTTCCTTCTCCTACTGTGGTTTTACCCCATCCTCCATTACCTGGTGTATACCTTTGTTGTTTGTGTGAGTATATTTGTATGATTGGTATTTTTCTTTATCCCTGTTGGTATTACCCTGTTAGTCTTGTTGGTGTATTACGGTATACTACTACTCCCCTCTTCCCTGGTTGGGGGAAGGGTACAGATGAGGGTGGATTCAGGAGCTAAGGTAGGGTATGTGGACCAGGCGTCTTCACCATCAGAAGTAATCCAGGGAGCAGGGCGAGCTAGGGCGCCCCTAGCGGTAGGAACAAGGACACCTGACAACAGAGTCGTGACATTATTATATCATGAGCACAAGCTGCATGTACAAAGTATGTGCAAACGTGGAATTCTATCCATAGCATTGCAATGGCAAGAGAATAAAAATTTAAAGAAATAGTAGTCGAATAACAAAGTATAGATGAAAGAATGCTACCTCGATAACAATGCAGTATCAGATACACATAGCCCCATGTGTTTCACTGTAAACTGGCTTCTTCAGGTATATTTTTTTTTTTGGATCTTATAGGTACAAAGAAGCCTGACTGCGCACAGTACCTGTGTTATGAGGATTCACAAGTCTGCAGTCATTCTTTGTGACTTCAGACTTGTGAATTCTCACAGTGCGCAGGGTGCGCGCTGTCAAAATTCTCCGGTATCTGCACCGGGAGTGCAATTGCACTATGCATATATGTGATCACGTACCTACTAGACGTGAGCAGCACATCTAGTTGTAATGTATACAAATCACATACCACCCGCTCCCGTCCCGACATCAAAGAAGCCTGACAGCTGAGGATTCACAAGTTTGCCGTCACACTGAGTGGCTATGCTGTTTACTATGCTTTTTACTATATATTGAGCACTCTTGTATGGCTCTTTCATTACTTCATTGAAACTTCTAAAGCAGCCTAGCAAATTTGCTTTTTCCAGAGCTTCCATAGTAATCAATAGAGAGAGCTGTGCATGCTCGACCACCTCTCCACTGACAGGCAGCTCCAAGATGGTGGGCCGCGGACCCTGTCCTCAAGATAGGTGTAGGTTTCACAGATAGCATAACGCATGAAAATCCAGTAATAGTTTTAGGCCTTCACATTGTTAATCGGCATCATGCTCCAATAAGTCAAGTTATGCTAAGTATCAATATTGAATAGGAATAAACCACAAAGAGATCAGTCAACAGCAGTTAATTCATTTGCTGATGGTTTCCATGTAGCAGGCTTTTATAATGCCATTCTCAGTAAAGTTGAAGTTATGAGGCATAGTAATAAATTTGGGATTTGCATTTACTGACCACAAAACCACTGTGGAGCTTTCTAGTAGATGTGAGCGGATCAACCCTCGGAGGATCGAGTTTGAGTCTAATTTCCTGAAATTCGTGGTATTATGCAAATTTCAACATTTTAGAATTCAATTTGTAGTTCACAGAAAAAAAAAAGAATCTTGCCTGTCACCATTTCCCACACTGCTGAAGCACCAGAGAGCGGCTAATACACTTCTGCGTTGCCACGTGGCCTCCTCAAAAGGCCCTGCAACTATGATATCTATCGGATTATCAAAACTTGTACAGTCAGTACCTGGGGGGTCACAGATCAGCGGTTCCCAGCAGAGCACAGATTGTATGACAGTCATTTTCCATCTCCAGAGTCATTGAGTAAGTCGCTCTCTACTGTAGAGTGTAAGCTCTTATGGTCAGTGGGGTCCTCTCTCTCTCCTGTAGAGTGTAAGCTCTTATGGTCAGTGGGGTCCTTTGACTCCTGTAGAGTGTAAGCTCTTATGGTCAGCGGGGTCCTCTCTCTCTCCTGTAGAGTGTAAGCTCTTATGGTCAGTGGGGTCCTCTCTCTCTCCTGTAGAGTGTAAGCTCTTATGGTCAGTGGGGTCCTTTGACTCCTGTAGAGTGTAAGCTCTTATGGTCAGTGGGGTCCTCTCTCTCTCCTGTAGAGTGTAAGCTCTTATGGTCAGCGGGTCCTCTCTCTCCTGTAGAGTGTAAGCTCTTATGGTCAGTGGGTTCCTCTCTCTCCTGTAGAGTGTAAGCTCTTATGGTCAGTGGGGTCCTCTCTCTCTCCTGTAGAGTGTAAGCTCTTATGGTCAGTAGGGTCCTCTCTCTCCTGTAGAGTGTAAGCTCTTATTGTCAGTGGGGTCTCTCTCTCTCCTGTAGAGTGTAAGCTCTTATGGTCAGTGGGGTCCTCTCTCTCCTGTAGAGTGTAAGCTCTTATGGTCAGTGGGGTCCTCTCTCTCCAGTAGAGTGTAAGCTCTTATGGTCAGTGGGGTCCTCTCTCTTCTCCTGTAGAGTGTAAGCTCTTATGGTCAGTGGGGTCCTCTCTCTCCAGTAGAGTGTAAGCTCTTATGGTCAGCGGGGTCCCTCTCTCTCCTGTAGAGTGTAAGATCTTATGGTCAGTGGGGTCCTCTCTCTGTCTCCTGTAGAGTGTAAGCTCTTATGATCAGTGGGGTCCTCTCTCTCCTGTAGAGTGTAAGCTCTTATGGTCAGTGGGGTCCTTTTCTGTCTCCTGTAGAGTGTAAGATCTTATGGTCAGTGGGGTCCTCTCTCTCCGTAGAGTGTAAGCTCTTATGGTCAGTGGGTCCTCTCTCTCCTGTAGAGTGTAAGCTCTTATGGTCAGTGGGGTCCTCTCTCTCCTGTAGAGTGTAAGCTCTTATGGTCAGTGGGGTCCTCTCTCTCCAGTAGAGTGTAAGCTCTTATGGTCAGTAGGGTCCTCTCTCTCCTGTAGAGTGTAAGCTCTTATGGTCAGTGGGGTCCTCTCTCTTCCTGTAGAGTGTAAGCTCTTATGGTCAGTGGGGTCCTCTCTCTCCTGTAGAGTGTAAGCTCTTATGGTCAGTGGGGTCCTCTCTCTCCTGTAGAGTGTAAGCTCTTATGGTCAGTGGGGTCCTCTCTCTCCTGTAGAGTGTAAGTCTTATGGTCAGTGGGGTCCTCTTCTCCCTGTAGAGTGTAAGCTCTTATGGTCAGTGGGGTCCTCTCTCTCCTGTAGAGTGTAAGCTCTTATGGTCAGTGGGGTCCTCTCTCTCTGTAGAGTGTAAGCTCTTATGGTCAGTGGGGTCCTCTCTCTCTCCTGTAGAGTGTAAGCTCTTATGGTCAGTGGGGTCCTCTCTCTCTCCTGTAGAGTGTAAGCTCTTATGGTCAGTGGGGTCCTCTCTCTCCTGTAGAGTGTAAGCTCTTATGGTCAGTGGGGTCCTCTCTCTCCTGTAGAGTGTAAGCTCTTATGGTCAGTGGGGTCTCTCTCTCCTGTAGAGTGTAAGCTCTTATGGTCAGTGGGTCCTCTCTCTCCTGTAGAGTGTAAGCTCTTATGGTCAGTGGGGTCCTCTCTCTCCTGTAGAGTGTAAGCTCTTATGGTCACGGCCTCTTCCTGTAGAGTGTAAGCTCTTATGTCGTGGGTCCTCTCCTCTCCTGTAGAGTGTAAGCTCTTATGGTCAGTGGGGTCCTCTCTCTCCTGTGGGTGTAAGCTTTATGGTCAGTGGGTCCTCTCTCTCTCTGTAGAGTGTAAGCTCTTATGGTCAGTGGGTCTCTCTCTCCTGTAGAGTGTAAGCTCTTATGGTCAGTGGTGTCCTCTCTCTCCTGTAGAGTGTAAGCTCTTATGGTCAGTGGGTCCTCTCTCTCTGTAGAGTGTAAGCTCTTATGGTCAGTTGGGTCTCTCTCTCCTGTAGAGTGTAAGCTCTTATGGTCAGTGGGGTCCTCTCTCTCTCTGTAGAGTGTAAGCTCTTATGGTCAGTGGGGTCCTCTCTCTCCAGTAGAGTGTAAGCTCTTATGGTCATGCTGTGGGTACCCTCCTCTCTCCTGTAGAGTGTAAGCTCTTATGGTCAGTGGGGTCCTCTCTCTCCAGTAGAGTGTAAGCTCTTATAGTCAGTGGGTCCTCTCTTCCTGTAGAGTGTAAGCTCTTATGGTCAGTGGGGTCCTCTCTCTCTGTAGAGTGTAAGCTCTTATGGTCAGTGAGGTCTCTCTCTCCTGTAGAGTGTAAGCTCTTATGGTCAGTGGGTCCTCTCTCTCTGTAAGTGTAAGCTCTTATGGTCAGTGGGGTCCTCTCTCTCCTGATAGAGTGTAAGCTCTTATGGTCAGTAGGGTCCTCTCTCTCCTGTAGAGTGTAAGCTCTTATGGTCAGTGGGGTCCTCTCTCTCCTGTAGAGTGTAAGCTCTTATGGTCAGTGGGGTCCTCTCTCTCCTGTAGAGTGTAAGCTCTTATGGTCAGTAGGGGTCCTCTCTCTCGTAGAGTGTAAGCTCTTATGGTCAGTGGGTCCTCTCTCTCCTGTAGAGTGTAAGCTCTTATGGTCAGTGGGGTCTCTCTCTCTCCTGTAGAGTGTAAGCTCTTATGGTCAGTGGGGTCCTCTCTCCTCTGTAGAGTGTAAGCTCTTATGGTCAGTGGGGTCCTCTCTCTCCTGTAGAGTGTAAGCTCTTATGGTCAGGGGGTCTCTCTCTCTCCTGTAGAGTGTAAGCTCTTATGGTCAGTGGGGTCCTCTCCTCTCTGTAGAGTGTAAGCTCTTATGGTCAGTGGGGTCCTCTCTCTCCTGTAGAGTGTAAGCTCTTATGGTCAGTGGGGTCCTCTCTCTCCTGTAGAGTGTAAGCTCTTATGGTCAGTGGGGTCTCTCTCTCTCCTGTAGAGTGTAAGCTCTTATGGTCAGCGGGGTCCTCTCTCTCCCTGTAGAGTGTAAGCTCTTATGGTCAGTGGGGTTCCTCTCTCCTGTAGAGTGTAAGCTCTTATGGTCAGTGGGGTCCTCTCTCTCTCCTGTAGAGTGTAAGTTTATGGTCAGTGGGTCCTCTCTTCCTGTAGAGTGTAAGTCTTATGGTCAGTGGGGTCCTCTCTCTCTCTGTAGAGTGTAAGCTCTTATGGTCAGTGGGGTCCTCTCTCTCTGTAGAGTGTAAGCTCTTATGGTCAGTGGGGTCCTCTCTCTCCTGTAGAGTGTAAGCTCTTATGGTCAGTGGGGTCCTCTCTCTTTCTAAGTGAATTAAGCTTCTTCTGGTTAAGCTTAGTGTGTCCTCTCTCTCTCCTGTAGAGTGTAAGTCCTCTTTAGGTTCAGATGGGGTCCTCTGCTGTCTCTCTCCTGTAGAGTGTAAGCTCTTATGTCAGGCTCTCCAGTGGGGTCCTTCTCTCTCCTGTAGAGTGTAAGCTCTTATGGTCAGTGGGGTCCTCTCTCTCCTGTAGAGTGTAAGCTCTTATGGTCAGCTGGTGGTCCTCTCTCTCCCTGTAGAGTGTAAGCTCTTATGGGTCTAGGGGGTTCCTCTCTCTCCTGTAGAGTGTAAGCTCTTATGGTCAGTGGGGTCCTCTCTCTCCTGTAGAGTGTAAGCTCTTATGGTCAGTGGGGTGCCTCTCGGGCTCATTCTTTCTCCTGTAGAGTGTAAGCTCTTATGTATGGGTCTTTCGTAGAGGTAGCTTATCAGGTCTCCTCTCTCTGTGAGTGTAGTCTTATGTCATGTCTTCTTCTGTAATGTAGTTCTTATGGCATGGGGTCCTCTGTCTCTCTCCTGTAGAGTGTAAGCTCTGTATGGTTCAGTGGAGTCCTTCTCTCTCCTGTAGAGTGTAAGCTCTTATGGTCAGTGGGGTCCTCTCTCCTGTAGAGTGTAAGCTCTTATGGTCAGTGGGGTCCTCTCTCTCCTGTAGAGTGTAAAGCTCTTATGGTCAAGTGGGGTCCTCTCTCCTGTAGAGTGTAAGCTCTTATGGTCAGTGGGGTCCTCTATCTTTCCTCTCGTCCTCATCCTTTTCCAAGTGGTTTCAAGCTTTCCAATATTGAGATTCGCTCAAATTTATTTGATGTTTTTTGGGGGTGAAAGTTCGGAGAAGATGGCGAGCTTGAATCAGATCTGCTCATCTCTACTATCCATCTATTCATATTCTTTGTAATTCATTTTTCGACTATGAAAACTAAAGATCAGTTAACCGCAGATTGCCTGACTGCTGACGGTTTCCATGTAGCAGCCATTTTATTTTCTTGCCAATGATAAGTGAAAATAAGTTATATAATAAACAGGGCCTTCCCTTTAAGCCCCTTCAAAGCCTAGTCAATAACATGGAAGATATTCCAAGAGCCGTTTTTCATGTGTTTATGAATTCTTGATGAGGAGGTTGTCATCTTTTGTTCTTTTATTGTTTAGAAATTTTCAAAACAAAATCTATTGTATTTTCTATTAAATCTGAGAGCGCAGAACAATTTAGCACTAATTATTTCCCATTCTCTTGCTTGATATGTCAAACCAAAAAGAAAAACTAAAGAAAAAAAGAATCAAACAAGTTGACATTTTAGGTCTGCTAGTCATAGTGAAGAAACGAAAAAGAGCAGCAAAAAAGAAAAACCTTTAAATACCAGCAGGAACGGTGTAGGAAGTAATCTTTGCTTTATAAGTCAAAATTTCAAGTTGGCCAGTTTAAAATGGTTTTCTGGGACTTTAATATTGATAGGCAATCACTTGGTTTTCGTGATAGATTTGAAGCCAAACAGCCATAAATGTCTCCATGCTGTGACCAGATGGAAACGTGGTCATGTAGCCTGGAATTGTCTGATGGCGAATAATACAATATGTGTGTCACATGAGCTTTTTTACACTAAACTACCTTAGACTACCAGGATTGTTATAATTATTCCAATCACAGCTCTAGACCACCAGGGATGGTATCATTGAACCTTTCATTGCTTGAGAGATGTCACAAATGAAGCCTTCATTTCTCTAGCCCACCATGGATATTATGATTAATGTTTTCACTATCCTAGACCGCCAGGGATGTCATCATTAAAATCTTCACTCCCTTCCCTACCACGGATGTTTTTATTAATCTTTTTACTGCCCTATTCTACCAAGGATGTTACTATTAAACCTTTCATTGATCTAAACCACCATAAATGTTACCATCAACCCCTTCAATACCATAAACCACCAGGGATGTCACAATTATCCCCTCACTGTCTTAAACTAACAAGGATGTTTTCATTCATTTGTACTACCTACATATTTGTACTGCCCTAGACCACCAGAGATTTTACTGTTAAAGTCTTCACTGCCCTAGCGTGGATATTCTCATTAATCTCTTACTATTAAACCCTTGGACCTCCAGGGAGTTATTATTAAACCCTTCCCCTCAAGGGAGTTACCATTAAACCCTTATACCTCCAGGGAGTTATTATTAAACCCTTAGACCTCCAGGGAATTACTATTAAACCCTTAGACCTCCTGGGAGTTACTAATAAACTCTTAGGGTCCCGTCACACCCTTCAATGTCCCAGCGATCCCACCAACGATACGACGTGGATGGGATCGCTGGGACATCGGTAGCTGATCGCTGGTGAGCTGTCACATGGGCAGACTCACCAGTGATCAGATACCCAAAAAGAATATATGAAAAACAGAGCCAATTATTAGAAAAATGCAAAAACAATTTTATTGAGTTACAAAACAGTTTAAAAGAGAACGAAATGACAATCATTATACATAATAATAATAATAATAATAATAATAATAGCAAAGGAGAAGGCAAAAGACCTAGATACCGTTGTTCAGAGCAGTGAATGCATAAGGTCATATATCACATAATACTCAGTATGATGTCAAAAGTATATATATATAATCACATGACGATGCCGTGATGTCAATATATAGAGCTGTCCAATGAAAAGATAATCGAAAAAACCATATATATATATATAAGCAAAGTGTACAGTGCACTTAATGTAAAAATAATAAATATAATTTTTTAGTTATCCATCAATATAGAAATTATCAAAAAATGCATAATGCAAAATGATAATAAATTAGGTGCTCAAAATGAACAATAAAGAAGCAAGAACTGCACTAAAGACTATAATGGCGGACAGTCCCAATATATTGCCACAACATCCCATAGATATATATGCAATATGGAGGTAAATGTGAGGGAGTAAAAAGCCTGTACCAGCAAACAAAAAAATATGAATATATACACTTATATATAGAAGACCAGGCAAAAAGCCTATGTCCTATAGATCAATGTCGGGAAAACAAGCGTATATAAGATATCATATAGGTGCATGTAAGCATTAGTAGATACATAGGATAGATATAGCAATCAACTGCATATGTGCGAATGCAACCAAAGTTGGTTAAACGCTATAAGCCCATATATATTGCGGAAACAGGTTCTATATATACCTATGCTGCATTGATTATTAACATACTAGTTGTATATAAGTGCAAATGTTGCTAGATAACATAGCTAAAAGAAAAAGTATCATAAATATATTATCCCTCTAAGGTTAGGTGTGTGTCTCAGACAGATGCATATGCTGCTATTATATAATTGCCATAGATGAGGGCTACAACCCCGAGGAAGCACTTAGCGAAACGCGCGTCGGGGCTCTCCTGTCCGTTGTTCAGTAAGTTTTGTATGCTCTGTATACATCTTTGTCTATTGCTTGTGCTTGCTGCAGATTTGATACAGTGCCATTGTACTCATGGCTACACAGGAAGGATTTTCTTCTATATATTTGGGGTTGTAGCCCTCATCTATGGCAATTATATAATAGCAGCATATGCATCTGTCTGAGACACACACCTAACCTTAGAGGGATAATATATTTATGATACTTTTTCTTTTAGCTATGTTATCTAGCAACATTTGCACTTATATACAACTAGTATGTTAATAATCAATGCAGCATAGGTATATATAGAACCTGTTTCCGCAATATATATGGGCTTATAGCGTTTAACCAACTTTGGTTGCATTCGCACATATGCAGTTGATTGCTATATCTATCCTATGTATCTACTAATGCTTACATGCACCTATATGATATCTTATATACGCTTTTTTCCCGACATTGATCTATAGGACATAGGCTTTTTGCCTGGTCTTCTATATATAAGTGTATATATTCATATTTTTTTGTTTGCTGGTACAGGCTTTTTACTCCCTCACATTTACCTCCATATTGCATATATATCTATGGGATGTTGTGGCAATATATTGGGACTGTCCGCCATTATAGTCTTTAGTGCAGTTCTTGCTTCTTTATTGTTCATTTTGAGCACCTAATTTATTATCATTTTGCATTATGCATTTTTTGATAATTTCTATATTGATGGATAACTAAAAAATTATATTTATTATTTTTACATTAAGTGCACTGTACACTTTGCTTATATATATATATATATATGGTTTTTTTCGATTATCTTTTCATTGGACAGCTCTATATATTGACATCACGGCATCGTCATGTGATTATATATATATATACTTTTGACATCATACTGAGTATTATGTGATATATGACCTTATGCATTCACTGCTCTGAACAACGGTATCTAGGTCTTTTGCCTTCTCCTTTGCTATTATTATTATTATTATTATTATTATTATGTATAATGATTGTCATTTCGTTCTCTTTTAAACTGTTTTGTAACTCAATAAATTGTTTTTGCATTTTTCTAATAATTGGCTCTGTTTTTCATATATTCTTTTTGGGTATTTGATTCTCTATATATATGAATGAGCGTTTATGAATTGGCCTCTTTTTGGTTAATCACCAGTGATCAGGACCAGCGAGCACGCTGGTATCCAGTGTGCACATCGGGTAACTAAGCACCACGCAGCGCCTAGTTACCCGATATGTACCCTGCATACCGGCTCTCAGCTTCTGCTGTAGAGCGCTGAGAGCCGGTATCCAATGTACACATCGGGTAACTAAGCACTGCGCGGCACCTAGTTACCCGATATGTACCCTGGATACCGGCTCTCAGCGCTCTACATCAGAAGCTGGGAACCGGTAACCAGGGTACATATCGGGTAACTAGGTGCCGCGCGGTGCTTAGTTACCCAATATGTACATTGGATACCAGCTCCCAGCTCGCTGATTGTTGGTCTCCTGCTGTCACACGCAGCAATGCGCGTTGGCCAGCGGGAGACCAACGATGAAAAAATGGTCCAGGACATTCAGCGACGATCAGCGATATCCAGCAGGGGGGCTGATCATCGCTGCGTGTCACACTTAGCGAGATCGCTGTTGCGTCACAAAATCGGTGACGCTTCAGCAATCTCGCTAGCGATCTCACTTAGTGTGACGGGGGCTTTAGACCTCGAAGAAGTTGATATTAAACCCTTAGACCTCCAGAGAGTTATTATTAAACCCTTACACCTCCAGGGAGTTACCATTAAACCCTTAGACCTCCAGGGAGTTATTATTAAACCCTTCCACCTCCAGGGAGTTACCATTAAACCCTTATACCTTCAGGGAGTTATTATTAAACCATTACACCTCCAGGGAGTTACTATTACACCCTTAGAACTCCAGGGAGTTAGTATTAAACTCTTACACCTCCAGGGAGATACCATTAAACCCTTACACCTACAGGGAGTTACTATTAAATCCTTAGAACTCCAGGGAGTTAGTATTAAACTCTTACACCTCCAGGGAGTTACCATTAAACCCTTACACCTACAGGGAGTTACTATTAAATCCTTAGAACTCCAGGGAGTTAGTATTAAACTCTTACACCTCCAGGGAGTTACCATTAAACCCTTACACCTCAAGGGAGTTACTATTACACCCTTCCACCTCCAGGGAGTTACTATTACACCCTTCCACCTCCAGGGAGTTACTATTACATCCTTCCACCTCCAGGAGTTACTATTACACCCTTCCACCTCCAGGGAGTTACTATTACACCCTAAGACCTCCAGGGAGTTACTATTAAACCAGTAATAGTAATGTGATTATGACAGTTATGTGATTAATGAGAACATCCATGTCAGTGAAAAGTTTATTGATCATATTACTGGTGGTCTAAGGTAGTAAAAATATTAATGAAAGCATCACTAGAATCCTAAGGCAGTGAAGGGTTTAATGGTGATATCCCAGCTGGCCTAGGGTATAGAACAGATTAATAGTAACATTTCAGGTGGTTTAGATCAATGAAAGTCTTAACTGTAACATCCGAGGTGGTCTAGGGCAATGAAGAGTTTAATAGTAACTCCATGGAGGTCTAAGATTTGACTGTTAAAACCTTCACTGCCCTTGCATGAATGTTCTCATTAATCTCTTCACTGTCTTAGACCTCCATGGAGTTACTTTTAAACCCTTCATTGCCCTAGACCACCTGGGATGTTACAGTTACAAGCTTTTCATTGATCTAAACCACCAGAGATGTTACCATTAATCCGTTCTATACCCTAGGCCACCTGGGATATCAGCATTAAACCCTTTACTATCTTAGACTTCTAGGGATGCTTTCATTACCATAATATTTTCACCACCCTAGACCACCAGGAATATGTTCAATAATTTTTTTCATTGACATAGATGTTTTCATTAATCATATTACTGCCATAATATAATACATCAGGGGGTGTTAACGTTAATATCTTCACAGTCTCAGTCCATCATTTTTATTCCTTGTTTTGTCTTAAGGAGCCCATCTCCTCCCTGCCGGCTAGGGGGGCGTGCACCTTATGACTGACATTTTGGATCATGGACATGGTTGAGCCGCCGGCCTGAACTGTGCACTCTCCGATGCTGCAAGTAGGCACAGCTTTGCCTCTCATGTATAGATAGCACATCCCATGCAAGATGATAAATTGTTAAGGGCAATAGATCAATATGTAATAGATGACTACAAACGATGATGAGCATGGAAAAAAGAACAAAAGAGTATAATATAACCAAAATCAATAAATTTATTCATATAACAATAACAGCATGTAACCACATAGGTTAAAAACAGGGAGCTGCTATAAAGTGCAGGGACAAATATCTGAATGTGAACCACCAATCTAATCCTAGCCAATATACAGTAATGTCCGAAAGTGTTGGCTTCCTTGAAATTGTTCCAGAAAATGAAGTATTTCCCCCAGAAAATTATTGCAATGACACATGTTTTGTTATACACATGTTTATTTCCTTTCTGTTTATTGGAACAACACAAAAAAGGAAAAATTGGACATCATTTCACATTAAACCCCAAAAATGGGCAAGACAAAATTATTGGCACATTCCTAAAATTGTGGTTATCAACTTTGTTTCAAGCATGTGATGCTCATTCAAACTTACCTGTGGCAAGTAACAGGTGTGGGCAATATGAAAATCACACCTGAAACGAGAAAAAAAAGGGGTGAAGTTGACTCAATCTTTGCATTGTGTGTCTGTGTGTGCCACACTAAGCATGGAGAACAGAAAGAGGAGAAGAGAACTGTCTGAGGACTTGAGAACATGGAGGTAAAAGTATGAGACCGTAAGGGGTCATATGATTGGTGATGTACACACTGATGGACATGCACTGCTACGCACGCACGAGTGACATCATTCTCGGACATGGATGCCACAGAAGATTGCAGCTTGGAACGCAAGCATCTCACCATCTCCTGGAAACGATGCATGTGGAGTCTCAAGCAGGTTGTTTGGGCAGTGTAGGTGAAAAAGGTGTAGGAAAAACTCTTAATACAGTTGTGCAGAACTTATTTAATGCTGGAAATAAGCGAAAATCTGCAAAATATAAAACATGGGATATATGGTCCGAATACTACATCTGGATTTCTGCCTTCAGTTGGCATATACGCCCAAAAATTATGCACGGCAGAGCGAATGTTTGCACCATTATTGTCTATGGCCCTGTCACCTCCCGTTTTGCTGGGGTGTTCGGATGCAAGCCCAGACGGGACCCATGAACATGCAGAAAAGTGCAGTGTGAAAGCACCCTAAGGATATCTGATCATGTTTCAGAGGTATAATGGCAAAAATATAGAGTAAGTTGTAGGCATGTAGGTGGAGCGAGACCCTCAGTCATGGGCGCACCCATTGTGGGGCAGGGGGGGGCAGCTGCCCCTCCCTAGAAGCAGGGGCACATAATGAAAGAGAGCGGAGAGAGCAGCACAATGCCGGCTCCCTCTGCCACAGATTGCAGTGCCTGTCTGTGTGCGCAGTGCACGGAGCTGCTGTCTCACCAGAGGAGCTTCTTCCTGGCTGCAGCAGCTGTAGTTTCACTTTCTGCCCTGCAGGCTCTGGTTGTCTCAGCCACGCTGGGTCCTAGTGCCCTCTGTGTGAAGACACTGGACACTTCCTGCTCCTGCCTCAGCCACTGCCTGCAAGCTTCATGGTAAGTGGGGATGTAATTTATTAAATTCATTCAGATTGGGCATGTCATGGTCACTGTGGGGGAATGTGAGAAGATGGGGGTACTGTGGGGGAGGGGTACAGTACACTGGGGTGAATGTAAGAGGATGGGGTATTGTGGGGGCTAGGGCACTGGGGGGGTTAATGTGAGAGGATGGGGGTATTGTGGGGGCTGAAGTGGGGGAGGGGCAACAGGGCACAGAGAGTGAATGTGAGAGGATGGGGGTATTGTGGGGAAGGGGTACAGGGCATTGGGGTGAATGTAAGAGTATGGGGTATTGTGGGGGCTAGGGCACTAGGGGGGTTAATGTGAGAGGATGGGGATATTGTGGGGGCTGGTGCACAGGGGTTGATGTGAGAGGATGGGGTATTGTGAGGGAGGGTGGACAGGTCACTGGGGTTGAATGTAAGAGGATGGGGGTATTGTGGGGACTGAAGTGGGGAGGGGCAACAGAGCACTGAGGGGTGCATGGGAGAGGATGGGGGTATTGTGGGTCAGTGGGACAGAACACTAAGGGGTGCATGTGAGACGATGGGCTGTTGGGGTGTGGGTGGGGTACAGGGGAGGTAGGGGCTTTTTTTTTCTTGTGAGCTCCTTAATACTTTAATAATAGATTAATATTTCAGTATTATTGTAACAAGGGCATAGACAGACGGCCGTATAACTCATGCGAGGATCGCACTGCAATCCTCGGACTTGCTGGTACCGCTCCTGACATGAGCGCTACTGCCATGTATAATATATGGTATATACAGCGTAGTGTCAAATACACTGCTTTATTATGCAATATACAACAGTTCTAATGCTCCATACCTAATATGCAGGATAATGTACAGTGTATATGATGTAACCTGTATAAGATGCGACATTGGCTTGCCCCCCCCTAGTTTTGATCCTGGGTACGCCCATGCCCTCAGTTGTTCACAGGGGCTTTCCGGGCCACTGCAGGGGCAAATACTGACCACTCAAATGGACAATGACTCATTTTAAGTAGCTCTTAGCTCTTCTTCATTGGGCTCACGGGGAACAGGAAAGGACTTTTGGAGAACATATACAGTCCATGCTCATGAATTAGAGGTGAGGTCATTTGTACGTGTTGTGCCCTAACCGGTTCATTCACTTTCCTTGATTTTCTCTCCTAATTAGCCTCAAATTTTTAACTCAGATCTGCATGTTTAACTCTGAGCTAATCCAGGCATTAAAAGCAGATCTGTTCTCGAGAGGCTTCACGTAACGTTCAGGCTAATTGAAGTCATCGCTTTTCCCGCACCTGTATTTACATGCCCCATTTGCTGTTATTATTTTGCTTTGGATTTTCGTGCATTGGGTTTATTACGATAACATTAGAATCGTCCGTACGCACCTTGCGCCGTGACGTTCGCGTTTCTTACAGTCCTGACCATCTCCAGCGGACGGGCGAAGGATGAAAACACGAGAGATTGTTTAAACAGTTTCTGCTTTCGGAGTCATGAAGTTTATAGCAGATCTTTCAGCACCAGGAAAATATCAGAGTTATTTCATTTCGCTGCTGTGTTTTCTTTGAAACCAATCAGTTTTTTTTTCTTCTGTGCAATAGTTTGAGATTATGTAACAAGATGAGCTGGTAAAAGTTCAAGCCAACTTCATATAGTCTATGTTGGCTTAATCCGCACTAACACATTAACGATCCAGGGCAGCGATCGAAACGCGTTGCTTTTCCCTTTGTCTATCAAGTGCTATCCTGGAGCATTAATATTTTAATGTGGATTAAATAGAGAAATTTCCAATTTGACCTGAGGAGCTTGAACATCACATCATTTTTTCATTGCTTTTTACGTCCCACCAGCACGGAGTTTCGTGCAAATATCTTCAAGTATCGGTGAGATGGCTTCTTTTCTGTTTGGTTTCATGTTGGCTTCTTTATTAAAATTCACCTTCTGTCTGGGGATCACACTGCAGCTCTGTCCCCCTTCCATGATTTACACTGTAGCTTTGCTTTTTCTTATTGACTGCTGGGTATCCCCATCAATGCATCAGGTTTCCATTGCAGTCTGGACACAGTGATTATGATCCATGAGTAATCAATTACCTCTCTACTGATGGTAACAGAGTCAGCATCAGGAAAATCTGCGTACGATCCAAAGTCGGTGAAATACTGGGAGAATATCGTCTGGTCAGATGAGATCAAAATTGAACTCTTTGGATGCCATAATACACACCATGTTTGGAGGCCAAAAAGCACAGCAAAACACAACAAAACACCACACCAACAGTGAAGTTTCGAGGTCGGAACATCATGGTGTGGGGATGTTTTTCAGAATACGGCACTGGCAAACTTCATATAATTGAAGGAAAGATAAATGGACAAATGTACTGAGATATTCTTCAGCCATCTACCAGATTCATGAAGATGAAAAAATATGGACATTTCACACTGCGAAGGAAACTCTCAATTGAGAAAGAAAATAAAGCTGCTAGAATGGCTGAGCCGATCACAGGCCCTGAATCCAAGAGAAAATGTATGGAAGGAACTAAAGCTCATAGTTCATAGAAGGAGCCAATGTGATCTTCAGGAAATGAAGAGTGTTTGTGTGGAAAAATGAGCAATACCTGCGACTAGTTTCTCCACACAGGAGGTATTAAATAAATTTCAGTAATCCTGTTCAATACTTTTTCCAGATGTCATTTCTCATTATTACACATAATTTGTGGACATCTATTGTTTGATTTCTTTGCCTCTGTGGATTGGATGGGTTGGTACCGACATATGGTGAGAATTTCATGTCAACAGCACCTTTAGAGATATATTTACTTAGAAAATTGGTGACATGTTCAATACTTATTTCACCTCCTGCATACTCACCTCACCACTAACCTGTCCAGCCCCTCTGCTGCTCAGTCTTCAGAGCCGTCTCTTCATTACTTTCCTCTGCATCTCCTGGCCGGTTCCTTCCAGGCCGGGACTTTCAGTAGGGACCAGGCTTCCAAAGTAACTGCACGCCATGAAATCACGGATGTACAATGCACGGAGACCTCAGGGGCCTGGTTGTGGAAGGAAGCCCTGGCTTAAAGAGGACAGGTTGAAGATGTGCAAAGAAGAGGATCAGATGGTGGACGGCATGGTTCACTGCCCGCCGTCCAGTCCTCAAGGCCTCTTCTTTCTGCCATCAGAGCTCCAGCCTGATCGTTTCTATCTCAGGACTTTCAGGAGAGAACATAAGTGACATTTAATTTGCAGGGAATAACTTCTCTGCAAATCGAATCTCCCAGAAAAATCTGCAAATTCAAATTTTGTCACATCGGATCATTTCTCATCTCGACTTGTTAGAAAGGTTCCTTTGAAATAACTTGATCACAAAGTATCCTACTGATCAGATCCCAAAAGAAAACCAGGCAGTAAGTGTTCAGTGCCTCCACTGGAGAAATTAAGCATTACACGGTAGCTTTATTACCTCTGTATTCTATAAAAGGGTATATAGGAATGGGCGCTCATGGGTAAAGATGAGCAAATCAATTCTAGGAAATTCAGATTCTTTTCTAATTGTTTTAAAAAAATTGGATTCACCAGGATCCAAATTTTTTAAAATTTGCTTTACGCGAATACAGAAAAATGATGACCAGCCGGCTGCCATTTTGCTCCATTATAAAGAGATAAAAAGGGGATAAAAAAATCCTACACTCACTTTCTTCTCCATCAGCTCTTCTGTTTTCGGTCCTCTATTGATTATCTTCCTTTTTTCAGGCTTTCCTTTCAATAGGCACATGGGACATAATGCCCGTCAATGCAATGATGTGACCATACGCAGTGCCTCGCATGTCAATGACATGCTCCATGCACCACCTGACTAGTGAATGGAAGCCTTGACTAGATGGAAGATAGAAGAGAGAAGATAGAAGAGATTATCGGAGGACTTGTGGCAGTGGTACTGGTATGTGGAGGCCCCAAATGTAGAGTTGGTGCAAATCGAATTTGCAGCACTCGTTCCAGCGGCCATGTCGGTAATCTGTGGTCCTTGGATGGGAGCCCTGAGAACTGACTTTTACCATATTGCATCCAGGCTCCTCTTTCGATTAGCCAACCTGCCGCGACATCACATGTGCATCAAACCACAGGCCATGTTGGTGTGCCGCCAGGTAGGAAGCGAGTAGGTAGGGCTCCCAGGTCACTGCTGTGGCCGCTGTACCAGATCCTGCAAATGGATTCATACCAACTCTGCCATGGAGAGATGAGTAGAAGAATCCTTCATTAACCACCTCTCTTGACAATTTAATTTGCATCAAATTTATTCCATGCAAATCAAATGTTCCCCTAAAATGAACAAATCTGGCCAAATCAAACTAGGGGAAGTTTGCTCAATTTTGGCAATGTCTCCACTGGGTGCAGTCAAAATCTTTGCATTAGGCTGGGATCACACATGCGACGAAGTCGTCCGACACTCGCATGTGAAATCCCAGCTCTGGCGCCGGCACTCGGGAGTGGAGCGAGCGGCTGCATGTAGTTCTATGCTGCATGTAGTTCTATGCAGCCGCTCGCTCCACTCCCGAGTGCCGGCGCCAGAGCTGGGATTTCACATGCGAGTGTCGGACGACTTCGTCGCATGTGTGATCCCGGCCTCAATGTGACTTTCAGGCTTGAATGTGTTAAAAAGTTGCAAGAAACTTTGCTACCACCACAAAATAATGTCCACATAGTTGTCATTTCCGGTTATAAGGAAACTTGCAACTTTTTACTTCATGGGAGATAACACTAATTTCACCATGATCATGAGTCGTGGGGCCGTGAAGCCCTCGTGTAAAACTCCAGGGCACCTTCCTGTTACTCAGCTCCAGCAGAACATTAACAAGGGAAGGACTTCAGGCAGGAGGAAGGCTCCGCCGACGGACAGACAAGGCCAAGTCTCTTTAATGTGGCCTTCATTTAAAGAATCCAAAAATTGTAATGTGATCCCCACTGTCCTCACATTATACAGAGCGGTTAATGATCGCCCTCCGGTGCGGAAGCTGCAGGAAGTTTATTACCGGCAAGCGGAGAAAGTCCGAGCCCATGTGATCACTATAAAATGATGTCACCTAGAAATTAATGACATGTGCGGCTGCCATCCTAAAGTATCACAATATAGATCAGCGGTCTGCAAACCTCAACGCTCCAGCTGGTGGGGGACTACAAGTCTCAGCATTATGGCCACTGACGTGAAAAAGGACAGCATTTATTTACTAATACACAGTTACTTCAGCTGGTTTTTATCTATTCCTCTATCTATCAATCTATTATCTATCTATCTATCTATTATCTATCTATCTATCTATCTATCTATCTATCTATCTATCTATCTATCATCTATCTATTATCTATCATCTATCAATCATCTATCATCCATCTATAATCTATCTATCTATCTATCTATCTATCTATCTATCTATCTATTATCTATCTATGATCCATCTATTATCTATCTATCTATTATCTATCTATGATCCATCTATTATCTATCTATCTATTATCTATATATCTCTCTATCATCCATCTATTATCTATCTATTATCTATCTATCTATCTATCTATCTATTGTCTATCATCTATCTATCATCTATCATCCATCTATTATCTATCTATTATCTATCTATCTATCATCCATCTATTATCTATCTATTATCTATCATCCAACTATTATCTATCTATTTATCTATCTATCATCCATCTATTATCTATCTATCTATCTATCTATCTATCTATCTATCTATCTATCTATCTATCTATCTATCCAATTGTATGTAACAGTAGAGATTACAGTATGAGCACCATTGAGTATAATTTATACAATAATAAATCCCAAAAATATGGCATTTAATTTAAAAATATTTTTTACACGTATGACACCTAAACATGTTTAGTAACTGTTATTTACGGTATATAATATTTTATTTTATCATCTGCTTTTCGATGTCCAAATTTGAAATAACGTTTCTCTTTTTCTCGTACAAATCCTTAGTAGAAATGTATTGTAAAACTATATTTAAAAAAAAATTCTATAAACATGGTAATTCTATTGAAATATCTAAAAAAGAAAAGTAATTAAAAAATAAATACGTTAATAAATTTATAAGTATATATATATATATAATTTATAAAAAAAAGTTGAAAAAAAAATAATTAAAAAGTAGTTTATGCTGAAGACTATTACCAGTTATCTTCCCATTGAGTTAAGTTTGCTTAGCCTAGCAGAATATCTTGGAAAAAAAAAACTGGCAATGATCTCTCCCCCAAAATTGGAACACAGCAGAGACAGAAAAACTTATGAACAAATAATGGTCGGCTGCCAAGGTAAATATCGTGTGGCTCATGAGCTGCGGTCAGAAATGTCTCTCTTTCAATATGCAGTGAAAATATTCTGCCAACTTCTCCCATGGCATTATTGTATGAGGCAGTTTTCCTCCTCGGTGAGACAAGGCGGCCTCTATTCCGGGGTAGAGTTGGGTAACATGTCAAGGTAACCTCGGCGTTTTTTCACCTCTGAGGTGTGTCAGGGCTTCTGTGTAAAACCGATTTCTTGCAGCTGAATCCTCGTTCCAGAGCATCTAACACGTTCTGGTTTCTCCATCCAAAACCCGAGCCTTGGCTGCTCCTTCCAAACTCGTCTGACGGCTCGGAGGAGTGGATGAAAAATAGCATCAAGTCTTTGCCACGATTTCTCGAAAAATGTTACACCTCAATCGTTCACTTTCCATAAAAAAAAAAAAATTTTTTTTCTCTTTTTTCGACAGGGAGCCTGATTCCAGTTATCTGTGGGTGGATGAGAATCTGAAATATCCATTTGTCCAGATGTTACGACAACTAAATTTAGCTTGTCAATGAGTAGAAAAAGAGAAACTGCAAGAAAACTTGAACCGCACGCCGTGCTTAAGGCCCGGCTGGTTTTAATTTATTTTCTACCGGCAATGGCATTTCTTCACTTTGAGAGAGAATTTGCAATTGCTATAATGGGCGGCTCTGCATAAATATAACTTTAGAGTCTATTACAAAATATCGCCCTTAAGGGCTCATTAATACGACTGTATACTATGTGGCCAGGGCTCAGCAGCCCAAAATCTGTAATTTCCAGAGCTAAGGAAAAACCTAAAGCGGAGGTCCAATAGAGAAAAATATGCATCTGGTAAAACACAGTCACATAACAGTATTATGTGCAAGTAAATAAATAAAGTGCATTGTATAACGGTATAATCTGAGAAATACATGGCGGATTTATGGTTTTATTAGGGTCTTAAATTTGCAGTATTTTGATGGAAAATATAGGGGAGATTATAAGTGTAGTATATGGTAGCATGATGTAGAGTTTGTATTTTTTTATTTATTATATGGCGGTATTATTTATTTATTTTATTGCAGTATTATTTATTATGCAATTTTCAAAATGACAAGAAAAATCGTCTAAAAATGGCAAAAGTCTCAATGAGAAATCTGATGTTTTGGGCACGATCTGTCATTGTGTATCCAGAAGTTATTTGGAACTTCATGAATTCATCATTGGATTTGAGTCTTTATTTAAGTCGTCTTTGTCGGATTAGTTTCCTAAATTTTACATCAATGCACATTTCCCAGATGATTTAGACACATTCATGAAATGCAACTTTTTAAAAAAAAAATTGCAAAATTTGATGCAATTCTACTTTATTATCCCCCTCCTGGTGCATTTTTTTTTTTGCAACATTTTGTAAAACGTGTAATTTTTCCCAATAAAAAGTTGTAAAAATAGTTAAATAGAGAAAACTGATCATAAACAAAACAGACTGCTCTCAGACCAATATTAATCAATGGGGCAGTGCAGATGAGAGATGTTTTTGTCAATGGCTGAATCTGCATGTAAAAAAAATGGCAACTTGCGCAAATTTTTTCCATAAATTGAATGAGGCTCGCCCATTCAAGTCTATTGGGTGCGCAAAATAAATCATATGCCATATTGGGTCACAGTATAGCATCCGTTATTTTACAGATATATTGCAATTATGGAACATAGGAAACGGTAAATGTTCCTGTAAATGATTAATAGCTAGTGATGAGCGAACAAGGTGGGATAAGGTGTTATCTGAGCATGCTCGGGTGCTAACCCAGTGTCTTCGGGGTGCTCGAATACTAAGTCCCCGCACCTGCATGTCTCGCTGTTAGACAGCCACAACACCTGCAGGGATTGCCTGTTTGTTAGTGGAGATTGTGGAGATACTTAGGTCTCAAAAGAGCTGCAGAAAATAAACTCCAGGAGATTTTTTAAGCAGGACTATTTGCATACTTGCTTTTTCTGTCGTTTCAGGTGCATCGGAGCAATAAAAATATTTGCAAAACTGATCACACCCTATTTGCAAAAAGCAGTAAATGGTAACATTCTGTACTTACACAGAAAGGTTAAAAAGTATCAAATGCAGAATTCATTAACATGTAGCCATGTCTGTGGCACAACAATGAAGAGCTTGTCAGCTATGGCGGCCAACGGCTAACAGTTGGCGAGCCGCGCAGTTTTGCAGTTTTGTTTATTGTTTCCCACTTTTCATTACTTTCTTTCTAATTAAACTTATTTCCAAACAATGGTTTCAAACTGGAGCATGTTACTTTCATTTAGAGGCACAACTCAAAGCTTCTGGACCCCTGGTGCAGAATCCTGACCTACCGTGGTGCTTGTGGCATTTGTGGTCCACTCAGGTATCAGATCTAGGATGCGACTGCTATGTTTGCACCCCTATAGCCTCCTCCTTGCTTCCGCCGACTGACATTTAGAGTCCGTGATGCTTATATAGTCAGCTGCACATTGAAGTTAATGGAAAGGGAAGGAGCAAAGTGAGAGGGTGAGAGAGACAGCGAGAGAGTGAGAAAGAGAGAAAAAGAAAGAGCAAGAGAGTGAGTGAGAGAGAGTGCAAAAGCGTGAGAAAGAGAGAGAAAAAGAGTGCGAGAGAGCAAGAGAGTGAGCGAGAGAGAGAGCGAAAGAGCAAGTCAGAGAATGAGAAAGAGCGATAGCAAGAGCGAGTCAGAGAGAGAGTCTGAAACTGAGAGAGCGATTTCAAGAGAGAGTGAGAAAGAAAGCAAGAGAGAAAGAGAGAGTGAGAAAGAGAGAGGGTGAGAGAATGAGACAAAGCAAGAGAGTGAGAGTAAGAGAACGAGATAGAGAGAGAGAGCAACAGAGCGAGTGAGAGAGAGACCGAGACAGAGAGCGATAGCAAAAGAGAGTGAGAAAGAGAGAGGGTGAGAGAATGAGACAAAGCAAGGGAGCAAGAAAGTGAGAGTAAGAGAACGAGATAGAGAGAGAGCGAAAGAGCAACAGAGAGAGTGAGAGAGAGACCGAGACAGTGAGCGATAGCGAAAGAGAGTGAGAAAGGAAGAGAAATACCAAGAAAGAGGGAAAGCAAAAGAGCAAGGGAGCGAGCGAGAGAAAGCAGACAAATGGTGCTGCTGCCTTAGCTCACCCCAGATCTATGCTCAGTGCTGCTTTATGATGTCCCTTATGCTGCTGCTTTCTAGTAAGTGTTTTATCTCATCCCAGTGCTGGATTCCCAGCTACACTGCTCAGTACTGCTGCATAATGTCCTGTATGCTTCTTCTGAATATATGCTACATAGAGACCGGAGTACAGGAATCTCTCATGTCTGTGTGTGCTGTGTATGGGAAACCTCATAGCAGTGAGTCTCTACTCACTAGCTCAGAGACAACTGGAAATCCTTCAGATAAGAAAACTGGTGAAAAATACAGAATGCCAGTCATATAATGTAGAGAAATAGCGTTATTCACATGACAGCTCATTCATTCTGTTTCTTTAATACTTACTATAGCCATTTATTTCCAATCATGAATTAGGATGTGTCCCAAAACGATGGATGAAATCTAATTGGCTACAAAGGCTAATTCACACGCACAATCGCTACCTATGCACCATGATATTCCAGGGAACCTCTGCCATTGAAGTACCAGGGCATACGAGCCGCCTGCCAACAAACAGCAGCAGTATCTTTCTAGGAAATGAAACATGGCGCCACGCAGGACGTTTCCTAAATTAATCCAGAAATAATTTGGAAACTTGCACTCCTTCAATCAGGCTCAACTCGCGGATTATAAAATCACTGGATGGAAACTTGAAATAAATATGAAAGGCAGCCTAATGATTGACTTTATATAGATACATTGTTTCCGAGCGGCAGTCTTCTCTGCCACTATGTTGTATGCCAGCCGCACCTGGGGAAATCAACAGGTTGTAAATTAATTAGGAATTCACCAAGGATTTTCTCCTATATTCCGCTGGTGAGAAACAGCCTTGGGGAACATAACAGTTTCTTGGATTGAATGCACAGTGGGGAAACCTATAAAGGTGGAAGTGTATTTTATGCCAGATTTAATATTAATGCTTTACTGCTGTATACTGTAGATAATTGAATATGGGTCTCTGTTTATTATCGTACTCATTACGTGCCATTACAGGGCTGACGAGGGCTTTAACAGTTACCTGGGGCATAGTATAGGGGGTGCAAGGGTAGAAGTAGCACCCAAACCATGGCGCCTAAGGGTGCCACATAAGAAGGCATCAGTACTATAAAAGGTAGTCAGGGACTTTGCTACAAATTAGTTTCAAGTTTTCTTCTTAAATGGTTTGCCTGGTAGACACAATTTTTTTCCCCAATGCCTCAGAATGGGTTAAAAAAAATAAAAATCAATACAGACCTTTACAATCCTGCACGTCTCTACCATCATGCTGCCAGTTTCTTTTTCCTTGACTTGTTGAACCAAACAAGAAATAAAAAGAAATGCCACTCAGCCAATCACTGATCTCAACAAAGACCCGCCTCTGCCAGTGATTGGCTGAGCTGCATTTCCTGTTTGTTGGAATTAAAGCAGGAAGTAGAAACCACAGGGACACAGCCTCAGAACGCGAGCGGTGGCATATCCTTAGGTGAGCTTTACTTCTTTATTTTACTTTTTTAACCCAATTTGAGCCATCGACAAAACATGTTTACCTGCCGGACAACCCCTTTAAATGTGATCGGATGGACAAAGGCATGTGTAAAAATAAAGGTAATGGCCACGTGCTCGATCTAATAAATGTTGCTGTCATTCAGTGTTCATTATTCAGTGATACTTTTTTTTTACATTGGAAATGATTTTTGATTCACAGGTTGTGACAATGTTTATGATCAGTGTTGACCATTGTTCCAGTCTTCATAACGGTTAACACTAATGATAACATTTCAGGTTAGTCTTACAGAAAATATTAAACCTTGAAAAACATATTTTTTTAAGTTGTTCTAATGTTCTGAGCGTACTGTATTAAACAGGGCGATTCACTCGCTACTTTACCAGGAAAAATTGCTGTAACTTCTAATAGAGACCGTACTGAAATTTGGACTGTACATACTTGAGAAGTGAGAGTGCAATGAACCTCAGTGACAGCGACGAGAAACATCCTCGCACTGAGTGGTCTCGCCAAATTGTTGCCCGCCGGTAGTCTCCACTACGAGATAGACTTGCTACGCTACTCTCTGCGCGTCCGTACTTTATGCGCGGTGCTTGTATTTCACTCCTGACGAATTCCTTCTTCATTTATTAACAATGTACAGATACAGTTTGGTGGAACGTGTTTTCATTGATAAATCTTATTGGAAAACTGAGTCCTTAAAGAGATGCCAAAGTGAGTTTCTAAAGAAGTTTGCAGGTTGAAATATGCTGTATTCTGTATTCTGTCATTGGTGAATAAGCTGGAACGTACAGGGACATTGCTGGATAGAAATGATGGAGGACGTTCGAAAATGTCTGAGAAAACAATACAAGATGTGAAACAGCACCTTTTGGCATCTCCATGTAAATCGTTGCACAGGTGTGTCGACCCGCCACCACAATTGTGGATTACCAGGGCAATGGGGTACTCAGAGCCGAGCCCATGGAAGTCTATGGGGTTTGTCACAGGTAGCTGTGGCTCGGTCTGTGGCCCGGGCGGTCTGGCGTATGTTGGGGATATATTTACAGGGGATAGGTTTATATACAGTTCGTGACGCCACCTGTAGTATTCTGGTAATTAGTACCAGCGCTGCTGTAGATCTCTGAGGGGATGGTGATGCAGCTAGATGTCGGGTCCCCTACAGGTGGGACTGGTCCCTCAAAGTCTATGGGATTTGTGAAGTCGAGTGCAGATAAAGAACACAGTCTCACACGGTCAGCGTCTTTCCATACCTTTACTTGTAAGATGTTCAGGCAGGTCCCAGGGAGGCTGATCCAAGGAGAGTGTATCTTGAGACAGCAGCTGGACAAGTTAGGGGCCTCCTTTACTTCCAATACAACGAGTACAACCAGCCTGAAGCGTAGTTCCCTCAAAATCTCCAGCTAATCTATAGCTGTACCACCCAGTCAGCTTTGTGTTAGGAGCCTTCCTGCGAAGAAGCTGAATTCTTATCTTGTCGTGCACTGACTCAAAGTCTTCACTTCCCCTGACCCCAGTTACGTACTGACTATAAGGGGCTTGTTTGCCGCGACCTAAGGTCCGGTAAATTCCTGGTTTTCTTATCACTATGCTTGAAACAGTAGTGATCCTTCGGTCCCCAGTGACCGGGCAATGTGCAGGACTTCTGCAATCCGTAAGCACTAATCCAATAAACCACTGTGCCTTTCGCCTTGTCCATGCTGGTAACATAAGCACTCACACTAGCCAAGGGTCGAGTAGTCACTTCTTTCTTTTCCTTCACTTCAAAGTTAGTTACAGATGCTCAGTTATCAATAGGCAGGAGCACGTCTCTGAACCTTATACCGTCCTTTAGACAGGATGCTGAAGACTTTCTGCACTAAACTTCTTCTTTCCTTCCAGTGTATGCTGATGAGGTACAGCTCTGACTAGGCTAAGGTGAATGAGACCACCTGTACCAGCCTCCACGATCTGAACTGATGATAGAGCAGGCTGGACTCCTTCCTCCCTCCAGACGTCTTCTCTCTCTGAAGTCTAGACACTGACTACAAATCACTCTAACACATACCTTGACCACTCCCTCAAGAGCAAACTCCACTACCCTAAGGGTGTGTCTAGTATATGTCGAGTGAATGAATATTTAGCATTAAACTGCTGTCTCGCCATACACTCTCCAGGGTACTGCGTGTGCCTAACACCAGGGCTACACATTCCCCCATGGTAAAAGACAGCACTCCCGGGCTGTAAAATACAAAAGAGACATTTTGTTTATGCAATAAACATTAAACAATAACTTCTTCCCATCCGGGAGGTGAGAATATCTTGAACGTTACGAACAATAACATTTTACATATAGAAATACAAAAGTATCAAATAGCATTTAATAAATATACGGTATACTTGTGAAGGACCCGCACCAAACCTTCAACGTGGGTCCTGGGTGGGCTGCAGGACATCCGATTGCAGACCTCACTCAGTGCCACACCACACGGGTTTTGTTTTCAGAGGTAGTTGTGACTGGTTTATGTAAAACCAAGAGAAAGCACCGAAGCGCAACTATTTACAAGTAAGTTCTGGGTTGGCACAGTCCTCAACCTCCAAGTCCAATGTAAAACCAAAGACATATTATATCAAATCACATAATACGAAAGTGCAACTTTTCTGGTTACTGTTTATCATTTACCCAGCCGGGCATTCTACAGTAGAAATATATATATTCACTATATAATTTGTGCAAAACTTTATAAAACATTTCAAACCTTTTTACTTTTGGTAGATCCGATAGGGATCTCACCACTTTTTCCTCACTATCTATTCATTCTCTGCAAATACACTTTCCACCCCGGGGGCTGGAACAATGCAATGGGCCCTAGATCCCAGGACTAGCAAATCATGTGCTGCGATTAGGGTCTGGGTCGCCACAGTTCTGGTGCGAACCTCTAGGGGCGCAACGGGTACATTTTCTTCACGTGACACCGATTGCGTTTCAATCACAGTTAGCGATATGGACCGTGTCATGGATTGCGATTGAGACTGGGTCGCATGTTGCGATGAAGATATAACTTTCTTTTGCGATGAACTCTGGGTCGCTAGTTGCGATGAATTTGCAGGGGGCGATGCTGGGGCACGGCCGGATTCTGCTTGAGCTGGAGACGGGGACGCTGCGGTAATGGTGACGGTACCTGCGTCTGGGACGGGGTCACGGACGATGGTGACGTTAAGGGCATACCATCCCTTCATTCCCCAATGCCGCGTATATGTGACGATGTCTCCATTTGCTAAGTCCCTCCCGGGATGGCCTTGCGGCAGGTGGGATTCTACGTCACGCCTGCTGACAAAGACCCCTGGGTAGAGGCCCGGTTCACGGATAAAGCCCCAGCCCTTCCGGAGCTGGAACTCAGTCACACACCCCTGCCGCCGCGGTTCCCTCAGGGTACCTTTATCTCTCCGGACACTCTCTTTGTCCGCGATCAGCTCGGCATATTGTCGCTGACGGTTCCGCTGAGTTTCCCGCTCTTCCTCCTGCTGGCGTTTCTTCTTCTCCTCACGACTCTGCCATTCCTGTTCCCACTGGGCGGTATAAGCGACGTCATCCAGGCGCGCCATTTCGTCCCAGTCCACATCTGGTAGTGACGGACAGGACCCCTCCGGTGTCCCTGCCGGGGACCGATCATCTGCTGCGGCCTCTTGGCCGGGCGGGCGTTCCGGGATTGGCTGTACCTCCTCAACCTCCTTCGCTTCCACCGCTTCACCGGTGGGATCGTGATCGGTACTTTCGGGGGCAGCCTCCGGTTGCTCCTTCGCCTTGGGCAGCAGACTCTTCGGTATCTGGAATCGTGGGGGGTCGTTGAGGGGAGAGGACGCTGTGTTCCACAGTCGCCACTGCATCAGGTTACATCGGCGTCTCTCAATCTCCTCCAGTCCAGTTTGGTGCTGGACCATCTTCTTCAGGCGTGCATTTTCTTCTCTTATCTCTAGCAACGCCTGTTGCAGGTGCAGGATCACAGAAGACTCCTGTGATGGTGGCAGCTTGGCTGGGGCACGGGGCCTGCCTTCCTCCGCTTCCCCGCTCGGCTGCACACGTCCTGCCTCCATGATGTTCCAGAAGATTCTCTCTTCTTTCTGCAGAGACATCCGGTCCCTTCCGTGGAGGTGGGGTTTGCGTCTCCTCCTCCTCGCAGGGAAGGTGAAGAGGAGGCGGACCTCCTTTGCTGTAGGGCAGGATCGCATGTTGTAATAGCACTTTGAGAGGGCAGGCATTTTCTTCGCGCCACAGGGGGGTAGACGCCCACGAAGGTACGCCCACCTTCTTCTCCAGCGCCTGAGGGCGCGAATATGGCGACAAAAATGGCGATTTTGGCGCCAAAAGTGCAAACAGTCCTTCTCACAAAAACAATTCCTTAGGCACACAGGGCTCGCAATTCCGCGAGTCTCGCATCCTGTTCGTGACGCCAAGTTGTGTCGACCCGCCACCACAATTGTGGATTACCAGGGCAATGGGGTACTCAGAGCCGAGCCCATGGAAGTCTATGGGGTTTGTCACAGGTAGCTGTGGCTCGGTCTGTGGCCCGGGCGGTCTGGCGTATGTTGGGGATATATTTACAGGGGATAGGTTTATATACAGTTCGTGACGCCACCTGTAGTATTCTGGTAATTAGTACCAGCGCTGCTGTAGATCTCTGAGGGGATGGTGATGCAGCTAGATGTCGGGTCCCCTACAGGTGGGACTGGTTCCTCAAAGTCTATGGGATTTGTGAAGTCGAGTGCAGATAAAGAACACAGTCTCACACGGTCAGCGTCTTTCCATACCTTTACTTGTAAGATGTTCAGGCAGGTCCCAGGGAGGCTGATCCAAGGAGAGTGTATCTTGAGACAGCAGCTGGACAAGTTAGGGGCCTCCTTTACTTCCAATACAACGAGTACAACCAGCCTGAAGCGTAGTTCCCTCAAAATCTCCAGCTAATCTATAGCTGTACCACCCAGTCAGCTTTGTGTTAGGAGCCTTCCTGCGAAGAAGCTGAATTCTTATCTTGTCGTGCACTGACTCAAAGTCTTCACTTCCCCTGACCCCAGTTACGTACTGACTATAAGGGGCTTGTTTGCCGCGACCTAAGGTCCGGTAAATTCCTGGTTTTCTTATCACTATGCTTGAAACAGTAGTGATCCTTCGGTCCCCAGTGACCGGGAGCAATGTGCAGGACTTCTGCAATCCGTAAGCACTAATCCAATAAACCACTGTGCCTTTCGCCTTGTCCACGCTGGTAACATAAGCACTCACACTAGCCAAGGGTCGAGTAGTCACTTCTTTCTTTTCCTTCACTTCAAAGTTAGTTACAGATGCTCAGTTATCAATAGGCAGGAGCACGTCTCTGAACCTTATACCGTCCTTTAGACAGGATGCTGAAGACTTTCTGCACTAAACTTCTTCTTTCCTTCCAGTGTATGCTGATGAGGTACAGCTCTGACTAGGCTAAGGTGAATGAGACCACCTGTACCAGCCTCCACGATCTGAACTGATGATAGAGCAGGCTGGACTCCTTCCTCCCTCCAGACGTCTTCTCTCTCTGAAGTCTAGACACTGACTACAAATCACTCTAACACATACCTTGACCACTCCCTCAAGAGCAAACTCCACTACCCTAAGGGTGTGTCTAGTATATGTCGAGTGAATGAATATTTAGCATTAAACTGCTGTCTCGCCATACACTCTCCAGGGTACTGCGTGTGCCTAACACCAGGGCTACACACAGGCTTTCCCAGAAGACAACCACATATCAACGAGCGGCCAAGAAAGGTCGTGTTCGACCATGCAGAGTCACTGTACTGATTTAACAATGCCAAATTTTTTCCTCTGGGGCCATATGAAAGGTCAGGTGTACAGTAAGAAGCCACGAACATTACAGGCACTCCAAGAGAACATACAGCGAAACATTCAGGCTCTGACCCCAATTGTGCTGTGGAATAAATTGAACAATGAGGAGCAGCATGTGCAGGTGTGCTTGGATGTGAACGGTGGACATTTTCAACACCGGCTTTAAAACATCAGATTCTCATGAACCGAGGTATATACAGTCCAAATTTAAGTATGGTCAATCATCCCTTGGAAATTATAGCAATTTATCGGGGTAAAGTAGCAAATGAATCATCTTGTACCTTTAAAGGAAATAACATGATTAAAGTGCTTTCTGCATACTGTACAATCATGGAACGCTATAATAAATCAGTATGCAGTGAGCTCCTCAGCTCCCTCTAGTGGTGGCTGCAGGCAGCCAAAATTGTACCATAAAGTTCTGTGATTTGGAGCTCTACATCAGAGAGCAGAAGAATGTTGAATCTTACATTGACACAATGTATAACTGTAATAGATATCTAAAACTGAATAGTCAGTCAGCCGGGGAAAATATTTCCCATTTCCACTATAGTTATTATATCTAATGTAATAAAGTTTTTTATTTCACTCCTAGATACTTTACAAGGTAACATCATCGAATTTTCCAATTTTCAATGAATCAATTTGCCGCAAATCAAAAGTATTCCAAAGCCTACAATGTCCCTGAGAATCGAGTATGACACTGTTCTCTTTAACTTGCATGCTAACTTCCTCGCTACTGTGCTGTCGTTGCTTTTTTCAACGATTGCAATATAACTTCAGAGTTGGTAGAATTGCAGCAAAACAATGCAACGCTGCCGCAACGTGAGAACAGGACGTAACGGTTTCTTCAATGTTTTCTAGCTTTTTCCCTCAGTCTCTGTGGCTGAGCGGTGATGTCCTCTCAGCTTCGGTCAGCGTTCACAGCATCACTCACTATTGTTACACACCTGTGTGTCGACCCGCCACCACAATTGTGGATTACCAGGGCAATGGGGTACTCAGAGCCGAGCCCATGGAAGTCTATGGGGTTTGTCACAGGTAGCTGTGGCTCGGTCTGTGGCCCTGGCGGTCTGGCGTATGTTGGGGATATATTTACAGGGGATAGATTTATATACAGTTCGTGACGCCACCTGTAGTCTTCTGGTAATTTGTACCAGCGCTGCTGTAGATCTCTGAGGGGATGGTGAGGCAGCTAGATGTCGGGTCCCCTACAGGTGGGACTGGTCCCTCAAAGTCTATGAAGTTAGTGAAGTCGGGTGCAGATAAATAACACAGTCTCACACGGTCAGCGTCTTTCCATACCTTTACTTGTAAGATGTTCAGGCAGGTCCCAGGGAGGCTGATCCAAGGAGAATGTATTTTGAGATAGCAGCTGGACAAGTTAGGGGCCTCCTTTACTTTCAACACGATGAGTACAACCAGCCTGAAGCGTAGTTCCCTCTATAACTCCAGCTATTCCAAAGCTGTACTGCCCAGTCAGTTTTGTGGTAGGAGCCTTCCTGTGAGAGAGCTGAATTCCTATCTTGTCCTGCAGAGACTCAAGGTCCTCACTCCCCCTGACCCCAGTTACGTACTGACTATTTGGGGCTGTTTGCCGCGACCTAAGGTCCGGTAAATCTCTGGTTTTCTTACCACTATGCTTGAAGCTAATAGTGATCCTTCGGTCCCCAGTGACCGGTTACAATGTGCAGGACTTCTTCAATCCAAAAGCACTTTTCAAATAATCTTTCCACTGTGCCTTTCGCCTTGTCCTCGCTGGTAGCATAAACACTCACACTTGCAAAAAGTCATGTAATCACTTCCTTCTTCTCTTCCTTTAGAGTTAGTTCCAGACTCTCAGTTATCCACTAGGCAGGAGCACGTCTCTGAACCTTTCACTGTCCTTGGGACAGGTGACTGAAGTATTTCTGTACTAAGCTCTTCTTTCTTAATCAGTGTCTTCAAGTGAGGTACAGCTCTGACCAGGCTGAGGTGATCTATATCTCGCCCTTACTGGCCTCCACTTGCTGAACTGCTGGTAGAACCAGGCTGGACTGCTTCCTCCCTCCAGGTCCCAGCTAGACTCCACACATCTGCTCTGTCCGAAGACAGGAAACTGACTATTCTAATCACTCAACCAATACACACTGACCACTCCCTGACAAGTAACTACACTACCCTAAGGGTGTGTCTAGTGTATGTTGAGTGAATGGGTATTGAGCATTGAACTGCTATCTCTCCACACATTCTCCAGGGTACTGCGTGTGCCTAACACCAGGGCTACACATTCCCCCATGGTAAAAGACAGCACTCCCGGGCTGTAAAATACAAAGAGACAGTTTTGTTTATGCATGAAAACATCAACATTAAACATTAATTCGTCCCATCCGGGAGGTAAGGATGTCTTGAACGTTGCAAACAACACATTGAATATAGAAAAATACAAAAGTATTAAGGCATCAAAACATTCAATAAATACACAGTATTCTTGTGAAGGACCCGCACCAAACCTTCAACGTGGGTCCTGGGTGGGCTGCAGGACATCCGAATGCAGACCTCACTCAGTGCCACACCACATGGGTTTTGTATTCAGAGGTAGTTGTGCTGGTTTTATGTAAAACCAAGATAAAGCACCGAAGCGCAACTATATACAAATAAGTTCTGGGCTGGCACAGTCCTCAACCTCTGAGTCCATTGTAAAACGAAGACATATTATATCACATTATAATAATAATAAAGTGCAAAACTTTTTCTGATTACCCAGCCGGGCATTCTACTGTTAGAAATATATATATACTTTATATACACATTTAACTTGTGCAAAAATTGGCAAACATTCTTAAACTTTTTACAACATTACTTATGGTAGACCCCTATCTGGATCTCACCGGTTTTTACTGTTTAACTATTCATTTATTTCAAATACACTTTCCACCCCGGGGGCTGGAACAATGCAATGGGCCCTAGATCCCAGGACTAACAAGTCGTGACCTGCTATTGGGGTCTGAGTTGCCACAGTTCTCGTGTGAACCTCTAGGGGCGCAACAGGTACTTTCTCCTTGCGAGACACCGATTGCGTTTCAATCTGAGTCACAGTTAACGATATAGATCGTGTCATGGATTGCGATGGAAACTGGGTCGCTAGTTGCGATGTAGAAGGATAACGGTATACAGGTGTCGCTTCCACTTGCGAAGTACCTGCTGGGGGCGATGCTGGGGCACGGCCGGATACTGCTTGAGCTGGAGACGGGGACGCTGCGGTAGTGGTGACGTTACCTGCGTCGGGGACGGGGTCACGGACGATGGTGACATTAAGGGCATACCATCCCTTCATTCCCCAGTGCGTGTATACGTGACAATGTCTCCATTAACTAAGTCCCTCCCGGGATGGCCTTGCGGTAGGTGGGATTCTACGTCCCTGCGACTAACAAAGACCCCTGGGTAGAGGCCCGGTTCACGGATGAAGCCCCAGCCCTTCCGGAGCTGGAACTCAGTCACACACCCCTGCCGCCGCGGTTCCCTCAGGGTACCTTTCTCTCTCCGGACACTCTCCTTGTCCGCGATCAGCTCTGCATGTTGCCGCTGACGATTCGCTGAGCTTCCCGCTCTTCCTCCTGCTGGCGTTTCTGCTTCTCCTCACGACGCTGCCACTCATATTCCCACTGGGCGGTGTAGGCGACGTCATCCAGGCGCCCCATCTCGTCCCAGTCGACGTCTGGTAACGACGGACAGGACCCCTCCGGTGTCCCTGCCGGGGTTCGATCATCTGCTGCGGCCTCCTGGCCGGGCGGGAGTTCCGGAACTGGCGGTACCTCCTCAACCTCCTTCGCCTCCACCGCTTCACCGGTGGGATCAGGATTGGTACTTTCGGGGGCAGCCTCCGGTTGCTCCTTTGCCTTGGGCAGCAGAAGTTTTGGTAACTCCAGACGTAGAGGATCATCGAAGGGAGAGATCACCGCGTCCCACAGCCTCCGCTGCTCCAGGGTACGCCGGCGTCTCTCGATCTCTTCAAATCCAGGTTGGTGCTGGACCATCTTCTTCAGGCGTGCATTTTCTTCCTTAATTTCTAGCAACGCCTGCTGCAGGTGCAGGACCACGGATTACTCCGGTGCTGGTGGCAGCTTGGCTGGGGCACGGGGCCTGCCTTCCTCGCTTCCCTGCTCGGCTGCACACGTCCTGCTTCCATGATGTTCCAGAAGATTCTTTTTTCTTCCTCCAGAGACGTCCGGTCTCTTCCGTGGAGGCGGGGTTTGCGTCTCCTCTCCTCGCAGGGAAGGTGAAGAGGAGGCGGACCTCCTTTGCTGTAGGGCAGGATCGCATGTTGTAATAGCACTTTGAGAGGGCAGGCATTTTCTTCGCGCCACAGGGGGGTACACGCCCACGAAGGTACGCCCACCTTCTTCTCCAGCGCCTGAGGGCGCGAATATGGCGACAAAGATGGCGATTTTTTGCGCCAAAAGTGCAAACAGTCCTTTTTCACAAAAACAATTCCATAGGCACACAGGGCTCGCAATGCTGCAAGTTTCGTATCCTGTTCGTGACGCCAATTTTTTTGTGTCGACCCGCCACCACAATTGTGGATTACCAGGGCAATGGGGTACTCAGAGCCGAGCCCATGGAAGTCTATGGGGTTTGTCACAGGTAGCTGTGGCTCGGTCTGTGGCCCTGGCGGTCTGGCGTATGTTGGGGATATATTTACAGGGGATAGATTTATATACAGTTCGTGACGCCACCTGTAGTCTTCTGGTAATTTGTACCAGCGCTGCTGTAGATCTCTGAGGGGATGGTGAGGCAGCTAGATGTCGGGCCCCCTACAGGTGGGGACTGGTCCCTCAAAGTCTATGAAGTTAGTGAAGTCGGGTGCAGATAAATAACACAGTCTCACACGGTCAGCGTCTTTCCATACCTTTACTTGTAAGATGTTCAGGCAGGTCCCAGGAGGCTGATCCAAGGAGAATGTATTTTGAGATAGCAGCTGGACAAGTTAGGGGCCTCCTTTACTTTCAACACGATGAGTACAACCAGCCTGAAGCGTAGTTCCCTCTATAACTCCAGCTATTCCAAAGCTGTACTGCCCAGTCAGTTTTGTGGTAGGAGCCTTCCTGTGAGAGAGCTGAATTCCTATCTTGTCCTGCAGAGACTCAAGGTCCTCACTCCCCTGACCCCAGTTACGTACTGACTATTTGGGGCTGTTTGCCGCGACCTAAGGTCCGGTAAATCTCTGGTTTTCTTACCACTATGCTTGAAGCTAATAGTGATCCTTCGGTCCCCAGTGACCGGTTACAATGTGCAGGACTTCTTCAATCCAAAAGCACTTTTCAAATAATCTTTCCACTGTGCCTTTCGCCTTGTCCTCGCTGGTAGCATAAACACTCACACTTGCAAAAAGTCATGTAATCACTTCCTTCTTCTCTTCCTTTAGAGTTAGTTCCAGACTCTCAGTTATCCACTAGGCAGGAGCACGTCTCTGAACCTTTCACTGTCCTTGGGACAGGTGACTGAAGTATTTCTGTACTAAGCTCTTCTTTCTTAATCAGTGTCTTCAAGTGAGGTACAGCTCTGACCAGGCTGAGGTGATCTATATCTCGCCCTTACTGGCCTCCACTTGCTGAACTGCTGGTAGAACCAGGCTGGACTGCTTCCTCCCTCCAGGTCCCAGCTAGACTCCACACGTCTGCTCTGTCCGAAGACAGGAAACTGACTATTCTAATAAACTCAACCAATACACACTGACCACTCCCTGACAAGTGACTACACTACCTAAGGGTGTGTTAGTGTATGTTGAGTGAATGGGTATTGAGCATTGAACTGCTATCTCCCCACCATTCTCCAGGGTACTGCGTGTGCCTAACACCAGGGCTACACACCTGTCCTTGGTATCCTTGGTTTCGCCTCCTTCCCTGTGTCCGCTGCCCCTTGTTGTGCTCCACGTCACATTTTTGATGTTGCCTGGCGTGCATCAACAACATCTTCTCCCTAGACCTATTTATCTCCTATTGGAGACACACAAGCACCTGTGTCTTGGGACTGACACTCTAGACCTCCATGTTTGGAGTTCACCTTCTGTGCACATTGTGCTTTACTTGCTTCCATTCCTACTGGGATCCACTTTATCCTTCCTGCTGCTTGCAAGATTCCTGAGTGAGCCTTGTCCTCACTGTCAATGTGCCTTCCTCCTTGCTGCACCAACGGCCTGGATCCATGTGCCCATCCAGACCTGAGATGATAGCTGTCAGCACGCCACTTTGATTGACACTCTGGACTCCATGTTTGGAGTTCACCTTCTGTGCACATTGTGCTTTACTTGCTTCCATTCCTACTGGGATCCACTTTATCCTTCCTGCTGCTTGCAAGATTCCTGAGTGAGCCTTGTCCTCACTGTCAACGTGCCTTCCTCCTTGCTGCACCAACGGCTTGGATCCATGTGCCCATCCAGACCTGAGATGATAGCTGTCAGCACGCCACTTTGATTGACACTCTGGACCTCCATGTTTGGAGTTCACCTTCTGTGCACATTGTGCTTTACTTGCTTCCATTCCTACTGGATCCACTTTATCCTTCCTGCTGCTTGCAAGATTCCTGAGTGAGCCTTGTCCTCACTGTCAACGTGCCTTCCTCCTTGCTGCACCAACGGCTTGGATCCATGTGCCCATCCAGACCTGAGATGATAGCTGTCAGCACGCCACTTTGATTGACACTCTGGACCTCCATGTTTGGAGTTCACCTTCTGTGCACATTGTGCTTTACTTGCTTCCATTCTACTGGGATCCACTTTATCCTTCCTGCTGCTTGCAAGATTCCTGAGTGAGCCTTGTCCTCACTGTCAATGTGCCTTACTCCTTGCTGCACCAACGGCCTGGATCCATGTGCCCATCCAGACCTGAGATGATAGCTGTCAGCACGCCACTTTGATTAACAGCTCGTTTTGCACAGATGCGTTGCATGTGCTCACAGTATGGAAAGTGGTGCTGTGAGCAATGACAAGTAATCGCTCCTGCACCGTACGCATGACTGTAAGCTGGAGGCAATAAATTATTTTCCTTCTGGTAGTCGCACTTTTATAAAGGCGGCGGGCAGCATTGTAATGCTATTTACCTGTGGATTAACCATACAACAATAAATAGTGTTTTCCGAGGAACATGTTTGCCTTAACCAGTCTAGACCCTTTGTTATATGCTATTTCATATAGTGCAAAGAGGCACTCTTTTGGATTCTAAGTAAATGATGCCTTTTGGATACGTTTGCCAAAAGACCTTTCCATACATAACAAAATTGGTTTTCACATACAAAATATGGTGTGAAAGTCTGACCTGTCACTGGCAACCGAAAAGCGACCCTCTTTCTGGCCGGTGTAAATGGAAACAGTTCAATTACAATTTTGCTGTTTTAGACGCACAGACTCTACGATTTCGTAAAAATAAAGGTCATTAATGCTTTTTTTTCCAAAATAAATAAAACTAAAAAAGTTTACAGGGTTACAAAAGTTCAAATTTTGAGATAATCAATTGCGTTTTTGTTTTTTTCTGCCATAAAAAAGAAAAAAAAAAAGAAAAGAATCTGATTTTTATAAATTGGCTGAACTTTGTATTTTGAAGGAAAAATAGAAAGAGTCTTCAACGGGGGAAAAAGTTCACGGCAACCACAATTTTTTCCACCAAATGGCATCTCTAGAAAGAGTCCCAGAGCGGCAGAAATCCAAGTTTTTAGAATTTACTTAAAACTGACGTCTTGTAATGGACCCAGATTAGGGAGGAATGTGATTCGAGATACTTACCCGGGGTGTTCCTCAAGGAACATCCACTTAGTACTATCATACATTTAACCAGTTTTAACTATTAACTAGAAAAGTTTCCCAACAGATAGAAAACGGCTGGTTCTAATTTTTCTCTGTATCATGTATGGAATGCATTTTGTTGGGAAAAAATAAAGTACTAAGTTTAGCAGGGTGAGCCCAAACGTGGCACAAAGATAGTGCTTCGGACTAAAAAAAAGTAAAAAACTAAATATGTCAAACCTGAGAAAATTATTTTACAATGGGAAAAAACATCTACATTTTACCCAAAATCACAGAAAATTGAATTTTTTTTAAAGTTTTTAAAAGTCAAAACTGATGGATTTTTCCCTTTGGTCGGAGGAATTAGAAAGAATTTAAACCAATCAAAAAAAATAGTTAAAGGTCACAAGGTCAAAAGTGGACAGTTTTTGCTCTTATTTTATTCCTTCTGCTCCCAAAGTATTCCTTTTGTCTTTTTAAATCCACCAAACGGTTCCAGAGATATGTCCTTTTTCATTTTGTGTTAATTTTTATAGTCTTTACCAAGGGGTGTTGCTCACAGGGAAACAGAGCAGCCTAAAGACACGCCCCAGAGGATCCTGTAGCAACGCCCCTTTGGAAAAGGGTAATAAAAATTAGAAAAATTAACAGTAAACAAAGTCCCATTTCTCTGGAACCTTTTGGCAGATTTAAATAAAAAGAAAAGCAAAATTTCTCAGGGGATTAGCAGGAATAAATAAGAGCAAAATTTGGCCATTTTATACTCATAACAGGTCCTCTTTAAGGCTTATTTGCCATTGTGTTCTTGTCCACTTTCAGCGGTCCCATCGAGACTTGCATTACAACTCCCTGCAAAACGGGATTGTGTAGCTCCAGTGGGGCCATAGACAATAATGTTGCAGAAGCCGTAACCATGTGCTCTGTTGTGCATTATTTTGGAGCATATACGCCTATTGGAAGCGGACAATGAGCGACTGGGAATCTACTACGTCTGAGTGTCCAGCCCAAAAAATTATCCACAACAGAGCACCGGTGACTCCCTCTGCAACATTTTAGTCTGTGACTCTGTCAGAGAATCACCCATTGGGGTTTGAATGCAAAACCCCCCCCAAAGGGGCCACTGTACCCGGGCAAAAAACACTATGTGAAGGGAGCCTAAGGGTGTCCATACAATGAGATAAATATAGTTTGATGTACTGATTCTGTGTTGCCCGAGAACATCCAATATTTGTGGGGTATTTCAAATCTCTGCTGATGTTTTTTGTGGGGGGAAAGATAGATTAGACATGTTGAATTTCAATCTATTTTATCCCCTGGAGTGGCTTTTCCCTTTTTCCTATTAAATACATGCAGACCTGCTTAGCTTTCATGCGTATCGGGAGAGTTTTAGAAATAACCGTTGGGCCATCTTAGCAGTTAAGGTTATTCTCACACCTATTATTGAGACCCCCCCCAATTTGAGAATGGATCTCTAATATGCCCCCAAAAGTGGACCATTAGAGGAGCATAAGTGCCATCGCTCTACTGATCGTCTATGGGACAGCTTGTACAGAGCAAAGTCAACCTAATGAGTGTTTAACTAAAGAGCATACCTCATGTGGTGACGTTTAGCAGTTTGCACTTTTTTCGGTTCCTAGATACTGATATTGACCATTTGGAAAAGCAACTTAATGGCCAGAACCCACTAACATAATAAGGTAGGGCAATATTGGCACCAATAGGGCATATGCAAAGGGGTCGCCCCTAGTGGTCCACCCAAAAAAAAAATGTTTAGTATCACCGTAGCGATGGTCTCAAGTGTCCCAAATACTGGCTAGACCCTGCGGGGCTGATTCATTAAGGGCTGCACTTTGCATGCCAGTCTTCATGAAGGGCTCGTCGGAGTATTCTGCCAGGCCGGCGTCCCCATGGCGAGTTTGATGCGAGTATGTCGCACGACTTTCCGCATCAACATCCGGCACGGCCGCCCGCTCTCGGACCCGATGTGCGGCTGCATGTATTTCTAGCAGCCCGCACTCGGTCCGAGAGCGGGCGGCCGTGCCGGATGTTGATGCGAGAAAGTCGTGCGACTTACCGCATCAAACTCGCCAGTGTGACGCGGCCTAACTCTTAAGTGGTGCATGCCGTTTAATGAATAAGGGCTTTGTGCTCAGTGGGCCACAACCACAAATTTTCCCATTGGGGGAATGAAGAACTTTTCGTTTTAAATTTAAAACCACCGAAACATATCTGAGTGTGCGGGGGGGTGCTCGCTATGTTTTAAATATCAATTACCCACCACCACCCCGTTGCCCATAATACAGGGAAAATAAAAAATATTGACAACAAATGTTTTGCATTTTAATTTTTGCTTGGGTTGGTTTGTCGTTTCATACACCATAGTATAAAATTTAAAGACTCCCAACCTGCCGGGAAAAAAATTTTTCCCAGGCAGGAAAAATTTCAAAAAAAACTTGCCCTAAAAGCTCTTGGTCTGGAACAAAAAGTGTTTTAAATATTATATTATATTATATATTAAAAATTTATAATTTTTAAACCGTGAGTACGGAAGTTTTCAACATTGGTAAATTTAAAAAAGTTCATTTTTTTCTCATTATTGTCACCTGCTCCCTCTTTACTAAAAAAAACAAAATGTAGAAATTTTTGCAAATTTATTAAAAAAAAAAAATTAAAAAAAAAATGGTCAAATTTCAACCCTTTGCTCAGTATTGGAGAAGCACCTTCTGACTAGTCACCCTTAGTCTTCGGGGGAATGTGAAACAATTTTTTTCCCCCTGGATTTGGGGGTCCTGGGCCCATTCTCCTTGCAGTCCTTCCCGTTCCGTCGGGTTGGAGGGTGAACGTTGGTGGACACCCATTTTCAGGTCTGAGAGGGGCCCAAAGGGGGTTTAGGTGGGGCTTGGTTGGGTCAGGGAAGAAGGTCCAGATTTGTTGAAGCCCCCATTTTTTATTTGCTGTGTGCTTGTCTTTGTTTTGTTGGAAGGTGAACCTTGGGCAAGTCTGAGGTCCAGAGCACTCGGAAGGGGTTTTTCATCCGGATATCTCTGTACTTGGCCCATTCATTTTTTTGAATTGAACCAGTCATCCGTCCCTGCAGCTGAAAAAACCCCCATAGCATGATGCTGCCACCCCCAGTGCAGTTGGGTTGTATTTGGGGGGTGATGGCATGCCTGGGGTTTTTCCACAATACCGAAAAAAAAATTTCACCAAAAATTCTTTTTCGTCTCACGACCAGAGAATTTTTTCTAATAGTCTGGGGTCCTTCATGTGTTTTTTGAAAAATCTATCAGGGGTTTTTTTTTGTCTGGCATGAGGGGGGGCTTCCCTCGGGCCTCTGCCTAAAGGCCCGACGCTGGAGGGCGCAGTGTTGTTGACTTTTTGGGAAATTTCTCCCACTCCCATCATCTGTGGGGCTCAGCCACAGGTCTTGGGGGTTTTTCTTTTTCCCCTTCACCAAGGCTTTTTCTCCCCAAAAATTGCTCATTTGGCTGTACAGCCAGATCTGGAAGACTTTTGGGGGTCCCAAACTTCTTCCTTTAAGGTTATGGAGGCCCTTTTCTTAGAAACCTAGTACTGCAGAAAATTCTTTTGTAACCTTGGCCAGATCTGTCCCTTTCCCAATTCTGTCTTGAGCTCCTTGGCCAGTCCCTTTTACCCATGATTTCATTTGGTCTGAATCAAGTGGGCTTAATAGACGGTGGCGCCTTTACAAACAAGTCAAATCGTTTTTAATTAAACACAGCGGACTCCAAAGAAGGATAGTTA
>JARQOD010000006.1:9615025-9765525 GCA_033576555.1 Oophaga sylvatica | reverse complement strand
GTGGTACGTTGATTGAGCACCTATGGATCTGTATGGTTGGACTGGTTACAGATGAACCTTCTAGCGGGACCAGGGTCTAACATTTTTATTAAACCCTTATTCAAAAATTTTCTCCATTCTTATCCATAGGACTAACTAAAAACTTTTGGGTCCGAATATAAAATATATAAATGGCCTTCAGCTGTGAAATGTCATGGTCTCTATATAAGGGACAAAGAGACTTTTTAGTCTTCCACCCCCGACTCTAAGCCAGTGTTCCCCAACTCCGTTCATCAAGAGGCTCCATCAAATCATGTTTCAGGATTTCCTTAGTACTGCCAAATAGTGATGAGCGAATGTGCACGGATGACGCTTCATCCGAGTATGCTCGGGTGCTAACAGTGTCTTCCGCATGCTCGAAAAATATGTTGGAGTCCCCGTGGCTGTGTGTAGCCCAGCTACGCAGGCACACATAAAATCCAGGAGAATGCACAGGAAGGTAATCGCAAAAAGCTTGCTATTCATGCACTTCTCTCACACTTTCAGACACACCCACCAGGGGTATAGGAGGTGGTGACACGTAGCAGAGCTCAGTCAAGCTTCCTGTCTCAGGACAGTGCAGATCAGATAGTTTCCTGTCTTCAGTGCCAGTTCAGTCTGGACTTGGAGAGGAGAGAGGACTGAATCCTCGCAGAGCTAGCGTAGCTCACCTGACAAAGAAGTGGAGGCTAGTACGGGTGAAGTGCATCATCCTAGCCTAGTCAGAGCTACCCTTAATCAGTACCTCAGTAGAAGCTGAAACAAGGAGGAAACTGAGATCTGCTCAGCGAGCTTGGAAGAAAGCTGACTATTTCCATCGAAAGCTACAAGTGCTTATGCAAAGAGCAGAAGCAGGGCGAAGGCGCAGTGGAGAAGTTAGAGAAGTGCTACAGGTATTGGATTGCCTGCACTAAATTGCCGGACACCGGGGTCCGAAGCGTTGCTACAGTTTCAAGCTTAGTAACAAGAACACCGGAGGCATCTGGACTACAGGTCGCAGAGAGCAGCCCTAAGTGTCAATACGTAACCGGAGACAGGGAAAACAGGAGTCTAGCCTGATCAGCAAATATAGACTTAGTTTTCACCACTTAGAAGTTTCCACCACAACGTTGGCCGGGCAGTACAGCTATTGAGAAAGCTGGAGATTCAGAGTTAACTCCGCTTCAGGCAAGTTGGACTCACCTACATATTGAAGTAAAGGAGGCCTCTAACCTGCTCAGTGGTTACCGGAATGTGCATTCTCCACCCCGACCAGCTCCCCGGGATCTGCTTGAACCATCTACCAGTAAAAGGTATGAAAAGAAGCTGCATTGTGTGTGACTGAATTATTATCTACACCCTGCATCATCGTCACCATAGACTTCCAGGGACCCGTCTCACCTGTGGGAGACTTACTACCAAGCTGCCCCATAACATCCCCTGTGAAAGTCCTTATAGCAGCGCTGGTCCAAATAACCAGATACCACAGGTGGCGTCACAAACTACCTATCCTAAATATCCCCTGTAAATATTCCCCATCGCATTGACTGCCAGGGCCACGGACCGAGCCACCGCTACCAGTGACAACTCCCATAGATTTCCATGGGCTCGGCTCTGAGTACCCCATAGCCCTGGTATCCACAATTGTGGGGCGAGTCAATTCAACTTTGGCGTCACGAACAGGATCCGAAAGCTTGCAATTGTGAGTCCTGTGTGCCTGTATTGAACTGTTTGGTGAAAAAAGACTGTTTGCTGCATTTGGCGCCAAATTCCGCCATTTTACTGTCATGTTCGCGCCCTCAGGCGCTGGTGAAGAAGGGGGGCGTACCTGAAAAAAAACGCGCTGTTGCTTGGACACGCCCCCAACCTGCACCCCAATCTGCATCGCAAGCCGCATCGCGAACTGCATAGCAATCTGCATCGCAAACCGCACCGCAAACTGCATCACAATCTGCATCGCAAGCCGCATCGCAAACTGCATCGCAATCTGCATCACAATCCGCATAGCAAACTGCATCACAATCTGCATTGCAATCCGCATCGCAAACTGCATCGCAAAATAGAGCGGCATCATCAGAGCACCAGCGAAAAGGTCCTGTCTCCACCGCTGTGCCTGCGACGCTGCAGCCTGTAAAAGAGGTAGGCTCAGATTAACCAAGGGGGCATCAATATGTCGCAGCAACCAGCAGACGGAGCGGCCCCCGCCGGTAGCCCCAATAGCCCACCGCTTGGCATCGTGCCGCAGGATGGGGGTGCAGGCCCCTCACCTGGCCCGGTGGTCCCGCTCATGCCGCTAACCCTCCCATACATGCCTGGAGCGAAGTGGCTCCCCAGTACAGTGGCGAGCCAGACACCCTGCCAGGATTTAAACGGAAGATATGTAGTATTTTAGATATGTACTCAATGACTGAAAAGCAAAAAGCTGCTGTGGTAATAGGACAGTTAGCTGGTGCGGCTGAGAGAGAAGTAGAGACTTGGCCCACTGCAGACCAGGAGTCGATACCTGCGATTCTCTTAAAGCTACAGGCCATCTTTGAGGACCGCACAGAAACGGATCTCCGGATGGCATTTTATCAGTGCTTCCAGGGACCGGGTGACAGTATTAGGGACTACGCCTGCCGACTACAGGGGGCCCTGCGAGCTCTTAAACAGGCTAACCCCACAAGTCCCATTGATGAGAGCCAAATGTTAAAAGAGCAATTCGTGCGGGGACTGAGGTCTCCAGAGGAAGGCAGGACTGTAAACTGGTGGTCCTTGGATCATCCAGATGCCACTTTTGATGCTCTAAAGGACATGGCAATAAAGGGACTGCGACCCCTGGAAAAGCCTGAGGTGGCAAATCAGTATCACCCGGGTGAAGCCACTCTTAAGCCGGCAGTACCCACCTTTTCCCCGCAGGTGGCAGAAGCTACAATGCAGGTGGCGCCCCCTAGTGAGTTGGAATGTCTGCGCTCAGAAGTGCGCCAGCTGACTAAGAACTTGGCCACTGTAATGGATGCCCTGCAACTGCGGAAAGAGGAAGGAGGAAAGATCCTACTAGCCGACTGTCCGGAGGATGTCCCTTGGATGAACCGGAGGAAATGGAGGACGTCGCCACCCCGGAGGAGGACCACACCACCCCCAGGAGCGACTCCTGATCAACATCATCCTCGGCGGGAGATCGTCTGCTACCGCTGCAACCAAAAAGGTCATATGGCTCAGCAATGTCCTTTAAACGAGCCGATCCTGGGTCAGAGGGCCAACACCCAGGAGTAGATTCATCAGGCCCCTTAGACTGGAATCGCAGGTTCGTGGGTGGACGGTCCTACCTGTCCATGATTCTGGATGGGATTGCAATCCCTGCACTGCTGGACACGGGATCTCAGGTGACCATCATACCTGATGTCCTTTACAATAAATTTTGGTCCATGGACAGCCTCCAGCCCCCAAACCCTGACTTGACAGTGTACGCCACTAATGGTCTCCCTGTTGAAGTAATTGGAGCCAAAAACGTAAATGTAAAATTGGGCAGGGTGGAGCTGAAGGATCAGGGACTTTTAGTGGTAAAGACTGTAAATGAGGAGAATGCCTTAAATGTAATACTAGGTACTAACGTTATCAGTAACTGTCTGGGAGAAGTTGTGTTTTTGCTCCAACAGCTCGCTGAAGTTGCCAAGCCAAAGCAGAAGGGAGTGATCCAGAGGGAGATCCGGGCCCTGATGTGCCAGCAGCAAGCGAAGCTTACAGATGGTGAAATCGGTAATGTACGGGTCACAGACCCGAACCCCATTGTGATACCCCCAATGAGTGAAATGTTAATATGGTGTAGAGCAGCCATGGGTCTGAGAGGACAGAACTACCAAGCAGTAGTAGAGCCCCATCGCTCAGAACACAGACCTACACTCATGATTGCTAGAGGGGTAGTGGAAGTAGTAAATGGGAGAGTACCAGTACGACTTCTCAACTGGGGGGACGATGAAGTAAATTTGCCACGTTATGCTACAGTTGCTAAATTACATGCCGTAGATAATAATTCTATCCTCACAACCGAGTCCTTAGCCTCCCGCCAATCAGCGGAGGATAATGATCCGGCAACCCCGGTAGCGGACTGGTGTCAGCAGCTTTATATTGGGACTGACACCACTTCCGTCCACCAGAAACAGGGGGTACTACGGGTGGTACAAGAGTACGCACAAGTATTTAGCAAGCACCCACTTGATTTTGGGACCATTAAGGGAGTACAGCATCATATCCCTACAGGCAGTCATCCTCCCATCAAAGAGCGGTACAGGCCTATACCTCCAGCCCACTATCAGAAAGCTAAGGAAATGCTGCATGACATGAAGAAAGCCGGGGTGATAAGGGATAGTTGTAGCCCCTGGGCAGCACCTCTAGTTCTAGTGAAGAAAAAGGATGGTAGCATGAGAATGTGTGTAGATTATAGGCAAGTAAATCGTATAACACATAAAGATGCTTACCCATTACCACGCATAGAGGAATCCTTAGCTGCTCTGAAAACGGCTAACTACTTTTCTACCCTCGACCTTACTAGTGGGTACTGGCAAGTGGCTGTGGCTGAGGAGGACCGGGAGAAAACTGCTTTCACCACCCCAATGGGACTCTGCGAGTTCGACAGGATGCCGTTTGGTCTCAGCAGTGCCCCAGGAACATTCCAGAGGGTGATGGAGAGCTGTCTGGGACATCTCAACTTCGAAACTGTGCTGCTGTACTTGGACGACGTAATTGTGTACTCTAAGACATATGAAGATCATCTGAAGCACCTGGCGGAGGTATTTGAGTCATTGTCCAAGTTTGGGATGAAACTAAAGCCCTCTAAATGCCACCTGCTCAAACGGAAGGTACAGTACTTGGGACACATTGTCAGTTCCGAAGGAGTAGCGCCGGACCCCGAGAAGGTCACAGCTATTCAGAAATGGCCAGAGCCGAAGAACTTAAAGGAGGTGCGTCAGTTCCTGGGATTAACAGGTTACTACAGGAGGTTCGTGAAAGATTACACTAAGAAGGCGGCGCCTTTACAGGACCTCCTGGTAGGACAACCTCTTAAGAGCAGAAACCTTCCATTTAATTGGGGAAAAGAACAAGCTGAGGCATTCAAAGAGATAAAGAGATCCTTACCGGCGATGAAATCTTAGCCTACCCAGATTACAGCCAACCGTTCCTGCTATACACAGATGCCAGTAATGAAGGATTAGGAGCGGTCCTCAGTCAGAAGCAGAACGGCCAAGAAAAAGTCATCGCATATGCCAGCCGAAAACTCAGGCCAACTGAGAGGAATCCGGAAAACTATAGCAGCTTCAAACTGGAGTTCCTGGCGCTGGTCTGGGCCATTACCGAAAGATTTAAACATTACCTTGCCTCCAACAGGTTCACTGCGTTTACAGACAATAACCCTTGACGCACCTTGAAACAGCCAAGTTGGGAGCCATGGAGCAACGTTGGATGGCTCGGTTGTCAAATTACCAGTTTACCATCAAGTACAGGGCAGGCCGTAAAAATGCCAACGCGGACGCCTTGTCCAGAATGCCGCATGAATCTGACACAGAGGAAGAGTCAGACGATCTGGAAGAAATTGAGCTACCTGCGTTCCACCGAAATGGGATGGTCCAAGAGCAACGAGTCTACAGAAAGCGGTGTGGTGAGATGTTGAACCCTTTACCTCATCACAGCTGGAAAGAGACTCAGGACAGCGATCCCGTGGTCAGCCGTGTTAAGGAGCTGATAAAACAGGAAGGTTCCTCCTTGGAGAAAGATGCATCCATGCCAGCAAAGCTCCTGTGGAATGAAAGAAGCCGGTTGTTCATATACCGAGAGAAGTTGTGCAGGAGATACGTCGACCCAAGGACCCATGAAATGGTTTGGCAGATAGTGATCCCCAAAGCAGACATCCAAATGGTGTTGGAAGCTTACCACGATCAAGCAGGACACTTTGGCTGGAAAACGCTGGAGACCCTGTTGAGGTGTCGGTTCTACTGGGTAGGGATGCGCAGCTCCATCGAGAAGTGGTGCCGGAACTGTGGACCCTGTGGTCTCAGACGAAAAGACTATCATAGTCAGAGAGCACCCCTGCAGCCTATCCGGACGACTCGTCCCCTGGAGATCGTAGCATTGGATCACGTCAAGTTGTCCCCAAGCAGGTCAGGATACTCATATGCCCTGACCATGGTGGATCACTATTCCAGGTTTCTGGTGGTCGCCCCTGTCAAAGATATGACAGCAGAGACAGCAGCAAGAACCTTCCAAGCCAGTTTCTGCAGACCACACGGATATCCCGAGCAGGTGCTGACTGATCGAGGTCCTACATTCGAAGCTGAACTGTTTCAGGAATTCTGTCAACTGTATGGATGCAAAAAGATCAGAACAACACCATACCACCCTAAGACCAACGGCCTTAGTGAAAAGATGAATCACATTGTCATGGATTTACTGAAAACTGTACCCCTGGAAGAAAGGAATCGGTGGCCAGACTTGTTACGCGACCTGGTTGACTTGTACAACCACATCCCAGTAAGTTCCACTAACTGCACTCCAGCTTACCTTATGAGAGCAAGACCTGGAAGACTGCCAATGGATTTGGAGCTGGGAGTGGTAGAACCAGAGGCTGATGACAGTGCTGAAGATTGGGACACAACTCGACAGGAACAGTACAAGAGAGTACAAGCCTGCGTAGAAGATAGTCTCAACAAAGTAAGAGAAAAACAAGAGAAGAACTATAACAAAAATGCTCCCGCTAAGCCTTTAATGCCTGGAGAAATGGTGCTCAAAAGGAAAAGAAGAACACACAAGTTGGATGATCAGTGGGAACAGGAGCCATACGTCGTGCAAAATTCCAATTTTGATAACAGAAAGGTCTGTACCATTAGTAAGGATGGAGGAAAAACGACGGCAACGGTGTCCAGAGATCATTTAAAGTTGTGTCCTTGCCCATTAAAGCTCCGTGAAGAAAACCCTGTTGTCCATCAAGAAGAGAGTGCTGAAGCGGTCATACACACGGATTTGGGGGATTTACCTGCGGATTGGCCCAGATTGGGAGACGCTGTAATTATTCCTGTGCTGCAGTTTTATCAACCGCAAGAGGAGTCTCTACCACCAGTCATACCAATTGTGCCAGTAGAGCCAGTTCCAGAAGAACCTGTTCTGGCAGACCCTCAACCATTAGAACCCCAAGCAGCGGACCCGCAAGAAGCAGCACCACAAGAAGTGGAGTCCTCTGGTGAAGCTGGTGAAGCAGTACCGCCTCCTCCAGTCGCTAGCATGCTTGCCAGGTCCCTAGAGAGGTGGAGTCGTGTCTATAGTTTGCCGTTACGCAGAACAGAAAGGTTAGAGACTACCATACCTGACGCTACCCCACGTAGGTCAGAACGTATCACTAAAGGTAAACTACCTATTCGCTATCAGGAGTAGTCCTAGTAGACTAGTTAGCAAGACCCAGATAGGGTTTATTGCATCTGAAAAATTGTATAAAGTTTGAAAAAGTATTAATGTAATTATTTGAAATGTGTTTTAACCATGCCAATGGACTGCGTGGCTGTGGACGGTGCCAGCCCAAGAACTTGTTTTGTAAATCGTTGCACTACGGTGCCCTATCTTGGTTTGACATGAAACCATTACTATCAACCTCTGAAGAAAAACCCGTATGGTGTGGCCTAGAGTGAGGTCTGCAGTCAGAAGTCCTGCAGCCCACCCAGGACCCACGTGGGAGGTTTTTGGTGCGGGTCCTCCACAAGTATCTTGTAAATATGGAAATGTCTTGATATTTTGATACTTTTGTATTTTATAATGTACAAATTGTAACGTTCAAGAAGTCGTACCTCCCGGATGGGAAGAGTTATAATGTTTATGTTAATGCAAAACAAAATGTTCTTTTTGTCTTTTACAGCCCGGGAGTGCTGTGTTTTACCAAGGGGGGATGTGTAGCCCAGCTACGCAGGCACACATAAAATCCAGGAGAATGCAAGGAAGGTAATCGCAAAAAGCTTGCTATTCATGCACTTCTCTCACACTTTCAGACACACCCGCCAGGGGTATAGGAGGTGGTGACACGTAGCAGAGCTCAGTCAAGCTTCCTGTCTCAGGACAGTGCAGATCAGATAGTTTCCTGTCTTCAGACAGTGCAGTTCTGTGCCAGTTCAGTCTGGACTTGGAGAGGAGAGAGGACTGAATCCTCGCAGAGCTAGCGTAGCTCACCTGACAAAGAAGTGGAGGCTAGTACGGGTGAAGTGCATCATCCTAGCCTAGTCAGAGCTACCCTTAATCAGTACCTCAGTAGAAGCTGAAACAAGGAGGAAACTGAGAGCTGCTCAGAGAGCTTGGAAGAAAGCTGACTATTTCCATCGAAAGCTACAAGTGCTTATGCAAAGAGCAGAAGCAGGGCGAAGGGCGCAGTGGAGAAGTTAGAGAAGTGCTACAGGTATTGGATTGCCTGCACTAAATTGCCGGACACCGGGGTCCGAAGCGTTGCTACAGTTTCAAGCTTAGTAACAAGAACACCGGAGGCATCTGGACTACAGGTCGCAGAGAGCAGCCCTAAGTGTCAATACGTAACCGGAGACAGGGAAAACAGGAGTCTAGCCTGATCAGCAAATATAGACTTAGTTTTCACCACTTAGAAGTTTCCACCACAACGTTGGCCGGGCAGTACAGCTATTGAGAAAGCTGGAGATTCAGAGTTAACTCCGCTTCAGGCAAGTTGGACTCACCTACATATTGAAGTAAAGGAGGCCTCTAACCTGCTCAGTGGTTACCGGAATGTGCATTCTCCACCCCGACCAGCTCCCCGGGATCTGCTTGAACCATCTACCAGTAAAAGGTATGAAAAGAAGCTGCATTGTGTGTGACTGAATTATTATCTACACCCTGCATCATCGTCACCATAGACTTCCAGGGACCCGTCTCACCTGTGGGAGACTTACTACCAAGCTGCCCCATAACATCCCCTGTGAAAGTCCTTATAGCAGCGCTGGTCCAAATAACCAGATACCACAGGTGGCGTCACGAACTACCTATCCTAAATATCCCCTGTAAATATTCCCCATCGCATTGACTGCCAGGGCCACGGACCGAGCCACCGCTACCAGTGACAACTCCCATAGATTTCCATGGGCTCGGCTCTGAGTACCCCATAGCCCTGGTATCCACAATTGTGGGGCGAGTCAGCTGCATGTCTCAAATGTTCGACAGTGATAACACAGGCAATCCCTAAATGTGTTGCTGCTGTCGAACATGCAGGCACGGGGGCTCCAACATATTATTTGAGCACGCTGAAGAAACTCAGCACCGAGCATGGCAGATAACACCTTATTCGAGCAGGCTTGGTCATCACTACTGTCAAAGTGATAATTCCATCTGTTGGTGGCTCTTGAGATCTGTATTTGGGAAACACTGCTCTAAGGCATACTCGCTACTCGCCCCCAAAACGTCCTGATGTTCCTGCATAAAGGTGAGATCTCCTAAACTCCCAAAACAACTGGAATATCTCCCGAGCACCCTGAAGCTCCCCAAAACCTCACCAGCATTTCTAACAGGTTTATTTTACATGGTGTCATGGTGCTTTGTCATAAAGAGCCCTGTGTCCAATTGATATTATATATTCAGGGGTCAATAGGTGGGATTGGCCTCTATAAGGGGGCTTGATGAAGCATGAAAAGAAGATAATTCGTAGATGGTTAAATGTAAAATTTGGCAAGCATGCTCTACTTCCTTATAGTTAACGTGGTTGACGAGTCCAATGATATCTATGAACTATCCTTAGGACAGGTTTTCAATATTTGATGGATGGGAGTCTGACACCAATCAGCTACTTACTCTGGTGGTGGCTGAATGTAAACATTGTATGGAGCAGTACTGCATGGGTGGGGTTTCTGGATGTCCAACCCCCACTGAGCCGATATTGATAACTTTTCCTACAGAAAGGTCATTAATATCATATGAACAACTTCTTTAATCCTGTTGTGCTTTTGCCCACCCTCCAATGTAGAGAGCCAGTGCAAAATGCCGAACCTTCCCCGACCCTCATACCCTCCCTAGAAGACCCAGCTTCTCTGTGCGCTGTACAGACACCTCATTTAAATGAATGAATTTGGGGTTTAAAATCATTTTTGCAGTTTTGTTTTTCTTAAAAAATGTGTATGTTTGCTTGTATAGCCTCTGTGTTGTACTGTCTAACGCTAGCTGTAGAATAAGTTAATAGAAACCGTCAGTAAGCGCATTCTACAGTGACTTTGTAGGTTCTTTAATGTCTTTTTATGAACTCCTCTATGCTAATTTATCACCATAGAGCAGATCAAAATTTGTCTGATATTTAATATAGTCATAAATCTGCTGAGAGGAGTCCAATAAAAGACATAAAAAAGACACAAACCTTCCCATCAGCATGAGACCACTGACTAATAATAAGATTGCAACAGAGGATAAAAAAAGGCTTTTTTTAATGATACCCAATTGCAGCAATAATTATTTTTAGGCAAAAGTACATACATTTACCAACAGAGTTTTTGCATTTTCCAAGGACCAAACCTTTTTATTTTTACGTTCACATAGATGTATGAGGACTTGTTTTTTTCCAGGATGAGTATTAGTTTTGAGTTGCACCATTCATTTTACCATACATCATTATCATCAGAGGCAGGATTATAATGACAGGTAAACACCTCTAAATACAGCTGATAATATATTATGCACCAATCACAATAGGCAATGTCACAGCTCACCTCATTTACCTCCCTTCAGAATGGCCTTTGCACACGCTCATTAGATGTTTCACAACAAAAGAGAAGGTCAGAGTCAGTTTATTGTGGCTAATGTTCATGTGTTGTTTCCTGAAACTACAGGAAGTTACAGTCTAATAGAGCTCCAGTGGCCGATATGAAAATCGCAAAATTTTTAATTTTAATATAGATTGTGATATGTAAAAAAAAATATTAAAAAATGCTAAAAAATTATTTACACAATAGGTAATTTCTCTCAAGATCTAAATAATGTAAAGTTTGTATACGCAGCTGCAAGTTAGAGCCAAGTTTCCTTGTGCAGCTTAGTTATACCAGGACAACCATGAGCACCAGCGTAATACTGGTGGAGAGTTTCTTCGAAGAGTCCATATTGAACCTACATCTGGCAGAAGTGGTCCGGCACTTGACCGGGAGCATCTTGCCAGGACATTTGCTTAGGTTTCCCGGGGGAAGACCCAGAAACTGGAACAATACTTTCTGTTCAGCTCATATTTACAGAACTGGAGCTGCTCCACTCCTACATAACGTCTCCGTGCTCCGAAATCTGCCCAGTACTGGCCCGGGGTCACCCTGATGGTGTCAGTGATCCTCAATCTTACACGTATGTTCCTGCATTGTGGCAACCGGCTCCCGCTGAGCTCGCAGCCTCTCCATGGGAACCTATACGACGCTGTAAAGACATCACCGTGAAATGTTGACAGGTTAATGTGACTATGGCGGGATTAGCTGTATAGCATTATACAATAAACATGGATTCAGCCTGTGATTACACTGACTCGTAAAATTTCCACCCGCCTTATATTACGGATCCCTTAAACCATGAAGAATAAGCGCAGGATCTAACCCTGGCACTAATGCCCGGCTCTCCTAAGATTTTTATGTATTTGCTCCATTGACTGTACAACTTCCATAATACCAAGGTGAGGTGAGGGGTCTACAGTGCAAATACTGAAATAAGGGTCCCCTTCTAATGCTGGTTATAACCAACCATTCTGGGCAGGAGAACTTGATGTGTTTTCCCCAATTTACTTCCCAGGATTTCTAGATTAGTCATTGATACACTTGTTTGCTTTTATTGGGCAAAAGTTCTCATTCATCGGACACAGTATCCAAAACCCCCACTATCAGGATCAGCCTATATGGTGAATAGCCCATCATGCAGACCCCTATGATTAGGATTACCCAAACATTGGAAAGCACAGCACCCAGACCCACCACAATCAGGATCAGGCTATATGTTGGATAGCAATGCACCCAGACCCCAACTATCAGGATCACCCTATATGTTGGATAGCCGAGCACGCAGGCCCCCCATGATCAGGACTAACCTATACGTTGGATAGCACAGCACCCAGACCGCCCACAATAAGGATCAGACTACATGTTGGGTAGCAATACACCCAAACCCCCTATAATCAAGATCAGAATATATGTTGAACAGCCCAACACCAAGCCTCCACAATCAGGATAGTCTATATATTGGACAGCATGACACCCAGACCCCCGCATTCAGGATCAGCCTATAAGTTGGATAGCTCAGCACCAGTATTTATATGTTGGATAGGCACAAAGTACAAAGTTCACCAGTGAAGATCCTCTGTGTTGAAGGTAAAAATCACTGCTTGACTTGACATTCAGACAAAACAAACAAAGGTATCCAGCCGTTTGGATCTAAAACTTCACCAATCTATTAGTACAGCTGAAAAGGTTCCAGATACATAAAAAATATTGCATCAAGGCAAAAACTATGTCTGTATGTTGGTTAGCACAGCACCCAGATTCCCACAACCAGGATCAGCCTATAAGTTGGATAGCACAGCATCCAGGACTCCTACAATCAGGATCAGTCTATATGTTGGATAGCACAGCAGTCAGACTCCTAAGATCAGGATCAGCCTATATGTTGGATAGCACAGCATCCAGGACTCCTACGATCAGGATCAGTCTATATGTTGGATAGCACAGCCGCCAGACTCCTCACTATCAGGATCAGCCTATATGTTGGATAGCACAGAAGCCACACTCCTCACTATCAGGATCAGCCTATATGTTGGATAGCGCAGCCGCTAGACTCCTCACTATCAGGATCAGACTATATGTTGGATAGCACAGCAGCCAGACTCCTCACTATCAGGATCAGCCTATATGTTGGATAGCACAGCAGCCAGACTCCTCACTATCAGGATCAGCCTATATGTTGGATAGCACAGCAGCCAGACTCCTCACTATCAGGATCAGACTATATGTTGGATAGTACAGCAGCCAGACTCCTCACTATCAGGATCAGACTATATGTTGGATAGTACAGCAGCCAGACACCTCACTATCAGGATCAGCCTATATGTTGGATAGCACAGACCCAGATTCCCACAACCAGGATCAGCCTATAAGTTGGATAGCACAGCATCCAGGACTCCTACGATCAGGATCAGTCTATACGTTAGATAGCACAGCAGCCAGACACCTCACTATCAGGATCAGCCTATATGTTGGATAGCACAGCCGCCAAACTACTCACTATCAGGATCAGCCTATGATATGGAAATTTAATTAGGATAAAAATATCCTGTGTTTGCTGCTTGCCATGTCCAAATCTCTATATAATGTCTTCTTGAGCGCTCAGAACGAAATGAGGACTGTCCACACGAAAGTGTCAGTATAACAGTTCGTCAAAGACATACATTTATTATTGTTTCAAGTTTTTATACATTTACAAAAAGGGGCTGGTTAGTCAATTAACATACAATTAAAAGCTGCTAGATTATTGGCTGTTCTAGTGTAAATATGATAATTATGATAATCATGATTAAAAGAGCTAAAGTTGCAGAATTATTGTTTATATTCTTGTGACCTAGTTGCCTTGCATAACTATAATGTAAACAACAGATATCTAATAGGACATTTTGTACTTCATGCATTTGTTCCTTTACGAAGGCCTCTTATGAAGGCCAGATTTCTTTAAAACGACTGATTATAGCTGGCCTAGAAATATGTGAGCACAGGGTTTTTTAGCAAGTGAGATCTATCTAACTGTGAACTGTGAATACATATATGTGAATATACTTTGAATATATGGAATACATATATATTTCCATGACAGTTCCCCCTTAGATACCACTTGCCCTAAAAACCTGCTCCTGGCCCAAAGCGCTGCAACTCTTTTATGCTGCCGGTGAGTTGAGACACCCCTAGTACATGCCTCCCCCACCGAATACAGACTTTTCGCAAATGGGCGGTCAGGAGGACTGTCCCTGTCGGGGGTTTATGTGTTTGCAATCATAATCTCATAGTTGATATGATGTTTCATCAAGGATGTGTATTCTCAGTCTGGAGGTAGTTCGGAGATCTGGTCAAGCCAGGCAGTTCCATCCGGACTGGTGCGAGGTCCAAGATGGTGAGTGGCATCAAATTGGTTGTCTCCTGAACAGTTTTTTCCATTATCCTGCGGATACAAGGAATAACACAGCAACCAGTAATTAATGCAAAAATGAGAACCCCCATAATGGCTGTCCCAACCTGTGCCAACATTTTCTGCCACCCACTCATCCACCCAAAGTATCGATCCCATGGGTCAGTGACACCTGAGTTCTGTTTCAGTTCCTCTGATAACTCATTAAGTTTCTGTATTGCCATTGTGACTTTACCATTTGGGCCAGTGTTGTCTGGGATGTAGGTGCAACAGGTGTCTTTGATCATTTTGTAAACACCTCCTTTCTCAGCTAGAATCATATCCAAAGCCATTCTATTCTGGAATGCCATAATGGAAGTGGGGCCTAACTGTGCTGCCAAACCTTTTACAGCATCTATGGTGAAGTTAACAAATCTCTGCTGGTTATAATAGATGTAATTTATCCAATCAACATTTTTGTTTATAGTGACTCAAATCCTGCTTTAACTTGGTCTCTGGCCTTGAACTCATCAGGTAGGTCATCTGGTCATCTGTCTGGTCAGTCAGAGCATCCACGACATCCTTCATGGCTTAGGTGTCTCTCCTGGTACGGGAGCTTCCTTGCAATGCGATACGTGAATTCAAACAGGCTTTCCCTCTAGTTACACAGAGGTTGATGTCATCTGGGGCTCTTGGACAGGATCATCAAATCTGGCAGTGAGGAGAAAAACTCGAGAATGGACATTAGTTTTTGACCAATTCAATTACATAAGTGTTATGATTTGGTAGCTGAGGAGAGCAGGCAAAAAAGGCAATACACCAGAGAGGTTGGAATCTATGGGATTGCAGTACCCTGACTAACCACCACAACTAAAGGCAGCCGTGGAGCGTTCCTACGTTGGTCCTAGACGCCTCGTCACAGCCTGAGAAGCTAACTACACCTAAAGATAGAAAAAGGAAAGCTATCTGCCCCGGAGCAGATCCCCAAAGAACATAGGAAGCCCCCAAACATGTAATGGCGGTTAGACAAGAGGAAATACAGACACAGACAGAAAATAGAATGAGCAAACGCTGGGGCCCAATCTGTCTAGATAGAAGAGGATAGGAAAGGCACTTACTGCAACCCCAAAAAACCCTGAAAAGTACCAACTCTACTAATTACAAAAACACCTGAGATCACACGACCTCTACCACCTAAATTAGTTCTCTGGTGTAACAAAAACTAAACAGCAACCACTGAAAAAACTGGAAAAGGCAAGTGAACAAACAGTGGCTGAACTAAACTGAGAGGAGCATAAGCCCCCGAAGGGGACCCGGCAGACCCCCACAGAAGTGCAGGACAAAATGCAGGCACCAAAAAACTAAAAGAAGAAAATGTCTTATCTGTTAGCAGAAGATGCAGGCACGAAACAGCTTTTCTGGGTCTCTGGGAGTGTGCCTTATGCTAAACAGTGCAATAGGGAGTGTGTCATGCCATGGTTTGCGTGTCTCTTGGGCAATTTTTCAGCATTCTATTCTTAAGTGTTTCATTCAGTTTTTTCTACCTTCCTGCTGCTCTGGGGGTGGTAAGGAGTGTGTAGGCCTAAATCTGACCCTACTGCTAATCGGGTCTTGTGTGTCAGATTTGCTGTGAATGCGAGTCCCTGATCACTTTCTATCATTTCTGGAACCCCGTATCTGCACACTATTTTCCGAAAGTAGCTTCGTTGCAGTAGTCTTTGCTGACTTGGAAGGCTTCTGTTCATCTTGAAAATACTTCTTTTAACCACAATGGCGTATTTGAATCCTTCACTTGGCGATATCTGGATGTGGTCTATCTGGATCCTTTGAAGCTGGTAAAGTGGTCTTTCCAGATGAGGTGAGGGGGTCTTTCTTCCATACGTCCAGGCTTGCATTTGCCGCAGGTCAGACAGCTGCTGGTGAATTTGGCTGTTAGGGTGGAGATCCCTGAAGCGAACCAGTAAGCACCAATCAGATCATTCATTTGTGTCTTTGATATGTGGATGTAGGTCCATCTACCCATTGGACCACCATAGGGTGCATACTTTGTGGTAGGCAGAGTTTGAAGTCTATTCTTGATAGCCTTCCTTCTTCACGTGTTGCTTTTTTCGCATTCAGCTCTTCTTCTCCTTTTGGAGCTTGGTCTTGTAACTTCTTGAGCAGATCCCAGGACGTCTTTTTGTCAGGTTTCTTGTCTTCAGTCGTCATGTAGTAGCCGTCCGGCTCTACGACCTCTCCCACTTCTCCATGTTGTCTTCCTTTGGCTGCTTCTTTGGCTGCCATGTCCGCCATGTTATTGCCTCACGCCTCTTCTGTTTTCAGTTTTCCATGCACTTTGATTTTTCAAATTGCCACCATTTTGGAAGTTGGAGTACACCCAGCAGGTCCCTGAAGGCTCCATGATGCTTCACGGTTGTCCTGTTTGCTGTGATGAAGTCCCTTGTAGCCCAGATGGGTCTAAAGTCATGTGCTATGCCATGCGAGTAACTGTAGTCCGTGTAGATGTTTGCAGTCTTGCCTTCTGCCATCTGACAGGCCTTCGTCAGCGCTATCAATTCTGCTTCCTGGGCTGACAGGCTAGGTGACAGACTTCTGGACCACAGGATTTCTTGATTGCTGGTCACTGCACTTCCTGTGTTGAAACTTCTTCATCATCTGCAAATCTGGAGCCATCCAAGTATCCCCCTTGGGAGTGGGAGTAGAGTGGCCGGGCTGAGGACTGTAGGTCTGGAGACGGTGACATTATGAGACAAAGGCAATAGAGGCGCCACAAAGATGCCTGGCGGTGGAGAGATTACTGTTGGTTGAGCTTGATTGAAGATTGCCAAGATGTCATGTGGAGTGAGAGTTTCCAGTGGCTGTCCAAAAGTGATGTCAGCAACCTTGTCCAGGAGGGTGTGTGCTGCAGATACTGCCATCAGGCAGGAGGGTGTTCTTCTTGCAACTGGATCCAAGCGGGCTGAGAGGCAGCCTAAAAGTCTCTGTTTTCCCCCGTGAATCCGTGCCAGGACTCCAATAGCATGACCTTCTTTCTTCCATCAGGTAGACGGAAAGACTTTTCATAGTCAGGTAGGCCTGGTATTGGCGCTGAGACTGTGGAGTTCTTCCAATCTCCTGAATGGGTTGAGGGCTGCGTCTGATAGAAGGAGCGGGGTTGCGTTGATGCAAGCGCACAGAGGCTGCATTAGGTCTGAGGCATCAGGGATCCAGGTTCTGCAATATGACACTAGACCAGGGAAGGCCTGCAGCATTCTTGGAGTTGTTGGGGGAGCCATCTTCTCCACAGTGGTCTTCCAGTCTTTTGACATGTGTTTCGTCTTGTGGGCAATACAGTGTCCCAGGGATGTAACTTGCTTTTGGCATCACTGGACTTTGTTCTTCCAGACCTTGCGTTGCTGTTCTTCCAGGTAGAGTAGGAGAGATAAGGAATAGGCTGTGCAGGTGTCGATGTCAACCACACAAAAGAGAAAGTCATCCACGTGTTGTAGAAGAGTGACTCTTGCATATTCTGCAATCCAGTTGACGAAGATGGAGGACATTGTCTTGGTGAAACTTGAAGGGCTTGTTTTGAGCACCTTGAGGCAACATTGTCCATATGCACTGCACTGGTGCGTGAAAGCAGGCCTCCAGGTGGAGGGGAAACACTGAAGAAGGTACTGGCCAGGTTGATCACCGTGAATACCGTTGCGGTGACTGGGACTCTTGAGAGCAGAGTGTGATGGTTCAGCACTGTTGGGGTTTCAAATACCGTAGCCTCTTTCGCGGCCTCCAGGCCTTGCACCATTCTAAACTCAGTGGGGTTTACAGTCTTTTTCTTCACTGTGGAAAGCTGGGATTGATTCCCATGGGCGAGGCAGCCCAGTTTGGCCTTGTCCTTCAGTATGCAGCAGGGGACTCCCATCTGCTGGTGCAGAGCTGGCGGGAAAACAAGCCGTCTACTAGGATCCACATCATGAGAGATGACGACCAGCTGGCTTTCTTGTTCTCCACCAAGACAGTTACTGTGTTAGCACCTGTTCTGGTCACAGGGGGTCTTCTTGTTGGGACGTCTCCTTAAACGGCTGCTTTTTTCTCAGCACGGGCCATCAGTAGTTTCTTTTTCTCCAGCTCGGTCTCAGGTCAGTATTTGTGCACAAGTTTGAAGAGCTGAGTGGCCTTTTGCCGGTCTAGGGCCTGGGTGAACTGGTTGATTGCAGGGGGCACCTCCTGGTGCTTGCAAAAGATGAACCTCTGGCGTTAGAGCTGGATGAGGTGTTGCCATTCCATGAAGCGAGTAGAGTCCTTCTTGAGTTGAATATCCTGGCCAATGTCAAAGTTCTCAGGCCGTCTTCTTAGGCGAGTTCACTTAGACCTTCAGTTGGTCAGAGACATCTTGACTCTGGGTGATGGAGTGACTTTTCTGGTACTATGTCCAGCACCTCCTGTGATAGGTCTGCAGTGTGGTTGTTTGAGGTTCCTGTTTCTTCTTGGGTCAGTGGTGAAGAAAGTGTCATGGTCCCATCTTCCTGGAACACTCTGGTCGCTTTCAGCTTCTGCAGTAGGTCCACTCCCAATAGGTTGAGGGTGCAGGTTTTTTACACAACAAACTGGGACATGATGGAGTGTTCTGGCTGAGTCCACACGCTCAGGGGCTTCATAATCTGGAATATCTGACTTGACCATCAATTCCCATGCAGGAAGCAGAAGATTCTGATAGGTAGGTGAGGTTGCGGAGTTCCACAAGAAAAGATATGACTACGCCATCCGCTCTCAGGATATTGGTCCCACTGGTGGGGTTCCTTGTGGACTTGGTGTGCTCTTGTCCTATGGACGGGGTTCTTCACTGCTTTCTGTGTTTCTTCTTTTTCTGGGTGAAGTCAGTGTTCTGCACTTGTTCCGGAAATGACCAAACTCGCCACAGTTGTAACACTTGACATTCCTTCTGTCCCGGCGGGACTCAATCCTTTTTGCTACTGTGAGCAGGGTATCCATTGCTATTGATGTGTACTCAGGCCTGGCTGCTACCAGTGGTTTCCTGATTGGTTCTCTCAGTCCATGCACAAAAGCCTGTGCCAACATCCGTCTGTGTGTCTGATCATGGGTAATGAGGCCCAAATCTTGAAACACTTGCATTACTCTGTCATGGAACTTCTCCACAGACTCTGTCTTGTCTTGACTCGTGACATGTAGGCTGAGAGTTTGTCCTGTCAGTCTGCTTTTGGCCCATTCTCTGAGTTGCTCAATTAGCTTTGGTCCTGTCTCCCAGGCATACGCATCTAACTCTGTTGGGAGCTTGAAGTGTTCTCTCATAATTGGCCAGAATGCATCACCTGCTTTTATTTCCATTACGGTCCAGAGATCAGTCCAGGCTGCTGCATACGTTCGCTGGATCTGCTGCATTTTTTGGCAAAATGGCATGGGGTGTATCCCTGGGTCTGGCAGCATACTGATCACCTGGCTTGGGATGAAGGGCTCATAGGATGGTGCCTCTACCTGTCCCTGCTCTATTGGTGCTTGTGTGTTTTCTTCCCTAGTATTGGGCAGCATGTGTGACGTTGCATCTTCATCTTCATCAGATAAGAAGTGACATGGTGTACTTGGTGCATACACTGGGTGAGATTTGGGCTTTAAAGTTGTTTTGCTGCATGGGGATTTCCCACTTCCTTGCTGAGGCTGCGGTGGATCAGTGTCATGGTTCCATGCTAGCAGCCCTGTAGCTATACCACTCCCCTGTGAAGCCCTAGCAGTGGACTGTTGTGTCTGGGGGCTACATGTAGCGTTTTGTGTAGGGAGATCTGCACTTTCTTCTCCTGATATAATGACTGGCAATGTTTGTACTGTGCTTGGGATAGACAAGGTGCCCTGTGCTGGAGACACTGAATACAGGGACACCACATTGCTTGGATTGGGCGTTGACCCAGTTGATGACGAAGTAGAAAAAAGAGGAAGAGAAGGGAGGTGTGAGGGAGGAGCGAGAGAAAGAGGAGGGGAGGGAGAGAAGAGTGAAAGGGGGAAAAGAGAGAAAGATGGAGGAGAGAGAGAGAGAAAGATGGAGGGGGAGAAGTAGAAGAAGATGAAGAAGAAGATTTGAGAGTTGGAGAGGAAGAGGAAGAGATAGAAGAAGAGGAAGATGAAGAAAATGGATGTGTCAGAGATGTGATGGAGGGAAAAGAAGGAATGAGAGGGATGGCAGCGAGGAAAGAGGAGAAAAGTGTCAGTATTCCGGGTTTTCTAGGTAACTTTGTCAATGATTTTGCCCTTTGTTAAGATGGAGTTTGCTGTTTTCTGTGCCCTACTTCCTGTTCGTTTGTTTAAAACCCGGCTCAGGTGCTGGCTTCACTGCTGGAATATTCTGCTTCTGTTTCCCTGCAACCCAGCTGCTTGTTCCTCACAGATCGTTGTGTATTTACCAGGGAAGTGCATAACCAGGTTATCTTCAGGTGTTTCTCTGCCACAGCAGTTTCTACCCATGGCTCTGGACATTCTCTGCATATGTAAGTTGCACATACTGTGTTGTCACTAAACTGTTGACTTGGGAAATTAACCTTTGGTTCACTCCATCTGATAAGAACTGTGTTTCTGAACTGTTGCTGTTTAACCCTTTGTGCATTACCTCTGGTGAGAGCTGTTGGAACTATTACTGGAACCTTACTGACTTATGAACTTGTTGTTGGACTTCACTGAATTAAGCCACAACTGAGATTAACTTGTTCCTGGACCTCCCTGTGTTTTCTGCATACCTGGATCTGACTCTTCACACACCAGCAGTGTGTAAATCCAGCCACGTAACTTGTGCATCAGACTTACCTTGTGGTCACATTTGTGTGAGGACTTCGTCGTAAGAACTTTACCACCCTCGCTATAGAGGTTCAAGGACTTATATATCCGGATTCATATAACTGGACTTGTGTATATATATATGGACTCATTGCATGTCACTACGGGTTGTTTGAATATTGTTTTTGGGGGTTTTGCTGTTTCACAAATACATTATTTGCATTCAAAGAAACCCGTCTCTGATTGTTCATTGCCCCACGCTATCAGAATCCTCGAGTTCCTACAATAGTATTACAGGATATTCCAGCCTAAAAAAGAGGATTCTGCTGGGGCAATGACGGAGACACGGGCAGACAAACTGTTCACCATAGTTAACTCCTTGCAGCAGGAGGTGTCGGCTGCACTCAATCAAATTAGAGACTTGGAGTCTCGGGTTAACCACAATGCACAGGGGTTTGGTCAGGCTCTCCAAGATCTACGTTCTAGGTTAGGAGTCCTGGAGGCCTTACCTACTGAGCCTACCTCATCCACCAGTATGCCCAAATTGCCTCCATTCCGTTTTAATGGTGACCGAAGTCAATTCCGTGGGTTTGTTAATCAATGTATATTATTTTTTGATGTACATGCCTCTTACTACCGGTCTGATAGATCTAAGGTTCTATGTATTATTATGTTGTTGACATCACGTGCACTGGCTTGGGCAAATCCTATGGTTGAAAGTCATGATACCCGTCTAAATAATTTGGACAATTTTCTGGCAGCCATGGCGCAAATGTTCGACGATCCCAACCGCCGTGCTACCGCTGAATCTGCCTTGCTTTCCTTACGCCAGGGGAAACGGTCAGTCATAGAATATGTTACTGAATTTAAAAGGTTAGTGGTGGACACCCAGTGGGAAAACAATGCTTTGTTACCAATCTTTAGAAAAGGTTTGTCAAATGTAATCAAGGATGAGCTAGCTCGTTCAGAGTCTCCACAGGAGTTTGAATTGTTTATACAGCACTGTGTACGTATTGATACCCGTTTAACTGAACGCAGACAAGAAAAATGGGCCGCTGTAAATCGCATTACTAATTACTCTCTTCCGTCCAGGGAAACCACAGGCAAAAACCCGCGAGAGGCTGAGGAGGTGCCTATGCAGGTGGACTCACTGCAGAGACGTGAGAATAATGAACGCCGCGAACACCGTTTCCGTGAGCGCTTATGTTTCTATTGTGGTCAATCGGACCATTTCCTTATCAATTGTCCTAAATGTCCTAGGCGACCCAACAAGGTGTTGGCGGTAGTAGGAGATTATGATAACACAGACGCTGAGTCTGAAGTTTCAGAAACCAGTCTACATCTAGATGCGGTTTTTTCCCCCAATACTGATGCCGACTTCCCCTAAAGATCACGGGGAGAAATATTCACATTGTTCTCTTCCTATACAGATTCAGTGGGAGGAACAGTGGATATCAAGTTCTGCCATGATAGACTCTGGAGCAGGTGGGAATTTCATGGATTCTTCTTTTGCAGAGAAACATGGTATAAAGACACAACTAAGAGCTTCACCAATCAGTATGGAAACGGTGGATGGTTCCCCATTAGTTTCTGGACCAGTAGATCGGGAGACAGTGCCTCTGGAGTGTAAGATGGAACCAGACCATCAAGAAACACTTTCATTCATGTTAATATCTTCTCCTCATTTTCCTGTAATTTTAGGAATTCCCTGGTTACGGTCACAAAATCCAATCATCAATTGGGAAACCAAGGAGATAACCTTTCTCCCGAAGTGCAGTTCTACCATCAGTCCAACTGTAGCGGCTCCAGTTACCCAGAACTTGGAAGAGGTGATACAGGTACCTACTCTCCCTCTGATTTATCAGGAATTCTCAGACATTTGTGATAAAAGGAAGGCAGATCAACTTCCCCCACATAGGCCGTATGACTGCCCCATAGAATTGCTTCCTGGAGCAGCGATTCCTTTCGGCCATGTTTACCCGTTGGCGGCTCCGGAATTAAAATCTTTACGAGAGTATATAGATGAGAATTTTAGCCAAGGGGTTTATCCGACCATCTTCTTCACCAGCGGGAGCTCCAATATTCTTTGTAAAGAAGAAGGATGGTACTCTAAGACCCTGCATTGACTACCGGGAGTTAAATAAGGTAACCATTCGTAACAGGTACCCGTTGCCCCTAATTCCAGAATTGTTGGAAAGAGTTCGCCAGGCCAAAGTATTTACCAAATTAGATCTTCGTGGGGCATATAATTTACTCCGTATACGGCCCGGAGACGAATGGAAGACAGCTTTTAGATGCCGGTATGGACATTTTGAATATTTGGTGATGCCATTCGGACTCTGTAACGCTCCTGCTGCTTTTCAACATTTAGCCAACGACATTTTCAGGGATTTATTGGACCAATATGTGGTAATTTACCTTGATGACATCTTAATCTTTTCTGACTCCTTACAGGAACATCAGGAACATGTCAAGACCGTACTTAGACGTTTGAGAGATAATCATTTGTACATCAAACTCGAAAAGTGTGAGTTCCATTGTTCTGAAATTCAATTTTTGGGCTATGTTATCTCGCCTCAGGGATTGAATATGGAGTCCAGCAAGATCCAGGCAATCTTGGACTGGCCGGTACCAGGAAACATTAAGGAGGTACAACGATTCATTGGCTTTGCTAACTTTTATAGACGGTTTATCCGAAATTTTTCAGAAATTGTCCGTCCCATCACTCTCCTCACCAAGAAGGGGAAGAAGTTTGAATGGTCTTCGCAAGCTCAGGAAGCCTTTGATCGCCTGAAGGGTTGTTTTACCACAGCTCCAATATTGATGCATCCGGATCCTGCACAGCCTTTTATCGTGGAGGTGGACGCGTCTGACTGTGCATTGGGAGCTATCCTCTCACAACGTACCGGAGACAAAGGTTTGCTGCACCCGTGTGCCTTCTTCTCTCGTAGGTTATCTTCTGCAGAACTGAACTATGATGTGGCAGATAAGGAACTTTTGGCAATTATTTCTGCCTTTAAGGAATGGAGACACCATTTGCAGGGGGCAACTCAGCAGGTAGTAGTACTCACGGATCATCGCAATTTGGAATTCCTTAAGTCTGCCAGGTGTCTTTCTCCTCGACAAGCTAGGTGGAGTTTGTTCTTGAACCAGTTTAATTTTATTATTTCGTACCGCCCAGGTTCACGTAATGGGAAAGCTGACGCATTATCCCGAATCCATACCGTGGATTCCGTGCCTGGGACCCCGTCGAAGACCATCTTGTCGGAGGCCAATTTCGTTGGAGTGCTCCGGAACCGGGACTTGTGGCAGGAGATCAAGCTGGCCTATGACGGTGACGTATTTCTTGCAGCTCCACCTGACAATGTGAATCTTGTCCTTCGGAATGGTGTGTGGCTTAGAGATCGATGTATTTATGTCCCAGAGGCTGTAAGACTTCGAGTTCTCAGATTGGTCCACGACTCTAAATTGGCTGGTCATAGGGGGGTACAGAAGACGCAGGAATTGTTAACTCGTTTTTTTTGGTGGCCTACCTGCTTGAAGGATGTGAATGACTATGTCCGCTCTTGTGAAGTTTGTGCCCGGTACAAGGTTCCTCGTGTTTCACCTACTGGTCTTCTTAAACCGCTACCTGTACCGTCTCGCCCTTGGGGGTCTATTTCGATGGACTTTATTGTGGAGTTACCCACCTCTGGTGGTAAAAATACTATTTTGGTGGTAGTAGATCGTTTAACGAAAGCTGCTCATTTCATTCCGTGCGCTGGTCTTCCCTCAGCTACAGAGACAGTAGATCTAGTTATCCAGAACATTTTCCGGCTGCATGGGGTACCAGATGACATCATTTCTGACCGGGGAATACAATTTACCTCTAGATTTTGGAAAGGATTTTGTTCTGCGCTCCACATTAATGTTTGCTTGTCTTCTGCATACCATCCTCAGACCAACGGGCAGACCGAACGGACAAATCAAACTTTGGAGCAATATCTACGCTGTTACGTCAGTCATTTGCAGGATGATTGGCTGAAGCTACTTCCTCTAGCGGAATTTTCGTACAACAACTCCCAAAGCAGTTCCACGAAGGTAACGCCTTTTTTTGCCAACCTGGGTTATCATCCAAATATTTTGCCTAGGTCTCCGGTTACGATTTCGGTACCAGCGGTTGAAGACAGAGTGACGGCGTTGCAACGTAATCTTGAAGTTTTGAAGGACTCCCTGACCACAGCACAGGAGCGTTACAAAAAGTCGGCCGATAGATTCCGGAAACCAGCACCTATGTATAAGGTAGGAGACTCAGTTTGGTTGTCCACCAAGAATCTAAAATTGGGTGTTCCTTCGCAGAAACTGGGACAGAAATTCATCGGTCCATTCAAGATCACGGGGATTGTGAGCTCTGTTGCCTGTCGGTTGAAGCTACCACGGACTTTAAAGGTACACCCAGTATTTCATGTTTCCTTATTAAAACCAGTCTCTCCTAACACATTTCAGGGACGTATTGTACCTCCCCCTCCACCAGTGTTGGTTGATGGCGAAGAACAATTCGTGGTACAGGATATTGTTAATTCGAGACTTCATAGAAACCGGCTTCAGTATCTAGTTAGATGGCAAGGTTACTCTCCTGAAAATGATTCTTGGGAACCAGTAAGTAACATCAATGCGCCTCTGAAGATTGCTCAGTTTCATCGGAGATACCCGGACAGGCCTGGTCCAGGACCGTCCGGAGGCCGTCTTTAGGGGGGGGAGTAATGTCAGTATTCCGGGTTTTCTAGGTAACTTTGTCAATGATTTTGCCCTTTGTTAAGATGGAGTTTGCTGTTTTCTGTGCCCTACTTCCTGTTCGTTTGTTTAAAACCCGGCTCAGGTGCTGGCTTCACTGCTGGAATATTCTGCTTCTGTTTCCCTGCAACCCAGCTGCTTGTTCCTCACAGATCGTTGTGTATTTACCAGGGAAGTGCATAACCAGGTTATCTTCAGGTGTTTCTCTGCCACAGCAGTTTCTACCCATGGCTCTGGACATTCTCTGCATATGTAAGTTGCACATACTGTGTTGTCACTAAACTGTTGACTTGGGAAATTAACCTTTGGTTCACTCCATCTGATAAGAACTGTGTTTCTGAACTGTTGCTGTTTAACCCTTTGTGCATTACCTCTGGTGAGAGCTGTTGGAACTATTACTGGAACCTTACTGACTTATGAACTTGTTGTTGGACTTCACTGAATTAAGCCACAACTGAGATTAACTTGTTCCTGGACCTCCCTGTGTTTTCTGCATACCTGGATCTGACTCTTCACACACCAGCAGTGTGTAAATCCAGCCACGTAACTTGTGCATCAGACTTACCTTGTGGTCACATTTGTGTGAGGACTTCGTCGTAAGAACTTTACCACCCTCGCTATAGAGGTTCAAGGACTTATATATCCGGATTCATATAACTGGACTTGTGTATATATATATGGACTCATTGCATGTCACTACGGGTTGTTTGAATATTGTTTTTGGGGGTTTTGCTGTTTCACAAATACATTATTTGCATTCAAAGAAACCCGTCTCTGATTGTTCATTGCCCCACGCTATCAGAATCCTCGAGTTCCTACAATAGTATTACAAAAAGTCTGAAGAAGAAAGAGAAAGGGACTGAGAGAAGAAAAAGGAGAGGGTGTCCCCCCTGTGACTCTTGAGAGGGGATGGCTGAAACAAAAATGCCTTCTCCCTGTGGAGAGAGGCGGGGAGCGTTTTTCCCTGTACAAGGCTCCTTACTCAATGAGAGCAGCCTACACCTGTCCCGTGTCTCCACATGATGGACATGCGATGTGTGTGACTCTGAATTCTGCTCTTGTGACATGTCAGTGATCTTTTTCTCACAGATGATTTAACACCTTTTCAAACTTATTCACATAAAAAAAAAAAAAAAAAAAAAAAAATTTCCTCGCCGAATGCCCGACGGGAGGGGCTGCTCAGACCACTGCGTAGTTTGTGTCTGCTCTCTCCCACAGCCTGTAATTCTCCTTATCTATGTGACCTTGTTCTAAGGCAAGCTTGTAGAAAAAAAAAATGGCTGGAGAAATAAAGCTCTAAAATAAATTGCTTAGAGAAAAAATCTCTCCAAAATCATTCAAAAATGTACTTAAAAGAAAAAAATTTTTTAAAAAACAAAAAGTTAGATTTAGTAAAAAACTCTAGAAAAAGTAAACATAAAAAAAAATAAATTCACCAAAAAGGGGAGAAAAGAAAAACCGTATTAATCATAAAACTCTGAAAAACAACCCTTGTTACTAAAACAGCTAATTAAAAATCTCTGGAATGTCAGCTGGCTGCTTCCCCCCTCCCTTCCTTATATCTCTGCTTGCTGTCTCTATAGGCACTGAAATCACGTAACAAAAAAAAAAAAAAAAAAATTATTATTCCTCAGAATAGCAAAAAATGAATATAGTTCAGTCTGAATGCCTGATAATTTTCACATTAAAACCTGTAGCCAAAAAACTAGCTTAAAAGAAAAAAAAAATCAAAGCCAAGAAACAGAATGTCTGATAACGTGATTAGCAGAGGAGGGGGGTCAAAGGGGTTTTCTCGCTGCTGCAGCCAGCACACTGCTCTGAATGAGTTACTGACAGAGCGCACGGAGATGTGATTTAAAGCGACAGTACCTGATACAGACAATGAGACAGACACCCGGGAGAATACGAATCCCTCTTTTGATGATCTGTGACACATACAAGCTGCTCTGGTAACTGATAACTCACCAATTGCACTGAGCGCGGCGAAGCTCAAGGTTCTATCGCTCTGTACCGTAGCCCTGGCCGGTGCGCCGGTCACAGTAATCTGCAATAGCCTTCATCAAAATTCTCACTATCCACGTCTGATTTGACTGGGATGGCCTCCCGGTGCGTGGACCATTATTGTGAGAACTTATCCAAAACAAAGCTTCTGCCCTTCACGTCTGATTTGACTGGGATGGCCTCCCAGTGCGTGAAAGTTTACTGCAGAAACTTAACCGAACAAAGCCCTCGCTTCCACAACTGGATTTTTTGGGATAACCTCCCTCCAATGTGTGAAGAATATCTGTGTGGACTTATCCAAACAAAGCTCCCGCCCTTCACGTCTGATTTGACTGGGATGGCCTCCCGGTGCGTGAAAGTTTACTGCGGGAACTTATGCAGCAATTGTCTTTTGCTATACAGCCCCCAGAGATCAGCAAGCAAAAACACAGTCACCGTTCCAACTTTCTCCCGGTTCACATAAAACATGAAACATATACAGCACAGCAGCAACCAACTCGGCTTATATCCCAGGGCTTTTGGATAAGGGTATGGACTTTTTACACAACCTGGGAATGCGGTGATGACCACGTCCGACCGGCTGGAAGTGTAGGCTAGGACTAGGCACAGGGAACATTCAGGTAAGATGACAAAGTTTTCTTACCTTACTGATGGAGCTGCAGTCTCCGTCCCGTGTGCCAAGGCCAGGGCCAACACCCCCGTCTCTCCGGTCGGCCGAGTCCTCGTGCGTTTCGTCCAATGCCCCGCGTGCAGGCGCCAACTGATATGGAAATTTAATTAGGATAAAAATATCCTGTGTTTGCTGCTTGCCATGTCCAAATCTCTATATAATGTCTTCTTGAGCGCTCAGAACGAAATGAGGACTGTCCACACGAAAGTGTCAGTATAACAGTTCGTCAAAGACATACATTTATTATTGTTTCAAGTTTTTATACATTTACAAAAAGGGGCTGGTTAGTCAATTAACATACAATTAAAAGCTGCTAGATTATTGGCTGTTCTAGTGTAAATATGATAATTATGATAATCATGATTAAAAGAGCTAAAGTTGCAGAATTATTGTTTATATTCTTGTAACCTAGTTGCCTTGCATAACTATAATGTAAACAACAGATATCTAATAGGACATTTTGTACTTCATGCATTTGTTCCTTTACGAAGGCCTCTTATGAAGGCCAGATTTCTTTAAAACGACTGATTATAGCTGGCCTAGAAATATGTGAGCACAGGGTTTTTTAGCAAGTGAGATCTATCTAACTGTGAACTGTGAATACATATATGTGAATATACTTTGAATATATGGAATACATATATATTTCCATGACACCTATATGTTGGATAGTGCAGCAGCCACACTCCTCACTATCAGGATCAGCATATATGTTGGATAGCAGCAGCGCCAGACTCCTCACTATCAGGATCAGCCTATAATGTTGGATAGTAAGCAGCCAGACACCTCACTATCAGGATCAGCCTATTGTTGGATAGCGCAGAGCCAGACTCCTACATCAGGATCAGTCTATAGTTGGATAGCACAGCAGCCAGACTCCTCACTATCAGGATCAGCTACTTGTTGGATAGCACAGCATCCAGACTCTCACGATCAGGATCAGCCTATATGTTGGATAGCATCAGGCCAGACTCCTCACTATCAGGATCAGCTATATGTTGGATAGCACAGCAGCCAGACTCTCACTATCAGGATCAGCCTATATGTTGGATATGCAACGGCCAGACTTCTCACTATCAGGATCAGCCTATATGTTGGATAGGCAGCAGCCAGACTCCTCACTATCAGGATCAGCTATATGTTGGATAGCACAGCGGCCAGACTCCTCACTATCAGGATCAGACTATATGTTGGATAGCACAGCAGCCAGACTCCTCACTATCAGGATCAGCTATATGTTGATAGCACAGCGGCCAGACTCCTCACTATCAGGATAGACTATATGTTGGATAGCACAGCAGCCAGGACTCCTCACTATCAGGATCAGCCTATATGTTGATAGCCAGCGCCAGACTTCCTCATATCGGATCAGACTATATGTTTGATAGCCAGCAGCCAGACTCCTCACTATCAGGATCAGCTATATGTTGATAGCCAGCGGCCAGACTCCTCACTATCAGGATCAGACTATATGTTGGATAGCACAGCAGCCAGACTCCTCACTATCAGGATCAGCCATTGAATTTTGATAGCACAGCGGCCAATGATCCTCATTTAGGATGATGCTATATGTTGGATAGCACAGCAGCCAGGCTCCTCACTATCAGGATCAGCCTATATGTTGGATAGCGCAGCAGCCAGACTCCTCAGTATCCGGATCAGCCTATATGTTTGATAGCGCAGCGGCCAGACTCCTCACTATCAGGATCAGCCTATATGTTTGATAGCGCAGCGGCCAGACTCCTCACTATCAGAATCAGCCTATATGTTGGATAGCGCAGCGGCCAGACTCCTCACTATCAGGATCGGCCGATTGTACCAATTTTGGGTACAAAACTTGGACCCTAATAATTCATCATTTGTTGTTTTGCTGACATTTTTTGCTCCAAACACATCAAAATGGCGCACATGATTAATGAATTTTGCGCAAAGATCAAAATTGTTTTTTTCTATCTTTAACTGGTTTTGCAACTTAAAAAAAAAAAAAAAGAATAGTCATGCATTTTGATAATGTACAGTCCATTCCTGATGAGACAGTGTAGTACAGTCCATTCCTGGTGAGACAGTGTAGTGCAGTCTATTCCTGATGAGACAGTGTAGTGCAGTCCATTCCTGGTGAGACAGTGTAGTGCAGTCCATTCCTGGTGAGAAAATTGTAGTACAGTCTATTCCTGGTGAGACAGTGTAGTACAATCCATTCCTGGTGAGACATTGTAGTGCAGTCCATTCCTGGTGAGACATTGTAGTGCAGTCCATTCCTTGTGAGCCAGTGTAGTACAGTCCATTCCTGGTGAGACAGAGTAGGACAGTGCATTCCTGGTGAGCCCATGTGGTACAGTCCATTCTTGGTGAGACAGTGTAGTGCAGTCCGTTCCTTGTGAGCCAGTGTAGTACAGTCCATTCCTGGTGAGATAGTGTAGGACAGTGCATTCCTTGTGAGCCAGTGTAGTACAGTCCATTCCTGGTGAGACAGTGTAGGACAGTGCATTCCTGGTGAGCCAGTGTAGTACAGTCCATTCCTGGTGAGACAGTGTAGGACACTGCATTCCTGGTGAGCCAGTGTAGTGCAGTCCATTCCTGGTGAGATAGTATAGTGCAGTCCGTTCCTTGTGAGCCAGTGTAGTACAGTCCATTCCTGGTGAGACAGTGTAGGACAGTGCATTCCTTGTGAGCCAGTGTAGTACAGTCCATTCCTGGTGAGACAGTGTAGGACAGTGCATTCCTGGTGAGCCAGTGTAGTGCAGTCCATTTCTAGTGAGACAGTGTAGTACCGTCCATTTCTGGTGAGCCAGTGTAGTGCAGTCCATTCCTGGTGAGACAGTGCAGTGCAGTCCATTCCTGGTGAGACAGTGTAGTACAGTTCATTCCTGGTGAGACAGTGTAGTGCAGTCCATTCCTGGTGAGACATTGTAGTGCAGTCCATTCCTGGTGAGACATTGTAGTGCAGTCCATTCCTGGTGACACAGTGTAATACAGTCCATTCCTGGTGAGACATTGTAGTACAGTCCATTCCTGGTGAGACAGTGTAGTACAGTCCATTCCTGGTGAGACATTGTAGTACAATCCATTCCTGGTGAGACAGTGTAGTACAGTCCATTCCTGGTGAGACATTGTAGTACAGTCCATTCCTGGTGAGACATTGTAGTACAGTCCATTCCTGGTAAGACATTGTAGTACAATCCATTCCTGGTGAGACAGTGTAGTGCAGTCCATTCCTGGTGAGACATTGTAGTACAGTCCATTCCTGGTGAGACATTGTAGTGCAGTCCATTCCTGGTGAGACCGTGTAGTACAGTCCATTCCTGGTGAGACATTGTAGTACAATCCATTCCTGGTGAGACACGTGTAGTACAGTCCATTCCTGGTGAGACATTGTAGTACAGTCCATTCCTGGTGAGACATTGTAGTACATCCATTTCTGGTGAGACAGTGTAGTACAGTCCATTCCTGGTGAGACATTGTAATACAGTCCATTCCTGGTGAGACATTGTAGTACAGTCCATTCCTGTTGAGACATTGTAGTACAATCCATTCCTGGTGAGCCAAATTGTAGTACAGTCCATTCCTGGTGAGACATTGTAGTACAGTCCATTCCTGGTGAGACATTGTAGTACAATCCATTCCTGGTGAGACAGTGTAGTACAGTCCATTCCTGTTGAGACATTGTAGTACAATCCATTCCTGGTGAGACATTGTAGTACAGTCCATTCCTGGTGAGACATTGTAGTACAGTCCATTCCTGGTGAGACATTGTAGTACAGTCCATTCCTGGTGATAGTGTAGGACAGTCCATTCCTGTTGAGACATTGTAGTACAATCCATTCCTGGTGAGACATTGTAGTACAGTCCATTCCTGTTGAGACATTGTAGTACAATCCATTCCTGGTGAGCCAATGTAGTGCAGTCCATTCCTGGTGAGACAGTGTAGTACAGTCCATTCCTGGTGAGACAGTGTAGTACAGTCTATTCCTGGTGAGACAGTGTAGGACAGTGCATTCCTGTGAGACAGTGTAGTGCAGTCCATTCCTAGTGAGACAGTCTAGTACAGTCCATTCCTGGTGAAACATTGTAGTACAGTCCATTCTTGGTGAGATAGCGTAGTATAGTCTATTCCTGGTGAGACAGTGTAGGACAGTGCATTCCTGGTGAGCCAGTGTGGTACAGTCCATTCCTGGTGAGACAGTGTAGTACAGTCCATTCCTGGTGAGACAGTGTGGTACATTCCATTCCAGGTGAGACAGTGTAGGACAGTGCATTCCTGGTGAGACAGTGTGGTACATTCCATTCCTAGTGAGACAGTGTAGTACAGTCTATTCCTGGTGAGCCAGTGTAGTACAGTCCATTCCTGGTGAGACAGTGTAGGACAGTGCATTCCTGGTGAGCCAGTGTAGTACAGTCCATTCCTGGTGAGCCAGTGTGGTACAGTCCATTCCTGGTGAGACATTGTAGTACAGTCCATTCCTGGTGAGCTAATGTAGTGCAGTCCATTCCTGGTGAGCCAGTATAGTGCAGTCCATTCCTGGTGAGCCAGCGTGGTACAGTCCATTCCTGGTGAGACTGTTGTGAATGGACTTGAAATGAGTTCTGAGCAGAGGCTCCCTCTGGTGGTTACAAGCGGTACTGGACTGTCCAGTGAAGATTGTGAGGATTGGGAATCAGGTGTTACTGACTGGTCTTATATAAGGGAGTCGCCTTCCCATCAGGGTTGCCGGTGATCAATTGTTCTGGTCTCAATCCTTGATTCCTGTTTCCTTTGTAGCCTGCTGTGTCGTGTCTGCATCTCCTGCTAACAGATAAGACATTTTCTTCTTTTTGTTTTTGTGCTTGATTTTTGCATTTTGTCCTGCACTTCTGTGGGGGCCTTCAGGGTCCCCTCCGGGGGCTTTTGCCCTCTCAGTTTAGTTCAGCCACTGATGTTTGTACATTTGCTTTTTCCAGTTTTTTCAGTGGCTGCTGTTTTGATTTTATTACACCAGAGAACTAATTTAGGTGGTAGAGGTCGTGTGATCTCAGGTGTTTTTGAAATTAGTAGAGTTGGTGCTTTTCAGGGTTTTTTGGGATTGCAGTAAGTGCCCTTCCTATCCTTTTCTATTTAGGTAGTTTGGGCCCCAACGTTTGCTCATTCTATTTTCTGTCTGTGTCAGTATTTCTTCTTGTCTAACCGCCATTACATGTTTGGGGGCTTTCTGTGTTCTTTGGGGATCTGCTCCGGGGCAGATAGCTTTCCTCTTTCTATCTTTAGGTGTAGTTAGTTTCTCAGGCTGTGAAGAGGCGTCTAGGACCAACGTAGGAACGCTCCACGGCTGCCTCTAGTTGTGGTGGTTAGTCAGGGTACTGCAATCTCATAGATTCCAACTGCTCTGGTGTATTGCCTTTTTTACCTGCACTCCTCAGCTACCGAAACATAACAGTATCACTGGCCTAAAAATTGAAAATTGTATGGTACTCACAGAAGGGAAAAAATATTGTGAAAGAAAAAAGGTTGTCAGAGTTGTCAGAAATATTTTTCGGTTTGTTGCATTTTTTTTTTTCCCTCTGTATCTCTGGGTGCTGGGGAGGATTTTTTCTCTCAATGGAGTTTGCACAGTTGTCTGGCCGTGTGGATCAGTTTGCCACTGAGGTTCAGAGTATTGCTACCTATCTTGCTAGGTTGCCTGTTGTGGAACCTAGGATTCCCATGCCAGATTTGTTTTTGGGGGATCGAGCCAAGTTTCTGAATTTCAAAAATAATTGTAAATTGTTTTTTGCCTTAAAATCTAAGTCCTCTGGGAACGCAGCGCAGCAGGTTCAAATTGTCATCTTTCTCCTGCGTGGCGATCCTCAGTATTGGGCTTTTTCCCTTACACCTGGGGATCCTGTTTTGAGTGATGTTGATGCATTTTTTCAGGCCTTGGGGTTATTGTACGATGAGCCTAATGTCTCTGATCAAGCTGAAAAAGCCTTGTTGGCATTAAATCAGGGGCTTGATGACGCTGAGTTATACTGTCAGAGATTCCGTAGGTGGGCAGTCCTGACCAAATGGAATGACGACGCTTTGGCAGCCCTTTTTCGGAAGGGTCTGTCAGATAATGTAAAGGATGTTATGGTGGGATTCCCTGTCCCCTCTGGTCTCAATGATTCTATGTCATTAGCGATTCAAATTGACAGACGTTTGCGTGAGCGGAGAAGTATGCGTGGAATAGTGTTGCCTTGTGAACCTGCTTCTGAATCCATGCAGTGTGATAGAGTGGTTTCTGGGGCACAGCGTCATGAGTTTCGAAAGCGCAATGGGTTATGTTTCTACTGTGGTGATGCCTCTCATGCTATTTCAGTCTGCCCTAAGCGGGGAAGACGTTTTGCACGCTCAGTTGTCTTGGGTAGTGTTCAGACTAAGTTTTTATTAACTGTTACTCTGATATGCTCTCTGTCCTCATTTTCTGCTCAGGCTTTCGTTGATTCGGGAGCAGCTATTAACCTGATGGATTTTGATTTTGCTAAACGTTGTGGGTTTCCCTTGATACCCCTACGGAAGTCTATTCCCCTACTGGGGATCGATTCTACCCCTTTGGCTGAGAATAAACCTCAGTTCTCTACTCAGGTGATAATGAGGGTTGAACCTGATCATCAGGAGAGCTGCAAATTTTTGGTTCTGTATAATCTGCATGACATTATCATACTGGGTTTCCCTTGGTTACAGTCTCATAATCCTGTTTTGGATTGGAAATCTGTGTCTGTAACCAGTTGGGGCTGCCAATGTGTTAATACCAACACTCCTGTTTTTTCTGCCTCCCCCCAGGCTCAGGATGTTCCTGACTTTTTGATTGATTTTTCTGATGTGTTTAGCGAAAGTAAATCTGCATCCTTGCCTCCCCATAGGAGCTATGACTGCGCTATTGAATTAGTGCCTGGTAGTAAATTCCCTAAAGGTCACCTTTTTAACTTGTCTGTACCTGAACATGACGCTATGCGGTCTTATATCAAGGAGTCATTGGAGAAGGGTCATATCAGACCATCCTCTTCACCCTTAGGTGCCGGTTTTTTCTTTGTGGTCAAAAAGGATGGTTCATTAAGGCCGTGTATTGATTATCGTCTTTTGAACAATATTACTGTGAAATATCAATATCCGTTACCCTTGATTTCTGACCTGTTTTCCAGGGTGAAAAACGCTACTTGGTTTACCAAGCTTGAACTCAGGGGGGCATATAACCTTATTCGCATTAAGCATGGGGATGAATGGAAGACGGCATTTAATACCCCTGAGGGGCATTTTGAGTACCTTGTGATGCCCTTTGGGCTCACTAATGCTCCTTCTGTCTTCCAGTCCTTCATGAATGACATTTTCAGGGATTTTGTGGATAAATTTCTGATTGTTTATTTGGATGATATCTTGATTTTTTCCAATGACTGGGACTCTCATGTGAAACATGTTCGAACTGTATTCCAGATTTTGAGAGAGAATGCTCTGTATGTGAAGGGATCAAAGTGTCTTTTTGGCGTACAGAGGATCTCATTTTTGGGATTCATTTTGTCCCCATCTGTTATTGAAATGGACCCGGTCAAGGTTCAGGCCATCTGTGATTGGGTCCAACCTACTTCATTAAAGGCTCTTCAAAGATTTTTGGGTTTTGCCAATTTTTATCGTAAATTTATTGGTAATTTCTCGGTTATTGTTAAACCATTAACTGATTTGACCAAAAAGGGTTCTGATGTGGTGAATTGGCCTCCTGAGGCAGTCTCTGCATTTCAGGAACTTAAGCAGAGATTCACTTCTGCTCCTGTTCTACGGCAGCCTGATGTTTCTCTGCCATTTCAGGTGGAGGTTGATGCCTCTGAAATTGGGGCAGGTGCCGTTTTGTCCCAAAGCGATCCAGAGACCTCTAAAAGTAACCCTTGTGCCTTTTTCTCTCGAAAATTTTCTCCTACTGAACGTAATTATGACGTGGGTAATCGGGAGTTATTGGCCATGAAGTGGGCTTTTGAAGAGTGGAGACATTGGCTGGAGGGAGCCAAACATCAGGTGGTGGTCCTTACGGACCATAAGAATCTGGTTTATCTGGAATCTGCCAAGCGACTTAATCCTAGACAGGCCAGGTGGGCCTTGTTTTTCACACGTTTTAATTTTGTGGTTTCCTTTCTTCCTGGCACTAAGAATGTTAAAGCGGATGCCCTCTCGAGGAGTTTCCTTGCGGACTCTCCTGAGTTATCTGATCCTTCTGTTATTTTGAAAGAAGGTGTAGTTCTTTCCACCATCTCGCCCAATTTGAGACTGGCTCTGGAGGGGTGTCAGGAGGATAGGCCCGAGCGCTGCCCTGTTGGGAAATTGTTTGTCCCGGACCAGTGGAAAAAGAGTGTGATGTCTGAGATTCATCGTTCCGCGTTGGCCGGTCATCCCGGAATTTTTGGTACTAGAGACTTGGTTAGTCGGTCCTTTTGGTGGCCTACCTTGTCTCGTGATGTCAGGGAATTTGTGCAGTCCTGCGGGACTTGCTCTCGCTCCAAGCCTTGCTCTCGCTCTAGTGGTTTGTTGATGCCATTGCCTGTGCCCAAGAGACCATGGACCCATATCTCTATGGATTTCATTTCCGACCTCCCTGTTTCTCAGAGAATGACCGTCATCTGGGTGATTTGTGATAGGTTTTCCAAGATGATACATCTTGTGCCATTACCTAAGTTGCCTTCCTCCTCTGAATTGGTGCCTTTGTTCCTTCAGCACGTGGTTCGTTTACACGGCATTCCTGAGAACATTGTGTCTGACAGAGGAGTCCAATTTGTTTCCAGATTTTGGAGGACCTTTTGTTCTAAACTTGGTGTTCAATTGTCTTTCTCCTCGGCATTTCATCCTTAAGGTACTGCCACACTACACAATCCCGCTAGCGATCTCGTTAGCGTCGCATACTAATGAGATCGCTAGCGGGATTGTTTCTATATCGCTAGTAGCTACCTAACTTAGCGATGTCGTTAAGGACGCTATCGCGGTTAGCGATCTCCTTAACGACTTTAGCGGTACAAAAGTACCGCTAAATCGCTAAGAAAAGGTGCTACACTTAGCGATTATACTTACCCAGCGGGAGCGCCGGCGATAAAATAGGGTCCGGAACGATTCCAGCGACGAGCGAGATCACAGCAGGAAGCTCGTCGCTGGCAGCTGCCGCACACAACAACATCGCTAACGGGATCGCTAAATAGTGACGTTTTTTAGCGATCCCGTTAGCGATGTTGTTTAGTGTGGCATACCCTTCAGACCAATGGTCAAACTGAGAGAACAAACCAGACATTGGAGACTTATCTAAGATGCTTTGTGTCTGCTGATCAGGATGACTGGGTCTCTTTTTTGCCTTTGGCTGAGTTTGCTCTTAATAATAGGGCTAGCTCTGCCACTTTGATGTCTCCATTTTTCTGTAATTCTGGGTTTTATCCTCGATTTTCTTCAGGACAGACGGAGGCTTCTGTCTGTCCAGGTGTTGACTCTGTTGTGGAGCGTATGCAACAGATTTGGGACCAGGTAGTTGAGAGGTTGTCCCTCTCTTAGGAGAGGGCCCAGCGGTTTGCTAACCGGCATAGGTCTGATGGTCCTCCGTTTAAAGTGGGGGACTTGGTCTGGTTGTCCTCAAAAAATATTCCTATGAGAGTGGCATCTCCTAAATTTAAGCCTAGGTTCATTGGACCTTATAAGATCATGGAGATTCTTAATCCTGTTTCTTTTCGTTTGCTTCTTCCAGGGACATTTAAGATCCATAACGTTTTCCACAAGTCCTTGTTGAAGAGGTTTGTTGAGCCAGTGGTTCCTACTGCTTTGCCTCCTGACCCTGTTCTGGTTAAGGGCAATATGGAGTTTGTGGTTGAGAAAATATTGAATTCTCGTTTTTCTAGACGGAAACTCCAGTATTTGGTTAAGTGGAGAGGTTATGGTCAGGAAGACAATTCTTGGGTGTTTGCTTCGGACATCCATGCTAGGAGACTCATCCGTGCGTATCATAGAACTCATCCTGACCGACCTGGTTGCTCAAGTGAGGGTTCGGTGACCCCTCCTCAAGGGGGGGGTACTGTTGTGAATGGACTTGAAATGAGTTCTAAGCAGAGGTCCCTCTGGTGGTTACAAGCGGTACTGGACTGTCCAGTGAAGATTGTGAGGATTGGGAATCAGGTGTTACTGACTGGTCTTATATAAGGGAGTCGCCTTCCCATCAGGGTTGCCGGTGATCAATTGTTCTGGCCTCAATCCTTGATTCCTGTTTCCTTTGTAGCCTGCTGTGTCGTGTCTGCATCTCCTGCTAACAGATAAGACATTTTCTTCTTTTTGTTTTTGTGCTTGATTTTTGCATTTTGTCCTGCACTTCTGTGGGGGCCTTCAGGGTCCCCTCCGGGGGCTTTTGCCCTCTCAGTTTAGTTCAGCCACTGATGTTTGTACATTTGCTTTTTCCAGTTTTTTCAGTGGCTGCTGTTTTGATTTTGTTACACCAGAGAACTAATTTAGGTGGTAGAGGTCGTGTGATCTCAGGTGTTTTTGAAATTAGTAGAGTTGGTGCTTTTCAGGGTTTTTTGGGATTGCAGTAAGTGCCCTTCCTATCCTTTTCTATTTAGGTAGTTTGGGCCCCAACGTTTGCTCATTCTATTTTCTGTCTGTGTCAGTATTTCTTCTTGTCTAACCGCCATTACATGTTTGGGGGCTTTCTGTGTTCTTTGGGGATCTGCTCTGGGGCAGATAGCTTTCCTCTTTCTATCTTTAGGTGTAGTTAGTTTCTCAGGCTGTGACGAGGCGTCTAGGACCAACGTAGGAACGCTCCACGGCTGCCTCTAGTTGTGGTGGTTAGTCAGGGTACTGCAATCTCATAGATTCCAACTGCTCTGGTGTATTGCCTTTTTTACCTGCACTCCTCAGCTACCGAAACATAACATGAGACATTGTAGTACAGTCCATTCCTGGTGAGCCAGTGTAGTGCAGTCCATTCCTGGTGAGACAGTGTAGTACAGTCCATTCCTGGTGAGACAGTGTAGTACAGTCCATTCCTGGTGAGACATTGTAGTACAGTCCATTCCTGGTGAGCTAATGTAGTGCAGTCCATTCCTGGTGAGCCAGTATAGTGCAGTCCATTCCTGGTGAGCCAGCGTGATACAGTCCATTCCTGGTGAGACATTGTAGTACAGTCCATTCCTGGTGAGCTAATGTAGTGCAGTCCATTCCTGGTGAGACAGTGTAGTGCAGTCCATTCCTGGTGAGACATTGTAGTACAGTCCATTCTTGGTGAGCTAATGTAGTGCAGTCCATTACTGGTGAGACAGTGTAGTGCAGTCCATTCCTGGTGAGACAGTGTAATGCCATCCATTCCTGGTGAGAGTGTAATGCCGTCCATTCCTGGTGAGCCAATGTAGTGCAGTCCATTTCTGGTGAGACACTGTAGTACAGTCCATTCCTGGTGAGACATTGTAGTACAGTCCATTCCTGGTGAGACAATGTATGCCGTCCATTCCTGGTGAGACATTGTAGTACAGTCCATTCCTGGTGAGACAGTGTTGTACAGTCCATTCCTGGTGAGCCAATGTAGTGCCGTCCATTCCTGGTGAGACAGTGTAGTGCAGTCCATTCCTGGTGAGCCAGTGTAGTACAGTCCATTCCTGGTGAGCCAGTGTAGTGCAGTCCATTTCTGGTGAGCCAGTGTAGTACAGTCCATTCCTGGTAAGCCAGTGGAGTGCAGTCCATTCCTGGTGAGACATTGTAATACAGTCCATTCCTGGTGAGACAGTGTAGGACAGTCCATTCCTGGTGAGACAGTGTAGTGTAGTCCATTCCTGGTGAGACATTGTAGTACAGTCCATTCCTGGTGAGACAGTTTAGGACAGTCTATTCCTGGTGAGACAGTGTAGTGCAGTCCATTCCTGGCGAGACAGTGTAGTGCAGTCCATTTCTGGTGAGACAGTGTAGTGCAGTCCATTCCTGGTGAGACAGTGTAGTGCAGTCCATTCCTGGTGAGACAGTGTAGTGCAGTCCATTCCTGGTGAGACAGTGTAGTGCAGTCCATTCCTGATGAGTCAGTGTAGTACAATCCATTCCTGGTGAGACAGTGTAGTGCAGTCCTTTCCTGATGAGCCAGTGTAGTACAATCCATTCCTGGTGAGCCATGGTAGGACAGTCCATTCCTGGTGATCTTGTGTAGTGCAGTCCATTCCTGGTGAGCCAGTGTAGGACAGTCCATTCCTGGTGATCTTGTGTTGTACAGTCCATTCCTGGTGAGCCAGTGTAGGACAGTCCATTCCTGGTGATCTTGTGTAGTGCAGTCCATTCCTGGTGAGTCAGTGTAGTACAATCCATTCCTGGTGAGACAGTGTAGTGCAGTCCATTCCTGGTGAGACAGTGTAGTACAATCCATTCCTGGTGAGCCATGGTAGGACAGTCCATTCCTGGTGATCTTGTGTAGTGCAGTCCATTCCTGGTGAGCCAGTGTAGGACAGTCCATTCCTGGTGATCTTGTGTTGTACAGTCCATTCCTGGTGAGCCAGTGTAGTGCAGTCCATTCCTGGTGAGACAGTGTAGTGCAGTCCATTCCTGGTGAGCCAGTGTAGGACAGTCCATTCCTGGTGATCTTGTGTAGTGCAGTCCATTCCTGGTGAGCCAGTGTAGTACAGTCCATTCCTGGTGAGACAGTGTAGTACAGTCCATTCCTGGTGAGACAGTGTAGTACAGTCCATTCCTGGTGAGCCAGTGTAGTGCAGTCCATTCCTGATGAGACAGTGTAGTGCAGTCCATTCCTGGTGAGACAGTGTAGTGCAGTCCATTCCTGGTGAGACAGTGTAGTGCAGTCCATTCCTGGTAAAACAGTGTAGTGCAGTCCATTCCTGGTGAGCCAGTGTAGTGCAGTCCATTCCTGGTGATCTTGTGTAGTAGATCCCATCCTCGATGATATATGGCAGTGTGCTGTCGTTCCTGGTGCCTCGGTGAGCAATTTCCATTTTCTGATTATACATTGCCCAGGGGAATGTGTTCAATTTCACCAAACCTTTCATAAACATTATAAAAAATAATGTGACCTCTAACAAAAACGTCTCCAATTCACATATTTATTTCTCCATTCTAGTGAATTTAGAGTGTAAGCTCCATTGTACCCTCTCTAAAAAAAATATCTGAAATTAAGGAATCAAAAATTAGAAACAAATAGCAAAAATGACACAATAAAGTATATTTATGGGTGTTATAAATGTTACTTCTGTGCAGTGATCTGCGTATATGTATTTTTTTATATTTATATTTTTACAAACCCACAGAAACTGAAATCTTCTAAGAAAGTTGTAATCCAACATGAGCGCCGTGTAAGAACCAAACAAACGGCTTAGTGCTAGACAAACTGTCTTTGAAGAAATAAATCTGGCTTGAGCCTCCGCCTCAGTGTCTCTCGCTCATGTCCCCTCCGGCAACTCAAGTCTATCTCTTCACAACTGAAGAATTAAACTCGCTGGTAATTTCAAAGTTCACAATTCAGGATTGTACAATTTGTTAACAACATCATCATTCCCCGGACACTCGTCTCTTAAACCTCGGACGGTTTTGGAATACAGGGTTTGGGGTGGTTGTAGGACCATCAGGTCCACTTGTGGACTGTACAGCTCAAGAACGTTCCAGTAATATTCATCTTAACTAATCAATTAGTCAAAGCAAGGAAATTAAATAACTGTGGACCGGGAAGACTGGTCCATCACAAAGTTGTCCTAAATTTTTGGGTTATGGTTTTCTGTGTTTGGTGACATACAAATGGTGGTGAGTCGGTGACCGATTTCAAGTGAGCAACAGGATATTGAAAATTAGGATTTCGGACACCTTCTTATATCACTTTATCTGGGCAACACGTGCAACTTTGATCTCATTGTCTCTTTGTGAATGTTTTAGTCATTCACTTAAGTTAGAGGTTCCAGAAACATGGTGCTCTGCAAAATATGGGTGATCCATGGGGTTTCAGAAGAATAATACAATCCCAGTTGGGGGTCTCCGACCAATGGTACTCCAAGATCTATGGCCCCAGTCCTATCGAAAACTTGTAATATATTTCAGGTACTAGGGGATTCAGAGCAATAATGTGGAGAGTTTATTAACACTTGTATTTCTTATGTCAGCTGAAAATCATAGTATCAAGAGTAAGATGCGCCAAAGTCATCAAAGGTGGCATCTTGTGCTAGAAAATGAATTCTACGCCGAATTTGCAGTATAATTCCCGGCACTATCCGGTGTAAATTATAGAAGATATGCCTACCAGCAGAAGTCCTCACCCCGTCCGCTCTTCTCCACTTACTATTTTCTCCACTTTTGAAACATGATGATGATGAGAAATGACAACAGCAAAAAAGTTGCCAAAATTGTGTGCAAAAATGGCGAGCGCAAAGTTTTTGACTTTTTTTTAATAAAAGCAATGTGGGTTAGTAGTATAGGTACACCCACTCTCGTCAAACTCAAATCTGACAGGTCGACACGCCCCTATCATTTAATCCGTCTCCCTGTCAGATTGATCCAGGTCGTCACGCCCCCTGGCTGAACTTTGCTCAGGCTGGGAAATCTGGTCTGCTGGATTTGTGAATTTCAATCAAAGTGATTTATTCGTCTCTATTGATATTTTATTCAGTGACTTTGATTAGTCTGTGGAGTTTTACTGTATTTTGATTAGTCTGTGGAGTATTAGTGTATTAAAGAGGAGAGAAACTTTTAAGGACCCAGTAAATGCAGGGCTGCCACTAGGAATTTCGGGGCCCCATACTGGCAAAATTTATGGGGCCCCCTTGAGACTCCGCCCAGGCTCCACCCCCCAGTTCCGTATCCACCCTAGCTCCTCCTCCACCACATAAACCTTCCAAAATCCCTCCGCCCTTTCATGGAAAAACTTCACTTCTGCACCATGCTCTCACCAATGACACATTAACACCAATCACTCGATGAATATGCAGCATTTTGCTTGTTTAGTATAATACACCCCATAGTCCTCCATATATTATAATGTGCACTACATATAATGTATCCATAGTCCTCCATATAGTATAATACACTCCTAATAGCCCTCAATATATTAAAATACACTCAGTCATCCATATAGTATAATACACTCCTCATAGTGCTCCATATAGTATAATGCACCGCCATAGTCATCCATGTAGTACAATTCACTTCCCATAGTATAATGCACCCCATAGTTCTTCATATGATATAATGTATTCCCCATAGTCCTCGATACAGTATAATGCAGCCCACATATAGTATAATGCAGTCAGCCTATAGAGCATAATGCAGCCACCCCACAGAGCATAATGCAGCCAACCCACAGAGTATAAGGCAACCACCCAACAGAGTATATTGCAACCACCCCAGAGTATAATGCAACCACCCCACAGAGTATAATGCAACCACCCCACAGAGTATAATGTAAACCCCCATAGAATATAATAGAGCCCCCTCAAAGTATAATGAAGCCCCCATAAAATATAATCTAGCCCCCCATAGAATATAATGCAGCCCCCATAGAATACAATGTAGCCACCTCATACAGTATAATGGAGCCCCCTCATAGAGTATGATGCAATCACCCCTCATAGAATATAATAAATATAATACAGCCCCCATAGAATATAATGTATCCCCGAATAGAATATCATACAGTCTGCCTCCCCAAAGGAATATAACGTAGCCCCCTATAGTATATTACACAGCCACATAGTATATAACACAGCCACCCTATAAAATATAATATATCCCCCAATAGTATATAACACAACCCACATAGTGTATAGCGCGGCCCGGATAGTGTATAGCACGGCCCACATAGTATATAGCAGGGCCCACATAGTATATAGCACGGCCCACATAGTATATAGCACGGCCCACATAGTATGTAGCAGGGACCACATAGTATATAGCAGGTCCCACATAGTATATAGCAGGGCCCACATAGTATATAGCAGGGCCACATTGTATACAGCAGGGCCCACATAGTATATAGCAGGGCACATATAGTATATAGCAGGGCCCACATAGTATATAGCAGGGCCCACATAGTATATAGCAGGGCCCACATAGTATATAGCAGGGCCCACAGTGTACAGCAGGGCCCACATAGTATATAGCAGGGCCCACATTGTATACAGCAGGGCCCACATTGTACAACAGGGCCCACATAGTATACAGCAGGGCCCACATAGTATACAGCAGGGCCCACATAGTATACAGCAGGGCCCACATAGTATACAGCAGGGCCCACATAGTATACAGCAGGGCCCACATAGTATATAGCAGGGCCCACATAGTATATAGCAGGGCCCACAGTGTACAGCAGGGCCCACATAGTATACAGCAGGGCCCACATTGGATATAGCAGGGCCCCTATAGTAGACAGCAGGGCCCCCATTGTATATTGCAGGGCCCTATAGTAGACAGCAGGGCCTCCATTGGATATAGCAGGGCCTCCATAGTATACAGCAGGGCCCACATTGGATATAGCAGGGCCCCTATAGTAGACAGCAGGGCCCCCATTGTATATTGCAGGGCCCCTATAGTAGACAGCAGGGCCCCCATTGGATATAGCAGGGCCTCCATAGTATACAGCAGGGCCCACATTTTACAGCCCTCATCTCTCCTCCCCCCCCAGGAATGGCCGGCCCCACAGCAGGACAGATTTATAAAAAAAAAACACTCCTCACCTCATCCTGGTGCCAGCGCTGCTCCCAGCTCCTGTCTCCTGCTCTGCCCGGCACACAGTGAGCGCGCTGTGTCAGAGGCAGAGCGGGGAATGATGGGAGAGGGAGCGTCAGCTGACGCTCTCTCCTCCATCATCGCTTTGAACTGTGCCGGCTGACGCCGGTATAGTTCAATGCAGCGGCGGGGGGAGTCGGCGCTGGGGGCAGGCGGGCCCCCCTGCCACACAGGGGCCCCATAGCGGCTGCGTGATGTGCCGCTAGCTGGGGGCCCCTTGAGGTGCAGGGGGAGCCTCAAAATGTTGGGGGCCCCCGGGCCCGAGCGCGGACCTGCGTGCTCGGGCGGCGGGCCCCCCTAATGACCGGGCCCCATACAGCAGTAAGGGTTCTCATGCCCTGATGGCGGCCCTGAGTAAATGTATAAGGTGTTTTAGTGAAATACAGACTTTTGTTACAGATCGGTAAGCTATTACCAAGCTGTGTATCTAAGGCTTGGGTTGTATTGAGAGGAGCATATTTTTCTATTTACTAACTAACATGGTACATAGATATACATCTTTACTGGCACATAGAAATGTAGTACAACAGTGTTGACATGAATTGTCAGAATGAGTGAAGGTCGATGCTAAGGTAATTCAATTGCTAGAAATCACATATACTAAATAGCCCTGTATTGTGGCATGACCTGTAAGTACAATGAGAGAAGGTCGCATGCATTCATGATGGTTTGTATTAGAAGCACCCAGTAAATGTCTGTATTAGAATCCATCAGTAAATGTATGTAAAGCTCATTTCTAGCAGGATTGTATAAATGTCCCCAGTAAATGTGTAAAAGTTTGGAACTGATATGCCTGTATGTAAAGGTGATTTCTAGCACTCTCTGTTACAGATCGGTAAGCTATTACCAAGCTGTGTATCTAAGGCTTGTGTTGTGTTGAGAGGAGCATATTTTTCTATTTACTAACTAACATGGTACATAGATATACATCTTTACTGGCACATAGAAATGTAGTACAACAGTGTTGACATGAATATTAAGGATTTTTAGTGAATTAAAGAGTGAATCTTGATCTTTTTTGTGGTGAGAAACTTTTAAGGACCCAGTAAATGCATGTAAAACACTATTGTGGTGGAATTTGGAATTATGACGCTCATCTTATAGTTTTATTCAGTATATATATATTTTTAGCTTGGCAGTGTATCTACACTTATATCAGTACTGGGAAGAATGTACTTTTGTAGACAAATGCAGACAGGTATGAACTACATTCAAATCAATATATAATAGTGCCCATCTCCATATCTTATATGTTATAGCGATAATAGACTAATCCGGGGCTAAACAATAATAACCTCCATATATTTGTCCATATATATGCAATCTATGTAACTCACAATATCCCCCAATAGGCAGACATATATGCACTATATATAGGATTATAAGTATCTCAATGAAGCAGGTATATCAATAAAGTAACTTCCCCATCACAGCTGCTAATATAATGATGTTAGCATGCAAGTGCAGGGCTCACAATACATACTGTGCGTGCATATGAAGTCAATTAGCACATCCATATGAGGAGCTATATTAAAAAAGCAGCACCATAGATGGGAGATCATACCTGAATGCTGCTTGGCACCCCTTGTGTATAGCCCTCATTTCTAGCAGTGTTTGCTACAGATAGCTCACTTATTAAGCCAGGAATAAACATAGTGACTGTTTCATGTCCCTATACAATCCAAGCCTTGTACACAAAGCTTGGTAATAGGTTACCGAGCTGTAACAAAGTATTTTCTATCTAGTGGTTAACATGGTACAAATTAGCCAAATGCAGACAGGTATGAACTACATTCAAATCAATATATAATAGTGCACATCTCCATATCTTATATGCTATAGCGATAATAGATTAATCCGGGGCTAAACAATAATAACCTCCATATATTTGTACCTAAACAGGTCCTTCTCAAAAAATTAGCATATAGTGCTAAATTTCATTATTTTCCATAATGTAATGATTAAAATTAAACTTTCATATATTTTAGATTCATTACACACCAACTGAAATTTTTCAGGTCTTTTATTGTTTTAATACTGATGATCACAATACATACTGTGCGTGCATATGAAGTCAATTAGCACATCCATATGAGGAGCTATATTAAAAAGTAACGATTATTCTATAGTACCATACAGTATAAAACACCTTATAACACATTTGGAATTAGGACTCTCATCTTATAGTTTTTATTCAGTGTTTATATATATATTTTTAGCCTGCCATTGTATCTACACTTATATCAGGACTGGGAAGAATGTAATGACATGGGGTTAGGAATCTCCAACCTAGTTTCTGGTTTGCTACAGATAGCTAATTTATTACCATTGAGAGAATGTGTGAAGGTCGATGCTAATATGTTTCCAAAGTTTAGTGACAGGAACTAGTTAGTGATGACAAATTCACAGGACTATTTTTTAACTGTTCCATGTGAGAATACAGGCATAGGATGGGGACCATTACTTAGAATTTGTTATTTTGGGGCTATTTTTAACTGTTTCATGTGAGAATACAGGCATAGGATGGGAGTCATTACTTAGAATTTGTTATTTTGGGGCTATTTTTAACTGGTTCATGTGAGAATACAGACATAAGATGGGCCCATTACTTAGTGTATACTATTTATGTACAAAGATGATACGGAAAATATATGTTTCCAAAGTTTAATTGTAGCAAATCAAGGTGTATTAAATTGATTACTAGCACAATTATGGCAACTTGATAACAATTTCACAACAAATTCGTTATTTTGTGACTATTTTTAACTGTTTCATGTGAGAATACAGGCAGAGGATGGGGCCAATACTTGGTGTATACTATTTATGTACAAAGATGATACGGAAAATATATGTTTCCAAAGTTTACTGACAGGGAGTACATAGTGGGGAGAGCCCTCTTGCAGTGCTAACCTGATTACAAGCCCTCATTGCTACTTTTTCTCCTGTCTAACATCACAATACAACCAAGTGGTTCTTCAAAACTATTTGTAAGTCTTCCGGCACAAAGCACATGTGAACAGTTGATGGTAATATTTTGCCACATGACAAATGTTTCTGACTCTCAGTTGCTAATACTGATAGACATATTGTGAACTGACATATAGGGTCCATGTGAGACACCATATTTTTCAACATTTTTGCTCCTTCACAGATTTTTTTGCATTATATTTTTTTTATTTTGCTTAAGGATCATGTACAGAGGTGTTTTTATGGTTTAATACTGATAGACATATTGTCCCAGGCATGTCCGGGCATGCCCGGACAAGTCCTGGTCACGTGACAACCGTGGAAAAACAAGCCTGAAATTCAAAAACTATGCGCTATCCGTTAACACACGCATAGTCATCTAGAAAATATTGAGCGAGTCGCTTCACAAACCATCTCAAGGCATGCTGAATGTCAACGTTCCCGCTATGAGCTACACACATGACCAACTGTATAGTCTGGGACGCGTAGCGTTCTTGTTGCACAGGCCTATTTTTAAAGATGCTATGCCCCTCAGATATAAAAGACAGGCATGTTGGAACGTGTCCCGGCCTATTTTGGCAAATGCCCACTCCTATGCATCGATTTTGATCAGCATTCAACAATTTATTTTGCTCATGTGAGACACCATATTTTTCAACATTTTAGTTCCTTCACAGAATTATTTTGCATTATATATTTTTTTATTTTGCTTAAGGATCGTGTACAGAGGAGTTTTTATGTTTTAATACTGATAGACATATTGTGAACTGACATATAGGGTCCATGTGAGACATGTCTGGACAAGTCCGGGCATGTCCGGACATGCCTGGACAAGTCCTGGTCACGGGACAGCCGTGGAAAAAACAATACTGAAATTCAAAAACTATGGGCTGGCCGTTAACACACGCATAGTCATCTAGAAAATATTGAGCGAGTTGCTTCACAAACCACACAAGGCGTGGTGATTGCCAATGTTCTCGGTATGCGCTACATACATGACCCTCTGTATAGCCTGGGATGAGCAGCGTTCTTGTTGCACAGGCCTGTTTTTAAAGACGCTAAGCCCCATCAGATATAAAAGACAGGCATGTTGGGACGTGTCCCGGACTATTTTGGCACAGAACCACACCTATGCAACGATTTTGATCAGCATTCAACAAAAAATTGCGTGCAAACTTTTTAGCATACGCGTCACACACAAGGCGACGACACCTCGGGCTAGCACATTTACCGGTAGTTTTCAAAAACCACTGCCTTAACAATAAAGTAAGAATCGTGGTGACCTGCATTGTGGTCTATAAATGTATAGTCTGAAAATTTACCGTTGCTAAAGAACAGTAAAAAGTCGTGCGTACAACTATCATCCTCAAACTCCCAGAGCTATCACAAACACTATTGCCTACAGAGGCGGCTCCGCGAGAATTTCTGGATGTGCGTGTCAAGAGGCTCCATGCCTTGACCGATTGTTTGCGCGTGAATGCTGACATTTCCAGGGTCATTATAGTTGTGTAAATGCGTTGGGAGCTCGTGTATCGGCCCCTAGGGTGTAATGCGTGATCATTTTAATTAATTTTCAATTCATAACCACACGTTCTCAGGCAGACAGGTTTATTTCACAGAAGTTGACTGTACAGTTGCATAATTTTTGTTTAAAATCATACATTTGCATAATTTTGTTTAAAATCGCACAGTTCTGCGATAATGTCGGGTGTTGGACACGCACTTATCAGTCTCTCATACGTGTCGCAGAAAGATTTTAGTCTGTTCTGCGAGAGTTTATTATGCACGTACTGTGCAGACATGTCAAGAAACATTTTGGTGTGTTCACCAGTCCATACGGTTGTTGGCGTGTAAGGTGAGCGACCATCATCCTTCTGCTTCTTACTTACACGACGGCGCGATACCGCGCGTTTCTTTGACGGTAATGCATCGGCTGAATTGGCAGATGTTGGTTCCGCGTTGTTATTTGCAGATTCTGTAGCTTGACACAGACGTATATTCTTACGCCTACCACTCTCTGTATTCCCGGGGTGTGCGATTGGCGCGTCGCTTTCTCCACGATACGCGACACACCTGGGTGAACGTGGTTCAGTTCTCATCTCCGCTCTGTTCTCAAATCCATAATTGGATTGTTGCAAAACTCGCGAATGACGCTCCTCCGTAACTAAAGAAAAGACACGTGGTGTAGTTAACCGCTAAGTGGGCGAGATATAGGAAAAGCTACATGAGCCACTTTACTCTGATTCAACGCGACATTTGTAAAGCTACCAGCACCGATTATCTGTGAAACCGATGCATAATTGTTTGTATAAGTACAGTATAGAGAGGCCTAGACATATATATACTTACAAGTATCCCCCGGGTGCTGATCTACAGAGAATGCTGAATTAACAGACATTACGCTGCTCGTTCGCGCCCGTATGGGGCTGATTTCTCCATCAAACTGCAACCTCGTGGGCGATACTTTAGCCGCTAAAATAAAATATAACATACATGAATGCGCAAAGCACTCACAAAGCTAACTTGACACAGGTAAATAAAACTAGTTACCGCAGAAATTTTTATCTGCGTGTATAACTACACTATAGAGTTGCGTAGACATATATGCTTACAAGTCTGAGACGTGTAGTGTACTTCAGAGATTGGTGAATTAAACGGTGTGGAGTTGTTCGGTAGTTGTCGTATGGGGGTGTTTTCTTTTTCAACCTGCATACTCCTGCACGCTAGTTTAACAGCTGTAAATAAAATATAACTACCTCAGAAATGATATCTACAAGGCCCACACGCATAAAGCTAAATTCGCAAAGCTACCGTAACAAGCGTAAATAAAATATATCCGCTAGTTAAGGGTGGGGACGCCGGGTACAGAGGATACAGACACATAACAGACGTGTTTCAAGCACTGTACAGACAACGCAGCGTATATAACTACAGATTTATATTATTAAAACATGTCTAGCTAACGTTCCTGTCAGCTAAAATAAAATTAACTGCATGGATTTTAGCGTCAGTCTATATTAATTATTAATATTAATAGTAGATGTTATAAATTTACAGTTACAGGGTAATGATGGTGGTGCTTCGGGTGTGAAATATTGTTTGAACGCGTTTAGCCGGCATGATCCCTCTGTAAAACATTAATAGATTTTTTTTTTTTCTGTCTCGCAGTTCATGGTATTGACAGAGGGCGTGTTCTCGCTGTTACCACTAATAAATACAGCCCAGCTCCCAAGCGATACACAGCTCACCTGTAAGGCTTCGCACCTCGCAGAACACACGCCATATCTGAACAGGAATAAAGTGAGTATTTTTATGGATTTCGTTTCAGTTATATTTAAGTTAGTATAGTTTAAGTATTTATTTGCATGAACAGATTAGTCGCGTTTTCATACTTGATCTTTATTTGCTTTAATTCAATAGAGAACCCTTTTTATTCAAGATGGAGTCCAGGCATTCTCGCGGTCAATATTCTGCTATGCTTTCACCAGAACAATCGGGTAAGTTTTACACAGTATATAGTGTACGCCGTATTGTCTTGGGTTGTCTGAGTCTGCGCTTTGTATATATAAATTATATATTTCATTCTTTCTTATTTAAGAAGCGGGAGTCCATTCAGACTACTCCTATGAGAATCGGTTCATTACGCAGAACCTGTTAAAGGATAGCAACTCTGCTAGCGGGCGACGAGCCTCCAGCTCTCAGCAGTCTGTCACAGGCAAGAAACCTATAGATATATCAGATGTTTTAAGCCTATGTATCTAGTCTGCTAATTAAATATAATTTCTCATACAGATACACCTGTAGCGGACTGGGCGGTTGAAAACACCGTGGCGGCTGAGGCGCTCGAGCATCGCGATTCCGATGTTGAGATCGTGGAGGATCCCCTGGATTCCGGTGTTGAGTTCGTAGAACAGGACTATAATCCTCTAACTCGCGCGATACCCTACGCTTCTAAAAGATGGAGTGATTCGCTAAGCACACGGCGCTGGAACAGAAAAGGTAGCGGTCCTTGAAACACGTCTGTTATGTGTCTGTATCCTCTGTACCCGGCGTCCCCACCCTTAACTAGCGGATATATTTTATTTACGCTTGTTACGGTAGCTTTGCGAATTTAGCTTTATGCGTGTGGGCCTTGTAGATATCATTTCTGAGGTAGTTATATTTTATTTACAGCTGTTAAACTAGCGTGCAGGAGTATGCAGGTTGAAAAAGAAAACACCCCCATACGACAACTACCGAACAACTCCACACCGTTTAATTCACCAATCTCTGAAGTACAGTACACGTCTCAGACTTGTAAGCATATATGTCTACGCAACTCTATAGTGTAGTTATACACGCAGATAAAAATTTCTGCGGTAACTAGTTTTATTTACCTGTGTCAAGTTAGCTTTGTGAGTGCTTTGCGCATTCATGTATGTTATATTTTATTTTAGCGGCTAAAGTATCGCCCACGAGGTTGCAGTTTGATGGAGAAATCAGCCCCATACGGGCGCGAACGAGCAGCGTAATGTCTGTTAATTCAGCATTCTCTGTAGATCAGCACCCGGGGGATACTTGTAAGTATATATATGTCTAGGCCTCTCTATACTGTACTTATACAAACAATTATGCATCGGTTTCACAGATAATCGGTGCTGGTAGCTTTACAAATGTCGCGTTGAATCAGAGTAAAGTGGGGCCTGTAGCTTTTCCTATATCTCGCCCACTTAGCGGTTAACTACACCACGTGTCTTTTCTTTAGTTACGGAGGAGCGTCATTCGCGAGTTTTGCAACAATCCAATTATGGATTTGAGAACAGAGCGGAGATGAGAACTGAACCACGTTCACCCAGGTGTGTCGCGTATCGTGGAGAAAGCGACGCGCCAATCGCACACCCCGGGAATACAGAGAGTGGTAGGCGTAAGAATATACGTCTGTGTCAAGCTACAGAATCTGCAAATAACAACGCGGAACCAACATCTGCCAATTCAGCCGATGCATTACCGTCAAAGAAACGCGCGGTATCGCGCCGTCGTGTAAGTAAGAAGCAGAAGGATGATGGTCGCTCACCTTACACGCCAACAACCGTATGGACTGGTGAACACACCAAAATGTTTCTTGACATGTCTGCACAGTACGTGCAGAATAAACTCTCGCAGAACAGACTAAAATCTTTCTGCGACACGTATGAGAGACTGATAAGTGCGTGTCCAACACCCGACATTATCGCAGAACTGTGTGATTTTAAACAAAATTATGCAAATGTATGATTTTAAACAAAAATTATGCAACTGTACAGTCAACTTCAGTGAAATAAACCTGTCTGCCTGAGAACGTGTGGTTATGAATTGAAAAATAATTAAAATGATCACGCATTACACCCTAGGGGCCGATACACGAGCCCCCACAGCGCATTTACACAACTATAATGACCCTGGAAATGTCAGCATTCACGCGCAAACAATCGGTCAAGGCATGGAGCCTCTTGACACGCACATCCAGAAATTCTCGCGGAGCCGCCTCTGTAGGCAATAGTGTTTGTGATAGCTCTGGGAGTTTGAGGATGATAGTTGTACGCACGACTTTTTACTGTTCTTTAGCAACGGTAAATTTTCAGACTATACATTTATAGACCACAATGCAGGTCACCACGATTCTTACTTTATTGTTAAGGCAGTGGTTTTTGAAAACTACCGGTAAATGTGCTAGCCCGAGGTGTCGTCGCCTTGTGTGTGACGCGTATGCTAAAAAGTTTGCACGCAATTTTTTGTTGAATGCTGATCAAAATCGTTGCATAGGTGTGGTTCTGTGCCAAAATAGTCCGGGACACGTCCCAACATGCCTGTCTTTTATATCTGATGGGGCTTAGCGTCTTTAAAAACAGGCCTGCGCTGCAAGAACGCTGCTCATCCCAGGCTATACAGAGGGTCATGTATGTAGCGCATACCGAGAACATTGGCAATCACCACGCCTTGTGTGGTTTGTGAAGCAACTCGCTCAATATTTTCTAGATGACTATGCGTGTGTTAACGGCCAGCCCATAGTTTTTGAATTTCAGTATTGTTTTTTCCACGGCTGTCCCGTGACCAGGACTTGTCCAGGCATGTCCGGACATGCCCGGACTTGTCCAGACATGTCTCACATGGACCCTATATGTCAGTTCACAATATGTCTATCAGTATTAAAACATAAAAACTCCTCTGTACACGATCCTTAAGCAAAATAAAAAAATATATAATGCAAAATAATTCTGTGAAGGAACTAAAATGTTGAAAAATATGGTGTCTCACATGAGCAAAATAAATTGTTGAATGCTGATCAAAATCGATGCATAGGAGTGGGCATTTGCCAAAATAGGCCGGGACACGTTCCAACATGCCTGTCTTTTATATCTGAGGGGCATAGCATCTTTAAAAATAGGCCTGTGCAATAAGAACGCTACGCGTCCCAGACTATACAGTTGGTCATGTGTGTAGCTCATAGCGGGAACGTTGACATTCAGCATGCCTTGAGATGGTTTGTGAAGCGACTCGCTCAATATTTTCTAGATGACTATGCGTGTGTTAACGGATAGCGCATAGTTTTTGAATTTCAGGCTTGTTTTTCCACGGTTGTCACGTGACCAGGACTTGTCCAGGCATGCCCGGACTTGTCCGGGCATGCCCGGACATGCCTGGGACAATATGTCTATCAGTATTAAACCATAAAAACACCTCTGTACATGATCCTTAAGCAAAATAAAAAAAATATAATGCAAAATAAATCTGTGAAGGAGCAAAAATGTTGAAAAATATGGTGTCTCACATGGACCCTATATGTCAGTTCACAATATGTCTATCAGTATTAGCAACTGAGAGTCAGAAACATTTGTCATGTGGCAAAATATTACCATCAACTGTTCACATGTCCTTTGTGCCGGAAGACTTACAAATAGTTTTGAAGAACCACTTGGTTGTATTGTAATGTTAGACAGGAGAAAAAGTAGCAATGAGGGCTTGTAATCAGGTTAGCACTGCAAGAGGGCTCTCCCCACTATGTACTCCCTGTCAGTAAACTTTGGAAACATATATTTTCCGTATCATCTTTGTACATAAATAGTATACACCAAGTATTGGCCCCATCCTCTGCCTGTATTCTCACATGAAACAGTTAAAAATAGTCACAAAATAACGAATTTGTTGTGAAATTGTTATCAAGTTGCCATAATTGTGCTAGTAATCAATTTAATACACCTTGATTTGCTACAATTAAACTTTGGAAACATATATTTTCCGTATCATCTTTGTACATAAATAGTATACACTAAGTAATGACTCCCATCCTATGCCTGTATTCTCACATGAAACAGTTAAAAATAGCCCCAAAATAACAAATTCTAAGTAATGGTCCCCATCCTATGCCTGTATTCTCACATGGAACAGTTAAAAAATAGTCCTGTGAATTTGTCATCACTAACTAGTTCCTGTCACTAAACTTTGGAAACATATTAGCATCGACCTTCACGCATTCTCTCAATGGTAATAAATTAGCTATCTGTAGCAAACCAGAAACTAGGTTGGAGATTCCTAACCCCATGTCATTACATTCTTCCCAGTCCTGATATAAGTGTAGATACAATGGCAGGCTAAAAATATATATATAAACACTGAATAAAACCTATAAGATGAGAGTCCTAATTCCAAATGTGTTATAAGGTGTTTTATACTGTATGGTACTATAGAATAATCGTTGCTTTTTTAATATAGCTCCTCATATGGATGTGCTAATTGACTTCATATGCACGCACAGTATGTATTGTGATCATCAGTATTAAAACAATAAAAGACCTGAAAAATTTCAGTTGGTGTGTAATGAATCTAAAATATAAGAAAGTTTAATTTTAATCATTACATTATGGAAAATAATGAAATTTAGCACTATATGCTAATTTTTTGAGAAGGACCTGTTTAGGTACAAATATATGGAGGTTATTATTGTTTAGCCCCGGATTAATCTATTATCGCTATAGCATATAAGATATGGAGATGTGCACTATTATATATTGATTTGAATGTAGTTCATACCTGTCTGCATTTGGCTAATTTGTAACATGTTAACCACTAGATAGAAAATACTTTGTTACAGCTCGGTAACCTATTACCAAGCTTTGTGTACAAGGCTTGGATTGTATAGGGACATGAAACAGTCACTATGTTTATTCCTGGCTTAATAAGTGAGCTATCTGTAGCAAACACTGCTAGAAATGAGGGCTATACACAAGGGGTGCCAAGCAGCATTCAGGTATGATCTCCCATCTATGGCGCTGCTTTTTTAATATAGCTCCTCATATGGATGTGCTAATTGACTTCATATGCACGCACAGTATGTATTGTGAGCCCTGCACTTGCATGCTAACATCATTATATAGCAGCTGTGATGGGGAAGTTACTTTATTGATATACCTGCTTCATTGAGATACTTATAATCCTATATATAGTGCATATATGTCTGCCTATTGGGGGATATTGTGAGTTACATAGATTGCATATATATGGACAAATATATGGAGGTTATTATTGTTTAGCCCCGGATTAGTCTATTATCGCTATAACATATAAGATATGGAGATGGGCACTATTATATATTGATTTGAATGTAGTTCATACCTGTCTGCATTTGTCTACAAAAGTACATTCTTCCCAGTACTGATATAAGTGTAGATACACTGCCAAGCTAAAAATATATATACTGAATAAAACTATAAGATGAGCGTCATAATTCCAAATTCCACCACAATAGTGTTTTACATGCATTTACTGGGTCCTTAAAAGTTTCTCACCACAAAAAAGATCAAGATTCACTCTTTAATTCACTAAAAATCCTTAATATTCATGTCAACACTGTTGTACTACATTTCTATGTGCCAGTAAAGATGTATATCTATGTACCATGTTAGTTAGTAAATAGAAAAATATGCTCCTCTCAACACAACACAAGCCTTAGATACACAGCTTGGTAATAGCTTACCGATCTGTAACAGAGAGTGCTAGAAATCACCTTTACATACAGGCATATCAGTTCCAAACTTTTACACATTTACTGGGGGACATTTATACAATCCTGCTAGAAATGAGCTTTACATACATTTACTGATGGATTCTAATACAGACATTTACTGGGTGCTTCTAATACAAACCATCATGAATGCATGCGACCTTCTCTCATTGTACTTACAGGTCATGCCACAATACAGGGCTATTTAGTATATGTGATTTCTAGCAATTGAATTACCTTAGCATCGACCTTCACTCATTCTGACAATTCATGTCAACACTGTTGTACTACATTTCTATGTGCCAGTAAAGATGTATATCTATGTACCATGTTAGTTAGTAAATAGAAAAATATGCTCCTCTCAATACAACCCAAGCCTTAGATACACAGCTTGGTAATAGCTTACCGATCTGTAACAAAAGTCTGTATTTCACTAAAACACCTTATACATTTACTGGGTCCTTAAAAGTTTCTCTCCTCTTTAATACACTAATACTCCACAGACTAATCAAAATACAGTAAAACTCCACAGACTAATCAAAGTCACTGAATAAAATATCAATAGAGACGAATAAATCACTTTGATTGAAATTCACAAATCCAGCAGACCAGATTTCCCAGCCTGAGCAAAGTTCAGCCAGGGGGCGTGACGACCTGGATCAATCTGACAGGGAGACGGATTAAATGATAGGGGCGTGTCGACCTGTCAGATTTGAGTTTGACGAGAGTGGGTGTACCTATACTACTTGGGTTATAGGTCTTGATAAATTCCCCCCCATATTATGAATGGATGATGCTCTTAAGTTTGAGGGACATTGATCCAGAAAACAGTAATGCTTGTGGTTGCAGAGCATTGGCACATTGACTATATAGGTACCAGAAAAAAAAAGTTGATTGAGACTTTAGGCATGAGAACATGGACATCTGGACTTCCAAAATAATAGTAATAATACTACTAAATCACTGACTCACTGATACTTGGGGTTCTAGAACACTGATACTTGGGTATTCAGGGCTCTGTTTCCTTCCCCTGGGTCCGCTACCATCTGCTGTGCTCCATGTTGGGTTTGCAAGTTTCCTGGAGTAGATTGATGGCATCATCTCCCTAGACTCGTTTAGGGCCCATTTAGAGTCTCAATCCCAAGACCTGTGTCTTGGGATTGAGACTCTCCTATGTTTGATGTGCTCCACCATCTGTGCTTTTTGTTTTTCTGCTTGCATTCATCTTTTCTGGGTTCCACTCCATTCATCCTGCTGCTCCTGAGGTTCCTGTGTGTGCCAAGTCCTCGCTGCCCACATGCCTTCCGACTTGCTGCATCAACGCCCAGGGTCCATGTGCCCTCCTAAGGCTTAGGTTTAGAACTACTTGGGGGTTTAGAACACAGATACTTGGGGTTCTAGATCACTGATATATAGAAGTCATGTTCACACGATATTTTAATACTTGTGGGTTTACAACAGTGACCCAACGATACCTCTTTCTCCAGAACAATAGCATATTAGAGCCATGCATTCTAAAACAATGACTGTTGTAAACACGTTGGAGGCGACTTCTGAGCTGGGGCTCCCTCCGGTGGTTGCTGAGGGTAATGAACCAATTGCTGAATGGCTTTCAGCTGAGTCCGAATAGTCTGATATAAGTGACCTGAACTCCCATCAGCCTTGCCGGTAATCAATTGTTCTTCCAGTTCTTGCTTGGAGCTCAGCTTGCATTCCTGCTCTCATTCAGATAAGTGATTTGCTGTTTTTTTTTCCTCTGGTTGGATTTTCCTTGCTGGTTTGCTGCTTTGCAGTAGGCTTCAGCCTGGTCCCCTTTTGGGGTCTGGCGCTGCATTTGTGCTCTGTTTGTGTTTGCACTTTTGCTCTGTTCCTGTGTCACTTTTTATTTGCTGAATTGCTGTGTGTTACACCGGAGATCTGATTTAGGTGGCAGAGATCGTGTGATCTCAGGTTTTTTGTTAATCAGAAGTGTTGGTATTTTTGTCAGGGTTTTTTTGGGTTGCAGTCAGAATTTTTTCCTATACTTTCTATCTAGACAGAATTGGGCCCCAGCGTTTGCTCATTCTATTTTCTGTCTGTGTTCGTATTTTCTTCTGTTCTAACCGCCATTACATGTTTGGGGGCTTCCTATTTCTTTGGGGATTCTGCTCCAGGGCAGATAGCTTTCATCTTTCTGCCTTTAGGTGTAGCTATCTCTCCGGCTGTGACGAGGCGTCTAGGATCATCGTAGGTACGCTCCATGGCTATTTCTAGTGTTGCGGTTAGTTTAGGGTCCTGCAACCCAGTAGTTTCCAGCCTCTCTGGTGTATTGCTACTTTGGCTATTTTTGCTATTTCTCCTCAGCTACCGAAACATAACAAATGACGTATTGATATTTGGGATTCCGGAACAATCACACACTAGCACTTGAGCTTGTAGAACAACAAAACATCAATTTTCCGGTGTCTAGGATACTTTTGGTTTGAAAACTGATCAGGTTATGTCCACACTAATATCTGTAGCCTCGGTCACCAGGTCTTTCATTACGGTAACCTTGATAAAACACAATTCTAAGACAAGGAAGTCATGGGGCGCCATTTGGACATGGATGGATCTAGCAAAATTTGACAGATATAAACACAGCCTAAGAAAGAGTCAATTTTGGGACACAACAATTATACACTTATGGTTTGTTGTGTTGACTTGTACACAAGGGATTAGGAAAGTGAATTGCAAAAACAATTCTGGATCAGCAGTGAAATGTAATGTAAAAACTACAACAAACAGGAAACGTGCTGAGTGTATGGTTCACGTGATGGCCCTCAGCTTTACTGGTGAGTGGATAAGGATGGGCACTGAGTGCATTGTAGTAATCCCTAGTGACATATATGCCGCGCTAATTGTTTGTGCCCCCTTAATTCGCCACTCCCTTCCATCTTCAGACTTGTTACTGCCCTACTCTTCCCATTTATAAGCACATCCTTCCTATGTCTCAGCCTCAGGCACACACTTCTGTTCCCACCCTAACGCCTGCCCTTTTATGTCACCATCCCTCATAATAAGTCTTAATGAGGTTTGTACATTTGTTTGTCTTTATACAAAGACCTTTGTTAACTTTCCCACATTTAGGACATATTATAACACTTAAGGAAACAGTCATGTCGGAAAAAAAAACAAAAGTTTCCTTCAACATTTAAAAAAAAAAATACAAGGATATAGTGATGGTGTCCAAGACCAAAATATTTGCAGAGACCTTCAAAACATTACCCCCGACCACCTCTACCAAAATGTTAGACATACATGATCTGCATAGATGGAGTAAGGACCCTTTGGATCATTTCCTCTGTTTGGCCTCAGTCTGACACTGGACCTCAACAAATGCCCGAATTCTGTTCCAATACTGCCCTGCACTGAGCCGTAGCTAGGTGTTCTTTCACCTTAGGCAAAGGTTCAAAAAATGACATCTTGGCTCCTCTGCCTGGTGTTCAGCACATGCCCAGGATGCCTTCATCTTAGCTGCACCACTACTCTACAAATATAAGAACGGGGGCACATGAGCACCAAAACTGGACTATAGGCACAATGCCACCTTCAGAAATAGCTGGATCTTGGCCTAATAGAATCAGGGCTGCTGACTTTTTCAAAGAAGTTGTTCAAGACTTTTTTAAAGATGTCCAAAAAGCAGGGATTGCACTAAACCTAATAAAATAACTTCAGTTGTTCCCCTAGATTCACACTATTTTTGGTTGGGTCATTAAGTGCTGAATGTTCTCAGAAGTTAAAAATAATAATTTTATTTCTATAGTGCCAACATATTCCACAGCACTTTACAATTGAGGGGAGACATATACAGACTCTAAAGGCAATAAAAAGTAACACCCCAGTTACAGGAGGAGTGAGGGTCCTGCTCGCAAGAGCTTACTATCTATAAGGAGATAGGGGGGACATAATAGGTAGAACGTGATTTTGAGGTATGGTCCAGCCATCATTACAATAAATAGGGATTATGATATAAAGATGCATGATCCGGTCATCAGCCAGTATGTGTACTGGGGAAAACAGATAAAGTAGCACTCTGTAGTGCTAAAGCATGTAAATATAAAATATATGAAATATGAATAGCATTACTGCTCTAGATAGTAAGAATAAATGGAGATACTAAGCACATAATTTGGCCAATTCATGCATGCCCAGCAACCAACGACAAGGTAATCTCTGGTTTGCTGGGAACCTACGTGTCTAGTGTGAATAACTCTCTTAGGCTAAGTTCACACTAGGCGTTTTTGCAGCTTAGCCTAAGCTGAGGTATTTGCAACTTAGCCTAAGAGAGGTATTCACACTAGACACGTAGGTTCCCAGCAAACCGGAGATCGCCTTGTTGTTGGCTGCTGGGCATCCATGACTTGGCCAAATTATATGCTAAGTATCTCCATTTTTTCTTATTATCTAGAGCAGTAATGCTATTCATATTTCATATTTTCATGCGTTACCACTACAGAGTGCAACTTTATTTGTTTGTTATATATAGAGATGGCTACTCCTAGTTTGCACCTGTACACACCAGTTTTCTGATTTGGAAGTGCTAGTCATTTTTTTGTTATGTGTACTAGTGCAGTTATCAAGTGCTATTAGGTACATGATGGATATGGAGACAGATGAATAAGAGGGACCTATTCAGAGGAAAATTTTAAACCAGACCGTACAGGATAGAGCATTCCAGAGACCTGGTGCAACATGAGAGAAGTATTGGAGATGGAAGCGGGAGGTTCAGATTATGAAGGATGTTAGTCTTAGACCAGTTGCAGAACGGATAGAGTTATAGACAAAGATGAGAGAGGAGATGTATGGTGGTTCTGAACCATGGAGAGCTTTTTGGGTGAGAGTGATAAGTTTATATTGTACTCTGTAGCACATGGGTATCCAGTGCAATGACTGGCACAAGATGGAGGCACTGGTGTAGCGGCTGGACAGCAATACGATTATAGCTGCCATATTCAGGAGAGATTGGAGAGGAGAAAGTTTGGTTAGATGGAGACCGATCAGTAGAGAGTCGCTATAGTCCAGACAAAAATGAATAAGAGTAACAGTAAGAGGTTTTGCAGTTTTAAAGGTGAGAAAAGGTCAGATTCTAGAGATTTTTTTTAGATGCAGGTGACATGAGTGAGTGACCGATTGGATATGGAGAATAAAGGAATGTTCTGTGTCAAATATGACCCCAAGCAGCGAGCATGCAGCTGGGGAGTTAAGGTTGAACCACCTAAGGATATTGCTGTATCGGGTATAGGTAGATAAAAAGAAGGGGGACACATGAGAAGATTAGTTTTGGAGAAAATTCAGTTTCAGATAGAAGGAGGGCATGATTTTAGAGATATCGAACAGAAAATCCTTGGTATTTTGTATAAAGTTGTGGGTAATGTCAGGAGATGAGGTGTATAATTGGGTGTCATTAGCATATAAATGGTACTGGAAACCAAACCTGCCAATAGTTTGTCCAATAGGAGCATTATATGAGGAGAAGAGGAGGGGTCCTAGGAGCTAAGCCCTTTGACATCATTATGGTGGCCTTGAAGTTGGCCTATTATCTGATCAGACGAGTGTCCACCAAATAACCAAGCCCTTATGGACAGTGCAGCACATCACAAGGGTTGTGTTCTTCTGTCTTAGCTATGGAACAATGTAGACCAGTTCATCTTTTGTTATGATATGATTACCAGATCTCAAAGGCTTTGAGCATCTCTGGAACTTGGTGGTAAGGGGCAAATTGCCTGTTCCAGCATCAGTTTGCTATTTATGGGTCAGAATATATGAAGCTATATCAGTCCAATGGTTGAGCGGAACTCTAGTCAAAGCTGTTGTTGGTTACACCATGATGTGTTGAGTATTCTCCTGGCAGAAGTTAGGTCCTTTGAGAGTAATTTGCGGCCTTGAACAAGATTTCACTAACCAGATGAATAGCCACCAAATACAGTGCCCTGCGAAAGTATTCGGCTCCCTGGAACTTTTCAACCTTTTCCCACATATAATGCTTCAAACATAAAGATACCAAAAGTAAATTTTTGGTGAAGAATCAATAACAAGTGGGACACAATTGTGAAGTTGAACGAAATTTATTGGTTATTTTAAATTTTTGTGGAAATACAAAAACTGAAAAGTGGGGCGTGCAATATTATTCGGCCCCTTTCCATTAGTGCAGCAAACTCACTCCAGAAGTTCATTGTGGATCTCTGAATGATCCAATGTTGTCCTAAATGACTAATGATGATAAATATAATCCACCTGTGTGTAATCAAGTCTCCATATAAATGCACCTGCTCTGTGATAGTCTCAGGGTTCTGTTTGAAGCACAGAGAGCATCATGAAGACCAAGGAACACAACAGTCAGGTCCGTGATACTGTTGTGGAGAAGTTTAAATTCGGATTTGGATAAAAAATGATTTCCAAAACTTTAAACATCCCAAGGAGCACTGTGCAAGCTATCATATTGAAATTGAAGGCGTATCATACCACTGCAAATCTACCAAGACCCGGACGTCCCTCTAAACTTTCATCTCAAACATGGATAAGACTGATCCGAGATGCAGCCAAGAGGCCCATGATCACTCTGGATGAACTGCAGAGATCTACAGCTGAGGTGGGACAGTCTGTCCATAGGACAACAATCAGTCGTACACTGCACAAATCTGGCCTTTATGGAAGAGTGGCAAGAAGAAAGCCATTTCTCAAAGATATCCATAAAAAGTGTCGTTTAAAGTTTGTAACAAGCCACCTGGGAGACACCAAACATGTGGAAGAAGGTGCTCTGGTCAGATGAAACCAAAATCGAACTTTTTGGCAACAATGCCAAACGATATGTTTGGCATAAAGGCAACACAGCTCATCACCCTAAACACACCATCCCCACTGTCAAGCATGGTGGTGGCAGCATCATGGTTTGGGCCTGATTTTCTTCAGCAGGGACAGGGAAGATGGTTAAAATTTATGGGAAGATGGTTGGAGCCAAATACAGGACCATTCTTGAAGAAAACCTTTTGGAGTCTGCAAAAGACCTGAGACTGGGACGGAGATTTGTCTTCCAACAAGACAATGAAACCAAACATAAAGCAAAATCTACAATGGAATGGTTCACAAATAAACGTATCCAGGTGTTAGAATGGCCAAGTCAAAGTCCAGACCTGAATCCAATCGAGAATCTGTGGAAAGAGCTGAAAACTGCTGTTCACAAACGATCTCCATCCAACCTCACTGAGCTCCAGCTGTTTGCCAAGGAAGAATGGGCAAGAATTTCTGTCTCTCAATGTACAAAACTGATAGAGACAAACCCCAAGCGACCTGCAGCTGTAATAGCAGCAAAAGGGGGCGCAACAAAGTATTAAGTTAAAGGGGCCGAATAATATTGCACGCCCCACTTTTCAGTTTTTGTATTTCCACAAAAATTTTAAATAACCAATACATTTCGTTCAACTTCACAATTGTGTCCCACTTGTTGTTGATTCTTCACCAAAAATTAACATTTGGTATCTTTATGTTTGAAGCATGATATGTGGGAAAAGGTTATAAGCCTGTATGATTACCCGATCTCAAGCCCGTTGAGCATCTCCAGGAGTTGTTGGCTTCTCTATTCTTCCTTTGCTTCATAGCAACATATACTATCATCTTTAATGATTGAAGCAATTAGAGAATAAATCATTTAGTTGCAGATTGTTCTCTGTAATTTCCGATTGTGCTGTACAGTAATTTACAACAATGGTACAGCGCTGGGGAGTGTAAAGTAACGACTCCCCTGCTCTAGGCTAAGTAACGTAGGTGGCAGAGGTCTTATCCTCTGTTCTCCTCTCTTCTCAGTGAAAATCTTGACAACTCTCACAGATGAAGGTTTCCAGGATACAGATAATGTTACAGAGACAAAAATCTGACTCTCAAATCAAAGGCTTATCACCAGGCTGAGGTTTTTAAAGACCCTTGTGAGTACTTGTGACTATACATGGTTATGGAGATTCTGTGTTTAGTTAGACATGGTTCAGTGATGGAGGAGCCCATATGCAAGAACCATATTTCAACTCTTGCAGTCCAACAGATAATTTATTAAAAGAGAGTGCCATCTACTTATCTTGTCGTACTTCCGCAATGTATTCCTCTGCCGGCTGCCAGGTCTGAGCGGTGGTAGTAGAAATAATGGGCTTTGCATGTGCAGTGCGCTTGGCAGCCCACCTATAATGATGATCTGCCCCTATGGCCAGTGGAGACATCCAAATGACCAACAAACCAAAGAACCCGATCAGCAGAAAAACCAGAGGCTGGTTTAGCGAGCAATCAGTCTGGTGACCCATCTACATTTCCTTTTGCTTTAACTCAGTACCAGCTATTCTGCCCTTAATTTTACTTTACGTATATTGGATCATTATTTCTGATCTCTGACCCGGCTTTTTTGACAACTCTTCTGGATTAACGCTTTCTCTAGTTTCAACATTGGTCTGTTTTAACCTTTTGTCTGCATTACCGTTTTGCCAAAACTTTACCAGATTGTAACTCGGTTTTACCCCGATCCTGCTTTTGGTTGCTCCATCTTGCTCCACCAGTCAGTGACTGCTCTCCAGGTACAACTTAGAAGCCTCTGTAGTGAAGTCCACATCCCTTTATATGGCTTAAAAGGTCAATACCTGGAAATTGCTGAGATGATACTAAACAGAGTGGCCTTCACCACGTCTGACTGTGATAGCCCCTTTACAACCTGACGGGAACTTTACAACCAGTTTTGACTCTTTAGCCAATCCTTCGTTGGGTGGATCAGATTCCACCAGTAATTATGAACCAGGGAATGATGGTCCCTTAGGCAGTAACTTGTGCTATTGGCGCCCTCTTCTCTACAGGGTCCCTTCATGGCACAATGACCTGGAACCATTTATGTCTCACCTACTTTACCAGCACACGGACAATCCAGCTTTAATTTGATGAATATTTTCGGACAGACTGGTTGCTCGGGATGCAATTTCTATAGCTACAAGGTTGTCAGACATGATGACCTGAGCAACTATTCTTTGTTTTCTCAGGTCTTCAGTTCAATCCCAGACTAATAATGAACTACAGGCAAACACAGGGCAAAAAGGAGGATAGCCAGTGCTCTGAACACAGGACCTTGTATCTTTTACTGTCTTAATGATAAATTTGTACAATAAATAAAAATTTCGGAAAGGAAACTGAAAATTGTTACTGGATATTTACATGTTCCCTTAGTTTAAAAGCCATATACAGAGTTACAACCATTTCTATAGTCCCAAAACATCTAAACTTAAAAGGGAAGCAACTTTGCAAAAGCTTAAGAGTTTGTTCAGTAAGGTACAAAAAACTTTTTGAATCAGTTAGAATTGTGCAGATAGATCACTTTATTGTTTTCCCTATAAACCATTAGGACACATGTAAGTAAGAAACGTTGTTATATACCTTATTAGGGAAATCCGATTCTTTTCCCTCCGGGACTGATTTTTCATTCTCAAAATTCTCAATTCATGAGTAACCAAATTGTCTTTTCAGAGAGGAAGAGAACTAGAACTCTAGTGCCACCTATTGGAGGTAGCAATCCTACAAGTCATTATTGACCCTTTAACGAGCCTTGTCACATGACTTAGGATAAAAGCCAAATCACAATCTCAATTTGTGTTTCGGCGTACTGCCCCTCGTCAGTGCAAAGCATGAGATCTGATTTGGCTAAGTGAGAGGCTAAGACTGGGAGCTAAGGGGTAAGGTTTCTCCTTCTGGAGAGTGACATGCCAGGTCTGGCATGCCGGTATGAGGAGACTGAAATGCCTCTCATGCTCCTCTGGGAAATTAAATATGAAAATTGTCTCTCTAATGCAAATAGCGATGCTAGACATCAATATCAACCCATTAACAAGGCTTTCAGTATGACTTAGGATAAAAGCCAAATCAGAATCTCAATTTACGGACACATGTTTCAGGGTATTACCCATCGTCAGTGCAATGTATGAGATCTGATTTGGCTGAGTGAGAGGCTAAGACTGTCTACAAATTGAGATTCTCGTTTGGCTTTTATCCTAAGTCATGGCTTGTTAAAGGGTCGATAATGACTTGTAGGATCGCTACTTCCAATAGGCGGCGCTAGAGTTCTAGTCCTTTTCCTCTCTGAAGACACAATTTGCATATTTAATTTCGAGGCAGCCATCATTTTGAACATTGTGAACATAGATTAGTGAATTTAATCAATTTGTACTTCCAACACATTTAAACTACTTTTTTTTTTATTTGGCTAGATAACCCCTTTAAATTATCCTACCATTTGATGTCCACAGCTTAGATCTATGTGTTTCCAAGGTTACAGACTACAAACAAGCTATGTAGTCGGATTTTTCCATTTACTCATGTGTTCCAGCCGCCTTCTTTTTTGTATTGTCCGTACATTAGCAAGATGAGGGCAAAGGGAAGAGAGTAAGCCATTCCCTCAGCATCAGACTATACCCTTGATGGAGATGCATAAGTCTGCATAAAAACTGTGTTCATAAAATGTTAAAAAAAAAAAATAAAATCAAGACTCAAAAAAAAAAATTTATTTCAAAAAGCTTTTGATTTTTGCTACTTTTTGAAACCAATGGAACCTATATGGTCTTAGGAGGAAGCAAACCAAGCTAAAAAAAAATTGCATCTCGTTGCAGAAAGGGTTAAAAAAAATCTACAGAAAAAACAGTGATTTCAGTAGAATTACAACATTTTAATATTGTGCAACTTTTTTTTTTCCTTTTCTCCATGGTTGCGCTCTGGCATCTAGACAAACCCTTATTTGATGTCTTAAAAAACACTGGAGCAGTTATATTAAGATGACAAGTCCACTTTAAAGAGTTCAGGCATGAATGTCAAAGTGATTGCTGTGAGCGAAGAGTCTCTAATTGTTGACTGCAGCGATTATCATTCAACTTGTGAGATAAAAGGAGAGAATTGACAAACATGAAGTGAGTGGGGAGATATGTGATGTTGCTTACATATTCCTATTCACGACATCTGTGAGTGTAGTTGGGGGGGTTGAATGGATGGAATGTAGTTGACAGCTTCATGTGGTTACTGTTGCTATGGAGAACAGTTTAAAATTGTACTAAACGTGGAAAAAATGTAACAAAAAGGTGGAAGAATGGAACCTAGATGATGAAGAAGAGGTGTCGACATCAGGCCAGGCGAGAGGGAAACTGATCTCAGCGCCAGATTGCGGCTCTTTGCCGGAACTTCCATCTATACGACACATGTTCCCTTCCCTTGTATCATCAATATGTCACTTTGTAAATAGACCCATTGATTGTCTCAAGTCAACTCCAAATGGGGTTGTCTTACACTATACTTTTGTGGGTCCATAATAATAATTTTTTATTTCTATAGCGCCAACATATTCCACAGCTGTTTACATTTCAGAGGGGACTTGTACGGACAATAAAGAGGAGATCACAAGAGCTTACAATCTATGGGGAAACAGGGGAGACACAAAAGGTAAATGGTAGAAAGTACTTGTATTGTATGGTCCATCCATCAGTATAATACATGGGGTGTTTATGTAATGATGCATCAAACGGTCACCAGTCAGTATGTGTACAGATACTGAGTGCATGGAGGGTGTGAACAGATGCTACGAGGGACCAGGATAGGATGAAAATTTTGGAAGGACAAAACGGGGATAGTTAGATAAGTAAGGTGAGGCGATAGACCAGTCTAAAGAAGCGTGTTTTTAGGGTACGCTTAAAACTGTGGATACTTTGGGAATTAATTGTATTGTCCGGGGTAGTGCATGCGAGAGAATTGGCGCAGCAAGTAGGAAGTCTTGGAGACGGGAGTGGAGGTTCAGATTATTGAGGATGTTAGTTTTAGGTCATTAGTGTAATTGAGGGCACAGGTAGGATGGTAGGGTGAGACGAGGGACGAGATGTAGGGTGGTGCTAAACCGTGGAGAGGATTTGAGGATTGGTAGGGTGGTAGACTGAGACGAGGGAGGAGATGTAGAATGGTGCTGAACTGTGGAGAGGACGAGTAGAGTGGAAGACTGAGACGAGGGAGGAGATGTAGAATGGTGCTTAATCATGGAGAAGACGAGTAAGGTGGTAGACTGAGACGAGGGAGAAGATGTCGGGTGGTGCTGAACCGTTGAGCGCTTTGTGAGTGAGAGAGATAAGTTGTTATTGGGATTTGTAGCAGATGAGTAACCAGTGCAATGAGTGGCACAGGGTGGAGGCATCGGTTGTAGCAGTTGGAAAGGAATATGATCCTGGCTGTTGCATTCAGGATGGATTGGAGAGGTTTAGTAAGAGGGAGACCAATTAGTAGAGAGTTACAATAGTCCAGACAAGAATGAATAAGAGAAACAGTAAGAGTTTTTGCTGAGTCAAAGGTAAGAAAGGGTCAAATTCTAGAGATGTTATTGAGGCGTAGGTGACATGAGGAAGTGACTGGATTAAGGGAACAGAGGAAAGACCTGAGTCAGATATGACCCCAAGACAGCGGGCATGTTGCTGGGGAGTAATGGTAGAATCACACACAGAAATGGCAATGTTGGGCAAAGGTAGGTTAGTAGAGGGAAGAAACACATGGAGTTCAGTTTTTGACAAATTCAGGTTTTAGATAGAGGGAGGACATGATGTTAGAGACAGCGGAAAGACAATCACTGGTGTTTTGTAGTAATGCAGGGGTGATGTCAGGAGACGATGTGTATAATTGGGTGTCATCAGCATAGAGATGATACTGAACACTGAATCTACTGATTGTTTGTCCAATAGGGGCAGTGTACAAGGAGATGAGGAGGGGGCCTAGAACGGAACCCTGAGGAACCCCAACAGTAAGGGGAAGATGAGAGGAGGAGGAACCAGCAAAAGAAACAGTGAAGGAGCGGTCAGAGAGATAGGAGGAGAACCAGGAGAGAACGGTGTCCTTGAGACCAATAGAGTGGAGCATAGTGAGGAGGAGCTGGTGATCCATAGTGTTGAATGCTGCAGCATCTAGTAGTGTATCAAAACTCTGGCATCCTGGAGGACCCTTTGGTACTCAGGAGGGATAGTCAAACCCAAACCTGAACTTCAAGATTGTGGTAGATCATCCATCTGCCATCCATAATATTCTTTCCAATTCTTCGCTATTGCCAAATTCAAAGAACCCCTCTGTCCAACTTTCAGATCCATAAAGAACACAGAAAATGTAGTAACCAATATAATCTAGATCTTCTGGTTGGCCTCATCATTATATTCCAAGATCATTCATGGTCATCCAGCCTGTGGTCTACCAAATGACCTTATACTGTAGTGTAGACAAAGACACAAAAGTATATTCATTCTTTCCAAGAAGACTTTATTGGACTTTTGATGAACCCACAAACAATATTTATACCATTTTGTATAGTGTACAATATATTATCACTGATTATTACATGTTGGATTTCGTGTATATTAGTCACAGTCATAGGTCATGGGAGTTACAAATTATAACTTATTCTCTAAGTTTTAGGCTATGTCTATCATCATCAGCTAAATTCTGAACTAAATTCAAAATGACATAGACATTTAGAAAAGCAAAACTTTATTTTCACAAATCAATAGTACAGATGAAAAGAATAAACTTTGCTTTATGTCTTATCAGAGAAATCTGCTTCTTTCTCCTCCTGGGCTGATATTTCAGTCTCTATGGGTAAAACCCGTATTCAGTGAAAACATATTGTTACATTACTGATGTAAGAGGTGACATTTGCTGCTCTTAATATTCTATGGGGAGGGGAGAAGGAGGAGCTGGGAGCAGTCATAGAAATTCTGCTGCAAGTTCTCTTGAAATGACAGTTACACTTCAACCTTTTTTTACACCACAGATTTAAAGTGTAATCGTCATTTCAGGAGAACTTGCAGCAGAATTTCTTTATCTGCTCCCAGCTCCTCCCATCTCCATAGAATCTTACGAGCAGCAACTGTCATTTTCTATAATAAAATCTATATTCAATGAATACAGACTTTACTAATGAATAAAGACTGAAAGATCAGTCCAGGAGGAGAAAGAAGCAGATTTTTATGATAAAATCTGTTATAAAGTTGCTTATTTTCATGGGTAAAACTGATTTATGAAATAAAAATTAAAACTGACCATTATTCGAAACTGGAATTTCAACAATAACTTGGCTAACTTCGACTCTCTGAAAAGTAACCTTGCGTCAGAAGACTATTTGGAAACCATAGCAGTAACGGGGATCAATTTCTTAAAGGGGTTTTAATGGTTTAGCGATATGTGGTACCAAGGTAGCAATCGCAGATGGGCTCTGGTGCCTAAAGAGGTCCTTAAGCCCCTCTGCTACATAAGAACGTACCAGCAACTCGACAGTTCTCCATTGCAAAACCTGTCACCATCACCATATTAATGAGTTCCACATTGGTCTCCATCCAACCTTCTGCTGGTCAACCTCTTCCATGAGATCGACCTTCTCACAGTATGTCCAAATTTCAAGATTCTGGTGGATCATCCACCTACCATCCTTAATATTTTTACCAAATCTTCACCGGTGCCAAATTCAAACAACCCCCTTGTCCAAATTTTACATCCATAAAAAAAAAAAAAACTAGAAAAAAAATGTAGTAACCAAGGCAGTTTAGATTTTTGTGTAGGCACTAGTCATGGTATCCCATGATCCTTTCATGGTCATGTAGCCTTGATCTACCCTTATACTGCTCTGTAGACCAAAATGCGTTGAGTATATTGATACTTTGTGCTACTTCATATGCTGCATATTATCACTTTTATTACTATATTTTGGGTTTTGTGTATAGGAGTCATGGTCGTAGGTCCTGGGGGTTACACATTGCAACTCATTATCTAAGTTTCATGCTCCGTCAATCATCTTGTGGCCTCCAGCTATTTTCTAAGTGAGTGATATCAGAATCCTTGTTACCAATCTGGAAAAAAAACTTTATGAAGGGCGGGACATTGAAACTAATAAGGTGGAACTAAAGATGTCTATAGAAAATTGTTATAGCGTTTATATTAGAAAGGACCTGTCACCTGCTCCAAGTGGCCGCTTTTTTCCTAAATCTATTTCCGTTTCTCCCCTGATTATGCCCTTTTTTATTTTTTTTAAAATGCGCCATACGGTTCCAGAGATATAGGCCTTTTTTTATTTAGTGCTAATTTTTATAATCTTTTCCAACTGGGAGTGGCTCACAGTTTAATTATGCAGATCAGTCTAAAGACACGCCCCAGAGGATCCAGTGACCACACCCCCTTGTAAAGACCATAATAATTAGCACTAAATGAAAAGGCCCATATCTCTGGACCGGTATGGCGGTTTAAAAAATAAAAAGGCGGAATACTCAGGGGGTAGAGGGAATAAAATAAGAGCAAAACTGGACGCCTTTGACCCAGTAACAGATCCACTTTTCATGACCCCATCTTTGCCAGAATTAGTTATATCTTAACAGTAGATTACACGAGAAGGACTTTTATGTAGTTTTTATGCTGTTTAGATCTATTTTTGTGAATAAATGTAATATATCATCTCCGTACCATTTTGTGTATACAGCTCCTATCTATATTTATGCGTTTCCAAGCAAACAGTGTGTAGTCCGAACCTTTATTCATGTGTTTCTATCATCCACCCTTTCTTCTTTTGCCAGTAGAGTAGACGTAGAGTAACTCATGAGCACAGAATCAGACGGCCTACCGGGTTTGTTCGTAGTCTGTAACCATGGAAACACATAGTTTTGAATAGAAGCCTTATACACAAAACGGTAACATTTCTAAAAAAAAAGAATGACAAAATTCTTTTGGTAATTTTGGATGCTTTAAAGCAACAAAATAAGAAACCGGTTGCAAAAGTATACACACCCTTAAAGGGAGCTGCTTCTTAGATCTGTTAAATTACAGTTTTAACCATTGCTTGGCTCTACACATTCAGCACACAATTAAACTGCATAATGGTGGCAATCACTAGAACTTTTATGCGGTCTTTAGGCATGATTGATTATTGCATTTGCACTTTTTTTTTTATCTTATTTTGTTCTTTTTTAAAAATTTTCTCTTAATTTGCTATTTTATATGCAGTTGCCTTTTTTATGTTCATCACTATGAGCAGGGTTTGGGGTTTCCAGATGTTTTTGGATGATTCATCAATTGAGACTTTTTTGGAAAATGTGCTCTAGTCCCCTCTTGCAGTAATTTTCTGTACGCCTGAAATTTTTACATAAATTTTACAACATTTTAGAATAACGTGTGTTTTTCTGTGCTAAACATTTGCAAAATAAGTTAAAGGGAACCTTCCTGCAGGTTTTTCGACCCCAAAGTGACGTAATGACAGTAAAGTACCTACAATGATGATTACTTCCTCACCTTTATGTTACACATACATCTCTCCATTGTCTTGTGCTCCATCGGCAAATTCTTATGCAAATAAGGCAGTTACCTTTTCTCTGTGACCTGTTCCCTGGCCTGAGATCTTGCGCATGTGGTATTATTTCCGGAGGCGGTGCATGCATCGATGATGGATACTCTGACATCAGGATGACGACGCCTGCTCAAGATCTCAGTCGGGGGAGCAGGTCACAGAGAAAAGTGACCTATCAATCACTGGCAGGAGGCCGGCGCTGGGAGGAGAAAGAGGATTAATCCATAAAGCTATGGAGTAAGTGTGACCATTCGGAGTCCTCATGGAGGACGACATTCTCATCTCATGGAGGACAAAACTTTCATCTCATGGAGGACCACACTCTCATCTCATGGAGGACCACACTCTCATCTCATGGAGAACGACATTCTCATCTCATGGAGGACCACACTTTCATCTCATGGAGGACCACACTCTCATCTCATGGAGAACCACACTCTCATCTCATGGAGAACGACACTCATCTCATGGAGGACCACACTCATCTCATGGAGGACCACACTCTCATCTCATGGAGAACGACACTCTCATCTCATGGAGGACCACACTCTCATCTCATGGAGGACCACACTCTCATCTCATGGAGGACCACACTCTCATCTCATGGTGGACCTGACACTCTCATCTCATGGAGAACCACACTCTCATCGCATGGAGAACGACACTCTCATCTCATGACGATCCAGACTCTCATCTCATTGAGGACCACACTCTCATCTCATGGAGAACGACACTCTCATCTCATGCAGGACTACACTCTCATCTCATGGAGGACCACACTCTCATCTCATGGAGGACCTAACACTCTCATCTCATGGAGAACGACACTCTCATCTCATGGAGAACGACATTCTCATCTCATGGAGAACGACATTCTCATTTCATGGAGATCCACACTCTCATCTCATGGAGAACGACACTCTCATCTCATGGAGGACTACACTCTCATCTCGTGGAGGACCACACTCTCATCTCATGGAGGACCACACTCTGATCTCATGGAGATCCACACTTTCATCTCATAGAGATCCACACTTTCATCTCATGGAGGACCACACTCTCATCTCATGGAGAACGACACTCTCATCTCATGGAGATCCACACTCTCATCTCATGGAGGTCCTAACACTTTCATCTCATGGAGGACCACACTCATCTGATGGACAACGACACTCTCATCTTTGATGCTATGTGCCGTAATAGCTTGATTATTAAAGGGGCCAGAGTTAAAAGGGTAAAGTTATGGTTACACTTGCCAACTTTTTTCTGGTGGTGTACGAGGAGATCTAGGTGGTGCTTCCTCACTTCCACGCCCCAATTCCCTCCCCATGAATGTGCCAATGAACACAGAGGCTCGGTCTAATGAGAGAGTCTCTTGACATTCCTCCTGGGAGCACAGCTTTTCAGATATAGACAGAAATGGGCCCCGTGCAAAGATATTATACGACTCTTTTCACCTTACCCACAGGTTGTCTGTCCTTAGGTTTCAAGGAGGTTTTGCTGGTGCCTTAGAAAACTATTAACATATCTGCCAGTCCAAAATGTATCCCCTCTTTCCTGTTAATAAATTTGTCATGGATAGTTAAGGTTCAGTGGAAACTTTTTGCAATAAAAAATAAATCTCAAATAAGACCCAGAAAAAAAAAAGAAACAAAATGCACAACAAATAGTCTGAGATCATTAAGAATTCAGTAATTGTAGGATATGCAGGATCCATTAGCATATGTAGTGAACGAACGCTGAAGACTCATATTGATGTATTTGTATGATTGTAAGTAAGGAAAAATTACTGTAGTCAACACAGAAGTGACAAGGACAGGTCTAGCAGTGAGGAGTGAGAGGTGTGGATCTGTCATGCCAGAAAAATGATTGACAAGAACAGAGAAAGTCATGAAAATTAAAATAAAATGTGTTTTTCTGCTTTACAATTAAAGAAACATTAAAGAAAGAAAATATACAAACAATAAAGAGAAATTTCAGCAGCGCTCCTCCCCTACCCCGTGCAAAAATAAAACTCTGCGCTTTCTTTCCTTTTATCTTGTTTTATCTTACAATTGAATCAAAGAAATCTACACAGAAAATGTATTTGTGTCTCAGGTGATGGGAAACGTCTCCCTCCTCTTTACCGTCTTGTGTGTGGCTGCAGCAGGAGCCTCCCCCCTCAGCCAGGGGTGTAATGACCATGACCTGGCCCATGCTGGAGGATTGCCCGCTGACGAGTCCAAGGACTCACATCCAGCTGAAATGTATTGGAACCCAGAGATTAGCTGATTCGCTGCACTGCAATGCATACCGCCGGCCAATCAGAGGCTGTCAGATGAAATTGCCATGCCAGTCAAAGACGGCACATAGCACTGGCGTCATGCCCATAGCAGGCACGCTAAAGTCAGCTGTCGGCCTTTGTGCCGGCTGTAGAAGAAGACGACGCGCGTCGTGGAAGTGGGGAAAGTGAGAAGAATAGGTTTTTTAGGTGTATTTGGGAAAAGTCGCAGAATGGAAACATTATTACATGATGGGCCCAGGAGGGGGATATTATTACTGATGGGAATGGGGAATTATTACTGGATTGGGAATGGGATATTATTACTGGAGGACATTATACCAGGAAGAGGCTCAGAATGGGTGACATCAGTTTAAAATGAGGACATTATTACATTATAGGGGGGCACACACATTTCTTTATAGGGTTTAAAATGCTACACGGGCCCATACATCTGACCAACAGGCAGGATGGGGCAGAGGTCCAAATTTTGCATTGAGGACCTATAGGACTGGCATAGCTGTAGTAAGACGTAAGATCACTAGAATTCATCCATTTTAGCTAAGAGAGCGCATAGTTTCAACTCACTCCTCTTCATTACCAAATCTTTCTACAGAGGACCTGTCATTGGGTCAAAAGTATACATTTTTTTGTTCTTATTTTATTTTTGCTGCGCTTTTTAAAAAAAAAAATCAGCCATATGATTCCAGAGATAAGGGTCTTTTTATTTAGGGCAAATTTTTATGGTCTTAAGTGGGCGTTACTCAGAAACTAATTATGCAGAGCTGCCTAAAGACACTCCCCAGAGGATCCTGTGAGCAATGTGCTCTTATAAAGACCATAAAAAGTAGTGCTAAATAAAAAGGTCCTTTTCTTTTTATTAAAAAAAATGAAATTTTCAGGGGAGCAGTGGGATAATTAACGGCTGAGCACAGAATGTACCAATTGTGGCCAGTGTCAGGACATTATGTTTGGTGGAATCTGAAGCTGAAAATGAGCCAAAGCAGCTAACATGGAGTCATTACTGCTGAAGACAACATGAAACTGCTGAAGAGTAGCCTGGTAAGCTAAAGATAAAGCAGAATTTTCTGAAGGGGAGCCAGAACTGCTGAAGAGAAGCAGGAACTGCTGAAGAGGAGCCAAAGCAGCTAAAGAGGAGATGGATTTGCTGAAGAAGAGCCAGAGCAGCTGAAGAGGAACCAGAACAAAACAAAAGGAGCCATAGAAGCTTAAGAGGAGCTGGAGCTCCTGAAGTAGTTCTGGAGCTGCTGCTGATGAGCTGGAGAAGCTTATGAGAAGCTGGACCAGCTGAAGAAGAGCCAGAGCTGCTGAATAGGAGCTGGAGAAGTTTAAGGGGAGCTGGAGGAGTGAAGAGGAGCCGGAGCAGCTGAAGAAGCAGCTGGAGCTGCTGAAGAGGAGCCAGAACTGCTGAACAGAAGATGGAGAAGTTTAAGGGGAGTTGGAAGAGTTGAAGAGGAGTCAGAGCTATTGAAGAGGAGCCATAGCTGCTGAACAGGAGCTGGAGAAGTTTAAGAGGAGCTGGAGGAGTGAAGAGGAACCGGAGCAGCTGAAGAAGGAGCCGAAGCTGCTGAAGAGGACCCAGAACTGCTGAACAGAATCTGTAAAAAGTTTAAGGGGAGTTGGAAGAGTTGAATAGGAGCCGGTACTGTTGAAGAGGAGCTGGAGAAGTTGAAAGGAGCCGCACCTGCTGAAGAAGAGCCGAACAAGCTTAGGAGGAGTCTAAGCAGTTGAAAAGGATTTGGAGAAGCTTAAGAGAAACCAGAGCAGCTGAAGAGAAGCTGAAGATGCTGAAGAAGAGTTTGATGAAGTGAATATTATTGATCCAATACACAACTACAGGCTTAAAGTGGTTGTCTATACTTCTTTCTTCAAGAGTGCAACACTCTTTCGACTCTCTCTTGCTTACCGAGTCGTGGTGCGCTCCTAAAAATTGTCAGTTTAGTCCAGCAGCATTGTGCTCCTCTGGTTTGCTCTATGCGCTCATCCAAGCTGCTAGTAGAAATTGCTTTGCTGTTGCAGCATCTGAGGAGCACAGCTGCACTGGTTCTGGCAGGATCCAGTGATCTGGCCATCTTCACAGCTGCGCTTACAAGTTTTATAGCAAACAGCTTGCAAGTGTGTACTCATTGCCTAGGAAACTGGCCAACTCTGTTAGACAGCAGTGGTGATAGGTAACTAGGCAATGAGCAGTGAGCTATAAAATGAAATATCCCTCTGATCTTGAGAATAGAGAGGATTTTCATTAAGCAGAAAATTGCAAAGTTGCTTGTTTTTTTTTCCTCTTTGTTTGCAATTTTATTAACTTAAGAAATTGAGAAAATTGAGTTTTTAGGACAATTCTAGGGCTCTCCTTAAATTATTGGGGACCCTTAAATTATACATTTTGGGGACCCAGTAAATTTGTGACTCTTTCCACCTATTAAAAAAATAGTTGCTGAAACCAGAATATTACTTTAATAACTTCACATAACTTAAGAATCTTTGTATTTTTTGATACATTTTTGTTTCTGGCGGAAATACTGGATTGAAACAATTAATCAAAAAATGTTTACAAAAAAAAATAACCATTTACTATTCAATTTCTGATTTCAGAGATTTTATTTGTATGATGATTATACCATTTTTTTTACATTTCCAGATTTAAAAATAAAAATAAGAAAGGAGTTTTTGCCTTTTTCTTTTATAATGCCGAACTATTGACAAGTGGAAGACTCGGCTCGTTCTGGGCTGATTACTGGTTGAAATTTCTGTACTGGAAGTAATTACAGCCATGGGCCGTGCACCAGGGTTGTGTATGAGATATAGACAATTGTAAGACAGTAGGGGAGCAGTTGCAGGACCGGGGGATGCATAAAGGACACGGCAGTGAAGGCGGTAATTAAAGTGATGATGCCGCTCTGGCACGACTACAGGATAACTAACATTTAATTACGCGCGCTATAAATATAGACTGGAACCAAAGGGCTCTGTGTCTAAAGATGCGGCAGCCGAGCTCTCGCTCCACGCCCGCTTCACATGGATGCGCTGAACTCAGTGGGGCCGGGGTTACACGCCGCCCATCCATATACTCAGGCTCACAATAAAATCTTGGGGTCCCGAGGGCCCTCGGCCGCAGGAGCCGCATGCCATACAATGGCTGGCAATTATCTATTACACTTTGGTATGCAATCAAAGCACTCGCTGCATGAGCTATGGTGACACTCTGCTTATATAAAGCCCATCAAGGCATAATTAAAGGGTATCTCCTCTTCAAATCTGAAAATTCAAAAAATCCAAGTGCCTGCATGATTAATTTTTGTTTCATTATTATTTAAAAAAAAAAACAAAAAAACTTTCTGACAACCTCTTTTTTAAAAGTAACATCAAATACATTGGTTGTCAGCTAGGTTGTTTTAAGCTTTTAGATGTAAAATGCATTTAATTATAAAGTGACACATCCACGTCTCCATGAATACTGCGTTATAACGCACATATGGGGTTTGGAAAGCTTGGAAGATGGATGACAACCCCTGCCGGAGCATTAGTTGTAGTCATCGTGGTGGTCGCCCAGGCACCTAGTTATGCAGCCGCTAGACCGGTAATTGTTGTGAATATGCTGGAGGCGGCTTCTGAGCTGGGGCTCCCTCCGGTGGTTGCTGAGGGTAATGAACTAATTACTGAATGGCCTTCAGCTGGCACTGAATGGTAGGATATAAGTGGCCTGAGTTCCCAGCAGCCTTGCTGGTTATCAATTGTTCCTTCTGGTCTTGCTTGAAGCACTGCTAGTTTCCTGCTCTCCTTCAGATAAGTGTTTGCTGTTTTTTTTTCCTCTGTTTGATTTTCTCTGCTGGTTTGCTGCTTGCAGTGGACTGCAGCCTGTCCCCTTTTGGGGGTCTGGCGCTGCAATTGTGCTCTGTTTGTGTCTGCACTTTTGCTTTGCTCCTTTGTTTCTTTTTATTTGCTGAATAGTGTTTTGTTACACCAGAGATCTGATTTAGGTGGATGAGATTGTGTGATCTCAGGTTTTTTGGCAATCAGAAGTGTTGGTATTTTTATTAGGGTTTTTTTTTGGATTGCAGTCAGAATTCTTTCCTGTACTTTTCTGTCTAGACAGATTGGGCCCCAGCATTTGCTCATTCTATTTTCTGTCTGTGTCCATGCTTTCTTCTTGTCTAACCGCCATTACATGTTTGGGGGCTTCCTATTTTCTTTGGGGATCTGCTCTGGGGCAGATAGCTTTCATCTTTCTGCCTTTAGGTGTAGTTATCTCTCAGGCTGTGACGAGGCGTCTAGGATCACTGTAGGAACGCTCCACGGCTACCTCTAGTTATTATTATTATTGTTATTTATTTATATAGCGCCATTAATTCCATGGTGCTGTACATGAGAAGGGGTTACATACAAAGTTATAGATATCGTTTACAGTAAACAAATTTACAATGACAGACTGGTACAGAGGGGAGTTGTGTGGTTAGTTCAGGTTACTGCAATCCAATAGGTTCCAGCCTCTCTGGTGTATTACCACTTTTGCTATTTTTTGCTATTTCTCCTCAGTTACCGAAACATAACAGGTAATACTTCATTATAGGGCTGAATGGCTGTCAGAAGTCAGAAACAGCTGGCTGACAACTCCTTTGAGGATCTTTAAGATTAGCCTTATTGGTTGTCACCCAACTTTCTCAGGCTCCTATATGTAAAGTGAGGCTTCTTATGGAGTAATAACGTCTCAGCTGTAGTAAAACGTCATTATTGGGGAGGTTTGTTGTTCAGGAGTCAGAAACAGCTGTCTGACAACTCCTTTAAGGAACTTTAGAAATAGCATTTTTAGCCGTCACCCAACTTTTCAGAGGCTCCAAGATGTAAAATGTGGGCAGTTATGGAGTGATGTCGGCTCAGTCCCAGTAAGACTGCATTATAGGGCAAATTTTCTGTTCAGGAGTCAAGGAAAGGTGTCTGACAACTATTTTGAGGAACCTTTAAAAATCACGCTTTTAGTTGTCACCCAACTTTCTCAAGCTCCTAGATGAAAATCATGTCTAGTCATGTAGTAATGTATCCGGTGTTCCTACATTGTCCAGGAGTCTTGGAAAGGTGACTGACAACCGATTCACTGTGATTTATGGAGCTGACAACCCTCTCTGGAGCGATTTTTGTTGAAAATATTCCCAAATGCTACATTGCCAGAATTATCTGCACTTTTAAGAGGTGAATATGGAGATAAACCTTTGAGAAGGCTAGTGTTGAATGCTGTTTCCCACTTACTCCAGCACCACAAGTCCCAGCATGTCCTAGTTTAAGGCTTCTGAGCTCCCCAAGTTCCCTAAGCCTGTACACTGCGCTGCTGACTCATGTAATATTGCTGCGTGTTCTAAGCTGGTTAACAAATCCTATAATTACACGTCCCACACTCTGGAGATCCCATCTCTGAGAGCTCCTGATCCTTTAAGTCTGACACAGCAGCAAAAATATGACTTCAGATACTAAGAAGACGACTCTCGGGACGATATGCACCCAGGATGGTAGATCTTTCCATTTTTCGGTCTGGAATATTTTATTTTCTACATCTGCATGCAAAATGTTCAATAATATCAACTTCATCAACGTAATCACATGTGATTGTTAAATTGCACTCACCATTATGCTAATAGTTATTGGAAACAGTCAGTAAGCTGGTCCTCAAACATCTCTGTAAAAGAATAGAGGACAGTTTTTGTTTTCATAGAAGATTAATGCAGAAAAGTCCCCAAGTGTCGGCCAGGGATGGGTGCAAAAAAATGAAATAATTTGTTCATCTCGGATAAAAAACAAGACATTGACAATGTAATGACTTCTGATCAATATATATAATCTATAGGGAAATATAGATTATATATATATATCTATATTACGGCAGATTGGCTCACTCGGCTGCACATGGAGGTAGAAACAGGTACACTGTCTCTTTAAATCTTCCACTGGTTTATTATACATGCGGCATAAACCAGTGCAAAGTGAAAAGGCCCTTCAGGCAAAATAGGAAGACAAAACAAAAAGGTATACAGCCTCGGCAGCAGCGAGGATCCCTCACTCAGGACATAACAATCAGGTTTAGTACAGTTTATCACAAAACCACTTCTCTGGAGCTGCAGGCTCCAGACACACTGAACGCTGAATGCCTCTGGAGGCTGACTATTTCAACCCCAGACCAGACCCTGGGGTGGAGATAAGGTGGACAACCTCCCACCCGATTTTTGTCCACAAAAAAACATTATTTTTATGTATTTTTAGAGCACCGTTGATTCCATGGTGCTGTACATGAGAAGGGGTAATATATAAAACACAAATAGAAATGACAAAGAACAAAGTAACAAAGACAGACTGGTACAGAGGGGAAAGGGCCCTGCCTCAGTGGGGCTATAGTCTACAGGACAATGGGGAAGGAGACAGTTGGGTAAGGGACTGCGGCAGCTCTGGTGGTGGTGACGTGGGTTATTGCAGGCTGTAGATTTCTCGAAGATATGGGTTTACAAATTCCGTCTGAAGGTTCCGAGTGTGGCAGATAATCAGACGTGTTGGCACAAAATTCCAGAGAATGGGGGAATACTTGAGAGAGGTCTTGGAGACAATTGGGTGAGGAATGTCTAGAGTGGAAGAAAGAAAAAGGTCTTGTGAAGACCAGAGAGTATGTGTGGAAAGATATCGGGAGATTAGTTCAGACTTTATGGATGGCTTTGTAGGCCATTGTTAGTAGTTTGGACAAGATAAGTTGGGGAATTGGGTGCCAATTGAAAGATTTGTGGATTAGTAGGGAGGAGATAGGTGGGTTAGTCGGGAAGCATAGTTAATGATGGACTGGAGAGGTGCGAGAGTGTTAGCAGGAAGGCCACACAGGAGAATATTGCAGTAGTCGAGGCGGGACATGATGAGGGCTTGCACTAACATTTTAGTAGATTCAGGGATGAGGAAAGGACGGATCTGGAAATATTTTTAAGTTGGACGCGGCAGGACATGGTGAGGGCTTGGATGTGCGGTTTGAAGGAGAAGGCAGAATCGAAGGAGAGGAAAGGTTGTCATGTCAGATAGGAAACAGATATGGTCTAATGTATGTCCGCCTGTGTGGGTGGCTGTTGAGGATCATTGTGAAAGACCAAAGTTTGAAGCAAGTGACAGGAGTTTGGAGGTTGCTGATTGGTGGGTGTCAGTGGGGATGTTGAAGTCACTCATGATGACCATTAAAGATGGAGCAATCCTGGAAACTAAATGCATCAAAAACTGGATGAAAATCAGTCAAACCTCATCAGGATAGGTCGACTCTCTAATGTGAATGATGGTATCCTAACTGTCCCCTGATGACTGATGTCAGAAGAAACAAAGATTGAGACATGCACAGAATGTGCTGCTATCTTCTAGTAAATGTTTCTCATCTCAGTGCTGCATTCACATATACACTGCTTAGTACTGTTGTATAATGTTCCCAATGCTGCAACTTTCTAGTAAGTATTTTATCTCACCCCAGTGCTGGCTCACATCTACACTGCTCAGTACTGCTGTATAATCTCAATATTGCTGCTGCTTCTGAACATATGCAATATAGAGGCAGGACAGGAGGAATCCTTCATGTTTGTGTGTGTAGAGACAGGAGATCAGGATCTCCTTGTGTCTGTATGTGCTATAGAGACAGTAGAGCAGAATCTCCTTGTGTCTATGTGTGTTAAAGAGTCAGGATGTAACGGGTGTGTTGGAACCACTGTGCGGTGGTCCGATGAGAGCCTGGAGGGGATTAACTAGGTGAACACCTAACTCTTCACTAGAGCACCTGATGGTGGGGTTAGACTTGGCTCCAGATGGACAACAGGTGCTACACTTGGACAGACCATGAATACACAACAGCTGACTCCCAAAGGGGCAGGGAGCTGGAATGGCCAAGAAGGAGAGAACATCTGGTACAGGCAGGCATGGCAGGAACACAGGTGCTGGCGGCAATGGATGGTATACAGGCAGGTGCAGGGTGGTATACAGTTAGGCATTGGCAGGTACAGACTGGTATGGCTGATATACCGGTGAGCACGATAGGTGCAGGCGGGTACGGCTGGTATACAGGTGAGCATGGCAGGTGCAGACTGGAACGGCTGGAATATGGGTGAGCATGGCAGAAGCAGGCTGGTATGGTTGGTATACAGGGGAGCACAGCAGATGCAGGCTGGTACGGCTGTTATACTGGTGCAGGCAGATACTGCACAATCAGCCAGTTTGCACTTAATTCTCCCAGAAGGGCTCTTCCAGAAGGTGGACACTAGCACCTTATTGTTCCAGGTGAGCGCTGAGGATAGGGTACGAAATTGGATGATGTCCTGGCACACTGTGAGGTTTCCCTGGCACAATCTGAGGAGAGAGGATGCTGCAGAGGAGTTGCGAACAGTCTCATCAAATATTTTGCGGAAGGCCTCAATAAAAAAGTGAAGACTGGAAATTAGAGTATTCCCTCTCTTCCATAGGGGATTGAACCATGCCAGAGCTTCACCACAAAGATGGGACATGATGAATGCTACTTTGGCCCAATCTGAAGTGAACTGATGTGCCAAGAGCTCAAAGTGCAGGGTACATTGGTTAATGAACCCTTGGTATAGGGTAGGATCACCGTCATTATGTGATGGAGCCAACAGACGGTGTACAGAACCAGGAATATGACTGGAAGGCTGGTGAGTCACGGTTGAGGTTGCCATAGCTTGGACAGGAGCAGATGTAGCCACAGATGTTAGAGTGTCCATGCAGGTGGTCACTATCCTCAGATAGGAGAAGATGTTGTCCTGCTGGTACATGTCAGAGATAGAGGAAGATTGAGAGTCAGCGGATTCCCTGGCCTGAGCAAACTGTAACGGGTTTGTTGGAGCCACTGTGCCATGGTCCGAGGAGAGCCTGGAGGGGTGTAACTAGGTGAACAACTTACTCTTCACTAGAGCCCCTGATTGCCAGGCTGGCACTTGTATACAGGTGGGCACGGCAGGTGCAGGCAGGTATTGCAAACACGGCTGGTATACAGGCTGGCACAGGCAGATACTGGAAGTCAAACTAGAACAGGGACCTGAGAACTAACAAACATGCAACAAGCATACACTTGCTCTGGCACCTCCCAACAGGCAAAGGTGCCTTAAATAATAAGTGTCTCCCAGCCATTGGCTGGAGACACTTTCGGATGGTGTGCTCTGTCCCTTTAAGAGGGCGGAGCGCATGTGCACCCTAAGCACGGTGCAAGCCGTTCACAGACCCAAGGCAGAAGCAACAGGAGGTGTTTACTTGCCAGAGGGAGGAAGCATGCAGGGATGATAGCACTACACTACACAGGATAGTAAGAATCCCTCATGTCAGTGTGCGCAAAATAAACAGGAGAGCAGGATCTCCTTGTGTCTGTGTATGAGAGATGTAGCAACTAATATCCACCTAGTAGCTTAGAGACAACTGAAAATTAGTGATAGAGCCTGCAGAGACTAAAACTGGTCAAAATGTAGAATACAAGTTAAATAATTGATTGAAATCGTGGTATTCCATAGCTACACGTGACAGCTTTTTCTGAAAAGTCACCTGATATAACAGGCACGTCTTTAAGGGGTTGTCCACTACTACTCAGACAACCATGTGTCAATCAGCATGTTTCCCCCCCCCCTTTGTGGTTATACCTCTTTTTTGAGCATTTATCTCATTATTGTGGACTTCCTCTTTTTTTTTTTTTGTTTGTGTATGCTTCACAGTTGTGATTTTAATTGTTTTTAATCATGTGTGTTTACTATGGTTGATCTCTAATAAACTTTATATAATTTGAATATATTTTTTGCTCGGTGATCCTTACCTTTTTATTATTCCATAGCTACACGTGACAGCTTTTTCTGAAAAGTCACCTGATATAACAGGCACGTCTTTAAGGGGTTGTCCACTGCTACTCAGACAACCATGTGTCAATCAGCATGTTTCCCCCCCCCCCAGTAAAATAACAACACTTATACTAACCTCCGGTGCCAGCACCATTCCAGCAGCGTCGGCACTTGTTTTCCCGGAGCTCGCGTCAGAGGACACCAAGAATAAAGGGTATGCCACACTGAACAATATCGCTAACGGGATCGCTAAAAAACGTCACTATTTAGCGATCCCGTTAGCGATATTGTTCAGTGCGGCATCTGCCAGCGACGAGCTTCCTGCTGTGATCTCGCTCGTCGCTGGAATCGTTCCGGACCCTATTTTCTCGTCAGCGCTCCCGCTGGGTAAGTATATATCGCTAGTGTGGCACCTTTTCTTAGCGATTTAGCGGTACTTTTGTACCGCTAAAGTCGTTAAGAAGATCGCTAACGGCGATAGCGTCGTTAACTATATCGCTAAATGTGGCCGCACTTAGCGATATAGAAACAATCCCGCTAGCGATCGCATTAGTATGCGTCGTTATCGTGATCGCTAGCGGGATTGTTTAGTGTGGCAGAACCTTAAGTCAGAGCTGCGGCTGGCGCTAACTTCCTATTGATGTTTAATTTATCCAAAAGCAGAGACAATGAAGCCAGCCCTGAGGGATCGCGTGGCATAACAATGATATGCGAGCCCCCGGAGAGCGAGTGCCAACACAGCTGGAATGGAGTGAGTATGAGTGTAGTTATTTTACTGGGGGAAAACATGCTGATTGAGACAGGGTTGTCTGAGTAGTGGATAACCACTTTACTATACCTCCTACAATAAGAAGGTTAGGGATCTGTCCACATTTTTACCTATTACATCTGGACTTTTTTTGTTCTTGCTCTGTTGCTTTTGAATCTAGACTTACGTTAAGTGCAATAAAGTTCACCTGAGACAAATGGTAGAGGTTTGTCAGTGTCCTGCTCTTGGAGTAAAGTCCAAATCTTTAGAAATGTATGAGAACTAAGAGCTTCGGAGTCATAAGAGAAACTCTATTAATCATGAAGTGGTGTTGGGATTCTTTTTTGACTTTTTCTTTCTCCTTTGTACTGTAGAACAAATAAATTTATTTTGGAGCAAATGAAGCCAGAGATGTTGCTCAAATCAAGGATCACCGAGCTACTATGACTTGCCTACTTTGAACACATCATATGAAGAAAGCAATCAATGGAGAAGGACATCATGCTCAGAAGAATTTAAGGATCAAGGCAAAGAAGAAGACCACCAACTCGATGGCTTGATACATTCAAGGTAGTGGGAGGACCCATCTAGGCTTGCACAAGATCGATCTTCCTACAGATCGCTCATTCATCAAGTCGCAACGAATTGAGATAAAAAAGAACAACTGTTCTTTAAGGGGATGGTTTCCTAAAGTTGATGACTGCCCAGAAGGTTGAGGAGGGTCCTCTTCTTAGGACTCTGGTAAATGAGCCACTATGTAAACGTAGTTCCGTTATGGTGAAATCTAGCCCATTTATGGCCTTAGTTTTCTCTAAAGCTTTCAAAATAAGAGATGAACCCTTACTGAGTGACCAGGCTCAACCACCGAGGCAACTGTCCTTAGAAAAGGCGTTATCTTCAAGTCATTCAAAATATTTTAAGTTTAATCAAAATAAAATAATTAATTCCTTGAATTTTTTCAATTCTGGTAAGTATTTGTACTTTCTCATAATGGATTTTATTAAGCGATACATTGTTTAAAATGAAACCTAATTGAAACTTTCTGTAAGAAAGCCTTTAGACTTTATTAAGGAATGAAAGATAATTATACTTAATCTCACAGCACATATTACAACTTTTATCTAGATAATAGATCTGGGGGTTGAACCTGCCTTCGACTTCAGCTAAAAATAATCAAATCATTTCCTTGCTCCAACTTCATTTGGTAACCACCAACTTTGATATATGATGCCAACCCCTCCACCGTGCCCCAGTGACACATACATTTAGAGATCTCCAGGTCTTTAAAAAAAAAAAAAAAATCCATTGACAAATGGCAGACCCTACTGTTTTTGTAAAAAAATAAAAAACACACTTGAACCATTACCTATTACGCTGACCTGTACAGGGGAGCCCGTAGTGGGTTGATCTACTGGAGTGACCTTTAATTTACAAAAATTATTCCCAGTTAGCAAAACAGGTTGTCTATGTGCGGGGCCCTAAAAGAAAGAATCAAGATGCACGCTCTCCAGACATATTGCTAAGATCACAAGTCGCTTTGTGTTTTTCTCTGCAGCTGTTCAAATAAGTTACGAACCCTGAGGAAATAAATCTCCAAGTCAAGTCTGCAGCTCACATCTACCACCATGCAACGCAGCCAAAACCCAGATGCGGAGTCTAAGAGAGACGAACAAATAAGTGCCTTGTGGAGAATCATTATGATAATTATTGGAAAAAAAGATTGACTGGGTAGACAGGAGACAATGTAGAACTTTTCTAAAGCTGTTTGTTTATATCCAGATGATCCGATGCACCTGAGTTATCGGCAGAGCTTGGTCCCCGCGGAATTGCATGCTTTTATTATTTTATTCACCCAAGAGAAGGGAGATATTTCATTCTTTTTGTTTTTCTTTTTCATATTGGAGTATTGAGTTGTCTGTAGAGATTTGCGGCTACTGTTTGAAAATTTCAAATTCTGAATAGAATGTTAAAAAGTTGCAAAATTAAGAAGGGGAGATTTCTTTTTTCGTGTGTTTTTTTACTTTTGTGGGGGCTATCAAAAATTAAAAACAATTATAATCGAGAGCAGGTTAATAACCTATTATTGTCTGTAATCCTAACAATGGGTTAATAAGTGATTTGTTGTTTATTTCGCAGCAATTAAAAAGATAGTCACAGTTAAAAGATAATAATAGTAGCAAAAATAATAAAAATTAATGATAAATTAAATGTCTTATTATATGTAATAAAATTAGTAGTAATAATGATAAGAATGAACAGTAAATGAAATGTCTTGTTTCACATATTTTATTAGACTGAATACAATTAAATATGCTGAATAATATATTGTACAATAAAATATATAATAATATAAAACACAAAAAAATGATTAATTGAAATTTATAATTCCATTTACTAAAATCTAATTAAGTTTTTTTTTTTTTTTTTAATTATTGTGATTTTAATGAATATTTTTTTCAGATTTAATAAAAGCAAAGGCAAAATACTTTGAAATAACAATGACAAGGATATCAAGATTTGGTGTTTTATTAAGTATAATACTTACAAATTTAAATCTATATAATAATATACGATAGGATATAACAATAATAACATAAATAATAGTAATAATAGTTATCATTAATTTATGTAATTTAATTTACTAAATTGAATTAAATTTAGTTAATTAAGTTAATTACAAAAAGTTGATCATGAAAGGTAACCAAATGAGTTATATTTCTATAATGTGCAATAGTAAATATTTTGGTGCAATTTTTCAAAATTGGGGCAAAAAACTCCAAAAAAACAAATTACACAATGACTGCAAAGTGTGAATATACCCATATAATATATTATATTATAATGATTGAAGTTTATAGGTTTAATAAAAATGATGTATTATCCAGTAGTTATTATTTTATGAAAGTTTCTATTTATTGTGCTCTGGGAACTGCATAATAAACTATTTTTACTTGCAACTTGATTTGCGTCAATTTTATATGCGCAAACCTACCAAATTAAATTTTATCAGATTGGCTCATCTCTACTAATAGGGCGTCTAAAAAGGGTCCAATAAGAAAATCCCTTCAAACAATGAATGCCTAATTAATCTGTGGCACACTTACATAGAATCCAGGATGCTGAGATATGGGGAGTAGGGATGAGAGGACCCAAAGAAGTTTGGGTTTGTCGAGTGAAACCAAGCATTATTCCAAAGCTCGGCCCAGAAACCCCATAAAAATCAATAAATAAATGGGGACACTCACTTCAGCGCTGGAAGAAATATCTCTTTCAAGGTGACAAGAGTAGAGAGTGCAATACTATTGCTGTCCTTGGGTGTCAGTAATATGACAACTTTTTTGTGTCAGTTCCGAATATTGCATCATCATTAAGGACCTAAACATTCCATCTTATGGAAGTACAAAAAAGTAAATTCCAAATTTGATAGGGGCTACATTTAAAGTTTATTTTTTAGCCAATTTTACAGCTATACTTGATCATTTTTTTAAATTCTTCACTGGGAGAATATGGAGGTTTTTTTTTTTTTAGCATTTATAAGCCCCTTTTTCAGGCCTATTTCCAACATTTTGCAAATCAAGACGTTGTTTCGGCTCCTGAAGATGCCCCTAGATGCGTGCTGGTGCCATGAAAAAAACATTCAGGGAGCTTTTTCAGTGCACAGGCGATTCTTCGACTCTTCCAAAAATTCAGGAAGTCTTCTGTTTTTCAAGTAGTCTCCCAGATATTCCAGGAGAGTTGGCAAGTACGCATTTTAGAGATGAGCAACTATTTTTCGAATTGAAGTTCACCAGAATCACCAAACTTTTCAAACATTTTATTTGCAGCAAATCAATTCACTGCAAATTTAAAGTACTCAAAAGTCTCTAACTGCAGTGAAAAAAGTGTGTGTCACTATTCTGTTTTCCTCCCACATTAATAATCTTCATTACTGTGCTGCCTCACACTATATGCATGGTTTGTTTAGTACTTTGTGACAACTTCTCACTATCAAGATTCACAAAAATGTCTGCTGCATTCCCTGCCTCAGCTTTTATACTGGTATTGATATCCAGATTTTAAAGTGTCTGTCACTCTGAGGGAGTCCATGGCACACATTTATGTGTGTTTTTTTATAATGAATGTTATGTAAGGATGAACTATTCCTTAATACATTTGGCATATATTAACCATTCAAACAGATGTGCCTTAGAAAAAAATTAAAATCCATATGACATCTCCAGAGAGGGGACATATCACCCCCACATTAGCATATGGGACTAATTATAACTTAGGAAAAATGGAGAAAAAATGATTAAAACAGGGGAAGTAAGAGAGAGAGAGAGAGAAAGAGCTTACACTTCAACCTCAATTGAAGTAGGAGCCCCCTGCTGTGACCAGGAATTGCAGCAGGGAGAGGCTGAAATTCATTTACGCAGAGGCGGGGATGTACACTTCCAAACCAAAGGGCTTCCTCTGATCAAAGAATCTTTCTCAGACCAGTCGGAGCCAGTGGCCAGTGATGAATATTGGGGTTTGCATCGCTCCAATATTTAGTGGAGATATATTTTCAGCAACAAGATGAACAGAAGGCATTCACTGATAAAACTGTACGGCCGACAGAACCCCTCCAACTTAATAATGGTCCAATGGATGGTGCCATCCAGTGTCATGGGTGCATCGCCACGAAGATCGTCGCGATTGCACATTCTGACTTCTCACAGCTGAGCTGCTGTTTCTTTGTGTTTGGTAATGAGAGAGTTAATTTTACCTAGCTCTTTGCTAAGACTAGGTCCAGCCTCGCCCGGCTGCTTTTGATTATGTTCTAATTAGTTTCCTTTATATTCCTGCCAGTCTGGGTGTTAGACGCCGGTGAAAGCATTCATGTAGTCTAGCAGACTGGAGCGGTTCTGAGAATACTTAAGCTAAGAGCTCCTTAGTTGTTTTTACTCTTATAGCTTATAGTTTATCTCTGAGACCTTAGGTGTTCCTACTGTGTGTGAGTGTTGTATGTAAGACTTTATTTACTTTATTTCTTGTCTTTCTTGTATGTCTTTCTGTTCATTAACCGTTACCTGTTCATTCCCTTTGGTGGTATTCAGGGTCCTTCTTAGAATAGATTACAGTTGGCAGGGATTGATAGGAGACAGGGTTTACGCTGGTGGCCTGGACCTCTGTACCTTTAACAGTACCTCCAGGTAGAGGGATTAGTTAGGACCCCAGTTTAGGGTCAGCATAGACCCCGGTCACCCTCTAGCCGGAGACAGCGTATAACGGATTCCGTATTGACCCACTGGACTTTCTGTCAGGTAATTCTATGTTATCATATATCTATGCGCATGTTATATTGTATGTTGCCCTTTTGATATAGATTACTGTCATCACATATATATATATCTGCTATACAGCGTGACATTTTCACCGGCCATACTAAAGATTCTCTCCAGCTGTCATGGATCCAGTAGCCCAGCTGGCCCGGCAGTTGCAGGGGTTGTCCATGGAATTTGCAGACATTAAGTCCAAGGTTTTGTCCCCCCCGGAGCAAACCAGATCTGAACCTAAGGTTGCTCTCCCGGACAGGTTCACTGGTGGGCGGGACAAATTTTTTACTTTCCGGGAGGCATGTAAATTGTACTTTCGGCTGCGGCCTCGGTCATCTGGGAGTGAAGAGCAGAGGGTGGGAATTGTTATCTCGCTCTTACAAGGGGACCCTCAATCTTGGGCGTTCTCTATTCCTCCAGGCTCCCCAGATCTCCAGTCAGTGGATCGATTTTTTACTGCCCTGGGTCTGGTATATGATGATCCGGATCGTGTCTCCCTAGCTGAAACAAGGTTACGTAAAATACGGCAAGGAAATCGTCCAGCGGAGGAATATTCTTCTGAGTTCCGTAGATGGGCAACAGATACTCAGTGGAATGACCCAGCTCTTAGGAGCCAGTTTTGTCAAGGGTTGTCTGACAAATTAAAAGATGTGTTGGCTCAGTATGATTCTCCTCCATCACTGGAGGCTGCTATGGCCCTCGCTATTCGCATTGATAGATGACTTCGGGGAAGACGCGAGGTAACTCCGCCCCCGTGATGACTCCACCTACTACTAAAGTCCCTTATACTGAGGTTCCCCTGGTCTGTTCTGAGGAACCCATGCAGTTGGGAGGGACATCACTTTGTAGGAGGGAATCGGCGGTGCGCCGCAAGACTAGAAGGTGTTTCTTTTGCGGGAGAGAGGGACATTTTGTTGGGGGGTGTCCATCCCGGACCTCTTTGAGCCAAGGAGTTAACCTGGGAGTGTGTATTTCGTCCCCAAATCCCTCTCAGTTTCTCGTGCCTGCGGAGGTGGTGATTGGTACTAGAACTGAGAGGATTTCTGTTTTTCTTGATAGTGGGTCCGGGGCTAATCTGGTGGATGCTCGGTTTGCCCAGGTGCATGGTATGCAACTGAGTGTATTGGCCAAACCGGTCCTATACTCTCTATTGATTCTAGACCTCTTGGTCAAGGTAGCTTGGTACAAGCTGTTCATAACATAGATCTTCGAGTAGGGGCAATACATAAAGAGCAATTGTCTTGTTATGTGTTGGAGGGTCTACCTACTCCTATTGTGTTGGGACTTCCTTGGTTGGCTAAACATAACCCAGTGATTGATTGGCAATCCAGAAAGATAAGCCAGTGGGGTGAATTTTGCAAGAATAACTGCATGAGCACGGTCATCGGTGCGGTTGTGCCTAGGACTTTGCCTCCTTTTCTGGAGGACTTTGGGGAGATGTTCTCAGAGGAGGGGTGTAAAGAGTTACCTCCTCATCGCGCATATGACTGCTCAATAAGTTGCTTCCTGATGCCTTATCTCGTACTTTCCCAGGGACCGGGAGGATGGATGATCCGGTTCCTATTCCTCAGGAGGGAGTTGTAGTGTCAGCTGTATGCTCTGAGCTTGAGGGGGAGGTATTGGGGGCTCAGGGGGACGCCCCTGTGGGACTTCCAGGGAGACTGATAGTTCCAGATCGGTTAAGACTGAAGGTTACGGAGAACCGTTACAAACGGATGGCTGATAGGGGGAGAGTTTCTGGTCGAGATCTGAAGGTGAACGATCTGGTGTGGTTGTCTACCAGGAATATAAAACTTAAAGTTCCCTCCTGGAGGTTGGGTCCCAGATTCATCGGGCCGTACAGGATCAGTTCCATAATTAATCCTGTGGCATTTCGTCTGGACCTCCCTCCTACGTTTAAAAATCATAATGTGTTTCACAAGTCATTACTTAAAAAGTATGTGGCACCAGTCATACCGTCACCTCTACCTCCTCCTTCAGTGGTAGTCAATGATAACGTGGAATTTCATGGGTCGAAAATCATTGACTCACGTCTCAGTCGCCGATCCCCTCAGTACTTAGTTCATTGGAGGGGGTATGGTCCTGAGGAGAGGACGTGGGTCCCTGCGTCTGATGCTAACGCAGATCGATTGGTTCGGACCTTTCACACAACTTACCCGGACAGACCTGGTCATGAGGGTCCGGAGGCCCCTCGTAGAAGGGGGGGTACTGTCATGGGTGCATCGCCACGAAGATCGTCGCGATTGCACATTCTGACTTCTCACAGCTGAGCTGCTGTTTCTTTGTGTTTGGTAATGAGAGAGTTAATTTTACCTAGCTCTTTGCTAAGACTAGGTCCAGCCTCGCCCGGCTGCTTTTGATTATGTTCTAATTAGTTTCCTTTATATTCCTGCCAGTCTGGGTGTTAGACGCCGGTGAAAGCATTCATGTAGTCTAGCAGACTGGAGCGGTTCTGAGAATACTTAAGCTAAGAGCTCCTTAGTTGTTTTTACTCTTACAGCTTATAGTTTATCTCTGAGACCTTAGGTGTTCCTACTGTGTGTGAGTGTTGTATGTAAGACTTTATTTACTTTATTTCTTGTCTTTCTTGTATGTCTTTCTGTTCATTAACCGTTACCTGTTCATTCCCTTTGGTGGTATTCAGGGTCCTTCTTAGGAATAGATTACAGTTGGCAGGGATTGATAGGAGACAGGGTTTACGCTGGTGGCCTGGACCTCTGTACCTTTAACAGTACCTCCAGGTAGAGGGATTAGTTAGGACCCCAGTTTAGGGTCAGCATAGACCCCGGTCACCCTCTAGCCGGAGACAGCGTATAACGGATTCCGTATTGACCCACTGGACTTTCTGTCAGGTAATTCTATGTTATCATATATCTATGCGCATGTTATATTGTATGTTGCCCTTTTGATATAGATTACTGTCATCACATATATATATATATCTGCTATACAGCGTGACATCCAGATCATGCTTCATCTCTATGTAAAATGAAAATTGCGATAAGAAACATGATGACAATATCTACTGCCTGGGACCTCCAGGAAGGAAGATATCCTGTAAGTTGTGGATCACATAACATTCTGAAAGACCAAGCATGTCCCACAATTAGCCCCCCATGAGCTCATCAAGGGGAGATATGTGGGTGTAGCCTTAATCTAATAAAAAGCAGTATTTGGGTCTAGGTCTATCATCAGTCCTGGAGGGTACATCTTGATGTGAGTTCTGTCCATTTTCCTAAGAAGTATTCATGTCCACTAAGCTATGAGCAATTTACGCAGCATCAGGTTCAGTAATTTTCTTTCATTATTCGTTTTTATGTCATGCACTTGTATATACCATACTGTTTTGTTCCCATTTTGTATCATCTTGTATATTTTTTTATAAACGCTGCCTACCTTTCTGGATTAAATATATAAAATGTATAGCTTTGTTCCTCTTGCTCTGTAAAGCGCAACCCTGAAGCCATACACTACCTGTAACAGGTGTCCAATAGGCCTACATAAACAATTTGTGGTGGCAGCTAGTAGTGGGTCCTTTTTTTGTTATTGTGTTGCTGGCAGTGACCGGACCAGGGTATTATATTTTATATATATATATATATATATATATATTATATTATATATATATATACAGTTCAGACCAAAAGTTTGGACACCTTCTCATTCAAAGATTTTTCTGTATTTTCATGACTATGAAAATTGTAGAATCACACTGAAGGCATCAAAACTATGAATTAACACATGTGGAATTATACATTACACTTTACAAAAAAGTGTGAAACAACTGAAAATATGTCTTATATTCTAGGTTCTTCAAAGTAGCCACCTTTTGCTTTGATGACTGCTTTGCACACTCTTGTCATTCTCTTGATGAGCTTCAAGAGATAGTCACCGGAAATGGTCTGTATATATATATAATATATATATATATATATATATATATACACATTGCTAAAAAAAATAATTGAACCCCACATCCTAGATATCACTTAATGAAATATTCCAGTTGCAAATCTTTATTCATTACATAGTGGAACAATAAAGCATAAAAATGATCAATGTAAATAAAAATTAATATCCCATGGAGGTCTGGATTTGGAATGATATTTAAAATCAAAGTGGAAAATCAAAGTACAGGCTGATCCAACTTCAGTGGAAATGCCTCAAGACAAGGAAATGATGCTCAGTATTGTGTGTGGCCTCCACGTGCCTGTATGACCTCCTTACAATGCCTGGGATGCTCCTGATGAGGTTGCGGATGTTCTCCTGAGGGATCTCCTCCCAGAACTGGATTAAAGCTTCAGTCAACTCCTGCACAGTCTGTGGTGCAACGTGAGGTTGGTGGATGGAGCGAGACATGATGTCCCAAATGTGCTCGATTGGATGCAGGTCTGGGGAACAGGCGGGCCAGTCCATAGCATCAATGCCTTCATCATGCAGGAACTGCTGACACAATTCAGCCACATGAGGCCTACCATTATCATACATCAGAAGGAACCCAGGGCCCTGTGCACCAGCACATGGTCTCACAATGGGTCTGAGGATCTCATCCCCATATCTAATGATAGTCAAGATCCCTGTAGCTAGCACATGAAGGACTATGTGGCCCTCCAAAGAAATGCCACCCCACATCATTACTGGCCCACTGCCAAACTTATGCTGAAGGATGTTGCAGGCAGCAGAATGTTCTCTACGGCATCTACAGACTCTTTCACGTCTGTCACATATGCTCAGTGTGAACATCCGTGAAGAGCACAGGGCGCCAATGTTGAATCTGCCATTCTTGGTGTTCTCTGGCAAATGCCAATCGTCCTGCACAGTGTTGGGCTGTAAGCTCAACACTCACTTGTGGACGTCGGGCCCTCATACCACACTCATGAAGTCTGTTTCTGATAGTTTGAGCAGACACATGGATGTTAGTGGTCTGCTGGAGGTCATTTTGCAGGGCTCTGGCATTTCTTCTCCTGTTGTTCCTTGCATAAAAGAGGAGGTAGTGGTCCTGCTGCTTGGTTGTTGCCCTCCTATGGCCCCCTCCATGTCTCCTGGTGTGCTGGCCTGTCTCCTGGTTTCGGCTCCATGCTCTGGACACTGTGCTGACAGATATAGCGACCCTTCTTGCAACATCTCACAGTGATGTGTCATCCTGGATGAGCAGCTGTGTAGCCCTGGTGTGAAGGCACACACAGTACCCTGGAGGATGTGCGGAGAGGTAACAGTTTAATGCTCAATAACCATTCACTCCACCACACACTTGGACACACCCTTAGGGTATATAAGCTCAGTCAGTCAGGATTCAGTCAGATCCCACCAGTGTGCAGTCTGTGCAGGAGGAGAGGAGATCAGATTGCATTTCCTGTCAGAGCTCTGGGTGAGCTAAAGTCAGACAGACAGTTTGATGGAAAGAAGGGTTAGCAGCAGAAACTTCAGTCGCCTGTCCCAAGGACAGTGAAGTTCAGTCGACGTGCTCCTGAACTAGAAGAATACTGAGCATCTGTTAGCGAGCTCCAAGGAAGAAGCAAGAAGGGACTGACTTGCATTACCTTAGGAAGTGTGGAGTGCTTATGATACAAGCGCGAACAGGGCGAAGGGCGCAGTGGAAGAAGTTATAGCAGTGCCTTAAGGATTGGACTATCCTGCACAATTTCACCGGTCACTGGGGACCGAAGTGTCACTACAGCTTCAGGCGTAGTGGTAGAAAAACCAGAGTCTTACTGGACCTTAGGTCACAGAAAGCAGCCCTTGGAGTGTCGGTACGTAGCTGGGGTCAGGGAGAGTGGGAACCTTGAGTCGCTGCAGGACAACAGTAGGAACTCAGCTCTCTCAAAGGAAGGCTCCGACCACAAAGCTGACCGGGCAGTACAGCTAAGGAGTTAGCTGGAGTATTCGGAGTGAACTTAGCTCTATGCTAGTTGGACTCATAATATTGGAAGTAAAGGAGGCCCCCAACCTGTTCAGCTGTTATCTCGAAGCACATCCTCCACCCCAACAGCCTCCCTGGGACCTGCCTTATCATCTGACAAGTAAAAGGTATGGAAAGACACTGAATGGTGTGAGACTGATTCATTTATTTGCACCCTACATCATTAATACCATAGACTTTGAGGGACCAGTCCCACCTGTGGGGGACCCGTCATCTGGCTGCCACAACATCCCCTCAGAGAATTACTGCAGCGCTGGTCTTAGTGATCAGACAACTACAGGTGGCGTCACGAACCGTTATATACCAAATCCCCTGTAAATATTCCCCCCCATCATACGCCTGACCGCCAGGGACACGGACCGAGCCACCGCTGCCAGTGACACAAATCCCATAGACTTCCATGGGCTCGGCTCCGAGTACCCCATAGCCCTGGTAACCCACAATTGTGGTGCGGGTCACACAACTTGGCGTCACGAACAGGATGCGAAACTCGCAAAATTGCGAGCCCTGTGTGCCTGTGGAGGTGTTTTTGTGAAAAAGGACTGTTTGCTATTTTTGGCGCTAAAATCCGCCATTTTGCCGCCAAATTCACGCCCTCAGGCGCTGGAGAAGAAGGTGGGCGTGGATTCGTGGGCGTGTGCCCCCTGTGGCGCAAAGAGAATGCCTGCCCTCTCAAAGTGCTATTACAATATGCGATCCTGCCCTACAGCAAAGGAGGTCCGCCTCCTCTTCACCTTCCCTGCGAAGAGGAGGAGACGCAAACCCCGCCTCCACGGAAGAGACCGGACGGCTCTGGTAGAAGAAGAGAGAGTGTTCTGGAACATGATGGAGGCAGGACGTGTGCAGCCGAGCAGGGAAGCGGTGGAAGGCAGGCCCCGTTCCCCAGCCAAGCTGCCACTAGAACCAGAACCATCTGTGGTCCTGCACCTGCAGCAAGCCTTGCTGGAGATTGGAGAGGAAAATGCAAGGTTGAAGAAAATGGTCTTGCAACAACCTGGCATGGAGGAGATCGAGAGACGCCGGCGTAACAGATACAGCGGCGGCTGTGGGACGCGGTGTTCTCTCCCCTCGACGACCCCCCACGATTTGAATTACCAAAACTTCTGCTGCCCAAGGCTAAGGAGCAACCGGAGGCTACCCCCAAAAGGACCGACCCTGATCCTACCGATGGAGCGGTGGAAGCGAAGGAGGTTGAGGAGGTACCGCCAGTTCCGGAACGCCCGCCCGGCCAGGAGGCCGCAGCAGATGATCGATCCCCGGTAGGGACACCGGAGGGGTCCTGTCCATCATTACCAGACGTCGACTGGGATGAGATGGCGCGCCTGTATAACGTCTCCTACGCCGCCCAGTGGGAACGTGAGTGGCAGCGTCGCGAAGAGGAACAGCGACGCCGGCAGGAGGAAGAGTGGGAAGTGCAGCGGAACCGGCAGCGGCAGTACGAGCAGCTGATTGCGGATAAGGAAAGTGTCCGCCGGGAAAAAGGTACTCTAAGGGAACCGCGGCGGCAGGGGTGTGTGACAGAGTTCCAGCTCAGGAAGGGCTGGGGCTTCATTAGAGAACCGGGCCTCTACCCAGGGGTCTTTGTCAGTCGCAGGGACGTAGAATCCCACCTGCCCATCGGCCATCCCGGGAGGGACCTAATCAATGGGGACATAGTAACCTATACACGGCACTGGGGTATGAAAGGATGGTATGCCTTAAATGTCGCAGTCGTCAGAGACCCCGTCCCCGACGCAGGTAACGTCACCATTGCCAGCGCGTCACAGTCCCGAGCTCCCGCTGCACCAGGCCGTGCCCCGGCATCGCCCCATGAACGTACGTCACAGTTGGAAGCGCCCCCTGCATATTCTACTCTGCCAGTGCCTCGTACCAAGACACAAGCTACGACTCATTCCAAATCGCAATTTGCACCGCCGGATATAGCGGCACCAACAGCGACACCTTCGGAGATACCGCTTGCGTCCTACATGATGGAGTCACCCGATGGGACCGTAGTGAGGATGAAAACAGTCGCTACTCAGACTTGGATAGCAGGTCACGACCTATTTGTCATGTGCTCTAAAGAGCATCGCATTGTTCCAGCCCCCGGGATGGAAAGTGTAACTGAAGTTAGCAAGAAAATGTGAAGAACGGTAGGACCCAGACAGGGTTTACCGCAACTAAGAAGATGTAAAAAGTTTTGATAAAAGAAATAATTGCTGTTTTGCACTTTATTGCTATGTATAGGGTTTACATAGTTTTATATATAATGAGTAGAATGCCCGGCTGGGTACCAGAGTGAAAATTTGAAAAAGTTGATTGCATAGTTTTACATATAGAATACCCTGGTTGGGTAAATACCGTGAGAAGTATAATGTGAGTTTCAGAAGTTACCAATATGTGTCTTTTATTATGTCATGGACTTTGAGGCTGAGGACTGTGCCAGCCCAGAACTTATCTTTGTACATAGTTGCGCTTCGGTGCATTATATTGGTTTTACATGAAACCACAGCACAATTATTACCTCTGAATATAAAACCCGTGTGGTGTGGCACTGAGCGAGGTCTGCAGCCAGAAGTCCTGCAGCCCACCCAGGACCCACGTTGAAGGTTTGGTGCGGGTCCTTCACAAGAATATTGTTGATATGATATATTTATGGAAAGTATGTTTTGTATTTTTCTATGTCTAATGTTTGAATGCAACGTTTAAGAAATTCTTACCTCCCGGATGGGAAGAGTTTAATGTTTATTGTTAATACAAAACAAAATGTCTTCTTGTATTTCACAGCCCGGGAGTGCTGTATTTTACCATGGGGGAATGTGTAGCCCTGGTGTGAAGGCACACACAGTACCCTGGAGGATGTGCGGAGAGGTAACAGTTTAATGCTCAATAACCATTCACTCCACCACACACTTGGACACACCCTTAGGGTATATAAGCTCAGTCAGTCAGGATTCAGTCAGATCCCACCAGTGTGCAGTCTGTGCAGGAGGAGAGGAGATCAGATTGCATTTCCTGTCAGAGCTCTGGGTGAGCTAAAGTCAGACAGACAGTTTGATGGAAAGAAGGGTTAGCAGCAGAAACTTCAGTCGCCTGTCCCAAGGACAGTGAAGTTCAGTCGACGTGCTCCTGAACTAGAAGAATACTGAGCATCTGTTAGCGAGCTCCAAGGAAGAAGCAAGAAGGGATTGATTTGCATTACCTTAGGAAGTGTGGAGTGCTTATGCTACAAGCGCGAACAGGGCGAAGGGCGCAGTGGAAGAAGTTATAGCAGTGCCTTAAGGATTGGACTATCCTGCACAATTTCACCGGTCACTGGGGACCGAAGTGTCACTACAGCTTCAGGCGTAGTGGTAGAAAAACAGAGTCTTACTGGACCTTAGGTCACAGAAAGCAGCCCTTGGAGTGTCGGTACATAACTGGGGTCAGGGAGAGTGGGAACCTTGAGTCGCTGCAGGACAACAGTAGGAACTCAGCTCTCTCAAAGGAAGGCTCCGACCACAAAACTGACCGGGCAGTACAGCTAAGGAGTTAGCTGGAGTATTCGGAGTGAACTTAGCTCTATGCTAGTTGGACTCATAATATTGGAAGTAAAGGAGGCCCCCAACCTGTTCAGCTGTTATCTCGAAGCACATCCTCCACCCCAATAGCCTCCCTGGGACCTGCCTTATCATCTGACAAGTAAAAGGTATGGAAAGACGCTGGATGGTGTGAGACTGATTCATTTATTTGCACCCTACATCATTAATACCATAGACTTTGAGGGACCAGTCCCACCTGTGGGGGACCCGTCATCTGGCTGCCACAACATCCCCTCAGAGAATTACTGCAGCGCTGGTCTTAGTGATCAGACAACTACAGGTGGCGTCACGAACCGTTATATACCAAATCCCCTGTAAATATTCCCCCCCATCATACGCCTGACCGCCAGGGACACGGACCGAGCCACCGCTGCCAGTGACACAAATCCCATAGACTTCCATGGGCTCGGCTCCGAGTACCCCATAGCCCTGGTAACCCACAATTGTGGTGCGGGTCACACACAGCACTACCTGAACAATTTCTGTGAGTTGTAGACACCGACTCATGCTAATGTACAGAACCTGTAGGGGTGAGAGCAATGACAAAATGCAATAGTGACCAAAGCAACAGCCAAAAAGGATGAGAACAGAGAAATGGTCTGTGGTCACCTCCTGCAGAACCACTCCTTTATAGAGGTTGTCTTGCTAATTGCCGATCATTTCTACCTGTTCCATTTACACAAAGCAGGAGAAATTAATTCATAATTAGTGCTGCTTCAACTGGACAGGCTGATTTCAAATCACTTAGCTCTGCTACATAGCTTACCAGTTCCTCATACTACTCCATGACATGCTCTGCCCCGCCACATGCTTCTCTGCTATGCTGATATCCTGACTATGTCTCATTAGTATCCCTAAGCTGAATCTCATAATGGACTGCTAGCAAACTACTTCAGTTGCCATCCAGTCTCTTCAGGCTCTTTTCCGCTATTCTGGCCACCAGACATACCAAGCTCTGCTACATCACTCAACTTTACTAAATAGCCACAGTGAATCTGCCAATCTTCTCATCTCTGCTATGTTGCTGGGCTCTGTTACATCAGCACAGTGATTCTCCTCACCTACTCAACTTTAAAACATTGCTCGGATCTACCACATGATCTCTGTATTAAACCTTCTGCACACCCGAGTCTGCTATCTCCCAGGACCCTGTTACATTGCTCAGCTCTGCTGATCATCTGTCTATTGAGACTCCTGGCATGTCCAGCCCTGCTACATCACTGGGCTCTGCTTTATACAGTAGTATTCCCATTTCTCAAAGGACTACATGACACAGGCTGCTCTGCTATGTGAGTAACCCTACTTTGCTGTGCTACTATCTTGATCCTGCCTCATTAGTGTCCCTACCCTGAGTCTCCGACTTCCTAGAGGACTACTACTCAACTCTTCCCATTGCTGACCAGTCTCTTCAGCCTCCATTGTTCCAATAAGACCACCATCTCTCTTTGCTGCTCATCTGGACCAAGGACCTTAAGGATCAAATTTACCAAATAAGATAGAAAACTTTGATAGCAGAGGAGGCGTAATTCAGGTGTAGCAGAGCTGAGTTTGGAGTTTGGGATATTATATCATGATAATACAACAGCGCATATTCATCAAAGTATTTTGGACAAACATCATAGTACTGAAACCTGTAGGATCCCCCCCACTGATCTGAAGGAACCCTTCATTCTCTACAACCATGGCCCTGTTATCAGTTCATCCTGCAAGATGACAAATCCAGCTCTGCTACATCTGTACAAATGCCTTGCATGTTTACTGGGTTACTCCACAGTTCAGGTGGTATGGATATGACTACCTAGTCAATCATTTATGGAAGGAAAATACACCAGACAGTTCTGTTTCATTGCTTTTTACCCTTTCATGTCTGGAGACACCTGTAACTCGTCATTTGTATTCAAAGACTAGCTGGCAGAGCGCTATGTAACCTGCTCTGCAGAGCGGAAGTATGAGGGTTCTGCCTACAGAGCTCTGCTCTGTGTCTCTGGCTCCTTGTGGCCTGTAATGTGACAGAGCCTGGAAGGAATCTGAGCCTTTGTGTAAGGGAAAGCCTTTTGGTAAGAGGTATTTCCGGATTAGGGGACACAGAAGAAAATGATTTTGGTGTCACTGTGTCAGATTGCTGACATTGAGCAAGCTGATCGCCAGGCACAGCCTTATGGAAAGGCCACAGAGGCCACAGACTAGGGTGGCAGAGTTGGCGGGGCTGCAATCTGTCAACACTTTGCACATCATAGTTTATTTTCTGTTTTGGAAATTAATCATTTGTTATTTACACATTGTCAGTGATTACACGTGGGATCAATTACCGTCTATGTACAGATGAGAACCGCAGAGCGTCTGTACAAGAAATCATGGCCTCCATATAACCCTATATGAGAATATGCGTTATGATAGTAACAGAATTATAGAGATTTTTCTTTTGGAAGAAATATTATTGCATAATTATTTACTAAAGTAAAAGACAGTATTATAGTAGTTATATTCTTGTACATAGGAGCAGTATTATAGTAGTTGTATTCTTGTACATAGGAGCAGTATTATAGTAGTTATATTCTTGTACATAGGAGCAGTATTATAGTAGTTATATTCCTGTACATAGGAGCAGTATTATAGTAGTTATATTCTTGTACATAGGGGCAGTATTATAGTAGTTATATTCTTGTACATAGGGGCAGTATTGTAGTAGTTATATTCCTGTACATAGGAGCAGTATTATAGTAGTTATATTCTTGTACATAGGAGCAGTATTATAGTAGTTATATTCTTGTACATAGGAGCAGTATTATAGTAGTTATATTCTTGTACATAGGAGCAGTATTATAGTAGTTATATTCTTGTACATAGGAGCAGTATTATAGTAGTTATATTCTTGTACATAGGGGGCAGTATTATAGGAGTTATATTCTTGTACATGGGGCAGTATTATAGTACTTATATTCTTGTACATAGGGGCAGTATTATAGTACTTATATTCTTGTACATAGGGGCAGTATTATAGCAGTTATATCCTTGTACATATGGGACAGTATTATAGTAGTTATATTCTTGAACATAGGAGAAGTATTATAGTAGTTATATTCTTGTACATAAGGGACAGTATTATAGTAGTTATAATCTTGTACATAGGGGCAGTATTATAGTAGTTATATTCTTGTACATAGGGGCAGTATTATAGTAGTTATAATCTTGTACATAGGGGCAGTATTATAGTAGTTATATTCTTGTACATAGGGGCAATTTTTATTGTAAAAACCAAACAAATACAAATATACTGACATTCCTCCAGTAATACAAAACTAAATTCACTTGGATTGTACATTCATTACATATCCGGATTATACATATAAAATTATCTTAAAGAGTCCATACACCTGGTTGAAAAAAAACAAAAAAAACATCATATTTCAACCCAGTGACACATCCTTCCATAACTTAACATTTCCTAATTTTCCTAATGATTTTATCTATCTGGGCTCGGACATTATTTAGTTGACAGCGTCACAGATCTGAGTCGGAGTTATTCTGGTCACCACCGGTCTCCATTTCAGACTCTACCCGAGAGCCCTCAGGTAATGGCTTCCGCTTGGGCGGAGGACAGTCCTCTACGTCCCTATCAAACTCTGCGTCAATTCTTCTAAGGTCATCCTCAAAATCACCGTCAGACTCAGACAGAACACCAAACCTATTAGATAAGTCCATTACACCTGCAGAACTCTGGACCTTCTTCCTGGCTCCTTGGCCAGTGTCATACTCCTTCTCAGGTTTACGGGAGGTCTTGTCCTTTTTCTTCCTTTTAGTCTGAGACACAGATGGTAGTACTGAAGTAATGCTTCCCTGTGACTGCTGCCCCTGAGGGACAACCTCCATACTTCCCTGTGCACCCTCTGAACCCTGCTGCTCTGGTGTCACCTGAGTAGACCCCTGGTGGGCCTCCGGTCTGGCCAGTATTTCCCCTGACAGTAAAGCTGCCTCCTCCAGAATCTCTGCCCCTGCCACCAAATCCTCATCAGGATAGTCCTTACAGATATTGTGCCAGGCGTCAGGACAGTCCCTGTGAGGGTGACCGATCTTCCCACAGAGGTTGCACCTGATGTTCTGGCAGTCTGCAGCCACATGGCCGACCTCCCCACACAGGTTGCACTTCACCACAGTACAAATATTTGCCAGGTGACCCGCCTTGCCACATTTGAAGCACTTACGAGGCTGCCCAGGATAGAAACACACACCCCTCTCCCTCCCAATAAAGAAGGAGTTGGGTAAGTGGGCAGTGATATTATCGCACTGGCGCAGTTTCACCAAAACCCTCCACCCTCCCGTCCAGATACCATCATTGTCTCTGCTTTTGGTGAGGTCAGAGACCAGGTCACAATGCCTCCGGAGCCACACCACAATGTCCTGCGGGGGAACAGACTCATTCCAGAAGATGAGATTTACCGTAACGGTATCTGGCTTAGAGATAGGAATAAAGCTGAACTTACTCCAGCCCTCAGTGTCTCTAAACTTGGGGAAATTAGACCAGAACCTGTCCAGGTCACTCATGAGCTTAAAGCTGACGTCATAGCCCTGCCTGTCTGGAAGATTAATCACCGCCAAGATGCTGACTGGCGCAAACCCCATCTGGCGACACAAGAGCTCCCTGACCACAAACCTTCTATCTGGCAGATCCTCCTTGGCACCTCTGTGCCGGAAACGCACAACGTTTCTCCGTTTAAACGCCTGGCCGGTATAATTGGCACCAGAGGTGAAGGACGGAGCGCCACGACTCCAGGCATTACTGGGGGGAACCTGCGGGGTCACACTAGGCTGACTGACGGGGTGAGGGTCTGCAGCAGGGGGGGCTTCTACACCTTGTGTGCTCGGAATTAAAGGGGGGAAATCACAGACATCATCATGCACATTGTTATCATCAACATCTGTCTCGACCACGCACCACAATTGTGGGTTACCAGGGCAATGGGGTACCCAGAACCGAGCCCATGGAAGTCTATGGGATTGTCACAGGTAGCGGTGGCTCGGTCTGTGGCCCTGGCGGTCAGGCGTATGTTGGGGGGAATATTTACAGGGGATAGGTATATATACAGTTCGTGACGCCACCTGTAGTTCTCTGATCACTAAGACCAGCGCTGCTGTAGATCTCTGAGGGGATGGTGAGGCAGCTAGATGTCGGGTCCCCTACAGGTGGGACTCTTCCCTCAGGTCGATAGTTATGGTGGGGTTGTGCAGGGATGCAATCAAATAACTCAGTCTCACACCGTCAGCGTCTTTCCATACCTTTTACTTGTCAGATGGTTAGGCAGGTTCCAGGGAGGCTGGTCCGATGGAGAATGTGCTTTGAGGTAGCAGCTGAACAAGTTAGGGGCCTCCTTTACTTTCACAATGGTGAGTTCAACCAGCATAAAGCGTAGTTCACTCCAGAATCTCCAGCTTCTCCAAGCTGTACTGCCCGGTCAGTTTTGTGGTCGGAGCCTTCCAGTGATGGAACTAGGTTCTTACTTTTGCTGATCAGGCTCAAAGTTCCTATTCCACCTGACCCCTGTTACGTACTGACACTCCAAGGGCTGCTTTCTGCTACCTAAGGTCCAGTAAGCCTCTGGTTTTTCTATCACTATGCCTGGAGCAATAGTGACACTTCGGTCCCCAGCGACCGGTGAAATTGTGCAGGATAATCCAATCCTAATGCACTTCTAAATCCTTCCACTGTGCCCTTCGCCTTGTCCGCGCTTGTAGCATAAGCACTCCACACTTCCAAAGGTCATATAAATCAATCCTTCCTTACTTCTCTCTTGGAGGTTGCTGACAGAATCTCAGTATTCTTCTAGGCAGGAGCACGTCTCTGAACCTCACTGTCCTTGGGACAGGCGACTGAAGTATCTGCAACTAACTCTTCTTTCTCAAAAGATGTCTCCGTCTGTCTTCTAGTGGGGCACAGCTCTGACTAGGCTGAGGTGAACGGGCTCACCTGTACTAGCCTCCACTTTAAGAACTGCACACAGATGGGATGACTCACTCAGGAGCCACCCGGGCTAGACTCCTCTGTCCTCCTCCTCCTGTCTGACTAGACTCACTGGATCCTGACCGACTGAGCCTATATATCCTGTGGGCGTGTCTAAGTATGTGTTGGAGTGAATGTTTATTGAGAATTAAACTGCTATCTCTCCACACATTCTCCAGGGTACTGCGTGTGCCTTCACACCAGGGCTACACATTCCCCCATGGTAAAATACAGCACTCCCGGGCTGTGAAATACAAGAAGACAATTTGTTTTTGCATTAAACATTAACATTAACTCTTCCCATCCGGGAGGTAAGGATTTCTTGAACGTTGCATTAAAACATATAGAAAAATACAAAATACCAAATAGACATTTTCATATAAATAAATGACAATATTCTTGTGAAGGACCCGCACCAAACCTTCAACGTGGGTCCTGGGTGGGCTGCAGGACATCTGAATGCAGACCTCACTCAGTGCCACACCACACGGGTTTTATGTTCAGAGGTAGTTGAGGTGGTTTCATGTAAAACCAATATTATGCACCTTAGTGCAACTATTTACAGGATCAGTTCTTGGGCTGGCTCAGTCCTCAGCCTCAGAGTCCATTGACATAATAAGAAAAAGACACTTATTTATATCACATCACAATAAAGTGCAAAAACTCTTTATCTGCTTACCCAGCCGGGTATTCTACTCAATATATAAATGGAACTATGTAAACATTATGCATAACCATAAAGTGCAAAACAGCAAATATTCCTTTTATCAAAACTTTTTACATTTTCTTTGTTGCGGTAAACCCTGTCTGGGTCCTACCGTTCTTCACATTTTCTTGCAGACTTCAACGACATTTTCCACCCCGGGGGCTGGAACAATACGATGATCCTTAGATCCCATGACCAACAAGTCGTGACCTGCTATCAGAGTTTGGGTCGCTACAGTCCTTGTGCGAACCACTAGGGGCGCGCCGGGCGCTTCTGCTTTATGAGACGCTGTCTGCGTCACTGTAATAGCCACTTTCTCTCGCGATGCAGAAATAGTCGCCGTGCGTGACGTTGTGTAGACTGCTGATTGCGATGTGGACTGGATCGCAGGTTGCGATGTAGAAGGATGACAAGATAGTGAAGAGTATACAGGCGGTGCTTCCATTTGCGAGGAGCCTGCAGGGGGCGTCGCCGCGGGGCACGGTTTGATGCAGCTGAAGATTGGGACTGGGATGCGCTGGTAATGGTGACGTTACCTGCGTCAGGGACGGGGTCACGGACGATTGTGACATTAAGGGCATACCATCCCTTCATACCCCAGTGTCGGGTGTAGTTGACAATGTCTCCATTAACTAGGTCCCTCCCGGGGTGACCGATGGGCAGGTGGGATTCTACGTCCCTGCGACTGACAAAGACCCCTGGGTAGAGGCCCGGTTCTCTGATGAAGCCCCAGCCCTTCCGGAGCTGGAACTCTGTCACACACCCCTGCCGCCGCGGTTCCCTTCGAGTACCTTTCTCTCGACGGACACTTTCCTTGTCCGCGATCAGCTGCTCGTACTGCCGCTGCCGGTTCCGCTGCGCTTCCCGCTCTTCCTCCTGCCGGCGTCGCTGTTCCTCTTCGCAACGCTGCCACTCACATTCCCACTGGGCGGTGTAGGCGACGTCATCCAGGCGCGCCATTTCATCCCAGTCGACGTCTGGCAATGATGGACAGGACCCCTCCGGTGTCCCTGCCGGGGATCGATCATCTGCTGCGGCCTCCTGGCCGGGCGGGCGTTCCGGAACTGGCGGTACCTTCTCAACCTCCCTCGCTTCCACCGCTTCCTCGGTAGGTTCAGGGTCGGTCCTTTTGGGGGTAGCCTCCGGTTGCTCCTTAGCCTTGGGCAGCAGAAGTTTCGGTAACTCCCATCGTGAGGGGTCGTCGAAGGAGAGAGATCACCGCGTCCCACAGCCGCCGCTCTCGCAATCTAGGGGACGGCCGGCGTTCGTCTCGATCTCTTTCAACGCCAGGTGTGTTGCAAAACCTCTTCCCTTTTTCAATCTGGCATTCTGCCTCTCTTAATCTCCAGCAATGCTTGCTGCAGGTGCAGGACCACGGATGGTTCCGGTATCTAGTGGCAGCTTGGCTGGGGAACGGGGCGGCCTGCCTTCCTCCGCTTCCCTGCTCGGTCTGCACTTTTCGTCCTGCTTCCATGATGTTCCAGGAACCGCCCTCCTCTTCTCCTCTGCCAGAGCCGCCCCCCGGTCTCTTCCGTGGAGGCGGGGTTTGCGTCTCCTCCTCTTCGCAGGGAAGGTGAAGAGGAGGCGGACCTCCTTTGCTGTAGGGCAGGATCGCATATTGTAATAGCACTTTGAGAGGGCAGGCATTCTCTTCACGCCACAGGGGGGGACACGCCCACGAATCCACGCCCACCTTCTTCTCCAGCGCCTGAGGGCGCGAAATTGGCGGCAAAATGGCGAATTTTAGCGCCAAAAATAGCAAACAGTCCTTTCTCACAAAAACACCTCCGCAGGCACACAGGGCTCGCAATTTTGCGAGTTTCGTATCCTGTTCGTGACGCCAAGTTTGTCTCGACCACGCACCACAATTGTGGGTTACCAGGGCAATGGGGTACCCAGAACCGAGCCCATGGAAGTCTATGGGATTGTCACAGGTAGCGGTGGCTCGGTCTGTGGCCCTGGCGGTCAGGCGTATGTTGGGGGGAATATTTACAGGGGATAGGTATATATACAGTTCGTGACGCCACCTGTAGTTCTCTGATCACTAAGACCAGCGCTGCTGTAGATCTCTGAGGGGATGGTGAGGCAGCTAGATGTCGGGTCCCCTACAGGTGGGACTCTTCCCTCAGGTCGATAGTTATGGTGGGGTTGTGCAGGGATGCAATCAAATAACTCAGTCTCACACCGTCAGCGTCTTTCCATACCTTTTACTTGTCAGATGGTTAGGCAGGTTCCAGGGAGGCTGGTCCGATGGAGAATGTGCTTTGAGGTAGCAGCTGAACAAGTTAGGGGCCTCCTTTACTTTCACAATGGTGAGTTCAACCAGCATAAAGCGTAGTTCACTCCAGAATCTCCAGCTTCTCCAAGCTGTACTGCCCGGTCAGTTTTGTGGTCGGAGCCTTCCAGTGATGGAACTAGGTTCTTACTTTTGCTGATCAGGCTCAAAGTTCCTATTCCACCTGACCCCTGTTACGTACTGACACTCCAAGGGCTGCTTTCTGCTACCTAAGGTCCAGTAAGCCTCTGGTTTTTCTATCACTATGCCTGGAGCAATAGTGACACTTCGGTCCCCAGTGACCGGTGAAATTGTGCAGGATAATCCAATCCTAATGCACTTCTAAATCCTTCCACTGTGCCCTTCGCCTTGTCCGCGCTTGTAGCATAAGCACTCCACACTTCCAAAGGTCATATAAATCAATCCTTCCTTACTTCTCTCTTGGAGGTTGCTGACAGAATCTCAGTATTCTTCTAGGCAGGAGCACGTCTCTGAACCTCACTGTCCTTGGGACAGGCGACTGAAGTATCTGCAACTAACTCTTCTTTCTCAAAAGATGTCTCCGTCTGTCTTCTAGTGGGGCACAGCTCTGACTAGGCTGAGGTGAACGGGCTCACCTGTACTAGCCTCCACTTTAAGAACTGCACACAGATGGGATGACTCACTCAGGAGCCACCCGGGCTAGACTCCTCTGTCCTCCTCCTCCTGTCTGACTAGACTCACTGGATCCTGACCGACTGAGCCTATATATCCTGTGGGCGTGTCTAAGTGTGTGTTGGAGTGAATGTTTATTGAGCATTAAACTGCTATCTCTCCACACATTCTCCAGGGTACTGCGTGTGCCTTCACACCAGGGCTACACACATCAATGTCACTATCAGACTGCGCAATGTCCACCAAAGATACTGTGCTCCCCCAAACCCCCGACCCCTCAGATACAGCGCGGTTATCCCCAGCATCAGAGCCCTGCTGGGCACCATCAGGAACTACCGGCACATGTCCACTGCCCAACTGTGGTGCTTGGCATTCTGAGACTTGTAGTCCCTCTGCTGAAAAATGTCCATGCTGCTGCTTGGAATCTGCTGCAGGCGGCTGTGCTGGGCATTCTTCGACTTGTTGTACCTCTACTGGAATGTGCCCTTCATGCTGCTGCTTGGAATCTGCTGCAGGCTGTTGTGCTGGGCATTCTGTGACTTGTTGTACCTCTGCTGGAATCTGCACTACATGCTTCTGCTTTGGATCTGCTGCAGGCAGTTTTGCTGGGCATTCTGAGACTTGTGGTACGTCTGCTGGGGTCTGTACTACAGGTGTGACTGCTGGTGCGGCATTTGCCCCTTTTGGAAGCAGAAACTTGCAGGCTGCAGCACTGGCCGCACCTGCTTCTGGGGTCCATCTGGGACAATGTCTGACCTGGAACCTGCAGAGTTCTGCTTCTGTGAATTAAACAGTTCCTGGTTCCTATAAGTCTCCGCCAGGGGCCCCATCCTCTCTAGGACGCAGTCCATGTCCCTCACCACTTTTGCCAGCAATACACCCAGTGTGTTCAGAGTCTCATCATAAAAATCATGACTCCCGGGATTAATAGCCTTTAGCTTATAGCAAGTGTCTATCTGCATCTGTAGTGAGTCTTTCTGCTGCTGTAACTCACCGAACTTCTTGACCAGTCCTGGGATCTCCTCTGCGAGCTGAAGCTCAGGTGCACGTGGCGTCTCCTCCTGGGATCCTGCATTCAGCGATGTCCCCGGCTGCTTGAACCCAGACGTCTCCTTAATTTTCACCACCGCTGGTTTCATGGCTCCAGGCTCCACAGCACTTTTACTGCTGCCACCTGACTGCGACCGTGTGCGTCCTGACCGCGCCATACTGCCATGCTGCTGTAAGTTCTCCTGGATGGTTTGTCTTTCCAAAGACGTCCGTCTCTGCCTGGGAGCAGGAGAGGTGATCTGCACAGCTGGGGCTGATCTCACCTGTGCACCCGGCAGGAGCTGCTTGCTGACTGGGGAGTTACCTGACTTCACATTGTGCTGTAACCCTTCACTGACCGACACTTTTCCTTCTTGCTTCTTTGCTGGACTTGGAGAAGGTTTTCCTCCCAAAACTTTACTGACGGCTTTTTCCTCCTTCACAGAACTGCTGCAGCTTTGGCTCGCTGCATTCACTGCTCTGACAGTGGCTCTGGGATTAACATTCCCATTAGGAGAGGCCTGGGAGGCTTGTCCCAGTGTAGGCCGGGAAGCCTGGGCCTTGCCTGGGGAGCTTCCCCGCCCAGGGTGGCCCCTCCCTGGGCTTGCTCCAGACATCAGGAGAGCTACAAACACACAACCTCTCAGCTAGGAGGCAGTATTATAGTAGTTATATTCTTGTACATGGGGTAGTATTATAGTAGCTATATTCTTGTACATAGGAGCAGTATTATAGTAGTTATATTCTTGTACATAGGGGCAGTATTATAGTAGTTATATTCTTGTACATAGGGGCAGTATTACAGTAGTTATATTCTTGCACATAGGGATCAGTACTATAGTAGCTATATTCTTGTACATAGGGATCATTACTATAGTAGTTATATTATTGTACATAGGGGTAGTATTATAGTAGTTATATTCTTGTACATAGGGGCAGTATTATAGTAATTGTATTCTTGCACATAGGGATCAGTACTATAATAGTTACATTCTTGTACATAGGGATCAGTACTATAGTAGTTATATTCTTGTACATAGGTGGCAGTATTATAGCAGTTATATTCTTGTACATAGGATTAGTATTATAGTAGTTATATTCTTGTACATAGGGGCAGTATTATAGTAGTTATATTCTTGTACATAGGTGGCAGTATTATAGTAGTTATATTCTTGTACATAGGAGCAGTATTATAGCAGTTATATTCTTGTACATAGGGGCAGTATTATAGTAGTTATACTCTTGTACATAGGAGCAGTATTATAGTAGTTATATTCTTGTACATAGGATCAGTATTATAGTAGCTATATTCTTGTACTTAGGTGGCAGTATTATAGTAGTTATATTCTTGTACATAGGAGCAGTATTATAGTATTTATATTCTTGTACATAGGTGGCAGTATTATAGCAGTTATATTCTTGTACATAGGAGCAGTATTATAGTAGTTATATTATTGTACATGGGGTAGTATTATAGTAGCTATATTCTTGCACATAGGGGCAGTATTATAGTAGCTATATTCTTATACATAGGGAGCAGTATTATAGCAGTCATATTCTTGTACATAGGGGGCAGTATTATATTAGTTATATTCTTGTAACATGTTAACACTGCTGTTGATTTATTTTCTCCAGGGCATTTAATCATTATGTTTCTGTCTTTGATTTTGTAGTAACAGGATATTTCAATTCCCTCATTAGTCTCTGTGGTTTATGATTTGAAATGAGGATGAGACAAACGATTTTAGTTATTTATGTAGCCCACCTGATGTAAAAGATTTGTCGTGTCCAACATTCTGTAATCTCGTCACTGCGCACTTCCCCTTACGGTGTGACTTGTGCCCTATACAGACCTTCACGTGTCTGTGTGACTTGCGCCCTGTACAAGCCTTCACGTATCTGTGTGACTTGCGCCCTGTACAAGCCTTCACGTATCTGTGTGACTTGCGCCTTATACAAGCCTTCACGTATCTGTGTGACTTGCGCCTTATACAAGCCTTCACGTATCTGTGTGACTTGCGCCCTGTACAAGCCGTCACATATCTGTGTGACTTGCGCCTTACACAAGCCTTCACGTATCGGTGTGACTTGCGCGTTATACAAGCCTTCACGTATCGGTGTGACTTGTGCCCTATACAAGCCTTCACGTATCTGTGTGACTTGCGCCTTATACAAGCCTTCACTCATCAGTGTGACTTGTGCCCTATACAAGCCTTCACGTATCTGTGTGACTTGCGCCTTATACAAGCCTTCACTCATCAGTGTGACTTGCGCCCTATACAAACCTTCACGTATCTGTGTGACTTGCGCCCTATACAAACCTTCACGTATCTGTGTGACTTGTGCCCTATACAAACCTTCACGTATCTGTGTGACTTGCGCCCTATACAAACCTTCACGTATCTGTGTGACTTGCGCCTTATACAAGCCTTCACGTATCTGTGTGACTTGCGCCTTATACAAGCCTTCACGTATCTGTGTGACTTGTGCACTATACAAGCCTTCACGTATCTGTGTGACTTGTGCCCTATACAAAACTTAATGTATCTGTGTGACTTGTGCCCTATACAAAACTTCACGTATCTGTGTGACTTGCGCCCTATACAAACCTTCACGTATCTGTGTGACTTGTGCACTATACAAACCTTCACGTATCTGTGTGACTTGTGCCTATACAAAACTTCACGTATCTGTGTGACTTGCGCCCTATACAAACCTTCACGTATCTGTGTGACTTGTGCCCTATACAAACCTTCACGTATCTGTGTGACTTGTGCCCTATACAAACCTTCACGTATCTGTGTGACTTGCGCCCTATACAAACCTTCACGTATCTGTGTGACTTGTGCCCTACACAAACCTTCACGTATCTGTGTGACTTGTGCCCTATACAAACCTTCACGTATCTGTGTGACTTGCGCCCTATACAAACCTTCACGTATCTGTGTGACTTGTGCCCTACACAAACCTTCACGTATCTGTGTGACTTGCGCCCTATACAAGCCTTCACGTATCTGTGTGACTTGTGCCCTATACAAACCTTCACGTATCTGTGTGACTTGTGCCCTATACAAACCTTCACGTATCTGTGTGACTTGGGCCCTATACAAACCTTCACGTATCTGTGTGACTTGCGCCCTATACAAGCCTTCACGTATCTGTGTGACTTGCGCCTTATACAAGCCTTCACGTATCTGTGTGACTTGTGCCCTATACAAACCTTCACGTATCTGTGTGACTTGTGCCCTATACAAACCTTCACGTATCTGTGTGACTTGTGCCCTATACAAACCTTCACGTATCTGTGTGACTTGTGCCCTATACAAGCCTTCACGTATCTGTGTGACTTGCGCCTTATACAAGCCTTCACGTATCTGTGTAACTTGTGCCCTATACAAACCTTCACGTATCTGTGTGACTTGTGCCCTATACAAGCCTTCACGTATCTGTGTGACTTGCGCCCTGTACAAACCTTCACGTATCTGTGTGACTAGCGCCCTATACAAGCTTTCACGTATCTGTGTGACTTGTGCCCTATACAAACCTTCACGTATCTGTGTGACTTGTGCCCTATACAAACCTTCACGTATCTGTGTGACTTGTGCCCTATACAAACCTTCACGTATCTGTGTGACTAGCGCCCTATACAAACCTTCACGTATCTGTGTGACTTGTGCCCTATACAAACCTTCACGTATCTGTGTGACTTGTGCCCTATACAAACCTTCACGTATCTGTGTGACTAGCGCCCTATACAAACCTTCACGTATCTGTGTGACTAGCGCCCTATACAAGCTTTCACGTATCTGTGTGACTTGTGCCCTATACAAGCCTTCACGTATCTGTGTGACTTGCGCCCTGTACAAACCTTCACGTATCTGTGTGACTTGTGCCCTATACAAACCTTCACGTATCTGTGTGACTTGTGCCCTATACAAGCCTTCACGTATCTGTGTGACTTGCGCCCTATACAAGCCTTCACGTATCTGTGTGACTTGCCCCCTATACAAACCTTCACGTATCTGTGTGACTTGCGCCCTATACAAGCCTTCACGTATCTGTGTGACTTGCGCCCTATACAAGCCTTCACGTATCTGTGTGACTTGCGCCCTATACAAGCCTTCACGTATCTGTGTGACTTGTGCCCTATACAAACCTTCACGTATCTGTGTGACTAGCGCCCTATACAAACCTTCACGTATCTGTGTGACTAGCGCCCTATACAAGCTTTCACGTATCTGTGTGACTTGTGCCCTATACAAGCCTTCACGTATCTGTGTGACTTGCGCCCTGTACAAACCTTCACGTATCTGTGTGACTTGTGCCCTATACAAACCTTCACGTATCTGTGTGACTTGTGCCCTATACAAGCCTTCACGTATCTGTGTGACTTGCGCCCTATACAAGCCTTCACGTATCTGTGTGACTTGCCCCCTATACAAACCTTCACGTATCTGTGTGACTTGCGCCCTATACAAGCCTTCACGTATCTGTGTGACTTGCGCCCTATACAAGCCTTCACGTATCTGTGTGACTTGCGCCCTATACAAGCCTTCACGTATCTGTGTGACTTGTGCCCTATACAAACCTTCACGTATCTGTGTGACTTGCGCCCTATACAAGCCTTCACGTATCTGTGTGACTTGCGCCCTGTACAAGCCTTCACGTATCTGTGTGACTTGCCCCCTATACAAACCTTCACGTATCTGTGTGACTTGCGTCTTATACAACCCTTATCCTTGTGCTTTTCCATCCAATTCTAGGCAACTGCCCCTTCCATGAATTAGTACGTTGTGAGAGGTTGCTCATCAGTATTTTGCACCTGCGTTGCTTCCGCCATTATCAAGTCGAGCTTTTGCATCCTGTAGTGCATTAGTTTTGTGACCTGTGTTGGTGAATACAGTTTATTTTTTTTTTTACTATATTTCTTAAATTTTTTGCATCCTTTTTGTTTAGCATATTATAAATGTTCACGGTAAATATATTGGCATATTGTCGATGAAAGCCCAAATGTCAACTGATTATAGACTTTTATGAAAATAATCTCAGAATGAGAGCTAAACATATGGAAGCCAATGTTTAGTTCAGTAGAGTCCATGGTCAGTTCCCATGAAGGAGACCACCAAGTAGTTCCATCTTCAGAGGATCTGACCATTCATGGGAGCCAGGGACAGACATATTCCTTAATGGAACCATTCTCCTATCTCTACCATTACATGGGCAGTCATTTCCCACCATTAGGGGGTCTACAACTTCCTCATGTGTTTGTAAGACCAACTGACTAATGATTTATTGTGCTTGTTATTGCCCGGCCATTGACTTGATAATGCAGTTTGCTCCATTTCCTCCTTTAATCGCTTCCTTATCTCTAGTGTGATAACACATCCTAATGTAGCTCTAGATACTTAACTGTAGATACTTATATCTTTAATGGGTTGTATATGTCTTGTGTGATGTCGGACTGTCTCACAGGCAATATCCTGTTGCTTTGAGTCCCATCTGGTGTGACTTGTCCAATCACTCTCATGCCTTAGAGCGTGATACACTAGGCGCCTTATTTTCATGTCAATGATCACACTGAGACATTTCTCCTGGAACAACTATCAATGTCCAGGAGATCTGATCTCAATAATAGACTTGCTAGTGCTAGACCCTAGTGGAAAATAACACTGTCATGAAGGTGGACATGACAACCATCTCCAACCACTAGATAGGATTTAGGTTCATAGAGGATATACCATTTAATACATTTTTTCAATCCATCCATCAAAGCTACCAAAATTTTACTTTTATTCTAGGGACGCTTTCACTTTAACAGGGCATGGTTTATTGGGAGTGGGGCGTGGCTTGTTTTAGTGTGTGGTTTGTGTAGGTGTGGCTTATCGTAGGTTGGGTTTGTTAGCATTTTTTTTACAATTTTCCTTTAAACATTTTTCAAGGGACACTTCACAGGGGTGGTTGATTGGCGTGGCTTGCTTTAGGGTGTTGTTTGTGAAGGTGTGGCCTTTAATAGGTGAGATTTGCTAACTTTTGTTTTAGAATTTTCCTAATAAAAAAATGTCTAGCAATGCTTCCACTTTAACAGGGTGTGGTTAATGGGTGTGGCTTGTTTTAGGGTGTGGCTTGTAGAGGTGTGGCTTACTATGTTTGGATTTTGTCAGAATATTTTTTTTTTGTGAATATTCCCTCTGTATAATACTTAGTATAGAGACCACATAAGGATAGAATAGAGAGACGAGATGGTCATCTCCAACAACCACAGCCCAGCAAATTATTTCTGAGCTAAAATTTAAGACCTCAAATGAGAACCCAAATCAGACCCTAAAATTCTGGTTGCAGGTCAGACTTTAATATTATGACCCCAGATCCATAATATAGACTTCATGCAAAATGTTCTATTATGTCTCACTTGGAGAGAAGGATTCTCAAAGCTCTTGGCGTGGACGGGCAGTTGTAAAGTAGCACGGACTCGTGATATGGCAGTGGGGCAGTCCAGATGGAACAACCCAGGCTGTACATATTGGTCATCAGCTGGAGGAGTAGGGGAGTTGTTCACTAGGAAGCATTTGGCTCGGTACAGGGAGACTGATGAGGCAGAATAGAGATAACAGAAGAGTAAACTTAGTGATGAGGCAGAGCTGTATATGTCATGGAGTCCTATGTGGAATGAATAAGCAATGTTGTACAGCTGGGTGTACCAGGAGGCTTAATAGAAAAATGAACAGCAGAGATGAGTGATTTAGAAGAGCCCATGCAACGTAGCAGAACCGGGTAAGCCGGGTGACTCAACATAGATATGTTTGGCAGAATTGAGCAATGTAGTAATGCCTAGCGAATGATTTTGCAAAGTTGAGTAGCTCAGGACAATGATTGTGGCTATGTAACAGAGCCTAGCGATAGAGCAGAGTCGAGTAGGTTAGGAAACTCACTGTAATGATGTAGCAGAGAACAGCGATGTAACAGAGTGATGGGTTTGAAACTAAATTAAAAATGCGTTCAGTGGTGCAAAGTAGTGATGACGATGACAACTCGAATACTCAAATACTCGGAGTAGAGGGAGCCAGTTGGAGCAGAAGAAAGCTGGAGATCCCAGCAATGGATTCAGAATAGGTAACAGATTCCATACCAGATTCAATAATACTGATTCCATAACAAATCCCAATATTTAGATCCAAGGCTCCATAATTATGACCCCAGACCTGAGCTCAATTTAAAAACTTCATAAAGGAATTTGACCCGCATATGTAGACCTCAGACAACTCCCTCAATATTCAGACTACATAGGAGACCCCATGATTCAGACTTTATAGTATTCAGTCTATACCAGACCCCAATATTCGTCCAGATCTCATAATTTAGAGCCTAAAATTCATACACCAGACACCTTCATTTCTTCATCTTCTGACACTGCCATTGTCCTATTTGGACAACCTACCTCTCATTTCAATGGGCTGCACATAATGCTAAACTTTTCTTGCGGTGGTTGCATAAAGGGTTAGTGAAGCCAGACCAGAAGCGATCAGTTGATTTCCAGGATGGCCGTCTTCTATAACGTGATTTTCTACACGAGACAATCCCTATAATAATTACAGCTGTTAGGTTACGTTCACATCATGATGCTGTATGTCAAATATCACCTGTGACTTCATGTAGGCCTTAATAATTTATCATTCTCGGGTATTATCATTAGAAATGTCCAGCGTTATTAATTTAGCTAAGTCTAATGGATCCTTCAGATCCTCCACCTTCCAGTTTTAGGAGGACCTGTCACTTTTTCCACCTGGTGTACATGCCGTTGTTCTCCTAAATCCGGCGATGTTTTTCTTTTGTTCCTACTCCTCTACGTTCCTGAGATATGGCCTCCTCTTCTTTTTATATTAATCTATTTTAGCCAACCAGGCATGGTCTTTAGGAAGACGCCCACATAGAATAGTTAAGATGCACGCCCACTTGTCTAAAACAACTAGAGTTACATACAGGGAAGAAGGGGCCATATTTCAGGAACGAAGAGGAGCAGGAACAAAAGGAGAACAACGCCAGATTCAGAGAAACAGTGGCTTTAACAACAGGTATAAAAAATACATGTACAAGTGACAGGTCCTCTTTAATTAGGCAATTACAGGTCACAAAATAAAAAAAAGTTGCTTTATAATATAAAAAAAAAGTGGTGGGCCAAAACTTTTAAGGATATCCGAAGCCATAGGACCTAACAAAAATGTCAGTGACAGCTGGTGAAGATCTTCACATGATGGTTTATGCTCCTCAACATGGATCAGAGGGGTTGGATTTTACTTGCTAATTTCTTTGTCAATGCTCACGTCAATCAAGTACGTTGATTGAGGGTTTTGGCATTTGTGACCACCTTTTTTCAGCGTATGCTTATAATCTAATTTATCAATCAACGAATTTTGGGTAAATTAGTAAGAATTATTTTTGTTTGTCTTTTTGTCTTTTTTTGTCTTTGGATTAAGGTTTGTGATAAATATTATTTTATTTTTTTGTGTAGACCAACGCAGTAAAAGTCAGCAAGGCAGAAGGTGGTGAGCGACATTCAGGGCCACATATCGAGGACGGTCTCGATCCCCGGCTTCTCTGCTCGGTGACATTTGCATAATGTTGACTGTCACCTGTCAGATTTTTCAGCAGTTCATAAATGAGATATGAGATGAATAGGATAACGTGTTATTTTGTATTAAAATTTCCATCTTGCAGCCTCTCACAAAAATTCCCCAATCTAATACCAAGTTTTGTTTCTAACAAGTATTGTTTTCAGCTGTCACAATAATCTTCCCCGGTTTATTATACGACACCGGGGGATTTTTTATTTTTACTTTTATTTTTTCAGATCGATTCACTTGAAACCTGAATCTTACAAAGGAAAATAAAAAAAATAAATAAATGGTCCCTGACAAAAAAAATACAATGAGTATATGAGGGGTATATAGCAAAGGCAAGAATGACAGATTCTGGGAGAAAGATTATATAGTATTAAAGATTATACTAGTAAAAATCACCGGTAAATAAAAGTCCTCAGATTGTCTTCTGCAAAGTTTTTGAAAATTCTATTGTTTGGTAAGTTGCCTAGCAACAGACATTGTTTCCAGAGATGTCCACTTTGGAGTTCCATGCCCTCGTGAAGACCAGTATAGTTAGGGCTCTTCTCACATAGCGACACACCAACGATCCCGACAATGATCAGGATCGCTGGTGTGTCGCTACATGATCGCTGTCTGAGCTGCCAAACAGGCAGCTCAGACAGCGATCAGGACAGCGACACTGCGGGTAACGTCGCCTAGTTACCCGCAGTGTACGTTGGATACCAGCCCGCTGATGCAGGGAGCTGGTAACCAAGGTACACATCGGGTTTCCAGACGCGGGGCTGTGCCTGGAAACCCGATGTGTACCTTGGTTACCAGCTCCCCTGCAGCAGCGCGCTGGTATCCAACGTACACATCGGGTTTCCAGGCACAGCCCCGCGCCTGGAAACCCGATGTGTACCTTGGTTACCAGTAGATCGCTGGTCTCCCGCCTGTCACACGCAGCGATGCGTGCCTGCCAGCGGGAGACCAGCGATCAAAAAAATGTCCTGACATTTCTGACACGACCAGCGATTCACAGCAGGGGCCTGATCGCTGGTATGTGTCAGACATAGCGAGATCGCTGCTGAGATCGCTGTTTAGCAGCGATCTCGCTAGCGATCTAGCTATGTGAGACGGGGCCCTTACCTTCCTAACTGCACACAGGGAAGAACATACATGGAGACACACCAGGCAGTTGCTATGGGGCCCAGGATGAATGGGGGGCCAATATCAATTGCACTATATTTCTCTTTTGTTAGTGTGAACATATAGACAAATAACCTAATGCTGTGCGTGAGATGAGTGGGAGGAAAAAGAAACCCCAGACAGTAATAAGAATCAATGGAAAAATTTAAAAATGCACAATAGAGGTCTGTATTATAGCAACTTTCTCGTATATTAAAGAGCATGAGACCTTATCACAATCCATTGTAATGTATCAGTTTTATTTAGTAAGGCCGGCGTCACACTCACCGTAGAAAAAAACGGACCGTACTATACAGCTGTATTCAGCGTTGGACTGGAACACCTTGGGCCCACCAGAGAAAATCATTCTTGGGGCCCACTATGTAGCTACATAGAAATAAATACAAGACCACAAATTGTGCAGTAAAACACACTAATATCAGGGTATAATATAAGGTAGTACATGTCTTAATTATGTAGCAGGAGTTGATTATAAAGCAGCCCCCTCATAGGGGATAATGCTGCCCCCCTCATAGAGGATAATGCTGCCCCCCCTCATAGGGTATAATGCTATATATATATATATATATAGATAGATATAGATAGATAATAGATAGATACCATATATACTCGAGTATAAGCCGACCCCCCTAATTTTGCCACAAAAAACTGGGAAAACTTATCGACTCGAGTATAAGCCTAGGGTGGAAAATGAGATTATGCCCCATATGCTGCCCCATGTATTATGCCCCACAAGATGCTCCATAGATTGTGCCCCATATGCTGCCCATGTATTATGCCGCCATAGATTGTGCCCCCATAGATGCTCCACAGATTGTGCTCTCATAGATGCTCCATAGATTATGCCCCCATAAATGCTCCTTAGATTATGCCCCCATAGATGCTCCATAGATTATGCCCCCATAGATGCTCCATAGATTATGCCCCCATAAGTGCTCCTTAGATTATGCCCCCATAGAAGCTCCATAGATTGTGTCCCCATAAATGCTCCTTAGATTATGCCCCCATAGATGCTCCATAGATTATGCCCCCATAAGTGCTCCTTAGATTATGCCCCCATAGATGCTCCATAGATTGTGCCCCCATAAATGCTCCTTAGATTATGCCCCCATAGATGCTCCATAGATTATGCCCCCATAAGTGCTCCTTAGATTATGCCCCCATAGAAGCTCCATAGATTGTGCCCCCATAAATGCTCCTTAGATTATGCCCCCATAGATGCTCCATAGATTATGCCCCCATAGATGCTCCATAGATTATGCCCCCATAAGTGCTCCTTAGATTATGCCCCCATAGAAGCTCCATAGATTGTGCCCCCATAGAAGCTCCATAGATTGTGCCCCTATAAATGCTCCATAGATTATGCCCCCATAGATGCTCCATAGATTATGCCCCCATAGATTATGCCCCATAAATGCTCCACAGATTATGCCCCCATAGATGCTCCTTAGATCATGCCCCCATAGATTATGCCCCCATAAATGCTCCACAGATTATGCCCCCATAGATTATGCCCCCATAAATGCTCCACAGATTATGCCCCCATAGATTATGCCCCCATAAATGCTCCTTAGATTATGCCCCCATAGATTATGCCCCTATAGATGCTCCATAGATTATGCCCCCATAAATGCTCCTTAGATTATGCCCCCATAGATTATGCCCCCATAGATGCTCCTTAGATTATGCCCCATAGATTATGCCCCCATAAATGCTCCACAGATTATGCCCCCATAGATTATGCCCCCATAAATGCTCCTTAGATTATGCCCCCATAAAAGCTCCATAGATTGTGCCCCCATAGATTATGCCCCCATAAATGCTCCTTAGATTATGCCCCCATAGATGCTCCTTAGATTATGCCCCCATAGATTATGCCCCCATAAATGCTCCACAGATTATGCCCCCATAGATTATGCCCCCATAGATGCTCCACAGATTATGCCCCCATAGATTATGCCCCCATAGATGCTCCACAGATTATGCCCCCATAGATGCTGCAACAACAAAAAAAAAAAAGACATACTCACCTCTCGTCGCTGGGGGCCAGGTGCTGGTGTCCTGAGCAGGCGGGGACACCGGCGCGCTATGGGTGACAGGTGCCGGTGTCTCCGCTGGCTCAGGGCCCCGGCACCTGCGATATTTACCTGTCACCGGGTCCACTGCTGAGCGCCGCTGTCTTCGGTCCTCCGGCAGTGAATGCTCAGGCAGGGGGCGAGGCGCTCACTAATGACGTCATCGCGCCCTCTGCCTGAACATCGCAGCAAGAGAGGACGCGATGACACAGCGGCGCTCAGCGGTTGGAGCGGGTGACAGGTAAGTAATGATATTCACTGCTTCCCACGCCCACATGGTCGTGGGAAGCAGTGAATATTCATTTCTCTTTAGCAGCGGGGACAGGGGCTCCTGCCTCCTGTCACCCGCTGCTGCTCCGCTGGCACGGGGCCCCCATGGCAGCTGCGTGGTGTGCCGCTATTAGCGACACGCCACCGGCTGGGGGCCCCTGGAGCAGCGGGGGCCCTAGGCAACTGGCCCCTGTATGCCAGCAGGTGCCAGGGCCCCCCAGATGCCAGGGCCCACCGGAGAATCCTCCGATTCTCCGGTGGGCCAGTCCGACACTGGCCGTATTACGCAGAAATGTTGCCGGCACATTTATCCGTATTTCATCCATTGTCAAGGTGTGGCTGCGTATTTTGCGCATGTAAGCATCCGTATGTCATCCGTACGGCGAGAATTTCTCGCCGGCTTGCAAAACCGACATATAATGGATCCCAATGACAGTTTTTACATCACAAAAAAAGAAAGAATGCATATACACACACAGAATACATATATATATATATATATAATATATACATGTCATTGTGACGTATATATTTATAGTTCATACACTTCTACATAGTATAACAGCCGCTAATTCAATTGCCGGCTTTTGTGAAATTACAGAACCCGACATGAAATGACACATGGTTTACATACAGTTAACCATGTCATTTCAAGTAGTTTGATATATGGTTTTCACTAACAATTACATGAGTGTATGTGTGCAAAATTTCAGACATGTAGGGGTTAATTAAATGTGTAAATTCGTTGAAAAAAAATGCGTGGGCTCCCGTGGTATTTTGTCCACCAGACAGGGGCAGATAATAATAGCCTAGGGAGGGTGCATTTTTTTTGTGCCCCCCCTGGCTACTAACATCTTCCCCCAGCCACCCCAGAAAATGCACATCTATTATTAGATGCACCTTTTCTGGCACTTAGCATGTCTATTCCCATTGCCCTGTAACGGTGGCTAATGGGTTAATAATGGGTTAAGGCCACCTTGCTATTGGAAGGTGACTTTAAGCCAGGTTAATAATTGAGAGTTGTCACTTAGACAACTATCAATTATTAATCCTATTGTATTAAATGTTTACAAAAATCACACACACATTAATTAAAAATTATTTTAATGAAATAGACAGTTTTTGACCATATTTTATTTAACTGGTACTCCATCCGAATCCCTTGCTCTCCTGTAATAAAAATAACATAATAAAGCAACATTATGCTTACCTATCCGGCGCTCTGTCAGGTCCCCCGATGTAATCCTTCTGAAAGGGTTAACATGCTTACTGCGGGGACCGGAGCTGATGCTCCAGCGTCGCTGTAAACCCCCGAATGAATGAGCTCCTCTCCCGGCTGACAGGAGACGAAGTGATTAGATGGGAAGCTTAATTGATTGTTTCCCAGGCTAATCAGTTCACTTCAGGTCAGCCGGGACTCCGCACAGCATAAGTGACATCAGAGGGAGTCCCCGGCTGACCTGAACTGAACTGATTAGCCTGGGAAACAATCAATTAAGCTTCCCAGCTAATCACTTCATCTCCTGTCAGCCAGGGAGATGAGCTCATTCATTCGGGGGCTTACAGCGAGGCTGCAGCATTAGCTGCACTGCTTGCTGTAAACCTGTTAACCCTTTGTAAAGGATTACAGCGTGGGTCCTGATTGAGCGCCGGAGAGGTAAGAATAAGCTTGATTGATTTTTAATTAATGTGTGTGTGTTTTTTTTTTCATTTCATACAATAGGATTAATAATTTGATAGTTGCCTAATTGACAACTCTCAATTATTAACCTGGCTTAAAGTCACCTTCCAATAGCAAGGTGGCCTTAACCCATTATTAACCCATTAGCCACAGGGCAATGGGAATAGACATGCTAAGTGCCAGAAAGGGCGCATCTAATTATAGATTTGCCTTTTCTGGGGTGGCTGGGGGCAGATGTTAGTAGCCGGGGGGGGCACAAAAATAATGGTCCCTCTCTGGGCTACTAATATCTGTCTTCAGTCGCTGGCTTTCCCTGTCTGGTGGAGAAAATACAGCGGGAGCCCACAAATTTTTTGACAACGAATTTACACATTTAATTAACCCCTACATGTATGAAATTTTGCACACATACACTCTTGTAATTGTTAGTGAAAACCATATATCAAACTACATGAAATGACATGGTTTACTGTATGTAAACCATGTGTCATTTCATGTCGGGTTCTGTAATTTCACAAAAGCCGGCAATTGAATAAGCGGCTATTATACTATGTAGAAGTGTATGACCTATATATATGTATTCTATGTGTGTATATGTATTCTTTCCATTCTTTATCAAACCTGTCAGTGTAATTTTTCAGTATAGCCAGGGATGAATTGCCGGCTTTTCTAAAGGACACCAGTGCGTATTTCTCACAAGTCACACGTCTGGTCCGTGTGTAATCCGTTGTATTCTCGCACCCATAGACTTTCATTGGCCTACAACGGGCATAGTACGCGTACAATCGCAGCATGCTGCAGGTGTCTCGCACCGTAAGATACTTCCAAGAAAAAAAACGCATGATCAGAGCTGCCCCATAGAGAAGTATTGGTCCGTGTGTAATGCGTGGTTTTCACGCCTCTCACTCGTCCGTATTTCTCCTTAGTGTGACGCCGGCCTAATTGTATAGCACTGTCATTACACTGCTTTATGTATGGTGGTATTATTTGAGTACCATAAGGTGGCATTATTTGGTCACTGTATGGTGGTATTACTTGAGTACAGTATGATGGTAATTTGGTCACTTTATGGTCGTTTTATTTGTACACAGTTTGGTGGTATTATTTTAGCACTGTATGGAGGTATTATTTGAGCACTGCATGGTAGTTTTAATTGAGCACTGTATGGTTGTATTTTCTGAGCACTTTATGATTATATTTTATGAGCACTTTATGGTGTTATTATATGATAACTCTATGGTGTTATTATATGAGAACTCTATGGTGTTATTATATGAGAACTCTATAGCGGTTTCAATTTAGGACTGTGTAGTGGTATTATTTGGTCATTGTATGTTGGTTTTAGTTGAGCATCTTTCAGTGGTATTATCTGAGCAATGTATGGCGATATTATTTGAGCACTGTATAATGGTGTAATCTGAGCACTTCATATTGGCATTATTTCAGGACTGTATGGTGGTGCTATTTGAATACTGTATAGTGATATTATTTAAGGACTGCATGTTGGTGTTATTTGAGCACTGTATGGTGGTTTTATTTGTGGGCTGTATGATGGTATTATTTGAGCGCTGTATGGTGGGATTATTTGAGCACTGTATGGTGCTTTTATTTGAGCCCTGTATGGTGGTTTTATTTGAGCACTGTATGGTGGTATTATTTGTGGGCTGTATGGTGGTATTATTTGAGGGCTGTATGGTGGGATTATTTGAGAATTGTATACTAGTGTTATTTGATCACTGTAGTTGGTATTAAATACTGAATTGTTACAATATTTGAGCACTGTTTTATGGCAGTCTTTCAGCACTGCATGGTGGTATTTATGTTGATGAAGACTGTTACTTATGCACTGTACAGCCTATCATTTTTGCAGTGTATGGTGGTGATAACACTGAATAGCATCATTGTTCTACAGTCACACCGCAGTGCAGGACTGGAGTACGTGCTGGGATTGTCAAGCATATCCAAACATCCCCTTTCATCCGAGTGTCCTTTTAACCTTCATCGACCTGGTATGTTGGTATCGTTTTCTGTGTTTAGATTACCAGTATGCTATTCAATATAAAAGCATTTAGTGGTGATGGAAAAAAGCCTGTACGGTGTCATATGTTGATGTCATCCATCAGAGGTATATGCCATAAAATCTTGGCGCTCTATGGGGGGTACCTCACAGGGCACCATCCAACCTGTACCCCAAATAAAAGCTTCTAGTATTTGTGCACATGACGCACGTCCAAATCAATTTGTATCATTTTCACAGGCGGCAAATTTTTACAAACGTCCTGGAAGGTAATAACGCATAAAGATGGGGAAATGATGGCGTCGTCCAACCTCGATACATAACCAGCACTTGTCATGTACGCACCACTAGGCTGCTAGGACAATGACTGGTTGAATGTACCGCTGAGACCCAACGTGCCATTTACCCTAATAGATGTGCAAGCCTATGCAATGCTCAGCTACCCACTTTACATGCATTGCAGGCCTGAGCTCGGTTGGGGGCCAAGCATTTTTTGGATGGGTGGAATCACAAGCCTTGGTCAATTAGAGAAGCCTCGGGCTACGAAAGGGTGGCGTCCATCCTTTTATCTTCAAACGCGCGGCTGTAGCGACTCCTATTCCTTGAGAACACCCATCCGAAGAATTTTCAGGAATTCCTCGCTCCCTGTAATTTTATTTGCCTCTATCCCCCCCCACCACCACCACCGCCGCCACCTCCCATTCTGCAATTTCAAGTGGCGAAGAAAGCGTTTAATCCCATCGGCACGGCTCCTTGTCATCGCTCCTTTATCTTAATGCCTTAACGTCTCAACGTGTTTTGATTTACAATAGGCGGGAGGAAGTAAGGCAGGTGCCCTCCATGAAAAGCGAGGTTAACTCATGTGCGATGAATTCTCCTTCCGACACAATGGATGAAAAAAAAAAAAAGACAATTAAAACAGGTGTTTGCTTAAGGTTTAATCCAAAGGAAAAAAAAAAAAAAACTTAAGAAATACATCCCTGGAGGCTTTATATTATGCACGGAGGACTCGGTGCTCAATGTTTGCAGAACGAGCGCGGCACTTGAGGCGTAATTTGTAACAGTCGTGAAAAATTCCTAGTGTTTATACATAAGTAAAATTACTACCCTGGTGCTTCTTTACCTACAGCGTTTAATGGCTGCATTAACAAAATTAAGAAAAGCCATTCGAGTCACATAATCAGGGAATATTTTGGTATAATTTCTACTTTAATGATTACATTATGATCCGCTGAAGAATAGTAATGCGTCTTAATTAGACGCCAGGCTTATATCATTCCATAAAAAGGGAGACGCGCGACGTTTTCATCTTTATAATTGGAAGATGAGAGCGTTCTCCATCGCCATCAGGGAGTAAAAAAATTAAAAAATTTTAAAAAATTTAAAAAAAAAAATTCTAATAAAATGTATTAATAGTCACAGGCGGGGAGATTTGGCTTGTAGAAATTGGAGTGAGGATATAAGGGTCCATTAATGACATTAGGATGGTAATTTAATTCAACAGATACAAGATCGTTTTGGTTTTAATAATCGGTAATTTATTTAATTTTTTCTTTTTGTTTTTAATTTTGTGATTAGAAAGTTGCATAAACTTATTTAAAGGGGTTGTTTCGTCTAGAAGATGTCTTGTAGGATGACCTGTTCCAGTACGATATGGCGGAGTTTGTGTCTGGGGTTCTCGGGGCAACGTAGGGACAGAAATCTTTTGCTCATCTGAAGGCTTTAGGGCCATTATTTGTGTATTGACTCTGCCTGCTCATGCCAATAGGGAGGTGGATTCTCTAAGCCGCAGGTCATGGTGAACACTGACCGAAAGCGATAACACGATAGCACAGCTAGCAGAACTTTCCGGATGGCACACAGAACAAAGAAACCCAGAAAAGCAGGCAGAGCAAGGTACATCTGACATAAAGCCAGGAGTGATACACAGAGGAGCTGAAAATGGACCATCAGGCCAGGACTTACAGCAGCGTTTGTAGTGTGGACAAGTCCAAAGAAGAGTTTGTTATGCTTACAGCCAACAAAGGGTTAACCAGTGTACACATTATAACCATTGATAACATTGGTGAACGGGCAAACTTGTTGTAAAGAAGATATATTCTGATGCAGCATCGTTTGTAATGTGAACAAGTCCAGAGAAGAGTTTGTTATGCTTACAGCAGACAAAGGGTTAACAAGTGTACACATTATAGCCACTGATAGCATTGGTGAACAGGCAAACTTGTTTGTAAAGAAGATATATTCTGATGCAGCATCGTTTGTAATGTGAACAAGTCCAGAGAAGAGTTTTTAATGCTTACAGCAGACAAAGAGTTAACCAGTGTACACATTATAACCACTGATAGTATTGGTGAACAGGCAAACTTGTTTGTAAAGAAGATATATTCTGATGCAGCATCGTTTGTAATGTGAACACATCCAGAGAAGAGTTTGTTATGCTTACAGCAGACAAAGGGTTAACCAGTGTTCACATTATAGCCACTGATAGCATTGGTGAACAGGCAAACTTGTTTGTAAAGAAGATATATTGTGATGCAGCAGCGTTTGTAATGTGAACAAGTCAGAGAAGAGTTTGTTATGTTTACAGCAGACAAAGGGTTAACCAGTGTATACATTATAACCACTGATAGCATTGGTGAACAGGCAAACTTGTTTGTAAAGAAGATATATTCTGGTGCAGCAGCGTTTGTAATGTGAACAAGTCCAGAGAAGAGTTTGTTATGCTTACAGCAGACAAAGGGTTAACCAGTGTACACATTATAACCACTGATAGCATTGGTGAACAGGCAAACTTGTTTGTAAAGAAGATATATTCTGATGCAGCAGCGTTTGTAATGTGAACAAGTCAGAGAAGAGTTTGTTATGCTTACAGCAGACAAAGGGTTAGTTGCAGGTCTGAGCCAGAGTAAATACAGATGCTGAGATGATGATAATACAAGTATGATGCTCGCAGGATCTCGACTGCACTATGAGATGACTCGCAAACCTTAGTGTTATGGACGCTTAGTTAGCGCAAAGTACCTAACCGAGGAACAGCAAAGACTTACCAGGAGTCCACAATAGGTCAGTTACATCCAACGTAGTGCCGCATACTCTTGTGTGACGTTGGATCCTTAATATTTTTAGGGACTTGACATATGGAGTGGCAAGTACAACACAAAGCTACTAGTACTCTTCTTGGAGTGCCTTAGTTAGTTATTCCTGTATCGGATAACTGGTGAAACCTGACATGGAGCACAGCAAAGGGCAGCAACACAAAGGTTAGTACCTAGCAGTCTTTGACTTAGGGAGGCCATTTATTTTTTATATCAGAAAAGGTAACAAAAAAAGCAGCACTCACCGGTCCTTCTTTCAAGATGTGGTTTTAATCCATAAAATTGGTTACATTGATATTTGCGGAGGTGCAGGTGTCAGGGGAGTTAGTTCATGAACACTGAGACCTGTCGGACTACGGCCGTTTCACGCCTTACCGGAGCTTCCATTTATTTTTTCCATTTATTTTTTTATCTTCTGCGATTAGAAAGTTGCATAAAGTTAATTAAAGGTTTTGTCATTTCATCTACAAAACGATTTGAAGGATGGCATATTGCAGTAGGTTGATATACAGTCCTCTAGCCAATCTGGGGGCATAAGACATGGATGGTCAACACCCATGGGAAGATTATGGGGCCAATATCGGTAGATAGATGGTGTGCAGATAGTCATCTCAATCATCGCCTCTATTTTCCTGCAGTAGGACAGTGCCCCCAAGTCCCCTCAACCGACAGAAGCCATAGTTTTCTTTTTTTCCCTTTAAAAAGTTGTATAGCTCTATATAAAGGATTTGTCAGGGTTAGAAGTTACCTTCAAGGATGCTCTGTTACAGTAGGGTGTCTCTAGAGTCCTCTCTGTCTAATTTAGGGGCAGAATGATCGGCATCGTGGCATTAACCATTGATGGTCAACACTCATGGAAAGGACATGGGGCCACTATCTGTAGATCAGCCTAGACTGTGTGTGTTGTCAATCATTACTTCTTCATCGATGTCATAGGGTAGTGCCTACAGGAAAACCTGATACAATCCAGGTATGTTGAAATGGAGGAAGGGTCTGGGGTGTTCTTGCCAATCTTTGGGCAGAATGATCATTTGGTATACTATTAAGCATTGACACCAGTCAAGACTCATCAGAAGGATATGGAGCCATTATCTGACGGTAGACGGCACCCAGAGTGCTGTCAATCATTGTCTATTTCGAGGCTCCAAGGTCTTTTCATCAATCCATGCTCCTTATAGTTTGCGTCCAGCAAGAATATCATCCTGGTTAAAGAGGTGTCCAAGTCCTCCAAGGTGTAAGGACCAAGACTCCCAGTCCACTCCTGGTCTATCCAAATACATTCTTGGGATTAATGGACATCAAATTTTTTTTTTTTGCAATCTGCTTATCTCTGACATTGGGGCAGGGTGGTCCTGGACCCTTATTTTGCTGCAGCAGACCCATAGATCTTATGGACTCTGTTCAGCTGAGGGGTCCTTAAAGGCAACGTGTCATCAGAAAATTACCTATTATTCAAATCATGACTTTAATAGGCAGTCTGGTCTGGGGTCTGTATATATTTAGGGGATATTCATTTGGGGGTCTGCATTAGTTTAGCGGGTCTGGTTTCAGGTCTGAATTTATTTATAAGGTAAGGGATCTGTTTTGATTGCGATGTGGCACGGCCTGGGATCTATCTATAATAAGGGTGAATGGTTTGGGGTCTGCATTAGTTTTAAAGTTTTGGTTTCAGGACTTTATTTATTTAGAGGGTCTTGTTTAGAACGAGAGGGATCTGTTTTGATTGTAGGAGAAGAGGGGATCTGGTCTGTGATCTGTGTTTACTTTGTAGGGGTCTCATCTGTGGTCTTTATATACATAAGGGGTCTGGTTAGCAGTCTTTATATATATTTAGCGGATATGGTTTGGGGTCTGTATTAGTTTAGGGGGTCTGGTCTCAAGTCCTTACATATTTAAAGGATTTTGTCTGTGGTCTCTATTTATTTAGGAGAGGGATCTGTTTTGATTTTGGGGGGGAATCAGATCCAGGATCTGCATTTACTTAGTAGGGGTCTAGTCTGGGGTCTTTACATATTTAGGGGGTCTGGTTTGGGGTCTTTATATATTTAGCGGATATGGTTCGGGGTCTGTATTAGTTTAGGGGGTCTGGTCTCAAGTCTTTATTTATTTAAAGGATTTTGTCTGGGGTCTCTATTTATTTAGAAGGAGAGGGATCTGTTTTGATTTTGGGGGGGAATCAGATCCAGGATCTGCATTTACTTACTGGGGTCTAGTCTGGGGTCTTTACATATTTAGGGGTCTGGTTTGGGGTCTTTATATATTTAGGGGATATGGTTCAGGGTCTGTATTAGTTTAGGGGTCTGGTCTCAAGTCTTTATTTATTTAAAGGATTTTGTTTGGGGGTCTCTATTTATTTAGAGGGTGAGGGATCTTTTTTGATTCTGGAAGGGGTCTGTATTTATTTAGGGGGTCTGGTTAGGGGGTCTTTATCAATTTGGGGGTCATATTTAATATTTGTGGTTGAACTTCCTTAGGTTTTGGACATGGGTGGGTCGCGGGCACATGCGTGCCTTTCAATACATCGTCGCTCGTAATCTCTCCTGCTTCAATGGTCGCAAATTACGGAGGTGATCTGGTAGTGACTTTGCTTTTTGTCACAGACTGTCCCTCTAGATCCGATAATCCAGATCCCATCAGGTCGTTGCCGAAATGTGATGACGAGAAAGCGACGGAATAAGTTACACCGACGTCTCTAGTCCCTATCAAAACAGCAGCACGATCCGTTTCACCCCGGAGGAGTCGTTCGCATCCAGCTGGCGCGAGCAGCGAAGCCTAATGTTAATTGACAGCATAAAAGAAGCGACGGCAGCGAGGCCAGGAGTGGCTGAACACACTTTTTTTTTACCTACCAGGACTGCCTCCTCCCGGATTGACAAGATAACAAGTCTGTATATGCTCAATTAAACCTGCTTTTTCTAAAGTACTTCAGACCGTACCAAATTATGCAATCATTTCCATTGCACTTTCCCTGGATGTGAAGTACGGCACTGAGTGCTTGGTAAAAACCAACTTTGGAAGCGACAAACTCTTAACGTATAAATAATAAAAAAAAAATGGAAAAAAATCCTCGCTGCACTCCACAACCTTAATAAAGTCAACAGAAACATTTCCACGACATGTGAAAGTAGCTGAAAGTGGCTTTTAAAGCTTTCCCAGCTGCTTTGCTGCAATTATCCAGTTTAAAGCTACAATTTTTATTTATTTATTTTTTTAAAAAAGGAAACTTCCACTTTTAATCAACCTTTTACGATCTCAGAATTTACATAAAATGCGGAGTGACTGTAAATAATTCACTTTACCGATCACGGTGTATTGTTCTCTAGTCACAGCCGAAGATAAAGCGAGAGCGCGGTGCATGATGGGAAGTCAGAGCACAACCAATCGTATCTGACTGTGGGGTGGAGCTAAAGTCAGCTCCAGGGTTCTAATGCCCGATCTGTAATGGAGCGTCCACCAACCATGTGCCATTTATACAACTGGTGTCTTCCATAGCTGCCGACAGACCGGAATTTACCAAAACTTTTCAGAATTTAAAAAAAAAAAATGGCAGTATATTTGGGCGTGTCCAAGTCTGGAAAAGGGGCGGGATTGGAGTAAACTCCGCCCAAAGCAAGACATCCTGTGGCAGTCAAGAGGGCGGTACTTAAACATCCTTATTAGATGTTGATAATAACGGTGTCTTGTTTGGACCCCACAATCACCGCGGATCAAGTGCCACATGTACTCCTGGCTTCCCGGTCCCCGAACTCTGAAGCGGTTAAAAGAAGTAACGCAAGATGGAACATCGTCATTTCTGTGCACTATGGTAATTTTAAGAGACACTTTTTTGTGCAGAACCCGTCTGAAAAAGGTGTTGTGTTCACATACTTCCACTTTTGGGGAGTTTTTCAAGTATTTTTGCTTTTTTTTTTTTTTGTTTGTTTGTTTTCACTTTGATTTTGCAGCCCCTTGATCGGCTGGTGCCTATTTTCCATCAAGGGAAGTTTTAATGAACTGACTCCCACTTTCTTTTCTCCCACCAGACATTTTTTGAAAGCCTGAAACATGTAAAAGATGCTCAAAAGACTGAATGCATGAACAAGTCGTATTATCCATAGATTTTAATGGGAGGGTTCTTTTTAGCGTTTTTTTAGTGTGTTTTTACAGGGAATTTAGGAAATGGGACCTCTCAAAAACGACCGGAATAAAAAACACGTGAAGATACTCTTAGGCTATGCACACACAAAGTTCATATGATGAATTGTTTTGTGCAAATCACTTCAGGAATCGCAGCTTCTATAGGAAGTTTTTGAAGGAGTTTTTCATAGTAGATTCAAACTTCCTCTTCTGTACAGCAGTCTCATTATCATCATAGACAGGATTACAATGACTGATAACACAGGATCCACCATCCCCACTAGGTGATGTCTGTAGCGTCGGCGTCCCTGCCCTCTGCTAGGCAGGGACGCTGTTCCCCTCACCCCTCTGCTCCGAGGTCGGCATCCTCCTCCCGCTCTGCTGGCAGCGCGTGCTCCTTTCCGGCCACTGTGCTTAGGGGGCGCGCGCGCGTGCTACCCTCCCTCTTAAAGGGCCGCGCGCGCCGTGCTAAGGAGTCCCCGGCCAATGGCCGGAGGGCTTCACCTTATATAAGGCACCTCCCCCAAAATGGAGGTGCCCGAGCAATGTTGTTGCACTGTTCACTACTCTGCTTCAGCCCTCAGGTCCCGTTGCCAGTTACCTGCCAGAATCCTGCCAGTTTGCTGTCTGTACCTGTCTGATATTCTATCACCTGCCAGTCTGTCTATGGACCAGCCTGCACCCTCACCTGGGAGCGCTCACCTGTTACCAGCCTGCTAGCCTACCTGGAGGCTCTGTCGTCACGTTCAGTGACCACCGGCTATTCCAGAGACGCTCGCCCGCTCACTTGGGAGCGCTCATCTGTTACCTGCCTGCTAGCCTACCTGGAGGCTCTGCCATCACGTTCAGTGACCACCGGCTATTCCAGAGACTCTCGCCCGCTCACCTGGGAGCGCTCATCTGTTACCTGCCTGCTAGCCTACCGGGAGGCTCAGCCATCACAGGTCGTATCTGCCCGTTCTTACAGAGACTGCCCCGGTCACTTGCCGTGACCTCCAGCCCGTTCATCCAGAGACTGCCCCGGTCACTTGCCGTGACCTCCTGCCCGTTCATACAGAGACTGCCCCGGTCACTTGCCGTGACCTCCTGCCCGTTCATACAGAGACTGCCCCGGTCACTTGCCGTGACTTCCTGCCCGTTCACCCAGAGACTGCCCCGGTTACCTGCTGTGACTGCCTGCCCGTCCACCCTGGTCGCCACCCGCTCCCTTACAAGGACCGCCCCCTTGTATAGTAGCTCAGAGGTTCCGCCCCCCGGACCCGTTACAGTTTGCTCGGGCCATGGAACCCGGTGGCACCCAAGCTCCCTCGCTCTCGGACCTGTGTCATGAACTGTCCCGCCAGAGGTCCCAACAGGAGTCCATCCTGGGTCACCTACGGAATGTCAATTCTCGCCTAGACACTCTGGCTGCTCCACCAGCAACTACCGCTGGTGCCATGACCCGCAATCCGGCAGCTCCGCTCTCCACCCATTCCGTGGTTTCCTGTCTCGGACCCCGGCTCTCTGCACCTCCTCGCTTTGGAGGCGACCCCGCTCAGGCTCGGGGCTTCATTAATCAGTGCACCCTGCACTTTGAACTCCTGTCCCACCAGTTTAACTCCGACCGGGCCAAAATTGCCTTCATCATGTCCCATCTCACCGGGGAGGCCCTGGCCTGGCTAAATCCCCTTTGGGAGAGAGGAGACCCCCTGGTGTCCGACCTGTCTGACTTTCTCGCGGCTTTCTGGAAGGTCTTCGACGAACCCGGACAGAAGACCTCATCCGCATCATCTCTGCTACGCCTCCGTCAGGGAAGTCTCACCGTGGGCCAATATGCCATACGGTTCCGTACCCTTGCCTCGGAGCTGGCCTGGGATAACAACGCTCTGATATCTGTTTTCTGGGAAGGTCTGTCCGGTCGTATTAAAGATGAACTCGCTGGCCGGGACATTCTACCACTCTCGATGACCTAATAACTCTTGCCACCCGGATTGATCTACGGTTCCAGGAGCGGGCCAAAGAGGTCACCCGCGAGAGGAGATTTCCACGTCTAGCTCCTACGTTTCAGAAACCCGTCACTCCCCCCATTTCTCCCCAATTACACTCTCCTGAGCCTATGCAGGTCGACCAGACCAAGATGGTCAAAACCCGTCAGGACTTACGCCGTGCCGAGGGGAGTTGCTTCTACTGTGGCAGTAAGGAGCACCGGATCCGTACCTGTCCGGAGAGGTCGGGAAACGCCTGTGTCTAGGTTCGCTCAGAGAGGTCGACCTAGACAAGGATAAATCCTCTCCATCTCTGCTATTGTCAGTCTCAATTCTCTGGGGGAGAACCGTTATTTCGAACTAGCCCAACTTGACTCTGGAGCAGCCGGGAATCTTATTTCCCAGTCCCTGGTAGAAAAATACCGCATTCCCACCAAATCTCTGGCTGTACCATTATCTGTCGCGGCTGTGGATGGAGGTCTCTTACCACGTCCCATCCAATTCATCACCGAATCCATAACTCTGCAGGTGGGAATGCTGCATTCTGAGAGCATCTCGTTTCATGTGCTGCCTGGACTCTCTCACGCCCTCTTACTAGGTTTACCTTGGCTCCAGAGACATGCACCCGTGCTCGACTGGCAGACCGGAGAGGTTCTTCGCTGGGGACAGGATTGTCATAAGACGTGTTTGGTTCCTGTTCATCCCGTCCGTCCATCTCCTACCACAACTACTCTACCGGGACTTCCGATTCCCTATTGGTCATTTGCTGATGTCTTTAATAAAAAGGAGGCAGAGACATTACCTCCTCACAGACCATACGACTGTCCTATCGACCTGTTACCCGGTACTACGCCTCCCCGTGGGCGTATTTACCCATTGTCCGCTGCTGAGACCCAGTCGATATCTGAGTATATCGAGGAGAATTTGGCCAGGGGATTCATCCGGAAATCTACCTCCCCGGCGGGAGCAGGCTTATTTTTCGTAAAGAAGAAGGACGGCTCTCTTCGTCCCTGTATAGACTATAGAGGCCTTAACCAGATTACTGTGAAGAATAAGTACTCTCTTCCGCTCATTCCAGAATTGTTTGATCGTCTGCGGGGGGCTAGAATCTTCACCAAATTGGACCTCCGAGGGGCGTACAACCTATCCGTATCCGTCAAGGTGATGAATGGAAGACTGCCTTCAACACCCGGGACGGCCACTATGAGTATCTAGTAATGCCCTTTGGTCTCTGCAATGCTCCTGCCGTCTTTCAAGAGTTGGTCAATGACGTCTTGCGGGACCTTCTCTACTCCTGCGTGGTGGTGTATCTGGACAAAATCTTGGTCTTCTCTCCGGATCTCCAGACTCACCGGAGGGACGTTCGTCAGGTTCTGCTCAGGCTCAGGCAGAATCACCTCTTCGCTAAATTTGAGAAGTGCCTCTTTGAGCAGACCTCGCTTCCGTTTTTGGGCTACATTATTTCTCAGACCGGTCTACGAATGGATCCAGAGAAACTGTCTGCCATCGAGAAATGGCCCCGACCAGAGGGATTGAAGGCCATCCAGCGGTTCCTGGGCTTCGCTAACTACTACCGCCTCTTCATACCGCACTTCTCTTCCCGGACTGCCCCAATTTCCGCGCTCACCCGTAAGGGTACTAACCCCAAAGAGTGGACGCCCGAAGAGAGGAGGCCTTCCTTTCCTTAAAACAAGCCTTCTCTTCCGTCTCGGTGCTGCATCGCCCGGACGGCAACAAGCAGTTCTTCCTGGAGGTTGACGCTTCCTCCTCTGGAGCCGGAGCGGTACTTACTCAAAAATCGTTCTTCCGGGAGAATGGTAACTTGTGGCTTCTTTTCCAAACTCTTCTCCTCTTCTGAACGCAATTACGCCATAGGAGACCGAGAGTTATTGGCCATCAAGCTGGCATTGGAAGAGTGGCGTTACCTACTCGAGGGGGCTCTTCATCCGGTAATTATTTACACTGACCACAAAAACTTGGCTTACCTCCAGCATGCCCAGAGACTTAACCCGCGCCAAGCCCGGTGGTCCTTGTTTTTTGCTCGCTTTGATTTTGTTCTACATTTTCGCCCGGCTGACAAGAACATCAAGGCGGACGTATGGTCTCGATCCTTCCTGGTGTCGGATCTCGAGGAGGAACCTAAACATATCATCGATCCCGCCAGAGTCATGCAGGTGGCTCCCGTGAGTCTAAACCGTCTCCCTCCTGGTAAGACGTTCGTAGCGGTACCCGATCGGGAGAGGATCCTACACTGGGGCCATTCGTCTAAACTAGCTGGCCACGCTGGTCAGAGAAAGACCCTCCAGCTTATTTCCCGGCATTACTGGTGGCCTACCCTGCACAAGGACGTAATAGACTTTGTTTCTGCCTGTGCCTCCTGTGGCCGCAACAAAGTGCCGAGACACCTGCCTGCCGGTCGCCTCCTTCCGCTTCCTGTACCCGCTGCCCCCTGGCAGCATATAGCCATGGACTTCATAACTGACCTCCCCGTCTCTGATGGTTGTACGGTCATTTGGGTGGTCGCGGATCGCTTTTCCAAGATGGCTCACTTTGTTCCCCTGCCAGGCCTCCCGTCTGCACCCGAGCTGGCTAAAGACTTTATTCGCCACATCTTCCGTCTTCATGGCCTGCCCCGCAACATTGTGTCGGATCGTGGGGTACAGTTCACCTCACGTTTCTGGAGAGCCACTTGTAAATTGCTAGACGTCACCCTGGACTTCTCCTCCGCTTACCACCCACAGTCCAATGGTCAAGTGGAGCGGATCAATCAGAGCCTGACCAGTTACCTCCGTAACTTCGTTAACGTCCACCATTCTGACTGGGTGGATCTCCTGCCATGGGCCGAATTTTCTTACAACAATCACGAGAGCGAATCTTCCTCCAAATCCCCGTTTTTGTAGTCTTCGGTCAGCATCCTCGGATCCCAATTCCCGTCTCCACCTCAGTGGACAACCCGGCTGCGGAATCTCTTGTTAACGAATTTTCCTCCATATGGGAGAGTACCCGGTCCGCACTTCTTCTGTCTTCCGAGCGTATGAAAAAACATGCTGACAAAAAACGTCTGGATCCTCCTCAATTCCGCCCTGGGGATAAGGTCTGGCTCTTGTCCAAGTATGTCCGGCTCAAGATTCCTTCCTATAAGTTAGGTCCTCGGTTCATCGGTCCTCTGGAGGTCATCAGTCAGATCAATCCGGTGGCCTATAAATTGAAACTCCCGGCCAACTTGCGGATCCCTAAACTCCTTCCATGTATCTCTCCTCAAACCTGTGGTACTTAACTCTTTTTCCAAGCCTACAGGTACACCTCCTGCTCCGGTTTCTGCTGAAAACGAATTTGAGGTAGAGAACATTCTGGCCACCAAAAGGGTAAGAGGGAAGACCTATTTTCTGGTGGATTGGAAGGGGTTTGGTCCCGAGGAGAGAACGTGGGAGCCTCGGGAGAACATCCATGCCCCTCTCATCCTAGCCAAATTTCTTTCTGGCCTAAAAAAGGGGGGGCCTAAAGGGGAAGGTACTGTAGCGTCGGCGTCCCTGCCCTCTGCTAGGCAGGGACGCTGTTCCCCTCACCCCTCTGCTCCGAGGTCGGCATCCTCCTCCCGCTCTGCTGGCAGCGCGCGCTCCTTTCCGGCCACTGTGCTTAGGGGGCGCGCGCGCGTGCTACCCTCCCTCTTAAAGGGGCCGCGCACGCCGTGCTAAGGAGTCACCTTATATAAGGCACCTCCCCCAAAATGGAGGTGCCCGAGCAATGTTGTTGCACTGTTCACTACTCTGCTTCAGCCCTCAGGTCCCGTTGCCAGTTACCTGCCAGAATCCTGCCAGTTTGCTGTCTGTACCTGTCTGTTATTCTATCACCTGCCAGTCTGTCTATGGACCAGCCTGCCCGCTCACCTGGGAGCGCTCACCTGTTACCAGCCTGCTAGCCTACCTGGAGGCTCTGCCGTCACGTTCAGTGACCACCAGCTATTCCAGAGACGCTCGCCCGCTCATTTGGGAGCGCTCATCTGTTACCAGCCTGCTAGCCTACCTGGAGGCTCTGCCGTCACGTTCAGTGACCACCAGCTATTCCAGAGACGCTCGCCCGCTCACTTGGGAGCGCTCATCTGTTACCTGCCTGCTAGCCTACTTGGAGGCTCTGCCGTCACGTTCAGTGACCACCGGCTATTCCAGAGACTCTCGCCCGCTCACCTGGGAGCGCTCATCTGTTACCTGCCTGCTAGCCTACCGGGAGGCTCAGCCATCACAGGTCGTATCTGCCCGTTCTTACAGAGACTGCCCCGATCACTTGCTGTGACCTCCAGCCCGTTCATCCAGAGACTGCCCCGGTCATTTGCCGTGACCTCCTGTCCGTTCATACAGAGACTGCCCCGGTCACTTGCCGTGACCTCCTGCCCGTTCATACAGAGACTGCCCCGGTCACTTGCCGTGACTTCCTGCCCGTTCACCCAGAGACTGCCCCGGTTACCTGCTGTGACTGCCTGCCCGTCCACCCTGGTCGCCACCTGCTCCCTTACAAGGACCGCCCCCTTGTATAGTAGCTCAGAGGTTCCGCCCCCTGGACCCGTTACAATGTCACAGCTCACCTCCTCCTCCTGTACAATGATTGATAACACCTCTATATACAGTAGATAACACAGGATCCACCATTCACAATAGGTGATATCACAGCTCACCTCCTCCTCCTGTACAATGACTGATAACACCTCTATATACAGTAGATAACACAGGATCCACCATTCACAATAGGTGATGTCACAGCTCACCTCCTCCTCCTGTACAATGACTGATAACACCTCTATATACAGTAGATAACACAGGATCCACCATCCCCACTAGGTGATGTCACAGCTCACCTCCTCCTCCTGTACAGTGACTGATAACACCTCTATATACAGAAGATAACAGGATCCACCATTCACAATAGGTGATGTCACAGCTCACCTCCTCCTGTACAATGACTGATAACACCTCTATATACAGTAGATAACAAAGGATCCACCATTCACAATAGGTGATGTCACAGCTCACCTCCTCCTCCTGTACAATGACTGATAACACCTCTATATACAGCAGATAACACAGGATCCACCATTCACAATAGGTGATGTCACAACTCACCTCCTCCTCCTCCTGTACAATGACTGATAACACCTCTATATACAGTAGATAACACAGGATCCACCATTCACAATAGGTGATGTCACAGCTCACCTCTTCCTCCTGTACAATGACTGATAACACCTCTATATACAGTAGATAACACAGGATCCACCATTCCCAATAGGTAATGTCACAGCTCACCTCCTCCTCCTGTACAATGACTGATAACACCTCTATATACAGTAGATAACACAGGATCCACCATTCACAATAGGTGATGTCACAGCTCACCTCCTCCCTCTCCTGTACAATGACTGATAACACTTCTCTTTACAGTAGATAACACAGGATCCACCATTCACAATAAGTGATGTCACAGCTCACCTCCTCCTCCTGTACAATGACTGATAACACCTCTATATACAGCAGATAACACAGGATCCTCCATTCACAATAGGTGATGTCACAGCTCACCTCCTCCTAATGTTCAATGACTGATAACACCTCTATATACAGTAGATAACACAGGATCCACCATTCACAATAGATGATGTCACAGCTCACCTCCTCCTGTACAATGACTGATAACACCTCTATATACAGCAGATAACAGGATCCACCATTCACAATAGGTGATGTCACAGCTCACCTGTACAGTCCTCCTGTACAGTGACTGATAACACCTCTATATACAGTAGATAACACAGGATCCACCATTCACAATAGGTGATGTCACAGCTCACCTCCTCCTCCTGTACAATGACTGATAACACCTCTATATACAGCAGATAACACAGGATCCACCATTCACAATAGTGATGTCACAGCTCACCTCCTCCTCCTCCTGTACAATGACTGATAACACCTCTATATACAGCAGATAACATAGATCCACTATTCACAATAGGTGATGTCACAGCTCACCTCCCCTCCTGTACAATGACTGATAACACCTCTATATACAGAAGATAACAGGATCCACCATTCACAATAGGTGATGTCACAGCTCACCTCCTCCTGTACAATGACTGATAACACCTCTGTATACAGTAAATAACACAGGATCCACCATTCACATTAGGTGATGTCACAGCTCACCTCCTCCTCCTTCCTGCACAATGACCTTTTCCAGATCAGATCATGTCTAGAAACTACTTCTATACAAGTCATTAAGGTTAGAGTCAGTCTTTTATGCTTACACACAACAGCCTTGGTTCCCCTTAGCAAATTTTGTCCCCACTTTGCCGTGAGTTTAGTGGATAATTTTTATAGTCTTCACCGTATTTAGTCTCATTCCCTCCATTTCTTGGCCTCATATTCCACTTTCTTTACTTCCAATTATTCCTCTGTCTGATTATATCTCTCCACTAATCACCCCTCAGCTCCTTGGCTCCTTGGAGGTGGCCCCATAGTATGTGTTTGACAGTTATCTAGGTAGCTATGGCCATGATGACATGAGATCTGGTCTTCCTGTGATCGTAAGAGTGTCTTCATGTTACCCCTCAAATTCCTGTAATACATTAATTGGCTTCCATGAATGCAACCCTTTTATGAGTGTGATACAATGAAAGGAGCCCAAGAGGACCAGTGAGGACATACCAGATCCCGTAAGAGCCAATATATTCCCTGTAAGGGTTACTTCAAACCTGATATGACCTCAGTGTTTCGCCATCGGAGAGTAGCTCACAGGAAAGAAATTAAGTTGTGTTGTGATCCACAATTTTGTCATGCTCGACCAAATGTCAACGTACCCCCAGTCGAAAGCAGCTTTATATCAGCGCAGCTTCAGTTTTACCTTAAGGTACTGCCACACTAAACAATCCCGCTAGCGATCACGATAACGACGCATACTAATGCGATCGCTAGCGGGATTGTTTCTACATCGCTAAGTGCGGCCACATTTAGCGATATAGTTAACGACGCTATCGCCGTTAGCGATCTTCTTAACGACTTTAGCGGTACAAAAGTACCGCTAAATCGCTAAGAAAAGGTGCCACACTAGCGATATATACTTACCCAGCGGGAGCGCCGACGAGAAAATAGGGTCCGGAACGATTCCAGCGACGAGCGAGATCACAGCAGGAAGCTCGTCGCTGGCAGCTGCCGCACTGAACAACATCGCTAACGGGATCGCTAAATAGTGACGTTTTTTAGCGATCCCGTTAGCGATATTGTTCAGTGTGGCATACCCTTTAGTCCCGCTCTATTGTCTGAACAATTTAGAAACTCTTCCTCTTCAGCTTCCATTACGAGAGTCCCACCTACACGAATCCATTGTTTTCTTTCCGAGAAGATGCCCTTCAAGATGATTACAACAACATATTATATATATACGGTATACACAGATACTGTTGGTGCACTGGAGACTCTTCAGAGTATCACAATCAAAACAGAGAACTTCAGTGTTTCCGTGTTTTATATTATTAAATCAAAACAGATTTTACTCATCGTATAAGAAATGACAGTGCGGTAAAGGCAATGTAATAATCACCGAGGAGCAATCAGCAATATTTATTCATTTGCTTCCCTGGGAGAATATAGATCTTGTACACACAAGAAAATTACATTTGCATAGACGAATCCAGGAGAGAAACTGTACAATCCTTCCAAAGCTTCTAGGGATAAGACTTCTAACCTTGGCAAAGACAAAATGGGGATGGAGAAGATCGAGCATTCGCAACCCCTTGAGATGACTTACACTGCAGAAAGTTGTAGTTTGTAAGGCTTCTAACCAATGCAAAGACAAAATGGGGATGGGGAAAACCAAGGATTCTCAACCCCGTGAGATGACTTATACTGACGAATCTTGTAAGACTTCTAACTGTGGCAAAGACAAAATTGGGATGGAGAAGACCGAGCATTCTCAACCCCTTGAGATGACTTACACTGCCGAAGGTTGTAGTTTGTAAGGCTTCTAATCAATGCAAAGAAAAAATGCGGATGGGGAAAACCAGGGATTCTCAACCCCGTGAGATGATTTATACTGACGAATCTTGTAGTTTGTAAGACTTCTAACTGTGGCAAAGACAAAACGGGGATGGAGAAGATCGAGCATTCTCAACCCCGTGAGATGATATATACTTTCGAAGCTTGTAGTTGGTAAGACTTCTGATGTAGGAAAAGAAAATGGGAGAGAGTGGACCTATAATTCTCAACCCTTGAGATGAATTCATTATGATGCTTATAATAGTAAATCTTACAACAAAGGAAAAAGGGAACAGAGTAGAGCTAGCGTTCTCAACCCCCTGAGATATAATATCCTGCAGAAGGTTGTATGGATAAGGCTTTAAACCACGCCAAGAAAAAGGGACAGAATAGATCTATAGTTCTCAGCCCCTCAAGATATAAAATTTAATGATCCTGAAACCTGATGTGGTAAGACTTCTAACTAAGATGAGAAAATCAGATAGATTTAGTATTCTCAGCCCATTGAGCTCTAATATTCTGCTGAAGCTTCTACTTGGTAGACTTCTAACCTAGGCCAAGAAAAAGGGACATGAGTAGACATAGAGTTCTCAACACCTTGAGGTGTAATATCCTGCCAAAGCTTCTACTTGGTAAGACTTAGGCCAAGAAAAGGGGAAAATGTAGACCTAGAGATGTAATTTCATGATGATGCTTATGTGGTAAAACATCTAATTAGGAAAAGGTAGCAGAGTAGACCACACTTTCTCAACCACTTGAGATGTAATATCCTGCAGAAATTTATAGGGCTAAGACTTTAAACGCAGCATATAAAAACCAGGATAGAATTAGACCTGTAGTTCTCAACTCTTTGAGATTTAAATCCTCATGATGCTGATAGCAGTAAGACTTCTAACCTAAGATGAGGAAGAGTAGATTTAGTGTTCTCAACCCACTGAGATGTAATATCCTGCCGAATCTTGTAGTTGGTAAGAATAATCAAGGCCAAGAAAAAAGGGACAGAGTAGACCTAGACTTCCCAACCCCTTGAGATGTAATATCCTGATGATACTTATAGTGTTAAAACTTCTAACCTAGGTGAGAAGGAACAAAGTAGACCTAGAGATCACAACCCCATAAAATGTCATAGCCTGCAGAAGCTTGTAGCTGGTAAGTCTTCTAGCTTAGGCCAAGAAGAATGAGACAGAGAAGACCCAGAGTTCTCAACCCCTTGAGATTTTTTTATAGTGCTAAAACTTCTAATTGAACAGGAGAGAATAAAGTAAATCAAGCGTTCTCAACCCCTTTAGAAGTAAAATCCTGATGATACTTATAGTGGTAAAACTTGTTACCTAGGATGAGAAAAACGTACCAGAGTAGATTTAGTATTCTCCACCCTTGAGATGTAATATATTGCCGAAGTTTCTAGTTGGTATAACTTCTAATCTAGGCCAAGAAGAAGGAGATAGAGTAGACCTAGAGTTCTCGAGCCCTTGAGATAAAAAATCCCAATGATGCTTATAAGGGTAAAACTTCAAACCAAGGAAAAGGGAACAAAGAAGACCTTACATTCTCAACCTTGTGACATATAATATCCTTGTAGGGGTAAAACTTTTAACATAGGTCAAGATAGAGAGGACAAGATAGACTTAGAGTTCACAACACTTGTTATTTATCAACCCGCTGATGCTTGTTGTTGGTAAGACTTCTAATGTAGGCCAAGAAGAAGAATTTGTAAACCTGAATATCTTTATCTTCTGCAAGGTGATCTCTTGTAATTGGTAAGACAGCTCATCTGTGCCAAAGAGAAGGGGATTGTGTTGACAATGAAATTCTATATTCTGCCAAAAGACTTCTAACTTATCCGAAGGAGAAGGGATGGTATGGATCTGGAAATATCAGCCTCTAAATATGCAGTATTCTGACTAAGTTTGTAGTCTGTAAGACTTCTAACCTATCCCATGGAGAACGACAGGGTGTAGACATTAAAATGTCGAAACTTACAGTCATTAAGAAAGATAACCCATGCCAAGGACTGGAGGGTGGTAGATGCATGGAATTTCAGTCTCTTGAGATGTACTATCCTGCCAATACTTGAAGTTCATATGACTGCTAACCTGAGTCAAGAAGAAGACTGTGTAGACTTGGAAATCTCATCCTCTTGAGATGTAAAATCCTGCCAGTGTTTGTGGTTGGTAAAAGTTTTATTCAATGATATGATATGTAGTAGACCAGGAAATCTTGTTTTTTTGAGATGCAAAATCCTGCCAAAGCTTGTATTTGGTAAGACTTGCAATAATCGAAGAGCAATTTCATGAGCAATTTGCAATTCGAGTTGCATGAATTGCCAAAATAATGCCTGCTGAGTTTTTACACATTGCAAAAAGTAGCATCAGCTACAGAAGGCTCACAAGACTTCAGATGTGACTGTGCAGGCTTCCCCATAATGTATTGCAGCTATCAAATCACAACACATGGTATAGTGCAGCCAATCATAGCATGTATAAAAGCCAAAGCAGGGAATGCAGCAGCCATTTTAGGATGATTTAGGATAGCGAGAGGATGTCAGAGCTCACAGCTCCACATTAGACAGGTGAGAAAGTTCTAATACCTTGGTTAAATACTCGAGACAGTAATGAGTTGTACAATTGCAGCAGTGAAGATGAGTCTGCCAGTAATACAGAGATTCAATTGATAGGGGGGAAACAGAGATAGAAGAGGTGCCAGCAACAGTGCCAGTGTGATTGATCAGTGATATGTTGTAGCGAGCATCTGTACTGCTGCATTTTAATTACAATTACTCTTTTTTAAATTTTTAATGCAGTAGAAAGCAGCAGCAAGGCAGCACAATACTTTTTACAGAAAAACCTAAGAAATCTAAACTCAGTACCAGTCAGAGAAGGTGTACTTGCTATAACAAGTGATTGTACTCGGTTTTTGCGTTTCTTGTGTCCTTTTTGTGAAGGGGCAATAATTTTTTTAAATAGTTGTTTTAAAATACAAAAGAAAATTGCCCAAAATCCAAACATTTAACTGTGACTGTCTATCTCACAAAGCGCTCGTGATGTAACCAATTTTTTTATGCATCTATTTTGCAAGTCAAATTTTACATCCATACATACCATACCAATACAGCACCCTATTCAATTTGCTGGCTCTTTGGATGTGTACCCACCTAGCATTTATTATCATGTTATTTTTGGGAAGGGATTGAATTTTGATAAAACAAACAAATAAATAAATATATATTTTTTTACATTTTAAGTGTAGATGTTTAACTGACCCTGTTTGTTTTTGCACTTGTGTTGCTAGTCCAATTTGACAACCAAATAAACATCACACCTATACTACAGAATGCTGCTAAATTTTGCTTTCTGTATGTTTATCTACCTACCTAGCATTTCTTGTTACGTCTGTGTTGGCAAGGATTGAAAAATTTGGCTTGAATAATTGTGGTTGTAACGGGTCCGGGGGGCGGAACCTCTGAGCTACTATACAAGGGGGCGGTCCTTGTAAGGAGCGGGTGGTGACCAGGGTAGACAGGCAGACAGTCACAGCAGGTAACCGGGGCAATCTCTGGATGGATGGGCAGGAGTCACGGCAAGTGACCGGGGCAGTCTCTGGATGAACGGGCAGGAGGTCGCGGCAAGTGACCGGGGCAGTCTCTGGATGAACGGGCAGGAGGTCACGGCAAGTGGCCGGGGCAGTCTCTGGAAGAACGGGCAGGAGGTCACGGCAAGTGACCGGGGCAGTCTCTGGATGAACGGGCAGATACGACCAGTGATGGCTGAGCCTCCCGGTAGGCTAGCAGGCAGATAGCAGATGAGCGCTCCCAGGTGAGCGGGCGAGAGTCTCTGGAATAGCAAGTGGTCACCGAACGTGACGGCAGAGCCTCCAGGTAGGCTAGCAGGCAGGCAACAGATGAGCGCTCCCAGGTGAGCGGGCGAGAGTCTCTGGAATAGCAGGTGGTCACCGAACGTGACGGCAGAGCCTCCAGGTAGGCTAGCAGGCAGGCAACAGGTGAGCGCTCCCAGGTGAGCGGGCAGGCTGGTCCATAGACAGACTGGCAGGTGATGGTGGACAGACTGTCGGACGGTGGAGCCTCCAGGTAGGCTAGCGGGCTGGTAACAGGTGAGCGCTCCCAGGTGAGCGGGCAGGAATCTGGCAGGTAACAGGCAACGGAACCTGAGGGCTGAAGCAGAGTAGTGAACAGTGCAACAACATTGCTCGGGCACCTCCATTTTGGAGGAAGTGCCTTATATATGGTGAAGTCCTCCGGCCATTGGCCGGGGACTATTTAGGAGGACGCGCGCGGCCCCTATAAGAGGAAGGGAGCGCGCGCGCGCCCTAAGCACAGTGGCCGGAAAGGAGCGCACGCCACCAGCAGAGCAGGAGGAGGAAGACGGGCCCGGAGCAGAGGGGTGAGGGAACAGCGTCCCTGCCTAGCAGAGGGCAGGGACGCCGACGCTACAGTACCCCCCCCTTTTGGCCCCCCTTTTTTAGGCCAGAGAGAAATTTAGCTAAGATGAGAGGGCATGGATGTTCTCCCGAGGCTCCCACGTTCTCTCCTCCAGGACCAAACCCCTTCCAATCCACCAGAAAATAGGTCTTTCTCCTTACCCTTTTGGTGGCCAGAATGTTCTCTACCTCAAATTCGTTTTCAGCAGAAACTGGAGCAGGAAGCGTACCTGTAGGCTTGACAAAAGAGTTAAGTACCACCGGTTTGAGGAGAGATACATGGAAGGAGTTAGGAATCCGCAAATTGGCCGGGAGTTTCAATTTATAGGCCACCGGGTTGATCTGACTGATGACCTCCAGAGGACCGATGAACCGAGGCCCTAGCTTATAGGAAGGAATCTTGAGCCGGACATACTTGGACGAGAGCCAGACCTTATCCCCAGGACGGAACTGAGAAGGATCCAGACGTTTTTTGTCAGCATGTTTCTTCATGCGCTCAGATGACAGAATGAGTGCGGACCGGGTACTCTCCCATATGGTGGAAAATTCGTTAACAAGAGATTCCGCAGCTGGATTGTCCACAGAGGTGGAGACGGGAACAGGGATCCGAGGATGCTGACCGAAGACTACAAAAAACTGAGATTTGGAGGAAAACTCGCTCTCGTGATTGTTGTAAGAAAATTCGGCCCATGGCAGGAGATCCACCCAGTCAGAATGGTGGGCATTAACGAAGTGCCGGAGGTAACTGGTCAGAATCTGATTGATCCGCTCCACTTGACCATTGGACTGTGGGTGGTAAGCGGAGGAGAAATCCAGGGAGACGTCTAGCAACTTACAAGTGGCTTTCCAGAAACGTGAGGTGAACTGTACCCCACGATCCGACACAATGTGACGAGGCAGGCCATGAAGACGGAAGATGTGGCGGATAAAGTCTTTAGCCAGTTCGGGTGCTGACGGAAGACCTGGCAGGGGAATAAAGTGAGCCATCTTGGAAAAACGGTCAACGACCACCCAAATGACCGTACAACCGGCAGAGACGGGGAGGTCAGTTATGAAGTCCATGGCTATATGCTGCCAGGGGGCAGCGGGTACCGGAAGCGGAAGGAGGCGGCCGGCAGGCAGGTGTCTCGGAACTTTGTTGCGGGCACAGGAGGCACAGGCAGAAACAAAGTCTTTTACGTCCTTGTGCAGGGTAGGCCACCAGTAATGCCGGGTAATAAGCTGGAGGGTCTTTTTCTGACCGGCGTGGCCAGCTAGTTTAGACGAATGACCCCAGTGTAGGATCCTCTCTCGATCGGGTACCGATACGAACGTCTTACCAGGAGGGAGACGATTTAGACTCACGGGAGCCACCTGCATCACTCTGGCGGGATCGATGATATGTTAGGTT
>JARQOD010000006.1:9585693-9614925 GCA_033576555.1 Oophaga sylvatica | reverse complement strand
TCCAGAGCTGCACTCACTATTCTGCTGGTGCAGTCACTGTGTACATACATTACATTACTGATCCTGAGTTACCTCCTGTATTATACCCCAGAGCTGCACTCACTATTCTGCTGGTGCAGTCACTGTGTACATACATTACATTACTGATCCTAAGTTACCTACTGTATTATACCCAGAGCTGCACTCACTATTCTGCTGGTGCAGTCACTGTGTACATACATTACATTACTGATCCTGAGTTACATCCTGTATCATACTCCACAGCTGCACTCACTATTCTGCTGGTGCAGTCACTGTGTACATACATTACTGATCCTGAGTTACATCCTGTATTACACTCCAGAGCTGCACTCACTATTCTGCTGGTGCAGTCACTGTGTACATACATTACATTACTGATCCTGAGTTACATCCTGTATTATACTCCAGAGCTGCACTCACTATTCTGCTGTTGCAGTCACTGTGTACATACATTACTGATCCTGAGTTACATCCTGTATTATACTCCAGAGCTGCACTCACTATTCTGCAGGTGCAGTCACTGTGTACATACATTACATTACTGATCCTGAGTTACATCCTCTATTATACTCCAGAGCTGCACTCACTATTCTGCTGGTGCAGTCACTGTGTACATACATTACTGATCCTGAGTTACATCCTGTATTATACTCCAGAGCTGCACTCACTATTCTGCTGGTGCAGTCACTGTGTACATACATTACATTACTGATCCTGAGTTACCTCCTGTATTATACTCCAGAGCTGCACTCACTATTCTGCTTGTGCAGTCACTGTGTACATACATTACATTACTGATCCTGAGTTACCTCCTGTATTATACTCCAGAGCTGCACTCACTATTCTGCTGGTGCAGTCACTGTGTACATACATTACATTACTGACCCTGAGTTACATCCTGTATTATACTCCAGAGCTGCACTCACTATTCTGCTGGTGCAGTCACTGTGTACATACATTACATTACTGATCCTGAGTTACCTCCTGTATTATACTCCAGAGCTGCACTCACTATTCTGCTGGTGCAGTCACTGTGTACATACATTACATTACTGACCCTGAGTTACATCCTGTATTATACCCCAGAGCTGCACTCACTATTCTGCTGGTGCAGTCACTGTGTACATACATTCCTGATCCTGAGTTACATCCTGTATTATACTCCAGAGCTGCACTCACTATTCTGCTGGTGCAGTCACTGTGTACATACATTACATTACTGATCCTGAGTTACATCCTGTATTATACTCCAGAGCTGCATTCACTATTCTGCTGGTGCAGTCACTGTGTACATACATTACTGATCCTGAGTTACATCCTGTATTATACTCCAGAGCTGCACTCACTATTCTGCTGGTGCAGTCACTGTGTACATACATTACATTACTGATCCTGAGTTACCTCCTGTATTATACTCCAGAGCTGCACTCACTATTCTGCTGGTGCAGTCACTGTGTACATACATTACATTACTGACCCTGAGTTACATCCTGTATTATACTCCAGAGCAGCACTCACTATTCTGCTGGTGCAGTCACTGTGTACATACATTACATTACTGATCCTGAGTTATATTCTGTATTATACTCCAGAGCTGCACTCACTATTCTGCTGGTGCAGTCACTGTGTACATACATTACTGATCCTGAGTTACCTCCTGTATTATACCCCAGAGCTGCACTCACTATTCTGCTGGTGCAGTCTCTGTGTACATACATTACATTACTGATCCTGAGTTACCTCCTGTATTATACTCCAGAGCTGCACTCACTATTCTGCTGGTGCAGTCACTGTGTACATACATTACTGATCCTGAGTTACCTCCTGTATTATACTCCAGAGCTGCATTCACTATTCTGCTGGTGCAGTCACTGTGTACATACATTACTGATCCTGAGTTACATCCTGTATTATACTCCAGAGCTGCACTCACTATTCTGCTGGTGCAGTCACTGTGTACATACATTACATTACTGATCCTGAGTTACCTCCTGTATTATACTCCAGAGCTGCACTCACTATTCTGCTGGTGCAGTTACTGTGTACATACATTACATTACTGACCCTGAGTTACATCCTGTATTATACTCCAGAGCAGCACTCACTATTCTGCTGGTGCAGTCACTGTGTACATACATTACATTACTGATCCTGAGTTACATCCTGTATTATACTCCAGAGCTGCACTCACTATTCTGCTGGTGCAGTCACTGTGTATATACATTACTGATCCTGAGTTACCTCCTGTATTATACCCCAGAGCTGCACTCACTATTCTGCTGGTGCAGTCACTGTGTACATACATTACATTACTGATCCTGAGTTACCTCCTGTATTATACTCCAGAGCTGCACTCTTTTACTGGTAACTCTTTTACAGTTATCCTGCGCTCCTTTACTTTATCACATTAGTGTCATACAGTTGTTCCATGAATGGTGAAGTATTCGGCACAATTTTGGTAAATGTCTATAGCTTGTTGCCCCCCAATGTAGGTGGAACCTGGGGAACATGCCGCAATAGTCTCCTCGCTACTCCCAAAAGCCAAGAAACATCTCACACCTTCGTGCTCGAGTGCAGACCGCAGTACACTGCATCCAGCTCAGTAATATCATCTGGATTTTTTACAGTAATTGACCCTGCATTTAATTTAATTTTACAAATGAAATCAAGACTGAGAACATTCACAAATTCCCATTTAGAAAATTGAATTATTTTGTTGCAGCCAGCAGACAAGTGGAGACAGCGAGATAAGAATGACCAATAAAAAGTTTATCTATCACAACATTAAGTATTTGCTAAACCGATACGAAATGATTCCTGCAGGAATTTTTTCCTTAATTTTTTTTTTTTTTTTAAATTTAAATATTTATTTTACTCTCAATTTGCCACTCTACATTCCCTATCACATTGTTTTTGGAGTTTGTTTTTACTTTGCTTTTTTAGTTTGATATTTACAAAATAGTTGATACTTTATGAGCAGAGCTGTTATCTCTCATGGAAAAGATTATAATCATGTGACTACATTTTAATTTACTTTGTCTATTACTTATTTACAACCATTTCTCGTTGCTTCCTAATCAGAAAAGTTATAATCTCATGTAAAGGCAACAAGTAAACAAAATCCAAATGTAAGCCTGACATTTTTGAATTTTTCAAAGTTTTAATATCCACCAAACCAGTGATGTCAAACTCAAACACTCACAGGTCCAAAATTAAAAACTTGGATAAAGGCGTGGGCCAGCCTTGATATTTCTTAAAAAAATAAAAATAAGGAAACTTTTCCTTATCATCAAATATAATCATGAAACTTTTCCTGTGGAAACAACTTAAAGGGCTTTTCCCGTGAATAAACTCAATTTTAATTACTAGACCTTAGAATAAATCAGCACATAATCACAAATGGGGCATGCTGTAATAACATAAGGTTACGTAAGAGCAGTAAAAAGCATATGGCCCAATGGTCTAATTTAAATATGTAATAACAAATGATAAAAAACCTTGAATTGATAAATAATACTGATAATAAAGTATGATACCAACAAAAGTGCCCCCAAACAGTATGATACCTCTACAGTAAATTCCTCCACAGTACCCTTCACATGCACATATGATGACTCTATTGTACTAATCCAGCAAAGAATGTCACAGCTGTGATCCCCACACAAAACTTCACACAGTATAATGGGCCCCACATAGTCCTCCGCACAGTAAAATGGGCCCACATAGTCCTTCACACGGTATAATGGGCCCCACATAGTCCTCCACACAGTATAATGGGCCCCACATAGTCCTCCATAAGGTATAATGGGCCCCACATAGTCCTCTATAAGGTATAATGGGCCCCACATAGTCCTCCATAAGGTATAATGGGCCCCACATAGTCCACACAGTATAATGGGCCCCACATAGTAAACCACACAGTATAATGGGCCCCACATAGTCCTGCACAAGGTATAATGGGCCCCACATAGTCCTCCATAAGAGGTATAATGGGCCCCACATATATCTTCACACAGTATAATGGGCCCCACATAGTCCTCCACACAGTATAATGGGCCCCACATAGTCCCATCCACACAGTCTATATAATGGGCCCCACATAGACCTCAACAGTTATAATGGGCCCCACATAGTCTTCACATAAACACAGTATGTAAAATGGGCCCCACATAGTCCTCCACAAATGTATTATGGATGGCCCCACATAGTCCTCCACACAGTATAATGGGCCCACATAGTCCTCCATAATTATTATATAGGCCCACATAGTCCTCCAACACATGTCTCATAAATGGGCGCAACATAGTCCCTGATGTTCAGGCCAAATATAATCACCACGAGGGCCAGAGTTTGACATGTGTGCACATTAACATTTTGTACTGTTTGAACAGTTATGAAATTATCCTCTTGATACTCATTATTTCTTATATTTAGGGACTCTACAGTGACGGCGTCTGTTCCAAGACTGGCGCATAGCAAATGTGGTACCAATATTCAAAAAAGGCTCTAAAAGTGACCCTGGAAATTATAGGCCAGTAAGTCTAACCTCTATTGTTGGTAAAATATGTGAAGGGTTTCTGAGGGATGTTATTCTGGATTATCTCAATGAGAATAACTGTGTAACTCATATCAGCATGGGTTTATGAGGATCGCTCCTGTCACACCAATCTAATCAGTGTTTATGAAGAGGTAAGCTATAGACTGGACCAAGTTGAGTCATTGGATGTGGTATATCTTGATTTTTCCAAAGCGTTTGATACTGTGCCACACAAGAGGTTGGTACACAAAATGAGAATGCTGGGTCTGGGGGAAAATGTGTGTAAATGGGTAAGTAACTGGCTCAGTGAGAGAAAGCAGAGGGGGTTATAAATGGTATATTCTCTAACTGGGTCGCTGTGACCAGTGGGGTACCGCAGGGGGTGCTGTGACCAGTGGGGTACCGCAGGGGGCGCTGTGACCATTGGGACCGCAGGGGTCGCTGTGACCAGTGGGGTACCGCAGGGGTCAGTGTTGGGACCTATTCTCTTCAACATATTTATTAACGATCTGGTACAATATCGATATTTGCAGATGATACAAAACTATGTAAAGCAGTCAGTATAAGAGAAGATAGTATTCTGTTACAGATGGATCTGGATAAGTTGGAAACTTGGGCCGAAAGGTGGCAGATGGGGTTTAACAATGATAAATGTAAGGTTATACACATGGGAAGAAGGAATCAATATCACCATTACACACTGAACGGGAAACCACTGGGTAAATCTGACATGGAGAAGGACTTGGGGATCCTAGTTAATGATAAACTAACCTGGAGCAGCCAGTGCCAGGCAGCAGCTGCCAAGGTACACAGGATCATGGGGTGCATTAAAATAGGTCTGGGTACACATGATGAGAGCATTATACTGCCTCTGTACAAATCCCTGGTTAGACCGCACATGGAGGACTGTGTACAGTTTTGGGCACCGGTGCTCAGGAAGGATATAATGGAACTGGAGCAAGTACAAAGGAGGGCAACAAAATTAATAAAGGGGATGGGGGAACTACAATACCCAGAGAGATTAGCAAAACTAGGATTATTTAGTCTAGAAAAAAGGTGACTGAGGGGCGATCTAATAACCATGTATAAGTATATAAGGGGACAATACAAATATCTCTCCGAGGATCTGTTTATACCAAGGAAGGTGACAGTTTCAAGGGGCATTCTCTGCGTCTGGAGGAGAGAAGGTTTTTCCACTAACATAGAAGAGGATTCTTTACTGTTAGGTCATGAGAATCTGGAATTCCTTGCCTGAGGAGATGGTGATGGCGAACTCAGTCGAGGGGTTCAAGAGAGGCCTGGATGTCTTCCTGGAGTGTAACAATTTGTATCTTACAGTTATTAGGTTCTTTAGAAAGACGCAGATCTGGGATTTATTCTGATTGAATATTAGGCTGAACTGGATGGAGAAATGGCTTTTTTCGGCCTTACTAACTATGTTACTATGTTATTTTCTTTTTTGTATATATATATATTCTTATACCCTTTTAACCCAAAGAACATTTACCACAGCCATCTCTAACGCCTGCAGATCTTAAAAAAAATCAAATTATGAATCTAAAGTGTTATGCTTACATTTTTTTTTCATAAAAAAATTATAATCTTTTCTGTACTTTCCGAACAGAACAGTGTGAAATTACATGCCAGGTTTGTTTGTTTTTTTTACATTTAATTCTTCTTTTTTTTATTCTTATACATTTACATTGTGCCTTCTGCTGAGAGCGGTTACAGTATGAAATTATGTGTCAGAATTTTTCATTTTTTTGTTGTGCACTTTTATTTTTGTCTACTAAATATTTACAACCTTTTTGTTATGTTTTCCAGTAGTTATCTCTTAGCAGAAAAAAAAAAAAAGCAGATCTTAAAATAAAAAGCCCAAAAAAAAAAGAGAAAGAAATCAAATTATGTGCTTCACAATGAGCTCTGGTGCATCTCTTGGTGAAATGGTTTTAAACACAGAGTGCAGCTGCCTCCATAATGGGATTAATTGCATAGTGGAGCATGGAACAAAGTGCGGTGGGTAAAAGAAGCAGGATCGTTGGCCACCGTTCAACAGTCTACACCTGCATCTTGTGAATGGTCATTTTCTAACAAGGAGTAATTACACCAAATATATTCAGCAGAGCAAACGTAATAACCCAGTCATTTTGACAGAAATTATTACATCTTTCATTAGGAGATGGACATGAAGACTCTTTTAATCTTTCTCTCTCATTTTCACCTTTCAGATTTTTTTTTTGTGTCCGTTCTTGCATTATGGCAATAATTGGTTCGCCTTGGTCCTATCTTCGTAATCACCTCTGTTTTTAAGTTGTTGAAATGACTATTCCCGACCGTTGAATTTTCTTCTTTTCTTTTTTCTTTTTCATCTTTTCTGGTAAAGATTGAATTTGCTACCTGCTTTTAGAGGTCGTGGTAATGTTAACCCTTTGTTGTTACAGAGTAGGGACTCATAAACGACACATTTAGAAAACCCAACCAAGGTCTATGACGGGTTTAGTAGAGAAGATTGGACTTTTCATTTTTGGGGGTATTTTAGTATATACCTAGTGACTATAGTCTTAAGTTAGGGGTCTGTTGGAGGCTAGAGCCAGAGGAACACTTGCAGATAATGAAGATCCCTAAAGAAGAGCAGTGACTCATAAATGACACATTTAGAAAACCAACCAAGGTCTATGACGAGTTTAGTAGAGTCGACAGAACTTTTCAATTTTGGGGGGTATTTTAGTATATACCTAGTGGCTATAGTCTTAAGTAAGGGGCTGCTGGAGGATAGAAACAGAAGATATATTTGTTAATAATGAAGGCCAAAATTTGGGGGTCATCATTGGATACTTGCTTTTTTGCAGAACATCTTTCCCCTACAACTCAAATCAATGTGCACTTCGGTGAGTCATTTTTTTATTGCAACTTTCCAAATGGCATATAACCAAAATGTTGGACCAATCTGCCCATATACAGAGCAATGGTGCGTTGCAACTAGGTACATCAGGTAGTTGAGTGTTGGTGTGCATTCGACTTTGATTGTAGGTGCCGGTTAAACGGGGAATAATCCCAATAGTCAGTTGGAAGTAAAATCAACTGCACTCTTCACGTTAAATGTTTCACAAGAAGAAGCACAGAACCAATGGATGATTATAACTAGGTACATTGGCTGATTCTGCTGAAAATGCGTGGGTACTTGTAAGATTTGCATATTTGCTTATCCTGACCCCAACGAAGGTCTATGATATATTTAGTAGAGTTGGCAATATTTTGTATTTTAGCATACACATAGCGTCTACTATTTTGAGAGAGGCTAGGCCAGTTCTCTTTTATGCTATAGCTCCCTTTGGACCATTTGCTATTTATGGGATGTCCCAAAGCAAAATCCATAAATTGCCAACAGAAGGTGCCATGCAAAGCACAATCCAACCTAGTGCCAAACAAAAAGGGACAGTACAATCAGTTTGGCATCACTGAGGTTGGCAATTTTTAAATGCCCCCTCGATCCCACCCTCAACATTACCCGGGAAAGCCCAGTTATGGTTGGAATTTGAGTAGACCCCAACTTTTTTTAACCTAAGACATCTCCAAAATTTGCCTGAACTGGTTACAAAAATTCGAGACAGTCCTGGCAAGAATGCCTGACCCACTTACGGCTCCGACTCTCAGCAGTACCAACCACATCCACAACCCAATGTACAGCTTTGAGCTTGGGTAAAGATTTAAAGGGATGCGATGCTCAGCTACTCAACAAGAGGTGACATTTGGAACTCCAGACTTTCTACAAAGTAGTTGGCAGTCTTGGATGCGGATGAGGTCCAGAGATAAAGTACTGATCGATATTGTTCATTCGAAAAATCTCTAAAACACAACGCGTTTCAGGGTTCAAAGGGTCTATCTCTGTCACTTGAGAAACAGGCCCTCTGAGCCATGAAAAGCGTTGTGTTTTGGGGAACATCAGAATGATTATTGATTGCTACTTCATCCATCCTTTGTGCCCAAAATGCGCACTGGTAGTTCCAGGCTTCCCATCTCGTTGGATTTCCTTCCTGGCTCTGTTTAGCATCACTCAGCTGTGGGACGAGGACAGTGGCGACATTGTGGACATTTGATCTGGTCTTCAGTGGAGTTGTCCTACCACCATAGCACAACCCCATAAGATGAGCACTTTACTCCCGATTTATTTTTCCGTTACTCACCCTAGGTGCGACTCTTTGTTTTATTTCTTCCATAAGCTTCATTTATACTCATTCACCGTAGTTTGACACTCATAGGTCAGATTTTTATTTGTTACTTAGCCTAAGGATTTGTAAAACTTTAGAAATGTTCTCCTAATATCAAGGAGTAAATTGTTCCATTGGTGGGCAACTTTGTCCGTAACCCGTCACTTTTCACCCGTCGTTCAGGAGATATGTCAATTTTGCCGGTGCAGGTGCCCGGGCAGGTGGAAGTATTCAGTATATATTAGATAATTCTATTTATTTTTATTTAAAGGGGCCTTGTGTAAATCAAATATAAATTCTCAACACTTGGGAACGTCTGCCAAGTCTAACTCGACAGCACCCTGGAACGCCGCCCAGAGCACATGTTATTGCAGAATCTGATCAGTCTAGCGGCTGTCACGCACCGCGCTGTCTCTAACGCTGGCAGTTTAGTATCAGCCCCTCATTAAGATGCTTGTTATATCTCGTTCTATTGTGATATTATTATACAACGTTAGGCTTTTATTTTTTTGTAAATTTAAAAAATATTTTTTAAGGTTTTTTTTCTGTAATACTGAGATTAAAGAGTTTATGTTTCTTGGATAACCCGGTCTGATTCTTTCTCCAAACTCAGAGGGGTCACATTCCCAATATGTTTAATGAGTTCTTCACTTTGAAAATGCCTTTTTTTTTCGCAGAGTTTCCCGATAATAAGTCAATCACAGATCGTCCCTCTATTGCCTAGTGTTTCATTTCCCTGCAGCACCACCGCAGGTGAAGTGAAGCATTACACACTGTGCATTGAAATCAATGGGCTGTCTATGTATAGCAAGGTTTGTGGGGTCCTCCAGAGTAAGGGACCTCCCACCAGTAACTGTAAGGGGAAATATGGCCCAATATCTCTAGAAATAGGATTTGGCTATAAATACTAAAAACAGTCAGTTCTTGTGGAAGACTAAAGCTAGTAATGCACCATGGACAAGAAATAGCGGGAGGGCAGCGCATGTGCCCCTAGTGCTGGGTGGAAGAGACATAGCGGGAGGGCAGCGCATGTGCCCCTAGTGCTGGGTGGAAGGGACATAGCGGGAGGGCAGCGCATGTGCCCCTAGTGCTGGGTGGAAGGGACATAGCGGGAGGACAGCGCATGTGCCCCTAGTGTTGGGTGGAAGGGACATAGCGGGAGGGCACTGCATGTGCCCATAGTGCTGGGTGGAAGGGACATAGCGGGAGGGCAGCGCATGTGCCCCTAGTGCTGGGTGGAAGGGACATAGCGGGAGGGCAACGCATGTGCCCCTAGTGCTGGGTGGAAGGGACATAGCGGGAGGGCAGAGCATGTGCCCCTAGTGCTGGGTGGAAGAGACATAGCGGGAGGGCAGAGCATGTGCCCCTAGTGCTGGGTGGAAGAGACATAGCGGGAGGGCAGCGCATGTGCCCCTAGTGCTGGGTGGAAGGGACATAGCAGGAGTGCAGCTCATGTTCCCTTAGTGCTGGGTGGAAGAGACATAGCAGGAGGGCAGCGCATGTGCCCCTAGTGCTGGGTGGAAGGGACATAGCAGGAGGGCAGCTCATGTTCCCCTAGTGCTGGGTGGAAGAGACATAGCGGAGGGCAGCGCATGTGCCCTAGTGCTGGGTGGAAGGGACATAGCGAGAGGGCAGCGCATGTGCCCCTAGTGCTGGTTGGAAGGGACATAGCGGGAGGGCAGCGCATGTGCCCCTAGTGCTGGGTGGAAGGACATAGCGGGAGGGCAGCGCATGTGCCCCTAGTGCTGGGTGGAAGGGACATAGGCGGGAGGGCAGCGCATGTGCCCCTAGTGCTGGGTGGAAGGGACATAGCGGGAGGGCAGCGCATGTGCCTCTAGTGCTGGGTGGAAGGGACATAACGGGAGGGCAGCGCATGTGCCCCTAGTGCTGGGTGGAAGGGACATAGCGGGAGGGCAGCGCATGTGCCCCTAGTGCTGGGTGGAAAAGACATAACGGGAGGGCAGCGCATGTGCCCTAGTGCTGGGTGGAAGGGACATAGCGAGAGGGCAGCGCATGTGCCCATATTGCTGGGTGGAAGGGACATAGCGGGAGGGCAGCGCATGTGCCCCTAGTGCTGAGTGGAAGAGACATAGGGGAGGGCAGCGCATGTGCCCCTAGTGCTGGGTGGAAGGGACATAGCGGGAGGGCAGCGCATGAGCCCCTAGTGCTGGGTGGAAGAGACATAGCGGGAGGGCAGCGCATGTGCCCCTAGTGCTGGGTGGAAGAGACATAGCGGGAGGGCAGCGCATGTGCCCCTAGTGCTGTGTTGAAGAGACATAGCGGGAGGGCAGCGCATGTGCCCCTAGTGCTGGGTGGAAGGGACATAGTGGGAGGGCAGCGCATGTGCCCCTATTGCTGTGTTGAAGAGACATAGCGGGAGGGCAGCGCATGTGCCCCTAGTGCTGGGTGGAAGGGACATAGCGGGAGGGCAGCGCATGTGCCCCTAGTGCTGGGTGGAAGGGACATAGCGGGAGGGCAGCGCATGTGCCCCTAGTGCTGGGTGGAAGGGACATAGCGGGAGGGCAGCACATGTGCCCCTAGTGCTGGGTGGAAGGGACATAGCGGGAGAGGCAGCACATGTGCCCCTAGTGCTGGGTGGAAGGGACATAGCGGGAGGGCAGCGCATGTGCCCTAGTGCTGGGTGGAAAAGACATAACGGGAGGGCAGCGCATGTGCCCCTAGTGCTGGTGGAAGGGACATAACGAGGGAGGGCAGCGCATGAGCCCCTAGTGCTGGGTGGAAGGACATAGCGGGAGGGCAGCGCATGAGCCCCTAGTGCTGGGTGGAAGAGACATAGCGGGAGGGCAGCGCATGTGCCCCTAGTGCTGGGTGGAAGAGACATAGCGGGAGGGCAGCGCATGTGCCCCTAGTGCTGTGTTGAAGAGACATAGCGGGAGGGCAGCGCATGTGCCCCTAGTGCTGGGTGGAAGGGACATAGTGGGAGGGCAGCGCATGTGCCCCTATTGCTGTGTTGAAGAGACATAGCGGGAGGGCAGCGCATGTGCCCCTAGTGCTGGGTGGAAGGGACATAGCGGAGGGCAGCGCATGTGCCCCTAGTGCTGGGTGGAAGGGACATAGCGGGAGGGCAGCGCATGTGCCCCTAGTGCTGGGTGGAAGGGACATAGCGGGAGGGCAGCACATGTGCCCCTAGTGCTGGGTGGAAGGGACATAGCGGGAGAGCAGCACATGTGCCCCTAGTGCTGGGTGGAAGGGACATAGCGGGAGGGCAGCGCATGTGCCCCTAGTGCTGGGTGGAAAAGACATAACGGGAGGGCAGCGCATGTGCCCCTAGTGCTGGGTGGAAGGGACATAGCGAGAGGGCAGCGCATGTGCCCATATTGCTGGGTGGAAGGGACATAGCGGGAGGGCAGCGCATGTGCCCCTAGTGCTGAGTGGAAGAGACATAGAGGGAGGGCAGCGCATGTGCCCCAAGTGCTGGGTGGAAGGGACCTGGCGGGAGGGCAGCGCATGTGCCCCAAATGCTGGGTGGAAGGGACCTGGCGGGAGGGCAGCGCATGTGCCCCAAATGCTGGGTGGAAGGGACCTGGCGGAGAGGCAGCGCATGTGCCCCAAATGCTGGGTGGAAGGGACCTGGCGGGAGGGCAGCACATGTGCCCCTAGTGCTGGGTGGAAGGGACCTGGCGGGAGGGCAGCGCATGTGCCCCTAGTGCTGGGTGCAAAGGAGAATACCTCAACTTAGTATTTAAAGGAAATGCGTTATCAGAAAATGATTCTTTGTTTAACTGAGATTATTGTTACATTTAATTTTTAAATATTTTTCATTATGTTTTTTGTTAGTTTTTTCATACAATTAGTTATACTAAAAAATAAATGTGAAATTAACAATTTCCACGCTGGTCATTAGACTTAATATTAGGCTCATACTTCCTGTTATTTTCAGCTGCTACATAAGCAACAATAGACGGACTCTACTTGTATACATGTATTTCTGGGTATTTCCTGTGCTATCTACTGTATATGGAGGTGCTATCAGTCATCGTTCAGGAGGAGGAGGAGGTGAGCTGTGACATCACCTATTGTGAATGGTGGATCCTGTGTTATCTACTGTATATAGAGGTGTTATCAGTCATTGTACAGGAGGAGGAGGTGAGCTGTGACATCACCTATTGTGAATGGTGGATCCTGTGTTATCTACTGTATATAGAGGTGTTATCAGTCATTGTACAGGAGGAGGAGGTGAGCTGTGACATCACCTATTGTGAATGGTGGATCCTGTGTTATCTACTGTATATAGAGGTGTTATCAGTCATTGTACAGGAGGAGGAGGTGAGCTGTGTCATCACCTATTGTGAATGGTGGATCCTGTGTTATCTACTGTATATAGAGGTGTTATCAGTCATTGTACAGGAGGAGGAGGTGAGCTGTGACATCCCCTATTGTGAATGGTGGATCCTGTGTTATCTACTGTATATAGAGGTGTTATCAGTCATTATACAGGAGGAGGAGGTGAGCTGTGACATCACCTATTGTGAATGGTGGATCCTGTGTTATCTACTGTATATAGAGGTGTTATCAGTCATTGTACAGGAGGAGGAGGTGAGCTGTGTCATCACCTATTGTGAATGGTGGATCCTGTGTTATCTACTGTATATAGAGGTGTTATCAGTCATTGTACAGGAGGAGGAGGTGAGCTGTGACATCCCTATTGTGAATGGTGGATCCTGTGTTATCTACTGTATATAGAGGTGTTATCAGTCATTGTACAGGAGGAGGAGGTGAGCTGTGACATCACCTATTGTGAATGGTGGATCCTGTGTTATCTACTGTATATAGAGGTGTTATCAGTCACTGTACAGGAGGAGGAGGTGAGCTGTGACATCATCTATTGTGAATGGCTGATCCTGTGTTATCTACTGTATATAGAGGTGTTATCAGTCATTGTACAGGAGGAGGAGATGAGCTGTGACATCATCTATTGTGAATGGTGGATCCTGTGTTATCTACTGTATATAGAGGTATTATCAGTCATTCTACAGGAGGAGGAGGTGAGCTGTGATATCACCTATTGTGAATGGTGGATCCTGTGTTATCTACTGTATATAGAGGTGTTATCAGTCATTGTACAGGAGGAGGAGGAGGTGAGCTGTGACATCACCTATTGTGAATGGTGGATCCTGTGTTATCTACTGTATATAGAGGTGTTATAAGTCATTGTACAGGAGGAGGAGGTGAGCTGTGACATCACCTATTGTGAATGGTGGATCCTGTGTTATCTACTGTATATAGAGGTGTTATCAGTCATTGTACAGGAGGAGGAGGTGAGCTGTGACATCATCTATTGTGAATGGTAGATCTGTGTTATCTACTGTATATAGAGGTGTTATCAGTCATTGTACAGGAGGAGGAGGTGAGCTGTGACATCATCTATTGTGAATGGTGGATCCTGTGTTATCTACTGTATATAGAGGTGTTATCAGTCATTGTACAGGAGGAGGAGGTGAGCTGTGACATCACTATTGTGAATGATGGATTCTGTGTTATCTACTGTATATAGAGGTGTTATCAGTCATTGTACAGGAGGAGGAGGAGGTGAGCTGTGACATCATCTATTGTGAATGGTGGATCCTGTGTTATCTACTGTATATAGAGGTGTTATCAGTCATTGTACAGGAGGAGGAGGTGAGCTGTGACATAACCTATTGTGAATGGTCGATCCTGTGTTATCTACTGTATATAGAGGTGTTATCAGTCATTGTACAGGAAGAGGAGGTGATCTGTGACATCACCTATTGTGAATGGTGGATCCTGTGTTATCTACTGTATATAGAGGTGTTATCAGTCATTGTACAGGAGGAGGAGGTGAGCCGTGACATAACCTATAGTGAATGGTGGATCCTGTGTCATCAGCTGTATATAGAGGTGTTATCAGTCATTGTACAGGAGGAGGAGGTGATCTGTGACATCACCTATTGTGAATGGTGGATCCTATGTTATCTACTGTATACAGCTGTGTTATCAGTCATTGTACAGGAGGAGGAGGTGAGCTGTGACATCACCTATTGTGAATGGTGGATCCTGTATTATCTACTGTATATAGAAGTGTTATCAGTCATTGTATAGGAGGAGGTGAGCTGTGATATCACCTATTGTGAATGGTGGATCCTGTGCTATCTACTGTATATAGAGGTGTTATCAGTCATTGTACAGGAGGAGGAGGAGGCGAGCTGTGATATCACCTATTGTGAATGGTGGATCCTGTGTTATCTACTGTATATAGAGGTGTTATCAGTCATTGTACAGGAGGAGGAGGTGATCTGTGACATCACCTATTGTGAATGGTGGATCCTGTGTTATCTACTGTATATAGAGGTGTTATCAGTCATTGTACAGGAGGAGGAGGTGAGCCGTGACATAACCTATAGTGAATGGTGGATCCTGTGTCATCAGCTGTATATAGAGGTGTTATCAGTCATTGTACAGGAGGAGGAGGTGATCTGTGACATCACCTATTGTGAATGGTGGATCCTGTGTTATCTACTGTATATAGAAGTGTTATCAGTCATTGTATAGGAGGAGGTGAGCTGTGATATCACCTATTGTGAATGGTGGATCCTGTGCTATCTACTGTATATAGAGGTGTTATCAGTCATTGTACAGGAGGAGGAGGAGGAGGCGAGCTGTGATATCACCTATTGTGAATGGTGGATCCTGTGTTATCTACTGTATATAGAGGTGTTATCAGTCATTGTACAGGAGGAGGAGGTGAGCTGTGATATCACCTATTGTGAATGGTGGATCCTGTGTTATCTACTGTATATAGAGGTGTTATCAGTCATTGTACAGGAGGAGGAGGAGGTGAGCTGTGACATCACCTATTGTGATTGGTGGATCCTGTATTATCTACTGTATATAGAGGTGTTATCAGTCATTGTACAGGAGGAGGAGGTGAGCTGTGATATCACCTATTGTGAATGGTGGATCCTGTGTTATCTACTGTATATAGAGGTGTTATCAGTCATTGTACAGAAGGGGAGGAGGTGAGCTGTGACATCACCTATTGTGAATGGTGGATCATGTGTTATCTACTGTATATAGAGATGTTATCAGTCATTGTACAGGAGGAGGTGAGCTGTGACATCACCTATTGTGATTGGTGGATCCTGTATTATCTACTGTATATAGAGGTGTTATCAGTCATTTCACAGGAGGAGGAGGTGAGCTGTGACATCACCTATTGTGAATGGTGGATCCTGTGTTATCTACTGTATATAGAGGTGTTCTCAGTCATTGTACAGGAGGAGGAGGTGAGCTGTGACATCACCTATTGTGAATGGTGGATCCTGTGTTATCTACTGTATATAGAGGTGTTATCAGTCATTGTACAGGAGGAGGAGGAGGAGGTGAGCTGTGACATCACCTATTGTGAATGGTGGATCATTTGTTATCTACTGTATATAGAGGTGTTATCAGTCATTGTACAGGAGGAGGTGAGCTGTGACATCACCTATTGTGATTGGTGGATCCTGTATTATCTACTGTATATAGAGGTGTTATCAGTCATTGTACAGGAGGAGGAGGTGAGCTGTGATATCACCTATTGTGAATGGTGGATCCTGTGTTATCTACTGTATATAGAGGTGTTATCAGTCATTGTAGAGGAGGAGAAGGTGAGCTGTGATACCACCTATTGTGAATGGTGGATGTATGTCGTCATATCCCCTGAGGCACTGATTAGACCTTGGGCGAAACATGTTGTGACACGGAGACTTACTCGGCGACGGTGCAGAGTGAAGATGGAGGAAGAAGACATTTCACGTGGTGCTGAAGGAAAGAAAAAGCCGGATGGATCCTTGTGGAGGACTAGATGGGTAGCTGGAGAGGTGAGTATTATTTTTCTTCTACCCTGTGTTTATTATGTTCTGAGGTCTTAAAAAAAATACCCTGGACCATAAAAAGAAAAAATAATTCTCTTCCAAAATTTCAGTGGAAAACAAATTTTTTGGCCAAATTTGAGCAAACTGCTCATCAGATTCGCTCATCACTAATGGTAACTATTACAGTGTCCAAAATGTTACCAACCAGCTGTCTGCATGCCCACAATGGGCAAAAATATTTTTTATGTTAACTATCTCCATTGATCCACTGACATGCAACATGCGTCATCGCAGAATTTTCAACAGTGATTTAAACCATTAGCACCGGTTCCTAAAATGACACCATGTTGGCACGAAGCACCTCGTCATGGCACCTAATAAAATGTGTCCTCCCCCAGCCCCAGTCCCTAATTTTCAGTATGTTGAATGGACCAATGTGCAAGTTTCAATTCTGTCTTCATTCATTAGTAACAGCTGTTTTTTACATTTTTACACTTTTTCTAACCCTGGCTATGGTTAGAGATAGGGTTAGGTTAGGTGTAGTGCTAATTCTAGGTGTAGAGGTAGGTTTAGGGCTAGGCAGGAGTTAACCGTAGGGTCAGGGCTAGAGTTAGGGTTAGGGTTAAGGGGAGAGTTAGGGCCTGGGTTAGGGACGAGGCTACTGTAATAAAATTGTTACATACACTGATACATTTAATTAAAAAAGGTAAAAAAAAATAAAAATTTAAGAATATCAAACTCTTATTTTTTAAAATGTATGTCCTATTTTTGCAAAAATCAGAAAAAATGTAAGTTCTTGCACTTTTCAGCCACAAACAGCCACAGTTGGCGTCCGTGAGATGTCCATGATATTCATGGACCTCTTGACTTATTTGTGGGTTTTTTATCTCAAAAATGGACATGTTTCCATGTTTTATTTTTTGTGAATACGAGTTCTATCCGCAGACGGTTTTTGGCTCAATATAAAAGTCCAAAATGTAGGCAAAAAAGTGACACAAAGTAAAGCAAGCTAAAGGTGAAGTTAGGCAAACAGTGCCAAATTTATCGTCTATCATACCTATGATAAAATTTTCAAATGACTTCTTCAATAAATTTGCACTCTGACTATTGCTCCAATCTCTCTATTCCTGCTATGAGCAAATTACTTTTGCATCATTTCCTATGCTGTTTTCTGCCCAACTTTCTCTAAGTCTAAATAATTTGTAATGCACATTTGGATGCAGCTTTCAGAAATACATTGAATAGACAATTGTTCCCCTTCTAAGTGGAGCCCTGGGCAACTGCCTTCTCTGTCTAACCCTGTAATATTCTTATGAGAGTAAACTGCTCCGGCCTCTAGGGGGAGCTCTGGCAAACTCTTCCAGGACACCCTCATGTCCTAAATGTTTTACCATAAACCTCGTTACGCAGAATGCGGTAAATTCTCAGAGCAGAACGCGCCCTCGCCATTGATTGATTGAGCCCTTCAGCCTCTGACTTATAATAAAAATGTGTCAAACTATCAACACCCCAGGTCTGACTTAAATGAAGACACATTGTGTGTTTGATATGCGGATTTGCTGCATTGCACTTAATCATGGCAGATGTTAGCTATTAATATTTTCCAGGATTTTGTCCATACAAGAGAAAAAAAAAAGCTGGAAAGGATTTAAAGGAATACTTTCCTTGTTGGAGCGTACATGTGGAAGTAGCCAGATCTGGCGTGTTCTGGAGCGCGGTCAGAAAGTAACATTATCAGCCTCCAGTTGGCCGCACGATGAGGTTACAGCTCGAACAAGACATCTTTTATTTCAGCGTTATATTAGCACCTCGGGGAACAATATTTTCTGGTAAAATGGTGATTTCTTTTTTCTTTTTCTTTTTTTTTTTTAAAAGAGTCGTGTCTTAACTCCCTCTGGAAGTAACACAAGCCAAGTCCTTACCGTGCTCCCCGAAAAAACATGGAAATCTCTTCTTTTTCTTCTTTTTTTTGGTGGAGTTTTTCTTTTTCTTGAATCATTCATTTCGTGAAAGGTTTTGTAAAAGTTTTTTTCTTTGCAGGATTTTTTTTGGAATGTGCCTCATTTTAGAGAGGGTTCCTTCAGGATCCACTTCAAAAAAGTGACATGAACTTTCTTTTTTTTTTTTTTACAAAAGGTGTTTTTGGAAAACTCTTCTAGAAAAAAAAAAGCTTGAAAAAACTCGTCATACGAAGAGCAAAGTAGATTTGCCATACAATTGATTTGAAGGTGTTTTCCAAGTGTTTTTGAGGAGCTGCTCCACAAAAAGTCTCCAAAAAATCCATACTGTACGGACACTCTACATACTCTAAGGCACAACATCTTTTTTGTGGCGGCCGAGCTGCTGAGATGTTCTAGGAGAAATCTTTTCAAGAGAACGTCGGAAGTTCTCTTCCTAAAGTGGTTTCGCTGTTGGCTTTGTCGTTGTTTCTCACGGTGGCTCCACAGCCGGTGTCTTTTCTCTATGTTTTCAGCTATAGTGTAAGAATAAACACGTTACCTCTTTTAACCGCTTCACGGTTTCCGAGCTCTGAAGCAGTTAAAAGAATTGACGAAAGACAGAACATTCCCTTTAAGATAGAATATACTTTTTACATCCTTTTGATCTGGCAGTATATTTTGTTTTAAGGCAGACATCTGTAATCTGATCTCTCAGTGATCCAGCAGTCTCTTTTGTTTTTAGACAGACAGCTGTAATCAGATCTCTCAGTGATCCTGCAGTCTCTTTTGTTTTTAGACAGACAGCTGTAATCTGATCTCTCAGTGATCCGGCAGTTTATTTTGTTTTTAGGCAGACATCTGTAATATGATCTCTCAGTGATACGACAGTCTCTTTTGTTTTTAGAAAGACATCTGTAATCTCATTTCTCAGTGATCCCGCTGTCTCTTTTGTTTTTAGATAAACAGCTGTAATCTGATCTCTCAGTGATCCGGCAGTCTCTTTTATTTTTAGACAGACAGACAGCTGTAATCTGATCTCTCAGTGATCCAGCAGTCTCTTTTGTTTTTAGACAGACAGCTGTAATCAGATCTCTCAGTGATCCGGCAGTCTCTTTTGTTTTTAGATAAACAGCTGTAATCTGATCTCTCAGTGATCCGGCAGTCTCTTTTATTTTTAGACAGACAGACAGCTGTAATCTGATCTCTCAGTGATCCTGCAGTCTCTTTTGTTTATAGACAGACAGCTGTAATCTGATCTCTCAGTGATCCGGCAGTCTTTTTTGTTTTTAGCTAATCAAATATCTATATAAGGCCTAAGGGGATGGCACTTCAGAAAGTATATAGTAGATCAAAGGAGATATCAGAAGTATTGCCATAAAATAAACAAACTTTATTGAGACACATAATAATAAAAACAATATAAAAGAAGATATATTCCAATAAATGCCAAACTGGCCTAAATGTCCAAGTAACTGACCACAACAGTAGTTTAGTCTGCTAATATACACAAAATAAGTGTGCAAGACAGTGTTTAAACACCCTAAATGTTTTATAAGTGGAGGATATAAGTATCCAAAAATTCGGTAAGATAGAAGGCACTCTAATTTACAGTCAGAGAATGTAAAGCTATGTAATGACCGATGCCTCCTAACACACACATGGATGTATATAAACAGTCAAGTCTGATTATAGCCCAATACTAAGTTGCCATATGGCCAGCAGGAGAGTGGAATCAAAATATAAAGTACATGTGTACATATATCAATACCTGCTGGTTACTAGTAGAGGCATGGATAATAGGCAATAGGCATCCAAAGTGCAGACAGTGCAAAAACAAAGTAAGTAAAGAAAGGACATATGACCTGACAGTAGTAGTGCAGCTCCCCCTACGGCAGTCTCTTTTGTTTTTAGACAGATATCTGTAATCTGATCTCTCAGTGATGCGGCAGTCTCTTTTGTTTTTAGACAGACAGCTGTAATCAGATCTCTCATAGATCCGGCAGTCTCTTTTGTTTTTAGGCAGACAGCTGTAATCAGATCTCTCAGTGATCCGGCAGTCTCTTTTATTTTTAGACAGACTTCTGTAATCTGATCTCTCAGTGATCAGGCAGTCTCTTTTGTTTTTAGACAGACAGCTGTAATCAGATCTCTCAGTGATCCTGCAGTCTCTTTTGTTTTTAGACAGACAGCTGTTAATTTGATCTCTCAGTGATCCAGCAGTCTCTTTTGTTTTTAGACAGACAGCTGCAAGCTGATCTCTTAGTGATCCGGCAGTTTATTGTGTTTTTAGACAGACATCTGTAATCACATCGCTAAGTGATCCGGCAGTCTCTTTTGTTTTTAGAAAGACATCTGTAATCTAATTTCTCAGTGATCCCGCAGTCTCTTTTGTTTTTAGATAAACAGCTATAATCTGATCTCTCAGTGATCCGGCAGTCTCTTTTGTTTTTAGACAGACATCTGTAATCAGATCGCTCAGTGATCCGGCAGTCTCTTTTGTTTTTAGACAGACAGACAGCTGTAATCTGATCTCTCAGTGATCTGGCAGGCTCTCTTGTTTTGAGAGCGATGGATTTGAACTGTTTTTCAGCGTCAGTGATGAGTTTAGACAGCAGAGGAGGGGACAAAGTGGCTCATAAGTGGAGAAAGAAGCTGATGTTTCACCTTCGCTATCGATTTATGCAAAATTGTTAAAATATCAGGGATCTTCTAAGGATGTTTTGAAATGATGTCTGTTTTTGTATATTCTATAAGGGATACATTGCATCAATATTGTGAAAAAAAGTTTTCCTCTTCCCTCTGAAGGTCTTCCTGTACAGAGACATAACTTATGACTCGTCATGTGGGGCGCTAACTCTTCTAGACGTGGTATTTGCATTTCTCAATCTTTTCCTTGTCATAACAGTTTATTCTGGAGCCTTTATAGAAAACATAGTGACACCGCAAATTAAAATACAATATAATTAGGTTCCACTGCACTTCTTCAATCCCGCGCCGCACAGTAGGAGTGATTACACAGACCCCTTATCTGCGCTGCCTCCATCCAAAGTTTGTTTTACCCAACATATTAAATTAGCGCTAAATGGAAACAGATGAACCTGAAAAACAAAAAAATGTTTTTTTTTTGGAGTGGAGGGTCTGCGTCACTCCCTGCACACAATAAGGGGGTGTTTGTTTCAGGAGTGGGTTCTGCTGTGGATCAGTGCAATCTGCCAGATCAGGGATGACACAGGTGCCCCTGGGGCTTGTGCTGGGGAGGACCGAGCGAGGGTCCGTGCAGACGTTACACCATAGCATGTGCCGGCCGGCGGATCACAGCCAGAGTCTGCAAGAAAAAAGTATCCTAGGTGGTACTGATGCATCTGGTGTATCTAAGCCTATCACATGTGGTACTGATGGATCTGGTGTATCCAAGCCTATCATATGTGGTACTGATGGATCTGGTGTATCTAAGCCTCACATGTGGTACTGATGGATCTGGTGTATCTAAGCCTATCATATGTGGTACTGATGGATCTGGTGTATCTAAGCCTATCATTTGTGGTACTGATGGATCTGGTGTATCTAAGCCTATCATATGTGGTACTGATGGATCTGGTGTATCTAAGCCTGTCACATGTGGTACTGATGGATCTGGTGTATCTAAGCCTATCATATGTGGTACTGATGGATCTGGTGTATCTAAGCCTATCATATGTGGTACTGATGGATCTGGTGTATCTAAGCCTATCACATGTGGTACTGATGGATATGATGTATCTAAGCCTATCATATGTGATACTGATGGATCTGGTGTATCTAAGCCTGTCACATGTGGTACTGATGGATGAACTGGTGTATCCAAGCCTATCATTTGTGGTACTGATGGATCTGGTGTATCTAAGCCTATTACATGTGGTACTGATGGATCTGATGGATCTAAGCCTATCATATGTGTTACTGATGGATGTGTATCTAAGCCTGTCATATGTGGTACTGATGGATGAACTGGTGTATCTAAGCCTATCATATGTGGTACTGATAAATGAACTGGTGTATCTAAGCCTATCATATGTGGTACTGATGGATCTGGTGTATCTAAGCCTGTCACATGTGGTACTGATGGATGAACTGGTGTATCCAAGCCTATCATTTGTGGTACTGATGGATCTGGTGTATCTAAGGCTATCATGTGTGATACAGTCTGCTGAGCTGTGTATCTAAGACCTCTATGTGTGATAGTGTGTGCTGAGAAGCTGTATCTAAACCATTTTATTCATCTTATCTGCTGAGCTGCTGTATCTACTCATGTGTACTACTGTGTGCTGATATGTTATATCTAATCCTATCCTCTGTGATGCTGTCTGCTCGGCTCTTGTATCTAAGCCTGTCCTGTGTGATTCGGTCTGCTTAACTGGTGTATCTAATCTTATCATGTGTTATACTTTCCACCAATCCATTCATCTAATACTTTTAAATGTGATTCAGTCTGCTGAGTTCTGTATCTAATTGCATTACTTGTGATACAGTCTGCCGAGATGTATATCTATGCCTATCATGTGATAATGTCTGCTGGACTGGTGTATCTAAGCTAATTACATGTAGTACTTTCTGCCGAGTCAAGGTATCTAATCTTATCCTCTGTGATACTGTCTGCTGAGCTAGCGTATCTAATCCTATCATATGTTATACTTCCTGCTGAACTGCGTATCTAATCCTTTCATGCTTCATACTGTCTGCCGAACTGTTGCATCTTAGTCTGTTATGTGGTACTATCTGCTGAACTACTGTATCTAATCTTATTATCATCTGTGATACTGTGCTGCTGAGCCGATGTACAGTGGGTACGGAAAGTATTCAGACCCTTTATATTTTTCACTCTTTGTTTCATTGCAGCCATTTGTTAAATTCAAAAAATATTCATTTTTTCTCATTACTGTACACTCTGCACCCCATCTTTACTGAAAAAAACAAAAATGCAGACATTTTTGCAAATTTATTAAAAAAGAAAAACTGAAATCTCACATGATCATAAGTATTCAGCCCCTTTGCTCAGTACCGAGTAGAAGCCCCTTTTGAGCTAGTACAGCCATGAGTCTTCTTGTGAATGATGCAACAAGTTTTTCACCCCTGGATTTGGGGATCCTCTGCCATTCTTCCTGGCAGATCCTCTCCAGTTCCGTCAGGTTGGATGGTAACGTTGGTGGACAGCCATTTTCAGGTCTCTCCAGAGATGCTCAGTTGGGTTTAGGTCAGGGCTCTGGCTGGGTCAGTCAGGAATGGTCACAGAGTTGTTCTGAAGCCACTCCTTTTTTATTTTAGCTGTGTGTTAGGGTTATTGTCTTGTTGGAAGGTGAACCTTCGGCCAAGTCTGAGGTCCAGAGCACTCTGAAGAGGTTTTCATCCAGGATATCTCTGTACTTGGCCGCATTCATGGTTCCTTCAATTGCAACCAGTCATCCTGTCCCTGCAGCTGAAAAACACCCCCATAGCATGATGCTGCCACCACCATGTGTCACTGTTGGGATTGTATGGGCAGGTGATGAGCAGTGCCTGGTTTCCTCCACACATACCGCTTAGAATTATCACCAAAAAGTTCTATCTTCGTCTCATCAGACCAGAGAATCTTATTTCTTATAGTCTGGGAGTCCTTCATGTGTTTTTTAGCAAACTCTATGCAGGCTTTCATATGTCTGGTCACTGAGAAGAGGCTTCCGTCGGGCCACTCTGCCATAAAGGCCTGACTGCTGGAGGCTGCAGTGATAGGTGACTTTCTGGACTTTCTCCCATCTCCCTACTGCATTTGTGGAGCTCAGCCACAGTGATCTTGTGGTTCTTCTTTACCTCTCTCACCAAGGCTCTTCTCCCATGATTGCTCAGTTTGGCTGGACGGCCAGGTCTAGGAAGACTTCTGGTGGACGCAAACTTCTTCCATTAAGGATTATGGAGGCCACTGTGCTCTTAGGACCCTTGAGTACTGCAGAAATTCTTTTGTAACCTTGGCCAGATGTGTGCCTTGCCACAATTCTGTCTCTGAGCTCCTTGGCCAGTTCCTTTGACCTCATGATTCTCATTTGGTCTGACATGCACTGTGAGCTGTGAGCTCTTATATAGACAGGTGTGCGCCTTTACAAATCAAGTCCTATCAGTTTAATTACACACAGCTGGACTCCAGTGAAGGAGAAGAACCATCTCAAGGAGGATCACAAGGAAATGGACAGCATGTGACTGAAATATGAGTGTCTGAGCAAAGGGCTGAATACTTATGACCATGTGATATTTCAGTTTTTCTTTTTTAATAAATTTGCAAAAATTTCTACATTTGTTTTTTTCAGTCAAGATGGGGCACAGAGTGTACATTAATGAGAAAAAATGAACTTATTTGAATTTACCAAATGGCTGCAATGAAAAGAGTGAAAAATTTAAAGAGGTCCGAATACTTTCCGAACCCACTGTATCTAAGCATATTATGTGTGATACTGCCTGCTGAGCTGCTGTATCTAAGCCTCTTGGATACACTGTACCGCACTCCATGATGGCTGAGCAGAGGATTTCCCTATGGCGCTGACTCTATGAGCCTTGGGCCATTGATCGGCCGCTGGCCCAGCTGGATATCTCCCTTATGATCAGTGTTTGGCCCTCGGACGCAGATCTTCTCTTCCGTGGTTGATGGGGGCTGTAGTATCTGGGTGACATCCTGAGAATCCGTTCTGGACTGGGCCGGGATGAATGGAGCTGAGATGTCTCCTGATAAGAGCTGTCCGATGGGCCCCAGGGAAAGATCCTCAGAGAAGTTGGGGGACCATGTCTGTTCCCTTTCATCGGTGGGACCGCCACTTACAGAGAACCTGGGATGGAATGCCTTAACCCTTTCTCTCCCGGGATCCATGCATCAGAAGGGTTAAATGGGGTACGCGGTGATCCGGGCGGTGAATTTGTGGGGTTCCATTTTATGAAATCAACTTCCTTCCTAAAACAATCCCCTCCGCTCCCACCCAGGAGCGTCACACGTACAGGACACATGTTGGCACCACATGGCCATACTTGTAGATTTCCGAATATTCCGCCTCTTATTGCCGTGATCGCCTCTGTTCCTGTCATCCTTAATTTGGATGTTAGGAGAAATGCATGAATGGCAATTACTCAACACAACCTCCCGATACTTCAGTGCAGACAGGAGGTGGTTTTCTCCCCCATTATATATAGGATATCAGGGAGGTTTCTACCGTACAAATGTAGCAGAGCTGAGTCACTCATTACTCCGCTCCATCTTCGCTCCACATGTAGAAGCTTACAGGGTTCACCGGGGTTTCCAGGTTTCTTCTATGTTGCTGAATAAATGAAAAGTTCTACAACTTTCTAATAAACTTTGTCATTCAGTTATTCTTCACCATTTGCAAGATCACTGCTTGCTGTAAGTGAACAAGAACATTTCTTGCCATTCAGAGGCAGTGAGACTGTACACAGCGAGTCCGGCGCTCAGTGGATACCATTGTACCCACACAGACTTACTGTCTCTGAGCGGAAACAATAGTCTTCTCTTTCACTGACAGCAAGCACAGATCTTGAAAATGGTGAGATGAGCCAAACTCATGGAGTCCCATGCCTCGTAATAAATTTGGTGCATCAAACTCCTAAAATAAAAATGTCCGTGGTCTCTGAACAAAGGTACTTGGAAACAAATGACTTTCATGGTGTCCGCTCAGTGTCTGTAGGGGGCCGCACAACCAGGAAAGCATGTATAATAACAATCTCTTTTTCTTTGACTAGCTCTATAAATCCACAATCCGAGGTTCTGCAGGAGAAATTTAGGACACAAGAAGGCATCACCTCTTGATCGAAAGAGAAGGTTCGCTTCTTTCGTCACCATGAATATCTGGATGCTTGCCAGGTATTATATTTTTATAGTTTGGAAACAACATGTGGAAATAATTTTCTCTTGTTTTCCATGTGTCAGGAAAGAATGGTCTGAGATGTTTCTTCTCTACAATGTTTTCTTGCCGTACACGTAAGTACGTATCTTATGGCCAGAGTTTGGGTTTACTATGCAGGGTCCTATAGGGTAACGCTTGGTGTTGTAATATTACACTGGTAAAATCCTTCTGATCTTCTCTGCATCAGGTTTGTGCATCTCTGAGGTCACACTCCCAGGGTTTATAAGCCGGTTCAGGTGGTGGTATGCTGCCTGGGTATTCAGGTACATGGCGTCATTGCGACTGCAAAAGTCTAACACACTGCTGTACAGTCATTCATAGAGCCATCTGACCAATTCAACTCTGCTACATTGCAGTGCTCTGCTGCCTCACCACAATGAGTCACCTTAACTCTGCTACATTGCTGGGCTCTGCTATATTACCACAGAAAGTCACCTGACCTACTCAGCTCTGCTGCATTGCAGGGCTCTGCTGTCTCACCACAATGAGTCACCCAACCCAGCTACATTGCAGGGCTCTGCTGCATCACCACAATGAGTCACCTCAACTCTGCTACATTGCATTTATTACAAGAGCCCTGCTACTCGCTTGCTCATTCACTCGATGAGTCACCTCAACCCAGCTACATTGCAGGGCTCTGCTGCATCACTACACTGAGTCACCTCAACTCTGTTACATTGCTGGGCTCTGGAACACCACCACAGATATTCACCTGACCTACTCAGCTCTGCTACATTGCAGTGCTCTGCTACCTCACCACGATGAGTCCTAACTCTACAACTCAACTCCTGAGTACATCATTGCATGGGCTCGGGGTATTGACATCAGCTACATGAGTCCACCTAACGTGGTCACCTTAACTCTGTTACATTGCAGGGCTCTGCTGCATCACCACAGAAATTCACCTGACCTTCTCAGCTCTGCTACATGCAGGCTCTGCTGCCTCACCACGATGAGTCACCTGACCTACTCAACTTTGCCACAATGCTGGGGTCTGCTACATTACTACAGTGAGATTCCTGAATTACTCAAAACTGCTACATTGTAGGTCTCTGCGACGGCACTATACTCAGTCTCCGGACCTACCCACCTCTGCTATATCACACCCTCTGCTACATTGTCGGTCAGTGCTACCTCAGGACTCCATGACATAGTCAGCTCTGCCATACATTCTCTGCTGTGTTGTTCTCTATACTCTGCTTCATCGGTCTCCTTTGCTGATCCTCCGTCTTAATTGTGGTCCAATACTCGTCTTCTCCAGTTGCTGTCCAGCCAGGGCAGGCTCCATCGCTCCCTCCTCTCCTGCTCGCGGCACCATCATCATCTATCCGTCTGGTACCATAACCTGTCAGACATTCTGAGAGATTGGAGAATCCACCTTCCCAGGAGAATCATAACAGCCTGTGATATGAAGAGGTGCAGACAAATAGATTCAAGTCACAAAGAGGAAATTATAATATTTAGTCCAAAACCACATCCTCAGTTATTTGTAGATTTGCATCAAGGTGCGCAACTAAATTGCTGTGTGTTTACCTAAAATCTGCATTTCCTCATAGCTCTCACTGCTCAACTGCTCCTCCTTATTAACATGAATGGAACCTCAAAGAGAGGAAGTTTGCACATACAGTGGGGAAAATAAGTATTTGATACGCCGCCGATTTTGCAAGTTTTCCCACCTACAAAGAATGGAGAGGGCTGTAATTTTTATCGTAGGTTCACTTCACCTGTGAGAGACAGAATCCAAAAATAAAATCTAGAAACTCACATTGTATGATTTTTACATAATTAAATTGCATTTTATTGCATGAAATAAGTATTTGATCACCGACCAACCTGCAAGAATTCTGTCTCTCACAGACCTGTTAGTTTTTCTTTAAAAAGACTCCTACTCTGCACTCATTACCTGTATTAATTGCAACTGTTTGAACTCGTTACCTGTATAAAAGATACCTGTTCACACACTCAATCACACTGCAACCTCTCCACCATGGCCAAGACCAAACAGCTGTCCAAAAACACATTTGATGATCCAGAGGAGGCATGGGAGAAGGTCAAAATGAGACCAAATAAAACTTTTTGGCATCCACTCCATTCGCCGTGTTTGGAGGAAGAAGAACGATGAGTACAACTCCAGGAACACCGTCCCAACCGTGAAGCATGGTGGAGGAAACATCATATTTGGGGGTGATTTTCTGCAAAGTGGACAGGACAACTGCACAGTATTGAAGGGAGGATGGATGGAGTCATGTATTGCAAGATTTTGGCCAACAACCTCCTTCCCTCAGTAAGAGCATTGAAGATGGGTTGTTGCTGGGTCTTCCAGCATGACAGTGACCCCAAACACACAGCCAGGGCAGCTAAGGAGTGACTCTGTAAGAAGCATTTCAAGATCCTGGAGTGGCCTAGCCAGTCTCCACACCTGAACCCAATAGAAAATCTCTTGGATGGAGCTGAAACTCAAGGTTGCCCAGAAACAGCCACGAAACCTGAAAGATCTGGAGAAGATCTGTATGGAGGAGTGGGCCAAAATCCCTGCTGCAGTGTGTGCAAACCTGGTCAAGAACTCTGTAATTGCAATCAAAGGTTTCTGCACCAAATATTAAGTTCTGTTTTTGTATTATATCAAATACTTATTTCATGCAATAAATGCAATTGAATTATTTAGAATCCTACAATGTGATTTTCTGGGTTTTTTAGATTCTGTCTCTCACAGGTGAAGTGTACCTACAATAAAAATTACAGACCTCTCCATTCTTTGTAGGTTGGAAAAGTGCAAAA
>JARQOD010000006.1:9513818-9585593 GCA_033576555.1 Oophaga sylvatica | reverse complement strand
CTTTTGTGTTATTTTTTTTTTATTTTACAACTGTTATGTTACGGACTGGGAGTGCAGGAAAAAAAGGAAAACCCAGACATTGGGAATCTAGGGGATTGCATTACCCTACTAACCACCGCAACTGAGGCAGGTGGAGCGTTCCACGTTGGTCCAACGCCTCGCCCCTGAAAACAAAAACCCAACCTAAAGATAAAATGGGAAAGCATTCCCCCCTTTGAAACCCCCAAAGATAAAGAAACCCCCCAAACAGAAATGGGGGTTAGACAAGAGGAAATACTAAACAGAAAGAAAATATAAGAGCAAACCGGGGGCCCAAACTATCTAAATAGAAAGGGGACAGGAAGGGACTTCTGCAATCCCAGAAAACCCCTGAAAAAAAACCCAATCTACAATTTTCAAAATCCCCGAGATCACACGACCTCAACCACCTAAATTATTTTTCCTGGTGTAACAAAAAACAGCCACTGAAAAAACTGCAAAAAAGCAAAAGTACAAAACACAGTGGCGAACAAACTAAGGGAAAAAACCCCCGGGGCCCCAGAAGGCCCCCACAGAATGCGGGACCAAATGCAAAAAAATAGCAAAAACACAAAAAAAAATTTGGGGTTTACTGTAGCGGGAGATGCAGACCGACACAGAGGCTAAAGGGGAAACGGAAAGAAGGTTTCAACCAAAAAATTTGACCCCCGGGCAACCCTGATGGGAAAAGATTCCCTTAAAATAAGACCCGTAACACCTGTTCCCAGTCCCAAAATCCCCTAGTACCGCTTGTAACCACCAGAGGACCCCCCTGCTCAAACTCATCTCAAACCCTTCAAAACATACCCCCCTTTTTGAGGAGGGGTCACCGAACCCCTCATTTGGAAAACCAGGGGGTCGGATTTTCTATGATACGCACGGTAAGCTCCACATGGATGCCGAAGCAAACACCCAAAAATTATCTTCCCACCATAACCTCTCCCTTTAACCAAATACTGGGTCCCTTTGTCAAAAAAACGGAATCCAATATTTTTTCAACCCCATACTCCAGATTGCCCTCAAAACCCAAAAAAGGGTCAGGAGGGACACAGCAGGGAAACCCCTGGTCAACAAACCCTTTTAAAAAGGGCTTGTGGAAACTTATGGGTCTTTAAAAAAACCCGGAAAAAGCAAAAAAGAAAAAAAGGTTAAAATCTCCATGACTTTTTAAGGTCCCAAGGAACCTAGGCTTAAATTTTTTGGAGATGCCACTCTCAAGGAAAATTTTTTGAGGACAACCAACCATCCCCCCCACTTTAAAAAACCCAGGACCATCATCCTATGCCGGTTTTAAACCGCTGGGCCCCTCCTGAGAGGGGGACACCTCTCCCCTACCCGGTCCCAAAAACTGCGCATACACAACAACAGAGTCAACACCGGGCAACAGAAAACCTCCGCTTCCCGAAGAAAACGAGGGTAAACCCAAAATAAGAAAAAAGGGGACATCAAAGTGGCGAGCTACCCATTATTTAAAAGCAAACTCAGCCAAAAGGGAAAAAAGGGAAAACCCGTCATCCGACACGACACAAAGCATCTTAGTAAACTCCAAGTTGGGTTTTTTCTTCTTTGACCATTTGGGCTGAGGGTGAAATCCCCGGGGGAAAACAATTTAACACCCCGTTTTTGAACAAAAATCCCCAAAATCTGGAAAAAAAAGGACTCCCTGCAACACAAGTTCCAGGAATGCCGTGTAAAGAACCACGTCTGAAGAACAACGGGACCAATTAGAGGGGGAAGGGAATTAGGGAAAAACACAAATGTTTCTTTTTTGGAAAAACCCATCACAAATTACCCAATGGTGGTCATTCTCTAGAAACAGGAAGATCGGAAAGAAATCCATAGGGGGGGCCCCCGGGGGGGGGGGGCCCCCTTTTTTTTTTTTCCCCCCCCCTTTTTTTGGGGGGGGGAAAAAAAAAAATTTTTCCCCCTTTGGGGGAAAAAAAAAGGGAAGGGGAAAACCCCCCCCCCGGGTTTCCAAAAAAAAAAATTTTTTTTAAAAAGGGAAAACCCGGTTAAAAACCCAAAAAAAAATTTTTTTTTCCCCCCCGGGGGGGGGCCCCTTTTTTGGGGGGTTTTTTAAATTTTTCCCCCCCCCCGGGCCCCCCCTTTTTTTCAATTTTTTTAAAAGGGGGGCCCCCCCGGGGGAAAAAATTTTTTTGGGGGCCCCCCTTTTTTAAAAAAGGGGCCCCAAAAAAAAACCCCCCCCCCCCCCCCTTTTTTAAAAAAAAAAAAAGCCCCTTTTTTTTTTTATTTTCCCCTCGGGAAAAAAAAACCCCCCCCTTTTTTTTAACCCCAAAAAATTTTTTTTCCCCCCCCCGTTTTTCCCCCCGGGAAAATTTTAAAACCCGGGGAAAATTTTCCCCCCAAAAAAAACCCCCAAAAAAAATTGGGGAAAAAAAAAAAGGTTTCCCCCAAAAACCCCCCCCCCAAAACCCCCTTAAAACAAAAAAAGGGGGGGAAAAAGGGGGGGGAAAAATTTTTTTTTAAATTTTTTAAAAAAAGGGGGGGAAACCCTTTAAAAAAAAAAAAAAAATTTTTTTTTTGGGGGGAAAAAGGGTTTAAAAAAAAACCCGGGAAATTTTTTTAAAAAAAAAAAATTTTTTCCCAAAACGGAGAAAGGTTTTCCCCCCCCAAAAAAAAATTTGGGGAAAAAAATTTTTTTCCCCCAAAAATTTTTTTGGCCCTTTTTTCCAAAAAAAACCCCCCCCTTTTTTTCCCCCCCCCCGGGTTTCCCAAAACCCCCCCCAAACCCCCCCCGGGGGGGGGGGGGTTTTTTTAAATTAAAAAAGGGAAAAGGGGAAAAATTTTTCCCCTTAGGGTTTTTTTTTTTTTGGGGGAAAAAGGAAAAAAAAAAAGGGAAAAAAGGGGGGGGCCCCTTTTTCCGGGGGGTTCCAGAAAGAAAAAAATTTTTAAAACCCCCGGGGGGGCCCCCCCCTTTTTTTTTCCCCCGGGGGGGAAAAAAAAAAAACCCCCTTTTCCCCTTTTTTTCCTTTTGGGGTTTTTTTTTTTAAAAAAAAAAAAAATTTTTTAAAACCCCTTTTTTTTTTTTAAAAACCCCCCCTTTTTTTTTTCCCCAAAACCCCCTTTTCCCCCCGGGGGGAAAAAATTTAAAAGGGGGGGGGAAAAAAAGGGGGGGGAACCCAAAAAAATTTTTTTTTTTAAAAAAAAAAAATGGGGGGGGCCCTTTTTTTTAAAAAAAAAAAAATTTTTTTTTAAAAATTTTGGGGGGATTTTTTAAAAAAACCGGGGGGGCCCCCAAAAAGGGGGGGAACTTTTTTTTTTTTTTTGGGGGGGGGGAAAAAAAAGAACCCCTTTAAAAATTTTCTTTAAAAGGGGGGGGTTTTTTTTTCCCCAAAAAGGGGGGTTTTTTTTTAAAAAAAAAAAAAAAAAAAATTTTTTTTTTTTTAAAAAAAAATTTTTTTTTTTTTCCGGGGGGGGGCCCCTTTTAAAGGGGGGGGGGGCCCCCAAAATCCCGGGGGGGTTTTTTTCCCCCCCCGGGGGGGGGTTTTTTTTTAATTTTCCCCCGGGGGGAATTTTTCCCCCCGGGGGGGGGGGGAAAAAAAATTTTAAAAGGGGGGGCCCTTTTTTTTTTTTTTTTTTTTAAAAAGGGGGGGGGGGGGAAAAATTTGGCAGGAAAAATCCGAAAAAAGTCATTTCAGAATGAGTGCCAGATGCTGCTGTCCTCTTAATTACATCAGGGCAGATTGTAAAAATAAAATGTAATGACGTCTATGGACCCTTTGCCCTTTTTTAAAAAAAAGCGGGGGGGGGGTTTTTGTCCCCACAAGAAGTGGGGGGGGAATTTTTGGGGCTTCTATAGAAAGCGGGGGCGGGTTTTGTCTCCAAAAGGGAAGTGGGGGTGGATCTTTGACTCTCTATAGTAAGGGGGGGGGGTTTCTTTTTTCCCAAAGAAGTGGGGGGGATCTTTTCTCTTAAGAAGCGGGGGCAGGTCTTTGTCTCCACAAGAAGTGGGGGGGGAAAATTTTTGTCTCTATAGAACGGGGCGGGTTTTTTGTCTCCCAAAATGGGGGTGGATCTTTGATTTCTTATAAAAAGGGGGGGGGTCTTTGTTCCACAAGAAGGGGGGGGTGGATTTTTGGGCTCTTAAAAAGGGCGGGGGGGGGTCTTTTTTCCCCCCCAAAAAATTTGGGGTGGTTTTTGGGGCTTTACGAAGGGGGGGCAGGTCTTTGTCTCCAAAAAGGAAGTGGGGGGGGGATCTTTGACTCTTATGGGAACGGGGGGGGTCTTTGTCTCCCAAGAAGTGGGGGTGGATTTTTGGGTTTTTGTACAGAAGGGGGGGGTTTTTTTTTCCCAAAAAAATTTGGGGGGGCCCTTTTTCTTCATAAGAAAAAACGGGTTTCTTTGTTTTTACAGGGGGGTTTTGGGGTCAGGTCTTTTCCTCTCCACAGGAAGGGGGTGTTTGTGCCTCTCCTTCAAAAACTAAGTTTGGGGGGTCTTTTTTTTCTCTACGGGGAAATGGGATTGGGGTCTTTTTTTTCTCTCTACAGGAAGTTGGGGAGGGGGAGGCAAGGCCCCTTTTGGGCCCTGACAAAAACAATATAGTGGGATGTAAAAAAAAAAAAAGAAGATGGTTCCAGCCCTACAATGCTGGCAAAGTTTAACGAAGGAGAAATTGCCCCAGAATTGGTTTACTTCCACAAACCACATTCTAACTGGCTTGAATGGCGGCAGTAGGGATGATTTTTGGCACTTCCCTATAACAAGCCTTAAAAAGGCCAAAAAACAGCACGGCCCGGGGAAAAAATTTTCATGAGGTTTAACAGGGAAAGCAAAAACAAGTTCTGTGAGTACCATACAATTTTTTGGCCGGTGATACTGTTATGTTACGGTAGCTGAGGAGTGCAGGTAAAAAAGGAAATACACCAGAGCAGTTGGAATCTATGGGATTGCAGTACCCTGACTAACCACCGCAACTAGAGGCAGCCGTGGAGCGTTCCTACGTTGGTCCTAGACGCCTCGTCACAGCCTGAGAAACTAACTACACCTAAAGATAGAAATAGGAAAGCTATCTGCCCCGTAGCAGAACCCCAAAGATAATAGAAAGCCCCCAAACATGTAATGGCGGTTAGACAAGAGGAAATACTGACACAGAAAGAAAATAGTAAGAGCAAACGCTGGGGCCCAAACTATCTAAATAGAAAAGGACAGGAAGGGTACTTACTGCAATCCCAGAAAACCCTGAAAAAAAACCAACTCTACTAATTTCAAAATCACCTGAGATCACACGACCTCTACCACCTAAATTAGTTCTCTGGTGTAACAAAAACAGCAGCCACTGAAAAAACTGCAAAAAGCAAAAGTACAAAACACAGTGGCTGAACTAAACTGAGAGGGCAAAAGCCCCCGGAGGACCCAGAAGGCCCCCACAGAAGTGCAGGACCAAATGCAAAAATATAGCAAAAACACAAAATAAGAAATTGTCTTATCTGATAGCAGGAGATGCAGACACGACACAGCAGGCTACAAGGGAAACTGGAAAGAAGGATTCAGACCAGAACAATTGATCACCGGCAACCCTGATGGGAAAATGATTCCCTTAAATAAGACCAATCAGTAACACCTGATTCCCAGTCCTCACAATCCTCACTAGTACCGCTTGTAACCACCAGAGGGAGCCTCTGCTCAGAACTCATCTCAAACCCATTCACAACAACAATCTGTATTATCATGAAAAATAGAAGTCTTGCAGTTCTCACATTGACCACTGTGGAATATGGAATTTTTAGACTGTAATGTCCTGTTGTTCCAGGATATAACACATGTACATTAGCAGCAATAAACAGACTCCGCCCTATCTTTTGCGTTGAAGCATCTAATGAGAAAGAGCAAAGGTCATTGTGAAGGGAAGGGAGCAGGTGAGCTGTGACGTCGCCTATTGTTAATGATGGATCCTGTGTTATCAGCTGTGTATAGAGCTGTTATCTTGCCTTGTAATCCTGTCTCTGATGATAAGGAGCCTGCTGAAAACTCCTCCTGAAAGGACAGAGAGTGTGAGTCTAAAAAAGCCTCAAGGGCAAGTGTAAAAATTGCAAGATTACTAATTTTGTTTTATTTTTATTTTTACAGATTAATATATTTTTTTAAAGACATGCAACATAATAACCTGATTTAAACTATGTCATTTTCTGATTATAGTTTGCCTTTAAGTGAAAAACTCTGGAAATGTTTTGGATATTCTGCGACCAAGAAGCACTTGGCTTGTACAATATGTAATATTTGCCTAATGGGTGTGTTAATTAAATTTAGAAAATCCTCTTTGGAAATAGTCATAAGATTTATTTCTGTATATTTGTGCTAGTGAGAATATGCGAATGGAGCAAACACGGTCTGAACAACGTGCGGCTTGTCTTGAAGTGTTGACTTCATGGCCACTATTCATAAATCCACAAATATTGTCTTATGTTACAAATATAATATTACAGTAATATCCCATTATTCCAGAATTAGAGCTTTTTTTAATAAACTTTCTGGATTATTTAAAGGGGTTGCCCTTCACCAAGAACAGGTCAATATGGCAGCATGCCAGGAATGGAAAGCATACAGGCCACCTCATGTAGATCTTGAGATACCATCTTGAGGTTTTATGGTGCAACCTGTAACTATAAATACTCTGGGCAAAGTTGAAAAGTTGGCTGTCCCTAGTGTGTTGGGTTGTTTATGGTATCTTATCAAAGATCTTCGAGGGTCAGGAGACTTTGGTGGGCCATTTGAACTGCCCCAAACTGGACAACACTGATAGGTTGTCCACTTTAGATAATCCTTTTTTCGTTAGTAGTCTTATTCCACCATAATGTGAACACAGAACATTCCCTAAAGATCAAATCTGTGGGTAATGTTACAAGAAGTGTTTGATTTTCCTGCAGCGACTCCACAGGAGAAGTGGAGAAATGCATAGTTCCTATTTGAAATCAAAAGTCTCACAACCCCAAACAGTTATTCAACACCTTCAATTCTCTCCTCCGCCCCCCAGCACCTCCTCCCTCCCCCCTCATCTCAGCTGAAGACTTTGCCTCATTTTTCAAGGAGAAGATTGATAACATCAGACACAGTTTTGGTCAACAACCCCCAGAGCCCTTCCTCCTAACTGCCCTGCCCTCCTCCTCCAAAACCAACTTTTCCACCATTACAGAAGATCGACTCTCCACCCTACTCTCAAGATCACATCTCACTACCTGTGCATTTGACCCAATCCCATCCCACTTGATCCCAAACCTCACCACAGTGTTCATCCCAACCCTAACCCATCTCTTCAACCTATCACTAACAACTGGTGTTTTCCCCTCAAGCTTTAAACATGCCTCAATCACACCTATCCTCAAAAAGCCCTCTCTTGACCCATCCTCTGTATCTAGCTATCGCCCTATATCACTTCTCCCCTATGCCTCAAAACTACTGGAACAACACGTCCATCTTGAACTGTCCTCCCACTTCTCATCTTGCTCCCTCCTCGACCACCTACAATCTGGCTTCCGGCCACACCACTCCACTGAAACTGCCCTAACTAAGGTCACCAATGACCTACTATCTGCCAAGGCCAAGCGACACTACTCTGTCCTCCTCCTCCTGGACCTGTCCTCTGCCTTTGACATAGTGGACCACTCCCTATTACTACAGACACTCTCATCTCTTGGTATCACAGGCTTGGCCCTATCTTGGATCGCGTCATACCTAACAGACCGGACATTCAGCGTCTCCCACTCACACACCTCCTCCTCACCGCACCCTCTATCTGTGGGAGTCCCGCAAGGTTCAGTCCTAGGGCCCCTGCTCTTCTCCATCTGCATCTTTGGCCTCGGACAGCTCATAGAATCTCACGGCTTTGAATATCACCTCTATGCTGATGACACACAGATCTACATCTCTGGACCAGATATCACCTCCCTACTAAACAGAATACCTCAATGTCTGTCCGCTATTTCATCCTTTTTCTCCGCTAGATTCCTAAAGCTTAATATGGAAAAAACAGAATTCATCATCTTTCCCCCATTCTCACACAACCCCTCCAATGGACCTATCAATTAATGTAAACGACTGCCCACTCTCTCCAGTCCCACAAGCTCGCTGCCTCGGGGTTATCCTTGACACTGATCTCTCTTTTAAACCACATATACAAGCCCTCTCCACCTCCTGCCGACTTCAACTCAAAAATATCTCACGTATCCGTACATTCCTCAACCAAGAATCTGCAAAAACCCTAGTCCATGCCCTCATCATCTCCCGCCTCGACTACTGCAACCTCCTGCTCTGTGGCCTCCCCTCTAACACTCTTGCACCCCTCCAATCTATTCTAAACTCTGCTGCCCGACTAATCCACCTGTCCCCCCGCTATTCCCCAGCCTCTCCCCTCTGTCAATCCCTGCACTGGCTCCCCATTACACAAAGACTCCAGTTCAAAACCCTAATCATGACATACAAAGCCATCCGCAACCTGTGTCCTCCATACATCTGTGACCTCGTCTCCCGGTACCTACCTGCACGCAACCTCCGATCCTCACAAGATCTCCTTCTCTACTCCCCTCTTATCTCCTCTTCCCACAATCGCATACAAGATTTCTCCCGCCCATCCCCCCCTACTCTGGAACTCTCTACCACAACATATCAGACTCTCGCCTACCATGAAAACCTTCAAAAAGAACCTGAAGACCCACCTCTTCCGACAAGCCTACAACCTGCAGTAACCACAGATCCACCAAACCGCTGCATGACAAGCTCTACCCTCACCTACTGTATCCTCACCCATCCCATGTAGATTGTGAGCCCTCGCGGGCAGGGTCCTCTCTCCTCCTGTACCAGTCGTAACTTTTATTGTCTAAGATTACTGTACTTGTATTTATTATGTATACCCCACCTCACATGTAAAGCGCCATGGATTAAATGGCGCTATAATAATAAATAATAATAATAATAAAAGACTGTCAATGTAATCCACAGGTGTGTCGGCTCCTCCATATTTAGAGACACTCTTTGAAGCCACTTTACCTAAATGAGGATTCTGACCTGGATATCCTGCTGAATTTACCCATAATTACCCATAATGAGCAAATATGACAAAATTTAGGCTCAAATTCAGCTGGTATATGGGATTCATGCTGAATTTATTTGATGAGAACCAAATGAGTTCCAATTGCCATTAAAATGGCCATTTTTACTGACCCCAAAGCATAATAAGCGGTTAAAAATGTGAAAAACATGATATCTACCCATCACCTGTCCCTATCACTGTAGCTTCATGAAAGTCCTCCTCTGATTTTCTAAGGAACCTGCTTGCTTTAGAGCCAATCTCCTGTTGACTCTTTGCTAGTACTTCGGAGGCCGGTTAAGCCTCATTGAGCATTCTGACGTGATGATGTCATAATGTCCGAAGAGGCTGGGCCGGCCCCCGAAGTGCTGGTAAAGAGGAGATCAGCGATAAAACAGAGCAGGTGCCTAAGGAAGCCATAGAAGGACAGGCAAGAAGATTCAGGAGAAGAGATCGATAAGGGCTGGATAAGAATGATCTTTTATGTGAATGAATCCAACAAAATGGCGACCATCTGATCTCACGCAAATCAAATTCCCAAAAATTCAAATTCCTTAGAATCCCCGAATCTTGGGAAACTCTAAGCTAATTCAATTTGTTCAGAATCAATTTGCTCATCCTTAGTATTACAGAAGTGTGTGAAAATGGTCTTTTCTAAAATTAGACGTCTCCTTTAAATTCTAAAGAGTTTTCAATTTAATTTTTAATCCTTGAGATTTTTTCCAACATATTTTTTAATTATTTTCCCAATTGTTGTCATATCCCTACATAAATCATTGTTCATAAAAAGAAACATCTCTTTTCATTTTTCTTCATTTTTCTGTATTAAAACATTAAAGATTTTTTTTACATATTTTTATTCTTTCCAAATACTCAGCTCAGTGCTTTTTATAAAAAAAAACCCTGTCCTGACAAGTTCTCAGCACTAACATTTATATTCGCATTGGCCAATTTGCAACCTTCACACAAAATTTTCACTCCTATCAAACCAGAGAAACTGAAAAAGAGAAGCTTATTTTAATTTTTTTTTTCCGAGCTCAAAGTGAAGTGGAGACAATAATGTTATGAAACTAAATCATTTGTCAACCCCTTAAAATAAAAATAAAAAAAACCAGATTTTTTGCAATGTCAACTTTTGTAGCCTAAATATCTGTAATGCGTCATTGACATTTTCCAAAAGGAAACGGATAAATGCCCAAATGGGAGCGATCGGAGATTAAGAAACAACACAGACATCTTGAAGGCAACTGAATTGTAAGATCAAGACGACAGAGAACGTAGAGCCCCCCGGGCATTTTTCCAAAAATGTTGTCTACTCTTTTTCTGTGCCAGCCATCTGTGTTCATTTAATGTCTCTCTGCTTGTGTGTTAATGTAGAAGAAGGGCAGAAAACAAATGTTCTCATGTTGCGAGACAGAGTGTGGCTTCTATTGTACAGTAAACCCTCTTCCTGGACCTTCTCAGGCCAGACATAATCATCTAGTGGTCCCAGAAGACCGGCAATTTGGCCAACACCAGCTGCAGGGGAGATGTTTGGGACAGATTTTATTCAAATAAAGATGTAATATGGATTTTTTTTTCAGAATTTCACATTTGTAAAATAGAAGAAACTGAAGGAGGCAAAAATACAAAAAAGAAAAAAAAATGAAAAAATAAAAGTTCCTAAAATTAGATTCTTAAATTGAAAAAATATATATATTTTTTTTCATTTCTGAACTGCGTGAAAAACAACACATACTAATGAAAATTATGGATGGAAAGTGATGTGTTCATTTCATTGGTAGCAGACATGTTCCAAAAAGTTGTCTATTGATATGTTAGTATGATTAGACCTTTGGGGGTAGTTTGGACACCTTGGTGTAATTAGGGCACTGTAATGGTGATTGAAGACTCTGGAGGCATACATAGAAATAAAGTGAAGAATTGGGGCCTACATAGGAATTTGTGGACTTCATAGGTCCAAATTAAGGAGCCTATAGGTTCCCATTAAACAAAACCATTGCGTCTAACACCTTGGATGCCATGGTCAATGTTCACCACGGCATCTAAGGGGGTTACACAACTGCAGTCAGAGCTAGCTCCAGTCTGGTGACTGCCGTGTAAAACGGTTGACGCCCATTGGTTATGGAGCCAGCTCAGCACTTGGGCCCTCTCCATGCAAATCTTCTTGACTTTTGCCATATGTATGGTGAATGTCAAAAAGACACTAGGCAGAAGCTGTGGCTATTTGGCACCTATGTCCCACCAGCTCATGAGCCCCATAATAGTCACGTGGCCACCATTTGCAGTGCACCGCTGCCTGATAATACTACGTTTCTTCGGAACATCTCTAATGCTACGATCAATAAATGTCTGTGCAAATGGGTTGTCTAGATCACAAAATCAATGTCATACATCATTTTAGGAAAATCAAGAGTTGTGGGACCCTCAGGATTTCTCACGCTAGAAAGCAGTTAAAAAAGTATGTCTCTCTTTGGAGGACCCGAAATTTGCAAATATTACACAGATAACCTAATGTCTTCATTAATGAAATGTGTAATACTTAATTTCTCCTTTGGTGGCACTGTAGGAAAACTAAAAACTTGCTTCCAGATCCCAAGACTGATTGCAGATGATCACTGGGGATCCCAGAAGCAGGACATCTTCTAATTTATTCATAATTTAAGGCCCTTAAAAAAATGTGCAAATTAGAGAACTCCATTAAAATCCAATTAAGGGTAAAAAAAAGGAAGACGAAAAAAGAAAAGTATATAACAACATCTAATTTTACAAATGATTTGGATTCTCCTAAATTCAAATTGCTGAGTAGTCCTTTGCCATGACATCATCGAAAATGTCACGATGTACGTTCGACATCAAAGACCTGCTTGGCACTGAGGTCCCAGCCAGCTAAGAGGCAAGAGGCCGAAAAATAGAAGGAGTGCCAGAAGAGCCGAGAGGATGGTGCCAAGGTCCCAGAAGAGACCAGAGAGGATGGTGCCAGAGGTGCCAGAAGAGCCAGAGAGGATGGTGCCAGAGGAGAGCCAGAAGAGCCAGAGAGGATGGTAGAAGCCAGAGGATTGCTCCAAGAAGAGCCAGAGAAGGATAGGTGCCAGAGGTCCCAGAAGAGCCGAGGAGGGATGGTGCAGAGGCCAGAAGAGCCAGAGAGGATGGTGCCCAGATGGTGCCAGAAGAGCCAGAGAGGATGGTGCCAGAGGTGCCAGAAGAGCCGAGAGGATGGTGCCAGAAGAGCTAGAAAGGATGGTGCAAGAGGTGCCAGAAGAGCCGGAGAGGATGGTGCCAGAGGTCAGAAGAGCCGGAGAGGATGGTGCCAGAGGTACAGAAGAGCCAGAGGATGTGCCAGAGGTCCAGAAGAGCCAAGAGATGGTGCAGAGGAGCCGGAAGGAGGTGCAAGTGCCAGAAGAGCTGGAGATGATGGACGAGATGCAGAAGCCAGGAGGATGTGCTTCAGGACAGAAGAGCCGGAGAGGATGGTGCCAGAAGAGCTAGAAAGGATGGTGCCAGAGGTGCCAGAAAGCCAGAGAGGATGGTGCTAGAGGTGCCAGAAGAGCCGGAGGGATGTGCCAGAGGCAGTTACACAGAGGACTGGATGGGGCAGCAGCTGCCGGACAGGGAAGCGACAAGGTGAACCCACAACATAAAAATGAACAATTCATTTGCATCGTATAACTTTGATAAGTATAAAAAAATTTGCCAAATTTGAGCGAATTGGCAAATTCAAGTTTTGGCAGATTTGCTCATCAATACACAAAACACAATTTTTTAAATATATTTTATTTTGAAATACAAATTTCACATATTTAGTATTTCTACAACACAATGTGCACTAAATATCATTATTTGTATTATTTGTTTGCAAACTATCTGTCCTATTGCATTTATCTTTTTTGTGAAAGAACTGGCATTAATATTAGTACTGTCCACTCCTGGTGGAAGAAGTTGGTTCTGCTGCAGCAATGCTACTTGAAATGTATTGTTTCATAGACCTTGGTAGCCATTTTTCACAAATGTTGGGCATCTCTTGCATAGAGTTGATTGATAGATGGATACTAATGAGTCGTAATGTGATGCCACAATGTGCCAACATCATTTATTGTGCCATGTGGGTAGCTTACAGCTCTATGTTGATCTAAGGCATGCCAGGATAAAGATGGGGTGGCGGTGTTGAAGATACTGTCAGACGGGAGGAGGACAATGACACAATTCCATTTGGAAATCTTTGATGCCGACAGACCAGAGACACCAACAACGGCATTTACCCTTGGTGCCAACTTTTAGCAAAGCCACTCATTTTGAAGACTGGGGGGTAAATGGAAAATCAAAAATGTGAAAAATTCATAAATTTTTCAACATTTTCATATAGTTTCAAACAAAATTTTTAACTCTTCCAAATCTTAATGAATATTCTACAAGTGCCACCTCCACACAGTCATTCCTCTCCAGTGTAACACATACGCCAGCCCTGTTGTGTCTTGGATCAGTTAATGTGTGCACCGCCAGGTAGAGCAGCGAGGCCATGCGGGTCAGACGGGTGATTTACTTAATGAGTCACTACGAGATCAAAGCTTCCTCCCTAATAACTCTGTGATGATAAATTCCAAATCATCCCATTACCATGGATGGCCGGCTTTTGATGTGAGGAGAGTGCCATGTTTGAACCTTCCATTAATCCGAGGAGTAGCAAGTCCTCAAGACATCAAGTCTTCTGCTACCATCAGCAAATGTATGCAGCACACAGCCTGGACATGTGATATTGTATGAAGTACCACCAGAAGGTCCCTGCGAAGAGTAAAGGAGTCCTTCAATTTTTTTATCTGCTATAGTTATGGGGTGCAATCCATGAACCCCTGGTTAAGCCACCATTGATAAGTGAATTGACTGCATTGGGTTAAGATGGCCTCACACAACTTGGCCTCCTTTGTTGCTTAGCCACTGCAGTCGTCCACATGGGCGCCCAGCGTCAAATTATGAGGGGTGCACAGGAGAGGTTTGCTCTCTGCTCAAAATTTAGAGGGGTACAAAATTTCAAAGGAAGAAAAAAATAAAGGAAGCATCAGTGGTGTCGCTAGCACTGAAGATCAGAGGCTGTGCACATGCCTGGACCTCTGGCCAGGCGTTTTGGATCGAACGATGGAGGAAGTGCCACTTTGAACTGTATTGGCATGAACCTGACGTCAACACCATTGGATCCTCTGTTAAAACAAAGAACCATCTGCTCCCTGCCCCACCACTCTCCATCCTGATGCATGATGCCATTACATTGCGCTGCCTCTGCCGTCCCTCTCTGTGTGCAAAGGAGAAGAGGACTGGGTTGCTCAGATTACGTGAGTATTAACTTTATTTTTAGGGGCCCTAAAGGAGCATAAATACTTTTTAAAGGAGGTTTTATTTTTTATAAGGGGCATTATCATTGGGTTATGTGTTGTGAACACGTTGGAGGCGACTTCGGAGCTGGGGCTCCCTCCGGTGGTTTCTGAGGGTAATGAACCAATTGCTGAATGGCTTTTAGCTGGGTCCGATTGGTCTGATATAAGTGACCTGAACTCCCATCAGCCTTACCGGTAATCAATTGTTCTTCCAGATCTTGGTTGGATCTCAGCTTGCATTCCTGCTATCATTCGGATAAGTGATTTGCTGTTTTTTTTTTCCTCTGGTTGGATTTTCCTTGCTGGTTTGCTGCCTTGCAGTAGACTTCAGCCTGGTCCCCTTTTGGGGCCTGGCGCTGTATTTGTGCTCAGTTTGTGTTTGCACTTTTGCTCTGTTCCTATCTAGCTTTTTATGTAATGAGTAGCTGTGTGTTACACCAGAGATCTGATTTAGGTGGCAGAGATCGTGTGATCTCAGGTTTTTTGTTAATCAAAAGTGTTGGTATTTTTGTCAGGGTTTTGTTGGATTGCAGTCAGAATTCTTTCCTATACTTTTCTATTTAGACAGTATTGGGCCCCAGCATTTGCGCATTCTATTTTCTATTTGTGTTCGTATTTTCTTCTTGTCTAACCGCCATTACATGTTTGGGGCTTCCTATTTCTTTGGGGGTTCTGCTACAGGGCAGTTAGCTTTCATCTTTCTGTCTTTAGGTGTAGCTATCTCTCCGGCTGTGACGAGGCGTCTAGGATCACCGTAGGTACGCTCCACGGCTACTTCTAGTGTTGCAGTTAGTTTAGGGTTCTGCAACCCAGTAGTTTCCAGCCTCTCTGGTGTATTGCTACTTTGGCTATTTTTGCTATTTCTCCTCAGCTACCGAAACATAACAGTTATGCCACAGCAGCCACTCAAGCTCTATGTCTGCCAACAGGTCAAGGTTGCCAATGAAATAGTACTTCAGTTAGAACCTTTTCTGCACTGCAGGGGACATCATTCTTCAAGAAATGCCATCCATTCAGAAAAGCTCAACTCTTGAACAGACATTTCCGCTTCTGCAGTGTCACTGCTGATCTGATTTGTCAATTTTCCAGGATGCTTGGGGGAGGGATTCGTGACACCCAGGCGGGACAGCAGAACTAATTCACGGTAATTATGAGTCCATGGACACAGCTCATGGGCAAGAGGCATGCCAGATAAAATAATCTGATTTTGTTTTAATATTAAAAAACCCTTTTTACATTAGTAATTGCTAGGATTAAGTCAAATAATCCAAAGGATAGGTGCAGCACGGGAGAAGACCCTGAGACTGAAGAGATTGTGCTTTGAGAAAATTAACAATTGGTCACTGGCCTAACAGAGAACATGGAGAGGTTGTAAATGGAAATTATAGCAAAAATAGGGTCAATAATGGGACCCCTAAATGACCCCAACCTGATAAAGTGGGTGTATTTTCCCACATGTATTCCAAATCCTACCAGCGTTTGTGTCAATTATGTTCTACTGTAGTGATTTTGCAGGATGACAATGCACAGATGCATCACATTAAGTCTATGCAGGCAATGGAGAAACACAATATACAGTACTTGCGTATTGCGGCATCCTTCCTGTAACTACTAGGCGGTCATGCACAGTGAATTCCTTAGCACTGCTTCCCTGCTGTTACGTACCTGTTTTGACTTCTGTTCCGTGATCCGACTCTTTACCCTATGGCTGCCATCCTCAGTGACAACGTCACCCAAGGCTTTTAAAAGGCCACTTAGACACACACATATCTGAGTATTCAGTCAGTTTTATGTTCAGTTGCCATTCATTTTAGCATTGCCCACCATCTAGCTGTAATAACCCATGTGAACTCCTGTGGTTTCTACAACCTGCCTTTTGCTGTGCCTCCATTCTTTGCTGTGCTCCATGTTGGGTTTCACAAATGTCCTTGGATTCCTCAGTAATAAAATCACCTAAAGCCTTTTAATGCCCATTTAGACACGTGTGCCTGAGTATTCAGTAACTGTGTATTACATTTGTCTTGGAGATTGCCACCATCCAGTTCCTTCAGCTGCAATCAACTCTGCAAACTACTGTGGTTACTACAGCATGCATCTACTTTCTCCATAGACCTACTGATTAACCTATCATCTGCTGTAAGCATTACAAATTGTTATCTAGTGTTATCTAGAGACTGTTCACATTACGGTGCAACCATCTCTGTAAACTCCTTTGATTTCTGCAAAGTGCACCTCCTGCTCATCAGACCTGCTGTTTAACTCATCACCTACTGTAAGCATTGCAAACTGATATATATAGAGACTATACACATTAGCCATATATGTATTCTTCTATGTTTTCTACACAGTGCTGTCATTAGAGGCAAGCAGACCAGGCAGCCACCTAGGGCCCCTGCTCCTCCAGGGGCACCCAGCCAGTGGCGTGCCGCTTATAGCTGCACATCATGTGGCTTCTATGGGGCCCCTGAGTAAGTGGGGCCCTGCACCGCCCCCCCCCCCGCATCACGCATTTAACTTATCAGCATCATAGATGCCCATACAGTTGAAAGCAGTGATGGAGGAGAGAGTGTGATGTGACGCTCCCTCTCCCACCACTCCCCCTCTGCCTCTGACTCAGTGTGCACCAGCAAGGGAGCTGATGAAACACTCTGCAGAAGTCAGAGCAGCAGAGGAACGAGGAGGAGAAATAAGTATTGTGTGTATGTCTGCACTATACTGTGTGTGGGGTGCTGTATTATACTGTGTGTGGGGGGCTACATTATACAGTGTGTGTGGGGGGCTGCACTATACTGTGTGTGTGGGGGCTGCACTATATTGTATATATTGTATATGTGTGGGGTTGCACCATACTGTGTATGTGGGGGGCTGCAATATACTGTGTGGGGGGGCTGCACTATGCTGTGTGGGGGGCTGCATTTTCCTGTGTGTGTGTGTGTCTGCTGCACGATACTGTGTGTGGGGGGACTGCATTATACTGTGTGTGGAGGCCTGCACTATACTGTGTGTGTGAGGGCTGCATTATACTGTGTGTGGGGGGGCTACATTATACAGTGTGTGTGGGGGCTGCACTATACTGTGTGTGTTGGGGCTGCACTATATTGTATATATTGTATATGTGGGGGGCTGCACTATACTGTGTTGGGAGCTGCACTATATGGACATGTGGCGCATCCCTCCAGACCGTAGCATGTCTACAAGGCAAATATCACCAGTATAATGTATTGGATGCCGTGAATCTGCACGGTTCAATGAACACAGAGGATTCACCTGCGTTCAATAGCCGGCAGCGCTTTGGATGCAGCGGACATATGCTGCGTCCAAAGAGCTGCCAATTACTGAACGTGTGCACCTACCCTAAAGAGGCAGGGAAACAAGCGTTGAACATCTTCAATATTGTCAATCACACTCGTTTAGCGGCCTGAACTCAGCGCATGTAAATACAACAGAAATGTTTGTGTGTGATGGTGCAATATGTGAACATTTGGGGCCCACTTTAAACTTTTTCCCAGGGACCCACTTTGTCTAAAAACGGCCCTGTTTCTACAACATGCATCTAGATACTGGTTCAAGCCTACCTTTATTTGCTCTCGTGTGTTAGTCTACGCTCCTGTCTCTGGGGCTTCCGATCTGTCCTGCTACACTTGTTTGCTTATTGTCCTACATATCCGATTCTCCAGGTCCTCGCTGTTCCATGTGCCATCCGGTAAAACCAGCCTTCCGTTGCATCGCATTTGGTCTCAATGTTCAGCCAGACCCGCGCATATTCCATTCTCACTTGCTGAGCTCTAACACCGGTACGTAAAGGAGTAAAACCTGAGGCTGTGCACAACTCACCAGTCGCCACACAAAACCCACCAATAAATAGCAAATGCCTACAGGAGGCACAACTGAGCACAGAAGGCTCATGGGAAATGTAGTCTTTCACTTTATAAAGTGGGTTATATATTAGACCGGGCTGGAATGCCCATTTCATGTTCCGTCCGCACAGTAAAAAGATAGCAGAGCTGCAAGAGGTCAAATAAGAAGAAATAGCCGGTGATGGGAGAACAAAATCTCAGCCTAAAACTTTTACTTTCTTCCTATTATCAGAGCAGTCATTTTGGTTAAATCGAGAGATTTCCTATCGTCTGCATGTTTGGCAGAAATCTTAGACTATTGGAACTTTATATGTCACTTCATAGAAGCTGCTTCTTTTATGCGTTTACTGATTACATGCAAAATACGTTCCGTCGCCCCGTACTCCTCCCACCACATGACAGTGTGGGCACAGCATGTACTTCCCTGGCAGCTATCACCGGTCGGACAGGAGATACGAGTGCATTTCAGACACACAAGCTGGCACATGTGACACTGCAAATTTTAATGCCATCTGTAGTTTTCTTTTTTTTTTCTCCTTGCCAATGCACGGAACTAGTAAAATATGCAACGTCACAGTAGACGCAGTACATGCAGGTGCAAGTTCATACAAAGTGTTAGCAGGAAGGTAAGTTCCAGAAAGTTGGCAGGAATAAATCACGATAAAGTCACTTCAGAATCTGAGTGCCAGATGCTGCTGTCCTCTTAATTACATCATGGGCAGAATGTAAGAATATAGAATGTAATGACGTCTACACATTTTTTGTACCTTTTGCAAACCGTTTTTTTTTCCTCCACTCGATCAACAAAAAAAAAAGAAACATTCACCTTTTCCTGTGCACTGACCCTATGCAGACCTATGTCTTTGCCTCTCTACAGTAAGCAGGGGCGGGTCTTCATCTCCACAAGAAGGGGGGTAGATCTTTGACTCTCTATAGTAAGCGGGGCGGGTCTTTGTCTCCACAAGAAGTGGGGGTGGATCGTTGACTCTCTATAGTAAGCGGGGGCAGGTCTTTGTCTCCACAAGAAGTGGGGTGGATCTTTGACTCTCTATAGTAAGCGGGGGCGGGTCTTTGTCTCCACAAGAAGTGGGGTGTATCTTTGACTCTCTATAGTAAGCGGGGGCGGGTATTTGTCTCCACAAGAAGTGGGGGTGGATCTTTGACTCTCTATAGTAAGCGGGGGCGGGTATTTGTCTCCACAAGAAGTGGGGGTGGATCTTTGACTCTCTATAGTAAGCGGGGGCGGGTCTTTGTCTCCACAAGAAGTGGGGTGTATCTTTGACTCTCTATAGTAAGCGGGGGCGGGTATTTGTCTCCACAAGAAGTGGGGTGGATCTTTGACTCTCTATAGTAAACGGGGGCGGGTCTTTGTCTCCACAAGAAGTGGGGGTGGATCTTTGACTCTCTATAGTAAGCGGGGGCAGGTCTTTGTCTCCACAAGAAGTGGGGGTGAATCTTTGACTCTCTATAGTAAGCGGGGGCGGGTCTTTGTCTCCACAAGAAGTGGGGTGGATCTTTGACTCTGTATAGTAAGCGGGGGCGGGTCTTTGTCTCCACAAGAAGTGGGGGTGGATCTTTGACTCTCTATAGTAAGCGGGGGCGGGTCTTTGTCTCCACAAGAAGTGGGGGTGGATCTTTGGCTCTCTATAGTAAGCGGGGGCAGGTCTTTGTCTCCACAAGAAGTGGGGGTGGATCTTTGACTCTCTATAGTAATCGGGGGCGGGTCTTTGTCTCCACAAGAAGTGGGGGTGGATCTTTGACTCTGTACAGAATGCGGGGGCAGGTCTTTGTCTCCACAAGAAGTGGGGGGTGGATCTTTGGCTCTCTATAGTAAGCGGGGGCAGGTCTTTGTCTCCACAAGAAGTGGGGGTGGATCTTTGACTCTCTATAGTAAGTGGGGGCGGGTCTTTGTCTCCACAAGAAGTGGGGGTGGATCTTTGACTCTGTACAGAATGCGGGGGCAGGTCTTTGTCTCCACAAGAATTGAGGTGGATCTTTGACTCTGTACAGAATGCGGGGGCAGGTCTTTGTCTCCACAAGAAGTGGGGGTGGATCTTTGACTCTCTATAGTAAGCGGGGGCAGGTCTTTGTCTCCACAAGAAGTGGGGGTGGATCTTTGATTTTGTACAGTAAGCGGGGGTGTTCATTGTTTCTTCACAGGAATTGGGAACAGTTCCTTATCTCTACATGAAGTAAAACTGGGTCTTTGCATCTTTACAGGATGTGGGGTCAGGTCTCTGTCTCTCCACAGGAAGTGGTGATTGTGCCTCTACCTCTCTAAACTAAGTGTGGGTGGGTCTTTCTTTCTCTACAGGAAGTGGGATTGGGGTCTTTTTCTCTCTCTACAGGAAGTTGGGGAGTGCAGGCAAGCCTTTGGCCAATGACAAAAGCAATATATGCTGGGATGTAAAAAAAAAAAAGAAGAAGATGGTTCCAGCACCTACAATGCTGGCAAAGTTCTAACGAAGAGAAATTGCTCAGAATTGGTTTTACTTCCACAATCCACATTCTAACTGGCTTGAATGGCGGCACGTACGGGATGATTTAGGCACTTCCCTATAACAAGCCTTAAAAAGGCCACAACAGCACGGCCAGGAAATGTTGTCATGAGGATATAACAGTAATGCAAAATCAAGCATTCATACCTCAACAATTGCTATTCAATGGTCTGGAAAATCTGCAGAATTTTTAATAGTAACCATATTTATTTATACACAGGTTAAAGATATTACTGGCTGGTGAATAATAAACATATTTCATATTTACTGGGCTTATTTTTTTTCTTTTTAATGGTGGTCTGTGTTACATTCTACATGTTACCCCATTTATGGCATAGAAAAACGTTATATTATGTGATGCAAGAAAAAAAAGTTGGCAGAATGATATAGGCCAGGTGTGAAATATGACTATATTGGCATCTGAACATGGCAACATAGGAAATATGCCTGGGCTGCTGCACAGAACAATTGTCAATTGATTTGCTTGGCTAAATCGCCAATATATAAAATTAAAATATTTCAATATGCAAAGGACAGCAGAAAAAAAAGACCTTTCATCTCTTCCAACGCCTGGAAATTCATCTGTTTAAACAATGAGGAGAAAAATATGCGACCATCTGAAAGTTATTACTGGCCGGTTCCAGCTCTGTGTGACTACACAATAAAATCATCAGCAGAGCTGGCACTGCGACTTGTAATTCACTGAAAATAAAGAACAAGTTACATACAAGCAAATTGCGTATTTGTGAACACTGGAGAAAATACGGTGATGTCACTGACATTGGTTTCTACAAGGAAAAATATAGTGAACTGCCAAAGTAGTTGTCCTGATGACAAGCAGTATAGTTCTCTGTAACACATCTTAATAGCAGATTAATAATGAATATTGTAACTATGAACACGAGACCTGCACCATAAACAACACAATATGATAACATTTCTTTAAAAAATAAGAACATACCTTTATTAATAATCATGCATTTTAGATTGCACATTGTAAAAGTATATGTACTATAATACTGCTCCTATGTACAAGAATATAACTACTATAATACTGCTCCTATATACAAGAATATAACTACTATAATACTGCTCCTATATACAAGAATATAACTACTATAATACTGCTCCTATGTACAAGAATATAACTACTATAATACTGCTCCTATGTACAAGAATATAACAACTATAATACTGCCCCTATGTACAAGAATATAACTACTATAATACTGCTCCTATGTACAGGAATATAACTACTATAATACTGCTCCTATGTACAGGAATATAACTACTATAATACTGCTCCTATGTACAAGAATATAACAACTATAATACTGCCCCTATGTACAAGAATATAACTACTATAATACTGCCCCTATGTACAAGAATATAACTATTATAATACTGCCCCTATATACAAGAATATAACTACTATAATACTGCTCCTATGTACAAGATATAACTACTATAATACTGCTCCTATGTACAAGAATATAACTACTATAATACTGCTCCTATGTACAAGAATATAACTACTATAATACTGCTCCTATGTACAGGAATATAACTACTATAATACTGCTCCCTATGTACAAGAATATAACAACTATAATACTGCCCCTATGTACAAGAATATAACTACTATAATACTGCCTCCTATGTACAAGAATATAACTGCTATAATACTGCTTCTATGTTTATTACTATATTCCGTCTGCTGTGTAGAAGGATATCACTACTAAATACTGCTCCTATGTACAAGAATATATCTACTATAATACTGCTCCTATGTACAAGAATATAACTACTATAATACTGCCCCTATGTACAAGAATATAACTACTATAATACTGCTCCTATGTACAAGAATATAACTACTATAATACTGCCCCTATGTACAAGAATATAACTACTATAATACTGCTCCTATTACAAGAATATAACTACTATAATACTGCTCCTATGTACAAGAATATAACTACTATAATACTGCCCCTATGTACAAGAATATAACTACTATAATACTGCCCCTATGTACAAGAATATAACTACTATAATACTGCCCCTATGTACAAGAATATAACTACTATAATACTGCCCCTATGTACAAGAATATAACTACTATAATACTGCTCCTATATACAAGAATATAACTACTATAATACTGCCCCTATGTACAAGAATATAACTACTATAATACTGCTCCTATATACAAGAATATAACTACTATAATACTGCCCCTATGTACAAGAATATAACTACTATAATACTGCTCCTATATACAAGAATATAACAACTATAATACTGCCCCTATGTACAAGAATATAACTACTATAATACTGCCCCTATTACAAGAATATAACTATTTTAATACCGCCCCTATATACAAGAATATAACTACTATAATACTGCTCCTATGTACAAGAATATAACTACTATAATACTGCTCCTATGTACAGGAATATAACTACTATAATACTGCTCCCTATGTACAAGAATATAACAACTATAATACTGCCCTATGTACAAGAATATAACTACTATAATACTGCCTCCTATGTACAAGAATATAACTGCTATAATACTGCTTCTATGTTTATTACTATATTCCGTCTGCTGTGTAGAAGGATATCACTACTATAATACTGCTCCTATGTACAAGAATATATCTACTATAATACTGCTCCTATGTACAAGAATATAACTACTATAATACTGCCCCTATGTACAAGAATATAACTACTATAATACTGCTCCTATGTACAAGAATATAACTACTATAATACTGCCCCTATGTACAAGAATATAACTACTATAATACTGCTCCTATGTACAAGAATATAACTACTATAATACTGCTCCTATGTACAAGAATATAACTACTATAATACTGCCCCTATGTACAAGAATATAACTACTATAATACTGCCCCTATGTACAAGAATATAACTACTATAATACTGCCCCTATGTACAAGAATATAACTACTATAATACTGCCCCTATATACAAGAATATAACTACTATAATACTGCCCCTATGTACAAGAATATAACTACTATAATACTGCTCCTATGTACAAGAATAAAACTACTATAATACTGCCCCTATGTTTATTACTATATTCCGTCTGCTGTGTAGAAGGATATCACTACTATTCTATAAATATCACTATTCTGGATTCTTTTTTGAAAGCACCAAATTTCCAGAATAGCTGATGAAAATGAAACTCTAGAATCCGTTACAGTTAAACAACTGCTGTAAATGATCAGTTTAATGTTCTCCGGCAACAGATACAATTATGAAACCACAATGTAAATGCTGTAGCCGTTGTGTCATTGCAGCAAATATACTAGAAGTTGTTTCAGCATTAATTTATTATTCATTAATGATACGTTTCCAGTTCAGAGAAGCAGAATATATAATTCAGTGATAATAGTCCATGGGGTGGAGTTTGGGAGAAGTTCCCTTTCGGTGTCCAATGAAACAATGTGGCTGTGACATCCATTAATTAATATGGAAAAGTGCGGTAAGATTGTGACAACCTTCCATGAATATACAGGATGACACCGGCAACATTTACTAAAATTACATGGAATATATAAATTGAGATTACGTCATCCTTCAGTTAATGTTGAGCCAATAGTAAATGCGTAATGGCGGCTGTGCATGGGGGTTTAACATATCCCTTTAAATCCTGCATTAAGACAAGATTTTCAAATTAAGGGTCCTCTGGGGGTCCTGACTGTGGAGTCGGACGCCCAGAGAAACTGTGCCGATATGTGTAATCGGTAGTGCTTACCAGGATAAGCTGCGGGGGTTATACCATTTTTCTGCAGTGGCCTCTAGAGGAGACATGGGGTATTACATGGTACCAATTTAAATCAATAAGACAAGTGAGCACTGAGTCCTCCAGAGTGGGTGACACTCTTTACGGTGGCTCTTTTCTTTGGCCTATAGGAAGAAATCTGGAAAAAAAAAATCCCATTTTATCAACCCTTTTAATTTAAAGGCAATTATTAAATGGATTTATGTAGTAGAAATTTTTTTTATACGGAACCCCAAGCAAACGCCAATCCGAATATTTTAATTTTTGATACATTGTACGCAAAATACCTGATTGTATCATTTTAATTCCAGATCCAAAAAATATTATCTCAACCACCACCATAAATAATGAAAAAAAAACAACAACTTTGTAATTCGACCGTCGGTGGACGCAGCTATTTGTTTTGACATTGTCATAAACAAACAGGCATCGGTCCCCGAGAGGAGGGGGAGGGGGACACCGAGTAATTAGGGATAAGCGCAGCAATTAGGTTGTCAACATTTGAATCGAAAAGGTCTCGGAGGAAAATTATAACTAGGGGGATTCCTATCATGGTTGCGATTGACCTTTAAGCCCCCTCACACTTTTGTCATTGATGTCTAGGGGAGGCGCACTTAGGATGTCAGCCTAATAACGCCGATAATGGAGCCGGCTCACTATTCTGTTGTTTCAATCCTAATTTTAGAAAGTTAAAAATAGATTAATAGATTGATTGGGATTAGGCTATAATTAGTAAGTATACATAGACGCTCGCAGCAACAGAACTCCTTTCTTCCCGCCATGCGGCTGCAATCTGCTCCCTGATTGGGGCTGATCACATTGATTGGTATTTGGATAAATTGCTCCCGGTAAACATTCCGTCGCCGTGATTGAGAAGCGGCCAGTGATCCCCTCGTTTCATCTATTTATAGGGCTCAATTCATTACACTTTATTAGTAAAATGGAGGTAAACACTTCTCCGCCGAGCATCAGGCCGAAAATAGGAAACTCACGCGAGAAAATCAGTTTATTTTCTAATATTTGCAAAAAAAAATCACCTTAAATATCACATTAAATATTAACTACATAATTATAACAGTTTTTTATATAGTACATACATAGATTTATATCTATGTGTGTGCTCATATAGGTATATATATAAGAAAATTAATTTCATATATTACTTTTATTTATGTATTTTTATATTAATTGATATATTATTTCAGTATATATATAAACAAATAAATATATATACTGTAAAGTGCAATACTGAATTGATATAAAAAAGTAAATAAACATAATACATGCGTATGCAAATGTATATATAGATATATATACTGTGCATGATGAGATTATGCATCTGTATATGTACTAGATATATATATAGTGCAATAATGTATTGATATAAAAATAAATAATATATAGATATAAAAAAAACTACATATTAAAAGTAATATTATATGTACTGTATATGTGCATATAGTATTTCTTTCATTATTTATTTTTGAACCAATATTATTGAATTTTATATGTCTATATTTGTATATTGATACATTAGAGCATTATGTAGATAGAATTACACATATATATAATATACCGTGTATATATATATATGTTGTACATAATGAGATAATGTATCATTCATATCATTCAATATATGTATATATATATTATTAATTTTATAATAATGCATTATTATAAAATTAATAATAACAATAATAATAATAACTATAATTATTATTTATTTATTTAATTTACTCATTTATATAGCGCCATTAATTCCGCAGCGCTTTACAGACATTATCGTCGCTGTCCCCGATGGGGCTCACAATCTAGATTCCCTATCAGTATGTTTTTGGAATATGGGAGGAATCCGGAGAACCCGGAGGAGGAAACTCATACTATATAAAATATATATTCTTTTGGTATCATTACATAAATATTCATTGCCAACCAACTTTTGTAAATTATCTCAGTAAAAAAAAAAAATGTAGCAAAAAGAAAAAATAGTGGCTTTTATTTTATTCATATCGCAATATTTTAAAAGTAATTTAGTAATGTTTTAAAATGTTACAAAAAGAAAACAAAAAAATAAGATTATGAAAGCCTGAACAAAGCACTCTAAAAAAAAACAACAACCCTGAATTAAATTCTCAGATAGTGTAGTGCTTAAAAACCTATATTTTTTGTTAAAAAATGATAGAAATGACAATAGTGCAAGTATACTGTGTAATATCATTGTTTTTCTAATGCCCTTTGTTGGCGATTTTTGTTGATAATTCGCAGCACAATCTCCTGAACTGTGCGCTCCGGGCCGCACTAAACTAAAGCAGCGTCCTTCTCCTGCTGCCAGGCCGCCATCTTCAGTGCGGGAACGGCGTCATGCGATTTTACAGCGCTCGCCACCCGCGCTGAAGACGGCAGCTAACAGCGACGAGCAGGACGGTGCTTCATTTAGTGCTGAAATGGCAAATAGAGTGAAATAGAAAAAAGTCCTCGCACTACAATCACTGTTTTTGTGAACGAGTAGATAGTATTTTATTGATATGGAATAATGGTCATTATTTTTTTCAAAATATATATGTGTATATTATTTATGTGTATATTAAAAAGTATTAAAAAAGTTGAAATCTTGTTAAACAAAAACCTAAAAACTTCTATTTAACTGTATGCTCATGTCAAACAAAGTTCCTTTGATAATAATAAAAAAATAAACATTTTCCTGCCTGTGTAATTTTCTTACTATCATTACATGCAATAGTAGATCATCATCACGGCATGCATTTCTATATTTATTGTATCGTTATTTTTATTATTTTATTATTATTTTTAGATCTGTTATATTATTAGAAGTTTTTATTGTTTTGTTCTCTTAGATTCAATATTAATTCTATAGTTTGTTTCACCTGTGAGCCTTATTTAAATTTCTATTTTTCTGATTGTCATAAAGTATAAATTTGTATTTAGAGACATTTTCCTCTTTCCACTGATGCTGTAACGACTCTGTTGTCTGGTGTCCCAGGATCAGGAGCTCCTTCACTATCCCTACTGCTAGGGTGGCCCTAGCTCGCCCTGTTACCCGGATTACTTCTGATGGTGAAGATGCCGGGGCCAAGTACCTTGCCTTAGCTCCTGAATCCACTCTAAGTCTGTACCCTTCCCTCCACCCAGGGAAGAGGAGAGTTGTAGTACACCGTAATACACCAACCAGACTAACAAGGTAAAGTGAACAGGGATAAAGAAAATAACCAATCATACAAATATACACACATAAACAACAGAGGAATGCACTGGGGAGTGGAGGATGGGTTTAAACCAAAGTAGGAGAAGAAAGGGAATTATCACACACTCAAAATCTAGCAACAGCCATAGATAAATCCACCAAATGCCTTCTCCATTAACAACCACTAACAACCTTCCGCCATGCAGCATAAGCTAGCTCTGACAATGAGTGCTAGCCAGAGTCCAGATTATATAGGAGTTTGGAGTGGCTAACAGTGCACAGCTGAGAGCCTTAATGTAGGAAAGTTTCCAGGAGCTCTCAACAGAGCAGATTAACCCCTGCCCTTCTAAAAAAAACTTACACTTTTTAATATGAAGGTGAAGTGCTTCTAATCAGTGCAGGAGTAGGAGAAATCAGACGCTGCCGTCTTCTGGCTCCTCTCTGTCGCGGTAAACCTGTGACAGATATCTTTTTAAAGATAAGTTGTTTTACCTACAGTTTCTCCTAAATGATAAATTGTGCTATCCTCTAGCCACAGACTCAACACAGTACCATTGAACAGGTAATATCAGTGTCAGCACAATTAATGGGCACTATTGAGACTGGCATTAATAATAGGCACTGTTATAGCTGGCAATATTTATGAAAACTACTGTTTCTCACTAGTTTTTTCCACTAACACAACTAGCAATATCAATGAGAATTAGTCCTTCCGGCATTACTGATCCGTGCGGCTAAGGACAGGCACTACTAAAGTGCATTACTCCAGCTGGCACTACTATTAGGAGCTACAATGGTTGTTAGCATTAATCCAAACTACTAAAGCCTAAGCTGGTAATATCAATGGGAACAAGTTCTTCCGGCATTACTTATCTGCATTATTACAGCTGGCACTGTTATGTACAGTAGCTACGGTGGCGGACCTCATTAATTCACAGTTTGTAATATAGATGTTGACTCCCCTTTCTGGACCTCCAAGACCGTACAAAGGTATTTTATTTTTAAATCTAACCGAAGGTTGGGTCTATTAACGCGCACGACTCTACGATCCAATCTCTTTGAAAAATACTCCTTATGGCACTACTAAAGGGTTTTCTCGAGCAGGCACTACTGTTACCCATTAATAAAGGTGGTTGCCCAGTTGGGAGCGCCCATAGCTTATCATATTAATGTAATATAGTGGAGATAGCAAAATAATAATAATAACACTACTAATAAGTGCTACTCGGTCAGGCACTACGAATGTGAATGTCGGCACTGTCAAAGGGCATTGGGGTTACTAGGATTGTCACTATTAGTGAAGAGTACCGGAGCTGACACTAGCCCTTGATTTGGCGCTTCTCTGTGGCACTACTATGTACACGATTAGAGCTAGCCTAATGAAAGGAAGATATAATTATTGGCACTGTGAAAAAGTATCACAAAGAATGGCAATATCAGTAGGGACTCTGTTGTGAACGTGTTGGAGACAACTTTGGAGCTGAGGCTCCCTCTGGTGGTTGCTGAGGGTATTGAACCTATGTTGAACAGCAAAAGTCCACCACCTGCAATTGATGAATGGTTATCAGGTGGGACGGACTGGCCTGATGTAAGTGAGCTGACCTCCCATGATCCTCGCCGGTGATCAAATGTTACTTCCTGGTCTTGATTGGAATTCAGCTTGCTTTCTGCTGTCTCCTGCTATCATTCAGATAAGTAACTTTCTGTTTTTTTTTCTGTGGTTTGATTTTCCTTGTTTTTGCTGCCTTGCTTTTTGAGTTCAGCTGGGTCCCCTTGGGGGGTTTGTACTGGTCTCTGTTCTCTTTTTGTATTTGTTCATTTGCTCAGTTCTCGTGATTTTTTACTGCTGGGTAGCTGCGTGTTCACACCAGAGATGATATGTTCACACAAATCTGATATAGGTGGTCGAGACCGTGTGGTCTCAGCATTTTTGGATTCAGAAGTGTTGGAGTTTCTCCTAGGGTTTTTCTGGGTTGCAGACAGTATTCTCTCCTGTGCTGTCCTATCTAGACAGTTTTGGGCCCCAGCGTTTGCTCATTCTATTTTCTGTCTGTGTTCGTGTTTTCATCTTGTCTAACCGCCATTATATGTTTGGGGGCTTCCTATTCTTTTGGGGCTCTACTCCGGGGCAGTTAGCTTTCCTCTTTCCATCTTCAGGGGTAGCTAATCTCTCCGGCTGTGACAAGGCGTCTAGGGCACCGTAGGAACGTCCCACGGCTGCTTCTAGTTGTGCGGTTAGTTTAGGGGTCTGCAACCTATTAGTTCCCAATCTCTCTGGTGTTTGCCTGCCTTTGCGGTTTTTTGCTCCTGCCTCCTCAGCTACCAAAACATAACAGAACTCACTATCAGAGGGGACTCTGCTGTCTGTTATCTCATACTGGCACTACCAATGTGCCTTATTATTACCTGCACTATTAGGGGAGGAACTTATTTTTGGCACTGTTGATGAACATCACTAGGAATAAAAATATCAGTGGGATTATTAGGGCTAACACTATTTATTCACAGCCTGTATACATGTGAGGAATGCCTGTTAGCGAATCCCCACATGTATTCAGGCTGTCTAGCAGCCGAAAATCATGCAGCTGCGGCGACAGAAACTAAATCTCCGAGCACGCCCAAATACTCGGAGATCACCCGAGCGAGCTCGGGAAAACCCGAGCAACGAGTATACTGCTCATCACTAGTTGGTAATATTAATGGGGATTAAAGGGACTAACACTATGCAGTATGCAGGCAGAGAGAACTTTGTTGGCACTGCTAATGGGCACTACCAGAACTGGTACTATTACTATGTATTGTTGGGTACAAAAATGAAAAATTGTACAAGAAACATAGTCAAAAATAATATTGTGTATACTGATGATTAAGCTTTGGTTATACCAAGCTAAAGAGGTAGGTCTGTGCATGAGATAATGGGGAGCATTCAGTCTGAGGGGGGAAACTGAGCTGGATGTAGCGGTGCTGTTCCTGGGAAGATCAATGGCTGATGCTGATGCCCTACCATAAGAAGCATTACTAGTGGCACTACTAGTAACGACAATACTACGGGTATTAGAGCTGGCGTAATTATTTGGATATACTACCATTGACACTCTCAGGGTATGTTCACACAGTGATTTTTTTGCAGCTTTTTTTTCCACTTGAAAAACACAGAGTTCTGGAAGGAAAAAGGCTGCCTACATTACACGCGCCTTTTATGTGTTTTTCATTCATTTTTTTATGCATTTTTGTTGAGATTTTTATGCGTTCAATTGAACGGGTAAAAACTGTTGATGGCCGTATTGGTGAGGACTCTTAGGTGTCACACTATCAGAGGGGACATTGCTGTTTGACATTTCTGGTACTGTCATAATGCTCATTATTAAATAAAGTGGAGGGAATTATTATTGGCACTGTTAATGAGCGTCACAAGGGATGGGAATATTAATGGGATTTACAAGGGCTAACACGTGAGAGGAGTGGGTCGGCAAAATTCAAATTCGCACAGATTTTATCGGGAAATTCGATTTACGGAGGAGAAGTTACTACTTGGACAACTTCTTCTCATACTCTTCGCTTGTCCCCCATAAAATAGTGAAGCTTATACTCACCTCCCATGCTGGCGCCGGTCCCGTGGTGTCGGCACTCGGCCTCCCATGATGATGTTGTGACATGTGACAGCAGCGCCCAATCAGCGTTGGCGCCACTGTCCCTGCCTCCTGTCGAATTGAGCAGGAAGAGGAAATGCAAGATCACCTGCAGCCCGGACTCCCTCTTCATGTCCGATTTGTCAGAATGCGGATACAGTGACGGTAGAGCTGATTGGGCGCTACTGACCTCTCCGCTCCGCTCCATCAGCCGTCCGGTGCTCACCAAGTCTTCTGACCATCGCTGCTTGTGTTGAAATTCCTGCAAATGCGCAGAATCCTCCTGGTAGAAGCGGCGATCTGAAGATGCGGTGAGGTCCGGACGGGGATGGTGGAAGAGGTGAACGGACAGATGAGGTGAGTATACAAATTTTTTTAGTTTTTGAGATTTTGATGGCTCTGTACAGTTCAGAAAAAATGGCGACCAGTATCTGCCATTTTCTAAATTTGCGAGAATTACTAAAAATTTCCGCATTTTGGCGACAGGAGTTTCTTGTAAAATCCGTGTAGAGTTAATTTCCTCTTGAATTCCTTCGCTCATCTCTCGCGAACACTATTTTTTCGGACTATTCAGGCAGGGGGAATTTCCAGCAAGACTAGGAACGGTAGTATTATTGTGCACAGTGCGGTATAAAAGGAAAAATGTACAAAACACAAGTCCAAAATGTGGTGAATACTGATGATAAAGCTGCGATAATATAGAATAGCAGAAGTAGAGATGTGCATGAGATAATGGAGAGCATCCAGGGGGAGGGGGAGCTCGGCTACAATAATGGCGCTGGGAAGATCAATGGCCGATGCCGATGACCTGCAAACCATTGAACATAATGCGCTCCGTCCCGCTGTCCTCGATGTTGTGGAGGTCGTAGATGCCGCCGTCTTCATATTCTCCTGTTTGCGAGTTCAACTGTCTCCAGATCAAAGAGTCCGGCCTGTCTTCATTGTCAGGGTGAGTGACAGGCGGGCGATGGGTAATTCCAATGATGAACCCTCAATGTAAAAATAATGATACCTCTCCTCTGCTGGGATCGGTGAAATCAAAGTAATAGTTTAGAACAACTTAATTTCCTCCTTTAGGGAGAAGTCCTGCTCAAACCCATCAGAACTTAAGAGGATTTTCTTTCCTAATAGCTTCCTGTTTAACCCTTTCATTTCTCTCTTTATGGATGTTTTGTCTTACTGTTCCTCGAATAATTACAACAGTATTGGACAAAAAAAGAACATTCTGCATTCCAGGAATTATCCGGAATAACAGGGAGGATTGTTGGGTAGAGATTCCGCGGATCCGTTACATCGTGCCGGAGGTTTCTCCATCTTTTAGATATTTTATGTCGTCTTTCCCTTACAAGATAGAAACAATATCATACACAGGACAAGATACAATATCAACTCCTGCATCTCCGCATATTTATCTGTTATTGATCATTGTGTCTAGTGACAATCGACATCTCATCTGTCTACAGGGTCTACGTCATGTGTGTATGTAATCCAGCTAGTAAAGAAGTCACAGCACTGCAAAGGGCAAGAGTATCCCCAATATCTGTCATCTATCTGCTATCACATCTCTATTATCTTTATGTTACATTATCTATTTATCTATCACTGTAGGAGGGAATAGGATCTATCTATTATCTATCTATTATATATCTATTATCTATCTGTCATTTATCTATCTATTATCTATCTATCTATTATCTACTATCTATCTATCTATCTATCTAATATCTAACCATTATCTATCATTTATCTATCTATTATCTACAGTACAGACCAAAAGTTTGGACACACCTTCTCATTCAAAGATTTTTCTGTATTTTCATGACTATGAAAATTGTAGAATCACACTGAAGGCATCAAAACTATGAATTAACACATGTGGAATTATACATTACACTTTACAAAAAAGTGTGAAACAACTGAAAATATGTCTTATATTCTAGGTTCCTCAAAGTAGCCACCTTTTGCTTTGATTACTGCTTTGCACGCAGAAAAGGTGAACGGATGGACTCTACATGCCTGGTTCCCACCGTGAAGCATGGAGGAGGTGGTGTGATGGTGTGGGGGTGCTTTGCTGGTGACACTGTTGGGGATTTATTCAAAATTGAAGCGGTGAGCGGTCCAGCTCACCCCAAACCATCTTGATTGGGTTCAGGTCTGGTGACTGTGGAGGCCAGGTCATCTGGCGCAGCACCCCAACACTCTCCTTCTTGGTCAAATAGCCCTTACACAGCCTGGAGGTGTTTGGAGTCATTGTCCTGTTGAAAAATAAATGATGGTCCAACTAAACGCAAACCGGATGGAATAGCATGCGCTGCAAGATGCTGTGGTAGCCATGCTGGTTCAGTATGCCTTCGATTTTGAATAAATTCCCAACAGTGTTACCAGCAAAGCACCCCCACACCATCACACCACCTCCTCCATGCTTCACGGTGGGAACCAGGCATGTAGAGTCCATCCGTTCACCTTTTCTGCGTGCAAAGCAGTAATCAAAGCAAAAGGTGGCTACTGTGAAGAACCTAGAATATAAGACATATTTTCAGTTGTTTCACACTTTTTTGTAAAGTGTAATGTATAATTCCACATGTGTTAATTCATAGTTTTGATGCCTTCAGTGTGATTCTACAATTTTCATAGTCATGAAAATACAGAAAAATCATTGAGTGAGAAGGTGTGTCCAAACTTTTGGTCTGTACTGTATATATTATCTATCTATTATCTACCCATTATCTATCTATCTATCTATCTATCTATCTATCTATCTATCTATCTTATTATCTGTCATCTATTTATCTATTATCTATCTATCTCTATCTATTATCTATTATCTATCTATCTCTATCTATTATCTATCTATCTATCTATCTATCTATTATCTATCTATCTAGTCCTAATTGCCCTGCCTCCCCAAGAAAAAAATTAAAATAATAATATTTGGCGAGGTCACAGAAGAGCATATTTCACAACTTTGCAGTCCTTGAAAAGTAATCTTGCCCCTATTGAAGTCCCTTAGTGTTCCCTCTCACCAAGAGACCCCTAACATGACCCTATAAAGTATAATGCCAACAAATGTGCCCCTCAAACACATTAAGATACCCCTATAGTGAATTCCTCCACAGAACCCTCTACATGTACAGTATCCAGTATCCATATACAGTGACCCGAACACAGTATGGTGACCTCCTCAGTCCCCCCCACACAGTATGATGGCCCCCATAGTCCCCCACACACAGTATGATGGCCCCCATAGTCCCCCACACACAGTATGATGGCCCCCATAGTCCCCCACACACAGTATGATGGCACCCATAGTCCCCCACACACAGTATGATGGCCCCCATAGTCCTCCACACACAGTATGATGGCCCCCATAGTCCCCCACACACAGTATGATGGCCCCCATAGTTCCCCACACACAGTATGATGGCCCCCATAGTCCCCCACACACAGTATGATGGCCCCCATAGTCTTCCACACACAGTATGATGGCACCAACACAGGCCTCTGCACAATATGATATCCAAACACAGCCCTCCACACTATATAATGGCCACCAGTAGCTCTCCAAACAGTATAATGTCCCCCACATAGCCCTCCAGACAATATGATGGCCCTCCAGACAGTATAATTGCCCTCGCACATGGTAGGTGGCCACGTCGGGGCTTACGTCTGAACCTTTCCTCAAAATAGGATCGTATGCGCCGACGGGGCCATATACTAAAATGGTGCTGGCAGAGGGAACGTTCACACTGTCATGCATCATTTTCTGGTGTATACGCCTACTGGAAGCAGTCTACCATCTCTGGATGTCTGCCTCCAGGAGACGTATATGCACGAAAATTGTGCACGACGGAGCGGACGTTCGCTCTGCCGGCACCATTATAGTCTATGGCCTCATACGTCCAAATGCCATTTTGCCGGGGGGGGGGTTCGGACGTAAGCCCCAACGGGACCCATGAACATGCAGAAAATCGCAATGTGAACGCACCCTAAGCCTTTCACATATGAATAAACATTGGTCTATCCGATTTTCTAGACTGTCAGATGCCAGATTGGTGCTGGTTTCCAAGTAGTAGAAGGTTTTTTTCTGGCTTTCTGCACACCATAAATCAGACACAATGCGACATGTGACACATCCAGGTCTGCTATATCTCAGCATCCTCGCGTGTACTATATCTTTCATTCCATCGTGTGGGACGCCACTAATTACAGCCGAATAATCAGCAGGATCACGGTCCTGTTTGTTGGCATTCCTTCATGGGATCAGCGCGGCGGATGACGAGCTCGCACAGGACTGCTGACAGGTGGTTATTGTGACACAGGTGAAGGAAGAATTCCAGATCCGGAGAAAGGGAATAAACGAGTGAACGCCGGTGATCTTCCATTATTATAGTCTCACTATTTAACTGGTATATTGTTTATGTAACACGTCATACTATATACTATTCTCCGTTTTCTGCCTGGTGCGTGTGGGCTGTCATGTGGATGTTTCCACCCCTGCGATGCCTTTCCCTTGCACATTAATCCTGACAGGACCGGCTTCTTAATGGAGGCCCACGGGCAGCAGAGTCCCAGTTTGGCCTCTCTTTTCAATTTTTTCTCTCTGCCTCCAAAACGATATCTTTTGTTATATTTCAGGTCAGGGTTTGTGTTTATGCGATAAGAGCTGTATTTTTTTATAGTGACCATTACGATTTTATTTTTCGCAGTTCGCATATTATTCTGTTTTATTAGTTATTCACGTGACCAAATACCAAATGTGTTCATTAAAAAAAATTGTTTTAATTGTATTTATGTTCTAGGGGTACAAAAGGTAAACAGTAAACTTTAATGCTTTTCTTATTTTGAAATTTGTTTTATTTTTTACATTTTTTTCTTGGTTCATCTAGGGGACTTGAACTTTCAATCACTTGGTTGCTTGTACTATTACTGCAGTACATGACTTCTATGGTGCACAGGTAGACGAGAATGGCAGACTCAGGCCCCCTGGTTGTTATGACATGCCATCAACACCCTACAATTAGGGAAGTGAGGGATCGATAGGTGTCAGAAGAGACACCTTCCCTCATTTTCCAACTTCTACAATGCAGTTTTCTTAAACTGTTGTGATCAGAGACTTCTACTGAACTCAATGGAAAATGGGCGTTTGGACAGGAACTATCTCTCCGGGAGCAATGAGGCATAGGATCCCCTCATTCTAGGGTCCCCACCAATTATTCTTTTATGAGATACCTGAAAAAGCCTAACGTAGAGGACTTTGCTTCATCAGATGATTTCCCGGGTCGTTGCCCAACTGCTTCCCATCACTGGAAACTGCCAGGACCCAGGAACGGTAGGATGGAAGACATAGTCAAGAACACACCTACTAGAAGATGGACCAAAACTGGAACCAAAGGAGACGTAGTAGTTGAAGGTGGTTGGTATGACCATTCTTGGGACACAGTGATGTAACCACCCCTTTATGAGATCATTTGGTCAAGGCAATGGCAGCATTTTAGCATCTAAGGTATATGAGAATCTTCAGGAGGCACGGGTGGCTCCTTGGTTCCTATAATGTAGCATATCTAGGCAAGGCCTACAATTAGGGCAAAAGGTTTAAAAAATTCCAAGATTCCATTTTTCCAGTCTTCAAAACCTGGATAGATTGGGATGGTTACTATGTACGTCGTAGGTCATTAGTCATGGCTTCATTAATAAGCTGGATCACGGTCGACAGGTTTCATGTGAGGTTCTTACTCAACATCTAAAGATTGCAATGAAGACTCTGGATTTCACATTCCACAAGTTTCCAGTCAATGACAAGATCTGTAATTAAGAATGCAAATGTCATTCATCAGTGGTTACATGGAATATTCCACTGGATGATCCGGTATTCCTCTGTAGAGATGAGTCTGGGTTTTTCTCCGCATGTTTCCAGTGAAACTATATTGAATCAGATAAAAAATGCTCGTTATCTGCAGACGTTAGTGATATCAACTACTATTTATGTTTACAGCTCTCACGCAAAGCGATGTGTATCTCTGGCAACAGACTGCAAAAAAACCTAGTTCTATAGTCATACGCTCTGGACACGAAGGACACGAGGGAATCAAATAAATTTTACAAAATTCTTCGGACAAGACAAATTCATACAATTTGTAATTTGATTTGTGTGAATCACCAGAAAAATGCACACCCCACACCATGTGACAAGAAGTAAAAAAATGAATCAGTCTGAGAAGGAGTAAACTTTGCCATATTGTCTTCCAGCTATCACATGGTATATTGCAGCCAATCAGTAGGAACTATTGCAGCTTGTGTGAAAGTTGAGGCAGGGAATGCAGCAGCCATTTTATGGTGATTTGGGATAGTAAGTGGCCTTCACATATTACAGTTCAGCAATAGCTATAGGGAAAGAAAGCCATAAAACATTGGACAAGTGCTCTAGACAGTAATGTGCTGTACTTCTGAGGCAGTGAAGAAGATACGAGTTGTAATCTACAAATAAAAAATGGAGAGAGATAAAAGAGGTGGCAACAGTTGTGTCACACTCAATATGTGATCAGTGCTACAGTCAAGCTGGCATCTGTCCAGCTGCACTTCAATTATACATTTTTTTGTTATTTTTCGTGCACATGCACAAGAAAGCAATAGCAAGACAACACAATATTTCCTAAAGAAAAAAATCTAAATTCAGTGTATATCAGTGAAAGTGAGAGAATATTTATTGTTCAATCCCTTTTGGGAAGAAGGAAATAAGTGCGTTAAAAAATACAAAAGAAAAATAACCAAAAATCAGATATTTAATTGCGCCTGTCAACATCACAAAGATCTCTTTTCATAGTCATATTTGACATCTGTACATGCTACACAAATACTGTGGCCTGCAGCTGCTGAATTTGGCTTTTTGGACATATACCTACCTACACAGCATTTCTTGTTCAGTCCTTTTAGGGAAGAGGGGGCAAGAATTGTGTTAAAAATAATTGTTAAAAAACAAATCCAGACATTTAACCGTGATCGTAATTTTTTTTTGCATGCTTGTTTTACTTGTCAAATTTGATAGCTACGGTATACAAGATGCACCTATACTGTGATCTGCTGTCGTTGCTGGACGTACTTATCTAGCATTTCTTTTTCAGTTCTTTTTCAGAAGGGGGGAATAATTAGGGTTGAAAACATTGACAAATGTTAACCCCTTTATGACCTTAAACATATCCATATGGCCGGGTGGCCTGATACTTACCGACCTGGGACGTTGTAGCGCCCGTGTGTCGACCCGCCACCACAATTGTGGGTTACCAGGGCAATGGGGTACTCAGAGCCGAGCCCGTAGAAGTCTATGGGGATTTTGTCACAGGTAGCTGTGGCTCGGTCTGTGGCCCTGGCGGTCTGGCGTATGTTGGGGGAATATTTACAGGGGATTGATTTATATACAGTTCGTGACGCCACCTGTAGTCTTCTGGTAATATGTACCAGCGCTGCTGTAGATCTCTGAGGGGATGGTGATGCAGCTAGATGTCGGGTCCCCTACAGGTGGGACTGGTCCCTCAAAGTCTATGGGATTTGTGAAGTCGGGTGCAGATAAAGAACACAGTCTCACACGGTCAGCGTCTTTCCATACCTTTACTTGTAAGATGTTCAGGCAGGTCCCAGGGAGGCTGATCCAAGGAGAGTGTATCTTGAGACAGCAGCTGGACAAGTTAGGGGCCTCCTTTACTTCCAATACAACGAGTACAACCAGCCTGAAGCGTAGTTCCCTCAAAATCTCCAGCTAATCTATAGCTGTACCGCCCAGTCAGCTTTGTGTTAGGAGCCTTCCTGCGAAGAAGCTGAATTCTTATCTTGTCGTGCACTGACTCAAAGTCTTCACTCCCCCTGACCCCAGTTACGTACTGACTATAAGGGGCTTGTTTGCCGAGACCTAAGGTCCGGTAAATTCCTGGTTTTCTTATCACTATGCTTGAAACAGTAGTGATCCTTCGGTCCCCAGTGACCGGTAGCAATGTGCAGAACTTCTTCAATCCGTAAGCACTATTCCAATAAACCACTGTGCCTTTCGCCTTGTCCACGCTGGTAACATAAGCACTCAAACTAGCCAAGGGTCGAGCAGTCACTTCTTTCTTTTCCTTCACTTCAAAGTTAGTTACAGATGCTCAGTTATCAATAGGCAGGAGCACGTCTCTGAACCTTATACCGTCCTTTAGACAGGATGCTGAAGACTTTCTGCACTAAACTTCTTCTTTCCTTCCAGTGTATGCTGATGAAGTACAGCTCTGACTAGGCTAAGGTGAATTACACCACCTATACTAGACTCCACTTTCCAAAGCTGGTGATAGAGCAATCTGGACTGCTTCCTCCCTCCAGACGTCTTCTCTCTCTGAAGTCAGGAACTAAACTCCAGACGTCTTCACTGTCCGAAGACAGGAACTAGACTCACTAAATCACTCCAACACATACCTTGACCACTCCCTCACGAGTAAACTCCACTACCCTAAGGGTGTGTCTAGTATATGTTGAGTGAATGAATATTTAGCATTAAACTGCTGTCTCGCCACACACTCTCCAGGTACTGCGTGTGCCTACCACCAGGGCTACACATTCCCCCATGGTAAAAGACAGCACTCCCGGGCTGTAAAATACAAAAGAGACATTTTTGTTTATGCATGAAAACATTAAACAATTAACATTGGTTCGTCCCATCCGGGAGGTGAGGATATCTTGAACGTTGCAAACATTATAGAAATACAAAAAGTATTAAATAGCATTCAATAAATATACAATATACTTGTGAAGGACCCGCACCAAACCTTCAACGTAGGTCCTGGGTGGGCTGCAGGACATCCGATGCAGACCTCACTCAGTGCCACACCACACGGGTTTTGTTTTCAGAGGTAGTTGTACTGGTTTATGTAAAACCAAAATAAGGCACCGAAGCGCAACTATGTACAAATAAGTTCTGGGTTGGCACAGTCCTCAACCTCTAAGTCCAATGTAAAACCAAAGACATATTATATAATATCACATAATACTAAAGTGCAAAAACTTTTTCTGGTTACTGTTTACTGTTTACCCAGCCGGGCATTCTACGGTTAGCAAAATATATATGCATTATATATATATACTCTTCAACTGGTGCTAAACTTTATAAAACATTTCTCAAACTTTCTACTTATGGTAGATCCTATAGGGATCTCACCAATTCTTCTTTCTATCTATTCATTTTCAATTACACTTTCTAATACATTTTCCACCCCGGGGGCTGGAACAATGCAATGGGCCCTAGATCCCAGGACTAGCAATCATGCGCTGCGATTAGGGTCTGGGTCGCCACAGTTCTTGTGCGAACCTCTAGGGGCGCAACGGGTACATTCTCTTCACGTGACACCGATTGCGTTTCAATCACAGTTAACGATATGGACCGTGTCATGGATTGCGATTGAGACTGGGTCGCATGTTGCGATGAAGATATGACTTTCTTTTGCGATGAACTCTGGGTCGCTAGTTGCGATGAATTTGCAGGGGGCGATGCTGGGGCACGGCCAGTTACTGCTTGATCTAGAGACGGGGACGCTGCAGTCATAGTGACGGTACCTGCGTCTGGGACGGGGTCACGGACGATGGTGACGTTAAGGGCATACCATCCCTTCATTCCCCAGTGCCGCGTATATGTGACGATGTCTCCATTTACTAAGTCCCTCCCGGGATGGCCTTGCGGTAGGTGAGATTCTACGTCACGCCTGCTGACAAAGACCCCTGGGTAGAGGCCCGGTTCACGGATAAAGCCCCAGCCCTTCCGGAGCTGGAACTCAGTCACACACCCCTGCCGCCGCGGTTCCCTCAGGGTACCTTTATCTCTCCGGACACTCTCTTTGTCCGCGATCAGCTCTGCATATTGTCGCTGACGGTTCCGCTGAGTTTCCCGCTCTTCCTCCTGCTGGCGTTTCTTCTTCTCCTCACGACTCTGCCATTCCTGTTCCCACTGGGCGGTATAGGCGACGTCATCCAGGCGCGCCATCTCGTCCCAGTCCACATCTGGTAGTGACGGACAGGACCCCTCCGGTGTCCCTGCCGGGGACCGATCATCTGCTGCGGCCTCTTGGCCGGGCGGGCGTTCCGGGATTGGCTGTACCTCCTCAACCTCCTTCGCTTCCACCGCTTCACCGGTGGGATCGGGATCGGTACTTTCGGGGCAGCCTCCGGTTGCTCCTTCGCCTTGGGCAGCAGACTCTTCGGTATCTGGAATCGTGGGGGGTCGTTGAGGGGAGAGATCACCGTGTCCCACAGCCTCCGCTGCTCCAGGGTACGCCGGCGTCTCTCGATCTCTTCAAATCCAGGTTGGTGCTGGACCATCTTCTTCAGGCGTGCATTTTCTTCTTGAATCTCTAGCAACGCCTGCTGCAGGTGCAGGACCACGGATAACTCCTGTGCTGGTGGCAGCTTGGCTGGGGCACGGGGCCTGCCTTCCTCCGCTTCCCTGCTCGGCTGCACACGTCCTGCTTCCATGATGTTCCAGAAGATTCTCTCTTCTTTCTGCGGAGACATCCGGTCTCTTCCGTGGAGGTGGGGTTTGCGTCTCCTCCTCCTCGCAGGGAAGGTGAAAAGGAGGCGGACCTCCTTTGCTGTAGGGCAGGATCGCATGTTGTAATAGCACTTTGAGAGGGCAGGCATTTTCTTCGCGCCACAGGGGGGTAGACGCCCACGAAGGTACGCCCACCTTCTTCTCCAGCGCCTGAGGGCGCGAATATGGCGACAAAAATGGCGATTTTGGCGCCAAAAGTGCAAACAGTCCTTTTTTTCACAAAAACAATTCCTTAGGCACACAGGGCTCGCAATTCTGCGAGTTTCGCATCCTGTTCGTGACGCCAAAGTTGTGTCGACCCGCCACCACAATTGTGGGTTACCAGGGCAATGGGGTACTCAGAGCCGAGCCCGTAGAAGTCTATGGGGATTTTGTCACAGGTAGCTGTGGCTCGGTCTGTGGCCCTGGCGGTCTGGCGTATGTTGGGGGAATATTTACAGGGGATTGATTTATATACAGTTCGTGACGCCACCTGTAGTCTTCTGGTAATATGTACCAGCGCTGCTGTAGATCTCTGAGGGGATGGTGATGCAGCTAGATGTCGGGTCCCCTACAGGTGGGACTGGTCCCTCAAAGTCTATGGGATTTGTGAAGTCGGGTGCAGATAAAGAACACAGTCTCACACGGTCAGCGTCTTTCCATACCTTTACTTGTAAGATGTTCAGGCAGGTCCCAGGGAGGCTGATCCAAGGAGAGTGTATCTTGAGACAGCAGCTGGACAAGTTAGGGGCCTCCTTTACTTCCAATACAACGAGTACAACCAGCCTGAAGCGTAGTTCCCTCAAAATCTCCAGCTAATCTATAGCTGTACCGCCCAGTCAGCTTTGTGTTAGGAGCCTTCCTGCGAAGAAGCTGAATTCTTATCTTGTCGTGCACTGACTCAAAGTCTTCACTCCCCCTGACCCCAGTTACGTACTGACTATAAGGGGCTTGTTTGCCGCGACCTAAGGTCCGGTAAATTCCTGGTTTTCTTATCACTATGCTTGAAACAGTAGTGATCCTTCGGTCCCCAGTGACCGGTAGCAATGTGCAGAACTTCTTCAATCCGTAAGCACTATTCCAATAAACCACTGTGCCTTTCGCCTTGTCCACGCTGGTAACATAAGCACTCAAACTAGCCAAGGGTCGAGCAGTCACTTCTTTCTTTTCCTTCACTTCAAAGTTAGTTACAGATGCTCAGTTATCAATAGGCAGGAGCACGTCTCTGAACCTTATACCGTCCTTTAGACAGGATGCTGAAGACTTTCTGCACTAAACTTCTTCTTTCCTTCCAGTGTATGCTGATGAAGTACAGCTCTGACTAGGCTAAGGTGAATTACACCACCTATACTAGACTCCACTTTCCAAAGCTGGTGATAGAGCAATCTGGACTGCTTCCTCCCTCCAGACGTCTTCTCTCTCTGAAGTCAGGAACTAAACTCCAGACGTCTTCACTGTCCGAAGACAGGAACTAGACTCACTAAATCACTCCAACACATACCTTGACCACTCCCTCACGAGTAAACTCCACTACCCTAAGGGTGTGTCTAGTATATGTTGAGTGAATGAATATTTAGCATTAAACTGCTGTCTCGCCACACACTCTCCAGGGTACTGCGTGTGCCTACCACCAGGGCTACACACCCGCGTCCCTGCCTGCTGCCAGACAGGGACGTCGTCTCCTCACCTGCGCTCAGCGTCCTCAGTGCTCCCAGACTCCTCTGCGCCTCTGGCATCCTCGGCGTCCTCCTTCCGCCCTGCTGGTCCCGCGCGCTCCTTCCCTGCTGCTGGCCTTAGGGCGCGCGCCCGCACCCTCCCCCGCTCTTAAAGGAGCCGCGCGCATTTTCCAAATTAGTCTCCAGCCAATGCTGGTGGACTCCACCCTATATTAAGGGCTTCCTCCTTAATGGAGGTTCCCGAGCAATGTTGTTTCTGTGCAGTCTAACTCTGCTTCAGCCATCAGCTCCTGTTTCCAGTTGCCTGCCTGTTACCTGTCTGTTTGCCTGTCGGCCATTTGACTGCAGCTCTATCCAGAGGTTCGGACATCTTCAGCAGAGATCCCCGGTTGTTGCCTGCTCACCTGGGAGCGATCATCTGCCATCCGACTGCAGCTCTATCCAGAGGTTCGGACATCATCTGCGGAGATCCCCGGCTATTGCTGAGACTCTTGCCTGCTCACCTGGAGCGATCATCTGCCATCCGACTGCAGCTCTATCTAGAGGTTCGGACATCATCAGCAGAGATCCCCGGCTATTCCAGAGACTCTTGCCTGCTCACCTGGGAGCGATCATCTGCCATCCGACTGCAGCCTACCAGGAGGCTCCACCAGCTCAGGTCGTATATGCCTGTTTGTCTAGAGACTGCCTTGGTCACTTACCATGACAAACCTGCCTGTCCAGAGACTACCCTGGTCACTTGTCGTGACAAACCTGCCTGTCCAGAGACTGCCCTGGTCACTTGCCGTGACAACCTGCCTGTCCAGAGACTGCCCTGGTCACTTGCCGTGACAAACCTGCCTGCCCAGAGACTGCCCTGGTCACTAGCCGTGACAACCTGCCTGTCCAGAGACTGCCCTGGTCACTTGCCGTGACAACCTGCCTGTCCAGAGACTGACCTGGTCACTTGCCGTGACAACCTGCCTGTCCAGAGACTGCCCTGGTCACTTGCTGTGACAACCTGCCTGCCCAGAGACTGCCCAGGTCACTTGCGTGACAACCTGCCTGTCCAGAGACTTCCTTGGTCACTTATTGTGACAACCTGCCTGTCCAGAGACTGCCTGGCTAATTGCCGTGATTCCCTGTCCTATTCCCGGATGCCACCCGCTCTCTTGCAAGTAAATTGTCTTGTATAATAAAGCTTAGTGGTTCCACCAACCAGACCCGTTTCCGTCAGTGGTTCCACCTACCAGACCCGTTACAGTTTGCTCGGGCCATGGAACCCGGTGGCACCCAAACCCCTTCACTTCCGGAACTGTGTCATGAGCTGTCTCGCCAGAGGTCTCAACAGGAGGCTATCCTGGGTCACCTGCGGAACGTCAATTCCCGCTTGAACACTCTGAATCCATCACCAGCAACCACCGCTGGAGCCATGACTCATAATCCGGCAGCCCCGCTGACTCCCAATTCCGTGGTTTCCATTCCCGGTCCCCGACTTTCAGCTCCTCCTAGGTATGGAGGCGACCCTGTTATGGCTCGGGGTTTCATTAACCAGTGCACCCTGCATTTCGAAATCCTGGCACACCAGTTTAATTCTGACCGGGCCAAAATTGCCTTCATCATGTCCCATCTCACCGGAGAGGCTCTGGCCTGGCTTAATCCTCTCTGGAGAGAGAAGATCCTCTGGTGTCAGACCTGCCTGCTTTTCTCTCGGCCTTCCGGAGGGTATTCGACGAACCTGGACGGAAGACCTCCTCTGCATCATCTCTGTTGCGTCTCCGTCAGGGAAGTCTCACCGTTGGTCAATATGCCATACGGTTCCGTACTCTAGCCTCAGAACTGGCTTGGGACAATGAAGCTCTAATTTCGGTCTTCTGGGAGGGTCTGTCCGGCCGTATTAAAGACAAACTTGCCGGTCGGGACATTCCAACCTCGCTTGATGATTTAATAAATCTTGCCAATCGGATTGATCTACGGTTCCAGGAACGAGCCAAAGAGGTCACTCGTGAAAAAGACTTTCCTCATTTAACCCCTTCCGTTTCTCCCCAGGTGCACACTGCTGAGCCTATGGAGGTCGACCAGACCAAGATGGTCAAAGCCCGTCAGGACTCACGCCGTGCCGAGAAAAGTTGCTTCTACTGCGGCAGTAAGGAGCACTGGATCCGAACCTGTCCGGAGAAGTCGGGAAACGCCTGTGTCTAGGTTCGCTCGGAGAGGTCAATCTAGACAAAAATAAATCCTCTTCATCTCTGCTGCTCTCGGTCTCAATTCTTCTCGTAAGAACCGTTACTTCGAGATGGCCCAACTTGATTCTGGAGCAGCTGGGAATCTCGTGTCACAGGCTCTAGTAGAGAAGTATCGCATTCCCACCAAACCTCTTGTTGAACCAGTATCTGTTGCTGCTGTGGATGGGGGTCTCCTACCTCGTCCCATCCGACTTATCACCGAAGCCATAACCCTGCAGGTGGGAATGTTGCATTCTGAGAGCATCTCATTTCATGTTCTGCCTGGACTCTCTCATGCTTTCTTACTAGGTCTGCCTTGGCTCCAAAAGCATGCACCTGTGCTTGACTGGCAGAATGGAGAGATTCTTCGCTGGGGACAGGACTGTCATCAAACATGTCTGGTGCCTGTTCATCCCGTCTGTCCTTCTCCTACTCCTGCTAATCTACCAGGACTCCCGATTCCATATTGGTCATTTGCTGATGTCTTCAATAAAAAGGAAGCAGAGACATTACCCCCGCATAGACCATATGATTGCCCGATCGACCTGCTACCCGGTACCACGCCTCCCCGTGGGCGTATTTACCCGTTGTCCGCTGCTGAGACCAGGTCGATGTCCGAATATATCGAGGAGAACTTAGCAAAAGGATTCATCCGGAAATCTACCTCCCCAGCGGGAGCAGGTTTCTTCTTCGTAAAAAAGAAGGACGGATCTCTCCGTCCCTGTATTGACTACAGAGGCCTAAATTTGATCACGGTGAAGAATAAGTACCCTCTTCCGCTCATTCCAGAATTGTTTGATCGTCTTAGAGGGCTAGAGTCTTCACCAAACTAGATCTTCGTGGAGCATACAACCTGGTTCGTATCCGTCGAGGAGATGAATGGAAGACGGCATTCAACACCCGGGACGGCCACTACGAGTACTTGGTGATGCCCTTTGGTCTCTGTAATGCTCCAGCAGTCTTTCAGGAGTTGGTCAATGACATCTTCCGGGACCTCCTCTACTCCTGCGTTGTGGTGTACCTTGACGACATCTTGGTCTTCTCTCCGGATCTTCAGTCTCACCGGAGGGATGTTCGTCAGGTTCTGCTCAGGCTCAGGCAGAATCACCTCTTCGCCAAATATGAGAAGTGCCTCTTTGAGCAGACATCGCTTCCGTTTCTGGGCTACATCATTTCTCAGACAGGCCTACGAATGGATCCGGAGAAATTGTCTGCCATCGAGAAGTGGCCCCGACCGGAGGGTTGAAGGCCATTCAGCGGTTCCTGGGATTTGCCAACTATTACCGTCTCTTCATACCGCACTTCTCTTCCAGGACTGCGCCAATCTCCGCGCTCACCCGCAAGGATGCTAACCCCAAACAGTGGACGCCCGAAGCAGAGGAGGCCTTCCTTTCTCTAAAACAGGCCTTCTCTTCCGCTCCAGTGCTGCATCGCCCGGATGGCAACAAGCAGTTCTTCCTGGAGGTGGACGCTTCCTCTGCTGGAGCCGGAGCGGTACTTACCCAAAAAGCTTCATCCGGGAGGATGGTATCCTGCGGTTTCTTCTCCAAACTCTTCTCCTCCTCCGAGCGCAACTACTCCATAGGAGACCGAGAGTTATTGGCCATCAAGTTGGCATTGGAGGAGTGGCGTTACCTACTCGAAGGGGCTCTTCATCCGGTAATCATTTACACGGACCACAAGAATCTGGCATACCTCCAGCATGCCCAGAGACTTAACCCTCGCCAAGCCCGTGGTCCTTGTTTTTTGCCCGCTTCGATTTTCTTTTGCATTTTCGCCCAGCTGACAAAAACATCAAGGCGGATGCCTTGTCTCGGTCTTTCTGGTGTCGGATCTCGAGGAGGAACCTAAGCATATCATCGATCCCGCCAGAGTGATGCAGGTGGCTCCCGTGAGTTTAAATCGTCTCCCTCCTGGTAAGACGTTCGTATCAGAAACTGATCGGAAGAGAATCCTACATTGGGGTCATTCATCTAAACTCGCTGGCCACGCTGGTCAAAAAAAGACCCTCCAACTCATTACCCGGCATTATTGGTGGCCTACCCTGCACAAAGACGTAATAGACTTTGTTTCTGCCTGTGTTTCCTGTGCCCGCAACAAAGTTCCGAGACACCTGCCTGCCGGCCGTCTTCTTCCGCTTCCTGTACCCGCTGCTCCCTGGCAACATATAGCCATGGACTTCATTACTGATCTTCCCGTCTCTGCTGGTTGTACAGTCATTTGGGTGGTCGCTGACCGCTTTTCCAAGATGGCTCACTTCATTCCTCTGCCAGGTCTTCCGTCTGCATCCGAGTTGGCTAAAGACTTTATCCGCCACATCTTCCGTCTTCATGGTCTGCCTCGTCACATTGTGTCGGATCGTGGGGTTCAGTTCACCTCACGTTTCTGGAGAGCAACTTGTAAGTTGCTAGACGTCACCCTGGATTTTTCCTCCGCTTACCACCCACAGTCCAATGGACAAGTTGAACGAATAAATCAGAATTTGACCAGTTATCTTCGACACTTCGTTAATGCCCACCATTCTGACTGGGTGGAGCTCCTGCCTTGGGCCGAATTCTCCTACAATAATCATGAGAGCGAATCTTCCACCAAGTCTCCGTTTTTTGTAGTCTTCGGTCAACACCCTCGGATCCCTGTCCCTGTTTCCATCTCTGTGGACAATCCAGCTGCGGAATCTCTGGTTAGAGAATTCTCCTCCATCTGGGAGAGTACCCGGTCCGCACTCATTCAGTCATCCGAGCGCATGAAAAGACATGCTGACAAAAAACGTCTGGATCCTCCTCAATTCCGTCCTGGGGACAAAGTCTGGCTTTCGTCCAAATATGTTCGACTCAAAATTCCGTCCTACAAGTTAGGTCCTCGGTTCATCGGTCCTTTTGAGATCATCAGTCAGATCAACCCGGTGTCCTATAAATTGAAACTCCCGGTCAATTTGCGAATTCCTAATTCTTTTCATGTATCTCTCCTCAAACCTGTGGTTCTTAACTCTTTTTTTAAGTCTACAGGTACACCTCCTGCTCCAGTGGCTGCTGATGATGAATTTGAGGTAGAGAACATTCTGGCCACAAAAAGGGTAGGAAAAAAGACTTATTTTTTGGTGGATTGGAAGGGGTTTGGTCCTGAGGAGAGAACCTGGGAACCTCGGGAGAACATCCATGCCCCTCTCATCCTAGCTAAATTTTTTTCTGGCCTAAAAAGGGGGGGGCCTAGAGGGGGGGGTACTGTAGCGCCCGCGTCCCTGCCTGCTGCCAGACAGGGACGTCGCTCTCCTCACCTGCGCTCAGCGTCCTCAGTGCTCCCAGCCTCCTCTGCGCCTCTGGCATCCTCGGCGTCCTCCTTCCGCCCTGCTGGTCCCGCGCGCTCCTTCCCTGCTGCTGGCCTTAGGGCGCGCGCCCGCACCCTCCTCCGCTCTTAAAGGAGCCGCGCGCATTTTCCAAATTAGTCTCCAGCCAATGCTGGTGGACTCCACCCTATATTAAGGGCTTCCTCCTTAATGGAGGTTCCCGAGCAATGTTGTTTCTGTGCAGTCTAACTCTGCTTCAGCCATCAGCTCCTGTTTCCAGTTGCCTGCCTGTTACCTGTCTGTTTGCCTGTCGGCCATTTGACTGCAGCTCTATCCAGAGGTTCGGACATCTTCAGCAGAGATCCCCGGTTGTTGCCTGCTCACCTGGGAGCGATCATCTGCCATCCAACTGCAGCTCTATCCAGAGGTTGGACATCATCTGCGGAGATCCCCGGCTATTGCTGAGACTCTTGCCTGCTCACCTGGGAGCGATCATCTGCCATCCGACTGCAGCTCTATCTAGAGGTTCGGACATCATCAGCAGAGATCCCCGGCTATTCCAGAGACTCTTGCCTGCTCACCTGGGAGCGATCATCTGCCATCCGACTGCAGCCTACCAGGAGGCTCCACCAGCTCAGGTCGTATATGCCTGTTTGTCTAGAGACTGCCTTGGTCACTTACCGTGACAAACCTGCCTGTCCAGAGACTACCCTGGTCACTTGTCGTGACAAACCTGTCTGTCCAGAGACTGCCCTGGTCACTTGCCGTGACAACCTGCCTGTCCAGAGACTGCCCTGGTCACTTGCCGTGACAAACCTGCCTGCCCAGAGACTGCCCTGGTCACTAGCCGTGACAACCTGCCTGTCCAGAGACTGCCCTGGTCACTTGCCGTGACAACCTGCCTGTCCAGAGACTGCCCTGGTCACTTGCCGTGACAACCTGCCTGTCCAGAGACTGCCCTGGTCACTTGCTGTGACAACCTGCCTGCCCAGAGACTGCCCAGGTCACTTGCGTGACAACCTGCCTGTCCAGAGACTTCCTTGGTCACTTATTGTGACAACCTGCCTGTCCAGAGACTGCCTGGCTAATTGCCGTGATTCCCTGTCCTATTCCCGGATGCCACCCGCTCTCTTGCAAGTAAATTGTCTTGTATAATAAAGCTTAGTTGTTCCACCAACCAGACCCGTTTCCGTCAGTGGTTCCACCTACCAGACCCGTTACAGACGTATGGATACAACATGGCGATTCTGGAGCTCAGAGGCTGTGCGCAAGGGATTGCCACCAGGTGTCAGCTGCTTCTGACAGCTGACACCGGCTTTCAGTGCCAGGAGTGGTGCCTGTACCACTCCCGGCATTTTAACCCCCTAAATTTATATATATATATATATATATATATAATATATATATATATATATATGTATAAATAAGTCTTCACATGACTCTGTTGGACCAAATATAGAAAAATTATAGCTTTCAAAATATGGCGAAGCAAAAAATTTGTTTTGAAAAAAAAAAAAGCACCTTTTGTTTTGTCAAAAGCCAAACATAAAAACCCGATATAAATCTAGTATCGCTGTAATCGCACCAAACCCAAAGAATAAAGTAGTCTAATCACTTATGCCACACAAGGAACAGCGTAAAAATAAATAAAACCAATACTTCACCTGCAGTTGATTTGTTCATTCTGCCTCCCAAAGAGCGAGGTAAGGCTCGGCCCACATTTATCCTGCACTCTACGCTGAGCGCTTACACCGGGGTTTTCCGTGTAAATCTCTGAAAAACGTGATTCAGATGGAACACAGGATGAAAGATTCCTTATGATAAGGCAGTTGGAGGCACTGTGGATGCCATCTAACTTGTGATGGGAGGTGTCAGTCATTTTATTAGGAGTGCATAAAAGTGCCCTCGGCCACAGTTTTATGCACCTCTGAAAAAAAGGACACTGCTGAACAGAGACCAGACAGAGTCCAGAGTAACTCTGCTGCCTCATTATAGTGAATGGATCTCTCGGGGGGCTTCATCTGCATTACATCATTCAGAGATTTAAAGGGAAACCACAAAGTAAGTGCTCAGCGTAGAGCGCCGGATAAATGATCCCAAATGTTAAGCAGAATGTTCCCAATAAAAGCTTCAACTCAATCCACAAAAAAAGCAAGTCCATACTCTGTTTTGTCATCTGTTAACAGAAATATAGGGGGCTTCCACTGGTATTACATAGGCTCAGGAAAAGCGAAATGGCCCTCTCTCCCCAAAAGAAATTCATTTAATTCTGTGGGCTCTGTATATGGAGTCCATACACTATTATAGAAAATTCTGAACTCCAGGATATGGCAAGACTCGGGGGGGGGCAGATCGCTATTTGCCAATATTGCTCCATCCCTCCGGAGTCCCTCCCGTGGGAACATAAAAAGCTGCCATAGTGGTATTTTCATCATTAACTCACATGGTTGAAGAAGATAATTGAACTATGAATCAAATTTTGACTCTATGTGTCATGCTGTTTGGACACCATGGTCACAGAAACCAACATAAAAAGTTGGGACAAACAGTGACGCAAGTATGGATGGTCACCATCAAGTCCTGGCCCCTGCGTGCATCAGTTGGAAAATGCGTGGTCAACCAGGTTTGGTTTTGACCACAGGTGAATTCTTAGTAAGCACCGGAGAAGGAATTTGATTTTCAGAAGATTCGCCCATCTCTAAAACTCTCTGATATTTCTTTCTAGCATACATTTCTTAGATTCGCATAGAGTAAGGGTAGATGGAAGGGAATACAGATAATAAATTGGAAATGTTTAAGAACATCCTAAATAGGCACTGTAAGCGGTTTATACCTTGTGGGATAAAAGGACAAGAAGTAGGAAAAACCCAATGTGGCTAAACAGAGAAGTAAGAGGGGCAATTATCAGTAAAAAGAAAGCATTTACACTACTAAAGCAGGATGGCAATGTTGAAGCTCTAAATAACTATAGGGAGAAAAATACTTTATCTAAAAAACTAATTAAAGCTACCAAAAAGGAAACCAGAGAAGCACATTACTAAGGAGAGTAACACTAATCCCAAAATATTCTTCAACTATATCAATAGTAAAAGAATCACAAGAGAAAGTGGAGGCCCCTTAAAAAAATGTGAGGAAAGAATGATTGTAGATGACGAGGAAAAGCTAATATATTAAACACCTTCTTCTCCAGGGTATTCACGGTGGAAAATGAAAGGCTAGGTGAAATGCCAAGAGACAAAGAAAACCCTATATTAAGGGTCACCAATCTAACCCAAGAAAAGGTGCGAAACCGGCTAAATAAGATTAAAATAGATAAATCTCCGGGTCCAGATGAAATACACCCACGGAACTAAGTAATGTAATAGACAAACCATTATTTCTTATATTTAGGGACTCTACAGTGATGGGGTCTGTTCCACAGGACTGGCGCATAGTAAATGTGGTACCAATATTCAAAAAGGCTCTAAAAGTGACCCTGGAAATTATAGGCCAGTAAGTGTAACCTCTATAGTTGGTAAAATATGTGAAGGGTTTCTGAGGGATGTTATTCTGGATTATCTCAATGAGAATAACTGTGTAACTCTATATCAGCATGGGTTTATGAGGAGTCGCTCCTGTCACACCAATCTAATCAGTTTTTATGAAGAGGTAAGCTATAGACTGGACCAAGGTGAGTCTTTGGATGTGGTATATCTTGATTTTTGCAAAGCGTTTGATACCATGCCACACAAGAGGTTGGTACACAAAATGAGAATGCTGGGTCTGGGGAAAATGTGTGTAAATGGGTAAGTAATTGGCTTAGTGATAGAAAGCAGAGGGGGATTATAAATGGTATATTCTCTAAATGGGTCGCTGTGACCAGTGGGGACCCCAGGGGTCGGTGTTTGGGACCTATTCTCTTCCACATATTTATTAACGATCTGGTAGTGTCACGCTGTACTGCATACAGGAGGTCTGGGGTCTATGCTGACCCTAAGCTGGAGTCCTGACTAATCCCTCTACCTGGAGGTACTGTTGATGGTACAGAGGTCCAGGCCGCAAGCGTAATCCCTACCTCCTGAGGATTCCTGAACCTCAGTGATCCAGTCCTGAGAAGGACCCTGATCACAACACCGGGGACTGGTAGGTATATGCCTAAACACAGTAATAAACGAACGAGACAGTACAAGGGGTAAACTAAAATCCACCTTGCATACAAAAGTCATACCACAGGAAACAGAGGGGACACCAACAGGTACGGAGATAAATGATAAAGCGAGGAGGGGAAAAAAAGACCACACAGGTACTCTTAACTTCAGCCTTCACCATACAACGATCCGCTCTGCTGGTCTGCATGAATGCTTTCACCGACACTTCCCCAGCAGACAGGCAGGTATTTGAAGGAAACCAATTACCACAACATTAATTGCAGCTGAGCGAGGCTGGTCTAGTCCAGCACAGAGAGAGGAAGAATTAACTCTCTCTCTGCCAAAAAACACCCAGCACCAGAAACTCAGCTGTGAGAAGTCAGGGTGTGCAATCGCAACGATCTTCGCAGCGACACACCCGTGACAGTACCCCCCTTCTACGAGGGGCCTCCGGACCCTCAGGGCCGGGTTTATCTGGGTGAGTAGTGTGGAAGGCCCGAACCAATCGGTCTGTGTTAATATCCGACGCAGAAACCCACGTCCTCTCCTCAGGACCATACCCCCTCCAATGAACAAGGTACTGAAGGGATCGGCGATTCAGACGTGAATCGATGACTCTCGACACCTGGAACTCCAAGTTACCATTGACCACCACAGGAGGAGGAGGTAAAGGTGAAGGTATCACCGGCGCCACATACCTCTTAAGCAACGATCTGTGAAACACATTATGAATTTTAAATGTAGGAGGGAGGTCAAGATGGAATGCAACCGGATTAATTATCGAACTGATCTTGTATGGCCCGATGAACCTGGGACCCAGTTTCCAGGAGGTGAACCTTAAGTTTTATATTTTTGGTAGACAACCATACCAGATCGTTCACACTTAGGTCCGGACCAGACACTCTCCTCCTATCAGCCATACGTTTGTATCGGTTCCCCATAGTACTCAGATTATTCAGCACTCCTCTCCACACTGAAGCAAGTGACGACGAAAATCGTTCCTCCTCAGGAACCCCAGAAGAGCCCCCCCTATTGAAAGTACAAAACTGGGGGTGAAAACCATATGCCCCAAAAAACGAGGACTTACCAGTGGACTCGCTCCGCCTATTATTTAGAGCAAATTCCACCAGAGGCAAGAAAGAAGCCCAGTCCTCCTGGTTCTCTGACACAAAACACCGGAGATATGTCTCCAAGCTCTGGTTCAGACGCTCTGTCTGACTATTGGTCTGCGGGTGAAAAGCTGATGAAAATGACAACTGCATCCCCCGCCGTGTACAAAATGCTTTCCAGAATTTGGACACAAACTGAGACCCCCGATCCGACACCACATCGGAGGGTACCCCGTGAAGCCTTACAATCTCCCCAATAAACACCTGCGCAAGAGTTTTAGCATTAGGAAGAGCAGGAAGAGCGATAAAATGTGCCATCTTGCTGAACCTGTCCACTACAACGAGTATGACTGTTTTACCCGAAGATGGCGGGAGGTCCGTAATGAAGTCCATAGACAGATGAGTCCACGGACGCTCCGGGATCTTCAAAGGTAAGAGGGTCCCCGACGGACGGGTATGTGGGGTCTTAGAGCGCGCACAAACCTCGCAGGAGGCGACAAAAGTTACCACCTCCCTATGTAAGTTAGGCCACCAAAACCGGCGCGAGAGGAGATCCTCAGTTGCTTTACTCCCTGGGTGTCCTGCCAAAGCTGAATTATGGTGTGCCTCGATCACCTTTTGTCGCAACTGATTTGGAACAAACAGTCTCCCTGGAGGTCCTACAGGGGCGTCCCCCTGAGCCTCCAATACCTCCTCCTCAAGCTCAGAGCATACTGCCGACACCACCACCCCCTCCTGAAGGACCGGAACCGGGTCCTCCGTATTCCCAGCCCCTGGGAAACAGCGAGATAAGGCATCCGCCTTAACATTTTTTGAGCCAGGACGATATGTGACGACAAAATTAAACCTGGTAAAAAACAACGACCACCTAGCTTGTCTGGGATTCAGACGTTTAGCGGACTCTAAATATAGCAGGTTTTTGTGATCGGTAATGACGGTGACCGGGTGGACTGCCCCCTCCAAAAAATGACGCCACTCCTCAAAAGCCAACTTAATGGCCAAGAGTTCCCTATTGCCGACATCATAATTCCTCTCAGCGGACGACAATTTTTTAGAGAAGAAGGCACACGGATGCCACTTACCAGGGGACGGACCTTGAGATAATACGCTCCCACCCCTATCTCAGAAGCGTCTACCTCCACAATGAACGGCTGTGACGCATCAGGTTGAATAAGTATGGGTGCTGAAGCAAAACATTTTTTCAAAGAGGAAAACGCTTGACAAGCCTTGTCAGACCCCTTTGAAAAATCCGTCCCTTTTTTAGTCATGTCTGTGAGAGGTTTAACTATGGACGAAAAATTACGAATGAACTTCCGGTAGTAGTTAGCAAACCCCAGGAAACGTTGTAATGCCTTAAGATCCTCTGGCAGATCCCACTCAAGAACTGCCCGCACCTTCCCAGGGTCCATACGAAAACCGGATGCTGACACCAGGAACCCTAAAAACTGAAGTTCCTGTACGGCGAACACACACTTCTCCCATTTGGCGTACAGTTTATTATCCCGCAAGATCTGTAACACCTGCCTAACATGCTCCTGATGAGACACAAGATCCGGCGAGTAAATTAAGATATCATCCAGATATATGACCACAAACTGTCCCATTAGGTGGCGAAAGATGTCATTTACAAAGTGTTGAAACACCGCCGGGGCAATACTCAGACCAAATGGCATGACAAGGTTCTCATAATGCCCCTCCGGAGTGTTAAACGCCATCTTCCACTCATCCCCCTCCTTCATCCTAATCAGATTGTACGCCCCCCTGAGATCCAACTTAGAGAACCATTTGGCACCCACGATCTGATTGAAGAGATCGGGAATAAGTGGGAGCGGATACGGATCTTGGACCGTAATCCGATTAAGCTCACAGAAATCCAGGCAAGGGCGTAGGCCTCCATCTTTTTTTTTCACAAAGAAGAACCCCGCGGCCACCGGGGAAGATGAAGGTCTAATATGCCCCTTAGCCAGACTCTCTGAAATATAATCCTTCATGGCCTGTCTCTCAGGACCAGAAAGGTTATACAACCTAGATTTCGGTAACTTGGCCCCAGGGAGCAAGTTAACAGAACAGTCATACTCGCGATGAGGAGGTAGTTCTTGACACCCTTTTTCCGAGAATACATCCTCAAAGTCCACCAGAAATGGAGGTAAGGCCCTAGGAGCGACCGCCCCAATGACCGTATTCATGCAGCTTTTATTACAGAATTCACTCCATTGGCTTATCTCTCTTGATTGCCAATCAATAACCGGGTTATGCTTAGTTAACCAAGGAAGGCCCAGCACTATAGGAGTGGGAAGACCCTCCAACACATAACAAGACAACAGTTCTTTATGTAACGCCCCCACTTGAAGATCTATGTTATGCACTGCTTGCAAAAAACTTCCCTGACCGAGAGGTCTGGCGTCGATCGAGAATATGGGGACGGGTTTAGTCAACACACTCAATCGCATACCTTGAACCCGGGCAAAGCGAGCATTCACCAGGTTAGCACCGGACCCACTATCCAGAAGAACAGATATCCTCTCAGTTCTCGCACCCACCACCACCTCCGCCGGTACGAGAAACTGAGACGAACTTAGGGACGAAATACTTACTCCCAGATTGCCGTCCACCACACAATCTGGGATCAATAGTTTTCCGGCGACTTCTCACTCTGCAAAGGACGGGATGGACACCCCCTAATAAAATGTCCCTTTTTTCCACAGAAGAAACAACCTCCTGTTTTGTGGCGCCCCACCGATCCCCTCCCCCGGAATGATGTCCCTCCTAATTGCATAGGCTCCTCTGGACTGGCCAGGGGAAGCTCCATATAAGGGACCCTTGAGGAAGGTGGAGTCATCACAGGGGGCAAGGTTACCCCGCACCTCTCCCGAAGACGTCTGTCAATACGAATAGCAAGGGCCATAGCGGCTTCCAGTGAGGTGGGAGGGTCATACTGTGCCAGCACATCCTTTAATTTGTCAGATAAACCTTGACAAAACTGGCTCCTAAGAGCAGGGTCATTCCACTGGGTGTCCGTGGCCCACCTACGGAACTCCGAACAGAATTCCTCTGCCGGACGATCTCCCTGCTGGATCCTACGTAACTTAGATTCAGCAAGGGAGACCCGATCCGGGTCATCATACACAAGACCCAGAGCCGTAAAAACCCATCCACTGACTGGAGAGCTGGGGAGCTCGGGGGAAGAGCGAACGCCCAGGATTGGGGGGTCTCCCTGTAGGAGCGAGATGACAATCCCCACCCTTTGCTCCTCACTCCCAGATGACCGAGGTCGCAGCCGAAAGTACAATTTACATGCCTCCCGGAAAGCAAAAAACTTGTCCCGCCCCCCAGTTAATCTGTCAGGGAGAGCTACTTTAGGTTCAGGTCCGGCCTGCTCCGGGGGTACAAAACCTTGGACTTAACGTCCGCCAGCTCCATGGACAAACTCTGCAACTGCCGAGCTAGACTGACTACTGAATCCATGGTGACTGGAGAAAATCTTTAGTAGGTCGGTGAAAATGTCACGCTGTACTGCATACAGGAGGTCTGGGGTCTATGCTGACCCTAAGCTGGAGTCCTGACTAATCCCTCTACCTGGAGGTACTGTTGATGGTACAGAGGTCCAGGCCGCCAGCTAATCCCTACCTCCTGAGGATCCCTGAACCTCAGTGATCCAGTCCTGAGAAGGACCCTGATCACAACACCGGGGACTGGTAGGTATATGCCTAAACACAGTAATAAACGAACGAGACAGTACAAGGGGTAAACTAAAATCCACCTTGCATACAAAAGTCATACCACAGGAAACAGAGGGGACACCAACAGGTACGGAGATAAATGATAAAGCGAGGTGTAAGGTTCTATGTATATATTCCTGAAACTCAGTTTGTTCGTCAGCCATTTTACTTTCTGTCTTGCTGCAGCTATCTTGCCCTCAGTCAAAATGGAGTTTTCCAGCTTGCATGTTCCCGCCCTGATTCTCTCCTTTGCTTCTTAAGCAGCCACAGCTGAGCAATCAGTGCTTCAGAATCTAGCCTGCAGTGAACCTGTGACTTGACTCCTGTAAGCCTTGGACCTTGTACTCCAGCTATTCCTACTGAGGAACTCTGAAGCACTTGTGGACTCTGAACCCTGCTCTTTGAAAGACCCACGTTTGCATGGACTTACGGTAACAGAGAAGAAGATCCTGAATCTGTATTGGAGAGTGATTGCTGAGCTTGGATTACTCTGGCCTGCTGTGTCTCCTGTTTCTGTGTCTGCAAACTGTGTGACTATTTCTGCCAACTTGTATGAAGTAATACAGGACTTTTCTATATCAAACCTGTGTCTCATATATGTTCATCGCACCCAAGCACAAGACGCTATATGAACTGTACTACATACATTACAAGATTCTGAAGCCAAAACGTTAGTGTCTGCTGGGTCTGGAAGGCTGTGTCTGCTGTACTGTGGATATCAGACGTCCGGTTGTACTTTCTGTGATGACAGTGGTTGTGACTTCTCACAACCATTCCAGGTGAGCAATTCCCTTAAGTTTTTTCTTTTTGCAGTGTTACCACAGGTAAACACTATTGTTTTTTTTTTTCCTTTCTTTTCTCTTTTTTGTCTGCTGTAACTCTGGATATCAGATGTCTGGTTGAAACTTTCTGTGATGATAGTGGTTGTGACTTCTCACAACCATTCCAGGTGAGCAGTTCCCTTAATTTTTTTTCTCTCTGCAGTGTTGCCACAGGTGAACACTATTGTTTTTTTTCTCTCCTCTTCTTCCAGTAATCCTGTCTTAAAAGATCTGGAAAATGGAGGCCCGCATAAAGGAACTTTGCGGAGTGACTGATAATATCCTTGCAGATTTGCAGAATATAAAGACCCGTTTTACAAATCTACAGGACCTCAATAATCACAATTTGCAAGTGGTTGGACAGACTACCCAGGATTTGCGAGCCAGGATTGAGGTTCTAGAGGGGCGAGTCCAGGCTCCTGCCGTAGCCCCGAGTGCTGGGATTCCCAAGTTGCCCCCTTTTCGTTTTGGCGGTGAACGTGAGAAATTCAGGGGATTTATTAATCAATGCAATCTTTTTTTTTCTGCACATGCTTCACAATTTCCCACTGAACGATCTAAGGTGCTTACTGTAATTATGTTGCTTACCAACAAGGCTTTAATGTGGGCAAACCCTCTGATTGAGACTGAGGATGATTGTTTGAATCACCTTGATGATTTTATTTCAGCCATGGGGCAGGTGTTTGATGACCCCAATCAAGGTGCAACAGCTGAAGCAGCCATGTTAGCTTTGCGCCAAGGTAAGCACTCGGTAGCTGAATATGCCTTGTATTTCAGGAGATGGGCCCTTGATACCACCTGGGACAGTTCCGCCAAAAAATCTATTTTTCGAAAGGGGTTATCTCCACTGATTAAGGATGAACTTGCTCGTGCCGACCCTCCCACTGCGTTAGGTGACTTTATTAACTACTGCATCCGTATTGATACTCGTCTGACTGAACGCAGGCAAGAGAGATGGTTCGAAAGCAATCGTACTAACCTTTTCCTACCTTCCTCTCCAGCTAAGGAACCTTTGAGTAGGATTACACGGGAACCTGAACCTGAACCCATGCAGGTAGACTCTTTACAACGACGGGTTAGTGATGCACGCAAGGAACATCGTTTTAAGGAGAATCTATGTTTCTATTGTGGTAAGTCAGGGCACTTCATTATAAACTGCCCCAGCCGTTCTCGTAAGACTACTGCAGCACTCATTCATTGTGAGTGTTGCGAGAGGGGATCTGTCAGGTCCGAGCCTCAGGCTCCAGAGAGATCTGCAGCAACAGATCTTGATTTCTCGGACTTAAACTCCGTTACCTCTGAGGACGTTGACTGTGTAAACGCTGCCATTTTCCAAGTTTCCTCAGCGGTGTCCCAGCTGAGTTGTAAGAAAAACAATTCTCATTGCTTTCTTTCCATCAAACTCTGGGTTGACTCAGCTTGGGTGTCTAGCTCTGCTATGATCGACTCAGGGGCAAGTGGAAATTTTATGGATGTCTCCTTTGCTCTGAAACAGGGAATACGTTCAGTGAAGAAGGCTACTCCAGTACAGATGGAAACTGTGGATGGCTCCCTGCTGACCTCTGGACCAGTGGATCAGGAAACAGAGCCTTTGAGGGTTCTTATGGGTAAAGATCATCAAGAGAAACTGTCCTTTATGCTTATCTCTTCTCCCCACTTTCCCATTATTCTAGGGCTACCATGGCTGCAGGCTCAGAATCCTACCATTAACTGGGAGACCAAGGAATTACACTTTCCAGAGAAACAGATGAGTCCAAAAGTTTCAGCTTGCTCTGTTCCTAAAGGAATCATGTCAGTCCCTGAACTACCAGCTGTATACCAGGACTATGTGGATTTATGTGACAAGAAGAACGCTGACCAGCTTCCTCCTCACCGTCCATATGATTGTCCAATTGAATTATTGCCTGGAGCAGAGATACCTTTTGGTAAGATCTACCCCCTGGCGGGGCCCGAGCTAAAGGCTTTAAAGGATTACATAGATGAAAATCTAGCCAAGGGCTTCATACGCCCCTCTTCATCTCCTGCAGGTGCACCCATCTTCTTTGTAAAGAAGAAAGATGGATCTCTGAGACCATGCGTAGACTATAGGGAACTCAATAAGGTTACTATTAGAAACCGTTATCCATTGCCTTTAATCCCTGAGTTATTGGAGAGAGTGCGACATGCCAAAATTTTTTCTAAACTAGATCTTCGTGGGGCCTATAACTTAGTCCGTATTAGACCTGGGATGAATGGAAGACTGCATTCAGGTCACGCTATGGACACTTTGAATATCTAGTTATGCCTTTTGGTCTGAGTACCGCCCCAGCCACTTTCCAACACTTGGTGAATGACATCTTCAGGGATCTCCTAGATACATTGTGGTAATTTATTTGGATGATATTCTAATTTTTTCTAACTCCACAGAGGAACATCATGGACATGTGAGAATGGTCTTGGAACGTCTAAGACAAAATCATCTTTACATCAAACTTGAAAAGTGTGAATTCCATAGGACCGAAATTCAATTTCTGGGGTATGTACTGTCTACACAAGGAATTAGTATGGATGGAAGCAAAACCCAAGCCATCAAGGATTGGCCAAGTCCTAGAAATGTGAAGGAGGTACAGCGCTTCATCGGGTTTTCCAACTTCTATAGACGTTTCATTAGAAATTTCTCTGAGGTAGTGTCACCTATCACTCAACTTACCCGGAAAGAGTCTAGGTTTTCCTGGACTCCCCAAGCCCAGGAAGCATTTTCCCGTCTAAAAGATAAGTTTACCACTGCACCTATCCTAGTACATCCCAACCCCGAGCTTGCCTTCATAATAGAGGTGGATGCTTCAGACTGTGCCGTTGGAGCTATACTCTCTCAGAGAACAGGTGAGAAGAATGTCTTGCATCCCTGTGCCTTCTTTTCCCAGCAGTTGTCCTCGGCTGAGAGGAACTACGATGTGGGCAATAGAGAGTTGTTGGCCATTATTGCCGCCTTCAAAGAATGGAGACACCTTCTTCAGGGAGCTGCACAGCAAATAGTCGTCCTGACAGACCATCGTAACCTTGAGTTTATCAGGTCGGCTAAGTGCCTGACTCCTCGCCAGGCTCGCTGGAATCTTTTCTTAAACCAATTTAATTTTATCATCTCTTATAGACCAGGATCGCGCAATGGAAAGGCTGATGCACTCTCTAGGATTTACTCAGCAGAGACACGTCCAATTACTCCTCCTAAGACTATTCTTCCTGACTCTAGATTCCTAGGAGTAATTCATAATCAAGACCTACTTAAGGACATCAAGGAAGCATACCATGCGGATTCCTTTTTGGCACAACCCCAAGGGACGTAAGTCTTGTCTTTAAGAATGGTGTGTGGATTCAGGGACAACGCCTGTATATTCCTGAAACAGTCAGATTGAGAGTATTGCAACTCATTCACGATTCCAAGATAGCTGGGCATAGAGGAATTCTAAAGACACAGGAATTTCTTTCTCGTTTCTTTTGGTGGCCCACTTGCAGGAAGGATGTTTTGAATTATGTCACTTCATGTGAGGTCTGTGCAAGATGCAAAACACCTCGCTCCTCACCAACTGGTCTGTTACAGCCTCTTCCCACCCCGTCCCGCCCGTGGGGATCCATTTCTATGGACTTCATTGTGGAGTTACCAACCTCTCAGGGGAAGAACACCATTCTAGTGGTGGTTGACCGTCTAACAAAGGCAGCTCATTTTATCCCTTGTGTCGGCTTACCCACTGCAAAACAGACATCAGATTTGATGATTAAAGATGTGTTTCGCTTACATGGAGTACCGGATGATGTTATTTCGGATCGAGGGGTGCAATTCACTTCTAGGTTTTGGCAAAATTTCTGTGCAGCATTGGAAATTAAAGTAAACCTTTCTTCTGCTTTTCATCCCCAGACTAATGGACAGACCGAACGAACCAATCAAACCCTGGAGCAGTATCTCCGCTGCTTTATCTGCCACCTACAGGATGATTGGGTGGATCTACTTCCATTAGCTGAGTTCTCGTATAACAACTCTCAGAGTGCCTCCACTAAACAGTCTCCTTTTTACTCTAATCTAGGTTATCATCCTAACATTCTACCACGATTTCCCATAGAAACGCCTTTACCAGCAGTGGCTGAAAGAATCACGTCTTTACAGAAGAATATGGATCTTCTAAAGGAAAATCTGGAATCGGCTCAAGAAAGGTACAAGAAAGCAGCAGATAAATTTCGTAAACCTGCACCAGCTTTCAAGGTTGGAGACTTGGTCTGGCTGTCAACCAGAAATCTTAAGTTAAGGATTCCATCGTCTAAGTTGGGACATAAGTACATTGGACCCTATAAAATCAGTAAAATTATAAGTGCCGTTGCTTGTCGTCTTCAACTGCCCAGAACTATGAGAATCCACCCTGTCTTTCATGTATCCCTACTAAAGGCTGCGACACCCAATACGTTTCCTGGACGTTCCTCTCCTTGCCCTGACCCAGTGCTAGTCGATGGTCAGGAAGAATTTGTGGTGGAAAGGATTTTAGATTCCAGGTTGTATAGAAATCAGTTACAATATCTGATTAAATGGCAGGGCTACCCAGTGGAGGACAACTCATGGGAACCGGTCAATAACGTTAATGCTCCTCGCTTGCTCCGTCAGTTTCATCAGAGGTACCCACACAAGCCTGGTCTGAGGTCATCCGGAGGTTGTCCTTAAGGGGGGAGTAATGTAAGGTTCTATGTATATATTCCTGAAACTCAGTTTGTTCGTCAGCCATTTTACTTTCTGTCTTGCTGCAGCTATCTTGCCCTCAGTCAAAATGGAGTTTTCCAGCTTGCATGTTCCCGCCCTGATTCTCTCCTTTGCTTCTTAAGCAGCCACAGCTGAGCAATCAGTGCTTCAGAATCTAGCCTGCAGTGAACCTGTGACTTGACTCCTGTAAGCCTTGGACCTTGTACTCCAGCTATTCCTACTGAGGAACTCTGAAGCACTTGTGGACTCTGAACCCTGCTCTTTGAAAGACCCACGTTTGCATGGACTTACGGTAACAGAGAAGAAGATCCTGAATCTGTATTGGAGAGTGATTGCTGAGCTTGGATTACTCTGGCCTGCTGTGTCTCCTGTTTCTGTGTCTGCAAACTGTGTGACTATTTCTGCCAACTTGTATGAAGTAATACAGGACTTTTCTATATCAAACCTGTGTCTCATGTATGTTCATCGCACCCAAGCACAAGACGCTATATGAACTGTACTACATACATTACACGAGGAGGGGAAAAAAGACCACACAGGTACTCTTAACTTCAGCCTTCACCATACAACGATCCGCTCTGCTGGTCTGCATGAATGCTTTCACCGACACTTCCCCAGCAGACAGGCAGGTATTTGAAGGAAACCAATTAGCACAACATTAATTGCAGCTGAGCGAGGCTGGTCTAGTCCAGCACAGAGAGAGAGGAAGAATTAACTCTCTCTCTGCCAAAAAACACCCAGCACCAGAAACTCAGCTGTGAGAAGTCAGGGTGTGCAATCGCGACGATCTTCGCAACGACACACCCGTGACAGGTAGAAGGTTTACACAGTAAAAGATCGATATTTGCAGATGATACAGAACTATGTAAAGCAGTCACTACAAGAGAAGATAGTGGGTACCGCAGGGGTGCTGTGACAGTGGGTACCGCAGGGGCGCTGTGACCGTTGGACCGCAGGGTCGCTGTGACCAGTGGGTACGCAGGGGTCAGTGTGGACCTATTCTCTTCAACATATTTATTAACGATCTGGTACAATATCGATATTTGCAGATGATACAAAACTATGTAAAGCAGTCAGTATAAGAGAAGATAGTATTCTGTTACAGATGGATCTGGATAAGTAGGAAACTTGGGCCGAAAGGTGACAGATGCGGTTTAACAATGATAAATGTAAGGTTATACACATGGGAAAAAGGAATCAATATCACCATTACACACTGAACGGAAAACCACTGGGTAAATCTGACATGGAGAAGGACTTGGGGATCCTAGTTAATGATAAACTTACCTGGAGCAGCCAGTGCCAGGCAGCGGCTGCCAAGGCAAACAGGATCATGGGGTGCATTAAAAGAGGTCTGGATACACATGATGAGAGCATTACACTGCCTCTGTACAAATCCCTGGTTAGACCGCCCATGGAGGACTGTGTACAGTTTTGAGCACCGATGCTCAGGAAGGATATAATGGAACTAGAGTGAGTACAAAGGAGGGCAACAAAATTAATAAAGGGGATGGGGGAACTCAAATACAGAGAGAGATTAGGAAAATTAGGATTATTTAGTCTAGAAAAAAGATGACTTAGGGGCGATCTAATAACCATGTATAAGTATATAAGGGGACAATACAAATATCTCTCCGAGGATCTGCTTATACCAAGGAAGGTGACAGTTTCAAGGGGGCATTCTCTGCGTCTGAGGAGAAAAGGTTTTTCCACCAACATAGAAGAGGATTCTTTACTGTTAGGGCAGTGAGAATCTGGAATTCCTTGCCTGAGGAGGTGGTGATGGCGAACTCAGTCGAGGGGTCCAAGAGAGGCCTGGATGTCTTCCTGGAGCGTAACAATGTTGTATCTCACAGTTATTAGGTGCTTTAGAAAGACGTAGATCTGGGGATTTATTCTGATTGAATATAGGCTGAACTGGATGTCTTTTTTCGGCCTTGCTACCTATGCTACTATGTTACAATGAGTAACCCAAAACTGCAGGATCAGACTACAAGAGTAGTTTGTAGTCTGTTACCATAGAGACATATAGTTCAGCATAGGAGCTGGAGACACAAAAGGTTTTATTAATTTTTGATGCCCTCGAACAGTAAAAGAAATGGTTGGAAATTGATAAGCACCTTTTAAACTGTAAAAAACTGACTGACAAATCTGCGCAAAATTATTTTTCTTGGGGCTCAGTACTCAGTATTCTATTTAGATCTCTTCCAGAACTTGCAGAGATATGGCTAATAATCCTTTACTGTAGATTTTTGACATTCTCTGAAGATTATGTCCAAATGAAACAAATACTTAAAGCATTACTGAACTTTTAGAAAACTTATTGATAGTGATGAGTAAATCTGCCAGAATTTAAATTTGACAAATTCGCTCAAATTTGTTCAGGATATTCGATTATGTATCAAGCGTAGTTTATTATGTTCTGATGTCTCTGCAAACTCCATAGCATAATAAACTTAGGGTGACAAAAATATGAAAATTGATACTCACCCCGCCATTCACAGCCCTCGTCCGGTCCTCTGCAAAGTTCCTCCCAGCTTCCTTTACTGAACGGGGCATCCTCTTTTTCCATTTTTCACTCTGTGCCGGGTTGTCCAGCACTGATCAGGCATTTTAAGTCATGACGGACAAGTAGGGAAGAAGTGAAGAGATTGGAGAGCGCTGCGCAGAGGACCAGACGTGGAGCCGCAGCAGCAGGACCGTTGTGTTGCGAGGTGAGAGTTTTTTTGTTTGCATCCCTTTCCCAGCCCTCTACCAAAGAAGCTAACCAGAAAATTCAGATTTGGTAGAATTTGAATTTTTGGTAGTATTCTAGGAGAATTCTAATTATGGTAGTCTAAATCCTGGAACATAAACTCAACTATATGGGTGGCAGTGCCAATGCCTAGCGCAAAGTATCAAATCAAGTGCTGCGCCACCTTCATTGTGCTGACTGGTAGTGAGCCCAGGAAACTAAGGATAGACTGAAATTGTCCTAAAAAAGTTATTGCATTACTTATCGCATGAAACTCTTATGTAGGCGCTATATTGCACCATTATATTTGCACTGTATTGCACCAGTTGGCACGGTTTGGGTGCAATATTTAGCCACTAAATGATGCTGTTTTTGAAACAGCAATATTACAGAATTACTTTACAGCTACTTAAATGGATGCATTTTTGGCCATGAAGCTATTTTTAAAACTTAGAAGATTTGTCTTCTACAGCCTCCATGTATCACTGTACATAGCAGACTGCAGAATAAGTTACCAGTGAATCCGTCAGTGAGTTTGCCCTTTAATTAGGATCTGTGGCAGTTATCTCTTTTTTCCTGAGCCATTTCATGGTCAGGTGAAAGTGGATGTTTGGTCACAAATCAGCTCCCCCCTGGTCAAAATTACTGTTATTGTGAAGAGTTGCATCCTCTGCTATTTTGAGATCTAGCCACAGATTTTCAATGATGCTCAGATCAGGGGACTGTGAGGGCCATTGTAAAACCTTCAGCTTGCGCCTTTTGAGGTCGTCTATTGTGGATTCTGAGGTGTGTTTAGGATCATTATTCATTTGTAGAAGCCATCCTCATCCTCTTCCTCTTTTCACCTTCAGCTTTGTTACAGATGGTGTTATGTTTGCATCAAGAATTTGTTGAAATTTCATTGAATCCATTTTTCTCTCTACCCGTGAAATGTTCCCTGTGCCATTGGCTGCAACACAACCCAAAAGCATGATTGATCCACCCCCATGCTTATTGGTTGTTGAGATGTTCTTTTCCTGAAATTCTCTGCCCTTCTTACTGGACCCAAACCTGTGATCATTGAGGCCAAAGATTTCTACTTTACCTCATCGGTCCACAGGACTTTTTTTTAAAATGCATCAGACTTATTTAGATGTTCTTTTGCATACTTTTGACGCTGAATTTTATGGTGAGGTCGCAGGAGAGGTTTTCTTCTGATGACTCTTCCATAAAGGCCATATTTGTGCAGATGCCTTTTAAGTGTAGAACAATGTACCACAACTCCAGAGTCTGCTAAATTTTTCCAAAAGTCTTTTGTAGTCAAGCGAGGATTTTGATTTGCCTCTCTAGCATTCCTACGAGCAGCTCTCACTGAAATTTAGCTTGGTCTTCCAGACCTTATCTTGACCTCCACTGTTCCTGGTAACTGTCATTTCTTAATTACATTTTGAACTGAGGAAAGGGCAACTTGAAAACGCTTTGCTATCTTATAGCCTTCTCCTGCTTTGTGGGCCTCCACCCTTTTCATTTTCAGAGTTCTAGGCAGCTGCTTAGAAGAACTTATGGCTGCTGTTTTTTGGCACAAGGTTAGAGGAGGCTGGGTTTTTGTAAAGCTGATAAATTTGCATTACCTGGCCTTTGCTAACGATGATGGTGAACAAGCCAAAACCCTAAAAGGCTAATTAAGGTTTAAAACCTTGGTCAAAGTTATCTGAACACACAAATCTAAAAGGGCGTACAAACTTTTGCATCAGCCCATCTTCCTTTTTGTAATTTTTAAAATGAAAAAAATGATCACATATATATTTTTATATATATTTTTGCCTGAAATATAAAGGAAATGTACTAACTTGCTCAACTGTTCACAATAACAGTAATTTTCATCAGGGATGCCCAAACTTTTACACGTCACTGTACAAAGAGGCGGTGGAAAAATAATGGACCAAAATTTTTAATGAGTCCCTATGGCAAAAATGGTTTAAACCCCCAAATACATGCATTTTATAAAAAACACTCTTCAATAATGTCAAAATCTATTAAGAAGTTTCAGCAGAAAATGAGATTAGCATTTTAATTTCTGACCAGAACTGCTAATATAAAAGCTACAATAATATTAGTCATTACTACCCAATTTTGTTAATGTCATGACATTTTTATATCATATATTTATGCCTTTCGCTTTGTCTATTATCTGGTTTTATGTTCCGTCTTGTAAACTTTCATATTTCCTATTCTTTCTTTCTGCTTCCCTTTCTACGTGTGCCAGAAACGTTCCTATGCAAAAAAATGTACATTTTCCGAGCAGTTGCCAGAAGACGGTGTATACATGAGGGTGTCGCTTTCAAAGCAAAGGGAAACTATTATCTCCTTCAAATAACAGTGAGAAATCCGAGCATTTACATAAACTCGGAGCATAAAAAAGTTTTGGTATTTTTTAATGATTATTTTGATAGTTTTTTTTTTTTTCCTATTTCTTAGCTTCTTCAGTCGGGAGCACATTTCAATAACTTTTCATAGGGAGAGAACTCCTGGAAAAATAAAAATTAGCAAATGTTATGCCACTACACACTTCCTACTAGTCCATAACTTCTATTAATTACTATTATTTAGGGATTACATTGACAGGGCTGTTCAATTATCCCACCGGACGCGTGCCCCAGATATAAGCAATGGAAACACCTAAAGAGATCCTTTCTTCTTCCACCGGCTTCTATTGGGCAAAGGAAGTGCGGTACGATGGGCAGAGGACGTGCAGTACAACGGGCAGAGGACGTGCAGTACAACTGGCTGAGGACGTACGGTACGACGGGCAGAGGACGTGAGGTACAACGGGCAGAGGACGTGCAGTACAATGGGCAGAGGACGTGCGGCACGACGGGCAAAGGACATGCGGTACGATGGGCAGAGGACGTGCAGTATGACGGGCAGAGGACGTGCAGTACGATGGGCAAAGGACGTGCGGTACGACGGGCAGAGGACGTGCAGTACGATGGGCAAAGGACGTGCGGTAAGACATGCAAAGGAAGTGCGGTATGCCGGGTAGAGGACTTGCGGTACAATGGGCAGAGGACGTGCGGCACGACGGGCAAAAGACGTGCGGCACGACGGGCAAAGGACATGCGGTACGATGGGCAGAGGACGTGCAGTATGACGGGCAGAGGACGTGCAGTACGATGGGCAAAGGACGTGCGGTACGACGGGCAAAGGACATGCGGCACGCCGGACAGAGGACGTGCGGTATGACGGGCAGAAGACGTGCGGTATGACGGGCAGAGAACGTGCGGTATGACGGGCAGAGGACGTGCGGTATGACGGGCAGAGGACGTGCGGTACGACGGGCAGAGGACGTGCAGTATGATGGGCAGAGGACGTGCGGTACGGCGGGCAAAGGACGAGCGGTACGACGGGCAAAGAACATGCGGTACAACGGGCAAATGACGTGCGGCATGACGAGCAGAGACGTGCGGTACGACACGCAGAGGACATGCGGTACGACGGGCAGAGGACATGCGGTACAACGGGCAAATGACGTGCGGCATGACGAGCAGATGACGTGCGGTACGACACGCAGAGGACGTGCGGTACGACGGGCAGAGGACATGCGGTACGACGGGCAGAGGACATGCGGTACGACGGGCAAAGGACGTGTGGTATGACAGGTAGAGGAAGTGCAGTACGACGGGCAGAGGACGTGTGGTACGACGGGCAAAGAACATGCGGTACAACGGGCAAATGACGTGCGGCATGACGAGCAGATGACGTGCGGTACGACACGCAGAGGACGTGCGGTACGACGGGCAGAGGACATGCGGTACGACGGGCAGAGGACATGCGGTACGACGGGCAAAGGACGTGTGGTATGACAGGTAGAGGAAGTGCAGTACGACGGGCAGAGGACGTGTGGTACGACGGGCAAAGGACGTGCGGTACGACGGGCAGAGGACGTGTGGTACGACGGGCAGAGGACATGCGGTACGACGGGCAGAGGACGTGCGGTACGACGGGCAGAGGACATGCGGTACGACGGGCAGAGGACATGCGGTACGACGGGCAAAGGACGTGTGGTATGACAGGTAGAGGACGTGCGGTACGACGGGCAGAGGACGTGCGGTACGACGGGCAGAGGACGTGCGGTACGACAGGTAGAGGACGTGCGGCACGATGGGCAGAGGACGTGTGGTACGACAGGTAGAGGACGGGCGGTACGACGGGCAGAGGACGTGAGGTACGACAGGTAGAGGACGGGCGGTACGACGGGCAGAGGACGTGCGGTACGACGGGCAGAGAACGTGCGGTACAACGCGCAGTGCGCATCTTCTCTTCATACATTTGTAATAATAAGTCAGAATGTGACTATTCCAATACTCTCATTATAGATTGTGGAAAAAAATTATATCTCTGACTACTGATAAGACGTTTGACAAACGCACTGGGGGAATTTTCCAGCACATAATCTGAGCGTAGAACCCTAATGTGGTGGGACCCGAACTAAACACCACAAGCGCTAATGAAGAAAATGAGAATAATAGTAATACAAGAATAATAATAAAAATGTATCAGACCACCGATAGCATTCATTCATATTACCATAGACTGTCGCTGGTTATATTATTATTACTATTATTATTATTATTGTTGTTTGATCAATTACAATTGAGGAAAAAAAATAACTAATAAATATAAAAATATGCAGATAATTACAACTAATACCAATATATATTTTTTCCTACTACTTGTATTAATAATTATTATAAGCTATAGCAGCCAATACATATAATAATACAAAATACTAGTATTATATATATTATATAAACACATATATAGCAGCTACTACTACTGATAATAATAATATCAATTACTATTATATTTATGTATAATATATTTTATAAATACATTATTACAAATTATATATAGCAGCTAATACTAATAATACTAGAAATTACTAATACTATAATATAATAATATATATATATATATATATATATATTATATATGCGAAGGTACGGCTACTATTTATATGTGATAATTCCTAGCAATATCTTTAGTATTAGCTGCTAAAGTAGAAGAGAAAGTTTTATTAAAAATTTATATATATATATATATATATATATATATATATACATTAATATATAAATACATATATATACATATAAATAATTTTAAACCATCTTGTCTACTACTATTAGCTATGGCAGCTAACACTAATGATAATAATGCTAGAAATATATACTGTATTATATATATATATATATATATATATATATGTAAGATGGCTGTTGACGGTGCTACCACTATACCACTACCATGACTACATCTACTGCTAATAATAATAATCAATAATAACTATTAATTGTCAGTAAAATAATATATAACTAGTATAATAAAATATAATATACTATAATAAATAAAATATGTACTTATAATAAGT